>JARUPY010000537.1:0-1200000 GCA_029817715.1 Melastoma dodecandrum | reverse complement strand
TTTAGAATCACATTTTTTTTCCTCTTAAAATCTTAGGATTTCAATTTCCTTTTCCAAAAACTCCTTTTCTTTCCCCATCAATCATTTTTCTATTAGCTTTCTATTCTACCCGTTTACGTCTAAGGATTTGGAATTGTTTGCCAGAATCTAAAATTGTTGATTATAAGAATCGCTTTGCGTAATTTCTTTTCTATAGAAAAATGAATAAACAATTTATCTGATCATCCCAAAAAAAATTTACAGAAAAGAATTTTTTGGAGTGATGAATAAAGATGATGTTTTTTTCACAGAAAATGTTGGTTTTTTTCATCGATTTACAAATGAGGCAGTAGAACTCCTTGTTTTGAGTGGTTGTCTTGATCCACAAGAAAATTTTAAGTACGTTGATGTAGGTAAAATCTGCTTAACGTTTTATCCAAGTGCTTTTAGTATTCCAAACTTCAACATTTGAAGATGCATTTGCAACACTACGAGCTTCACGTGATGTAGAATCCCGAGTTTTGTGAATTACACGACATTGAATATTGTGTCAACGACGGGTGAAGAGTGGAAAATCAAAGATTTATCCCCTAATTGATAGATTCATTCCACTTATCGTTACACTTCCGATCTGCACAGCGACAACCCAGCGCGCATTCGCAGCGATGAAGACTATCAAAACAAGACTTCAAAATAAGACCAGGGATGATTTCTTGAATGATTGTTTAATTATTTACATTAAAAAAGAAATAGCTTCAAAATTTAGTACTGATGTAATTATAGATAATTGTTCTCTATGAAAGAGGGTCTCGATCAACTTAAATAATAGATCTTAGCTAATTTAATTTTAAAATAATAATCAATAAAATTTTTTAATTATTACTTTATATTTCATGTTGGCCTTTTTTTTCTCGCTTTGCCACTGGATGTAGGTTTCTCTCAAATAGCCGCAACAGACCAAGGCCCAGGATCCACGAAACTGCTCCTTCCCTTCCTCATGGAACAGATAACGCCCCTCTCGATTCCTCCTATCTCCTCCTTCCTCACCCAAGAAGCCTTCCTCCCTAAGGTAGTCCTTCAGATCGAACGAGCTTTAGGAACATGACCAAGAACAATAAATCGACTCCAACATTCTCTCTGTTTTCCGAGAAATTAAGTTACCAAAATTCTGGTCGACAATTAATCGACTCAAAGTCTTCGAAAGAATCCAGTTTTGCATGATCGAAGTAAGCACATCAACACAAGTTATCATTTCATCCAACAGTGTATTATGGTCGCCGATGAGCAGTTTGCTCGTGCCTGCCGAAGGAACTGTCCTGGGCGTGCCTTACTAGCACCCAACCAAGTGTGCTAACATTAAATAGAGCTTCAATATATGAGGCTGGTTGATCAAGCCGGAAATATTTTTAGGAAGGCCCTCAAAGTTGATGTGCTTGGCAAGAGAGGATATTGCTAAAATGTGAGAATCAATATGATTATTGTGGTGAAGTTAAAAAGCCTGTAGGTCTAAAAACGCCTTCCACGTCTGAACTGATGGTTGAGATCAGGATAGGACAGAGAGTTGTTTTTTCCTTTTTTCTTTAAAAAAACATTTCCAATGAAAAATGAATTGGGAAGAGGAGAAAAATTAATTGGCCCAAATGTGGATTACCCGATTCTTTTGTTGAGTTTAAAAGAACGAAATGTGGGCGGCGAATGACCAAACTTTTAGAAAAAAACCTAAAAAAATCTACTTAACAAAATGAATTTCAAAGGGTAATTTAAAACTGTCTCCTATATCTACAAGTTCACAATCTTCTTTGGGAATCACATCATAAGCATCCTTACTACTATCAAAACACCAATTAACTTAATCTCTCGCTAACTCCTCCTCTTCGTCCTCATTGTCCGACCGTGGGTAATGTTGATCATATTGGCCGTCATAGTCCCGACTGCTCTTCTCAGTCTTGTGCTCGTCGTCAGCTTCTTTCTCATCCTTCAAGAATAAAAGCTTTCCAAATGTCATGGAACGATACCAGTTTATTAAATTTTAATCGCATCAAGATGATAGCCCCTCGAAATCTCTATTAGAAATTCATACTTGACTTAACTCCCTACATATAACAACGGTCGCAGGGCTCGGGGTGTTCGATTCGACCCACTTGGCAAAGTCCACGTTCACGCCGGCCAACTTGATCTGCTTCGGTTCTGAACATTCTCGACGCTCGTGATTTTCCTGACCTTCGTGCAATCTCTAATGTCCAACTCTTGCAGTGTGCACATCGTCCCTTCTTGGATGCAGACCTCCTCCAAGTTCTCTAGCATCCAACAGCTTCAGCACCCGGAGACAAGGAAATGTGCCTTTTCCGAAAACCATGTATTTTCCAATGTAAGAATTCCCAAAGAGCATCAGAGTAACTAGATCTGATACCGCTCGAAGATAGTCCATCGGGACGAGGTCCATCTCCGACATGGACAGAGTTAGAACTCGCAGTCTCTTAGGCAGACAACTCAAGCCTTCCTCATCCAACGACCCGAGCAAGTACATCTTTGAGATAGATTGCATATCTTTCATGTCGTCACTCAGGTTGAGGTACGAAGGCTGCCCGAACAGATACCTTGATCAGAGCCGAAGCGTCATGAGCTTCGTCATGGTCGATATGGTCTTGATTACTTCTGGCATGACTGGTGCGTAACATGTCAGCCCTGGCTTCTTGAGACCCTGTAGTTTCCCAGCACAGTCAAGGACGTGCCCTTCGCCCCTATGGAGATTCCATGTAGCGTCTGGAGGCTCCCCAGGAGGATTCCTTCTGGTTGTAGTTGTCGAAGGGTCCCTCATTCAGGTAAAGGTGTTGGAGATATTTCAGTCCGAGGATTGAACTCGGGAGCTCAGTGACATTGCTGAATTTCAGATCAATTGTCTCGAGTATAGAGAGTTTTGAGACCGACTCTGGCAGTGAGTCAAGGATCGTCCATCTCAGTCCGAGGTACCTCAAATTTGGTAACAAATACCCAAACTGCTTCGGCAGCTTCGGTTTGTAAACGTCCTCGAGATCCAGCACCCTAAGCAAGCTGCTGTCTCGATTTGCCTGGCACCTTTAGCAGCTGTTCAACCTCTCTCAACCGTATCCCTGACTTCTGCGTGTGGAAAGAAATATAAGATCGGATACGGGATGCTGTCTCGGCATCTAGGGGTGGGAGACTCGTGTTGTTGCTGGAATATCGAACAAGCCAGGCAATATGCTGGTTGGATGACTCTGCCATAAAACCTCCTGGTTAGCACTCTGAAGGTCAGAGATATGCCCGAACTTACTCGCAAATTTGGAGAAGTGGTCGTGCAAGTAACCCGACACGCGACACGTCTTCGGCCCCCCATCCATCTCCCTTCGCCTCACCACCTGCACCAAATTCCTATTCGCCAATTCTTTAAAGCAGGGCTCGGCCGTAAAATGGCCATCCCAGCGGACCAGGCCTTCGGCATGCCATAACTGAAACATCCTCCTTGTTGATATCTCATATGCCTTGGGAAACAAACATAAGGATAGGAAACAAGGTTTTACCCAAGAAGGAAGGCAATTGAAGTTTCGAGACCTAACATCTTGCCGCCACCAATCCTCCTAGAGGTTGCAGAGCCATGCCATAGGGGAAGAGTCCGGGGTCACTGTTCTTGAAGGCTGAAGAACGACCGCCAAACAGAAGTACCTTTGGAGGAGAACCACTACTTTCCCCGAGATCTTATCTATTAATCCCTCGTCACTGATCGAGCTATGCCCTGATAGCAATTTACGGCTGTTCTCGGGATCAAGCTGCCCCACAAGGACACTGTAAGTCAAAGGTTCCTCATGCAGTGGAACATGAACCACCTCCCTTCACGTGACGATGACCCTGCTTCCGTTCCTCGAGTCGGGTAGGGAGTACAGAAGGTTATCGAGAATTTCAGCACTCTTCAGATCGTCCAGCACGATCAAGTACCTCAGCTCCATCAATTTCTTGCGGAGAAATGCACAAAATTTGTCGGTTTCCTTTAGCTCGAGGTCTTTCAGTGTCATCACCGGGGACTGCTTCAAGATCTCTAACAATACAGTTTCCAAGTTTGGTGTGTTGTAATTGCTAATCCAAGCCCTTCACCTGAAATCACGCTCCATATCCGGTCTGTTGTACATGCTTCGAACCAGTGCAGTCTTCCCTATGCCTTCGTCCCCGACGATGGAAATCACACGAAGAAAATCTGAGTCAGTAAGATAAGACCCCGTTAATTTGACCCCCTGCATATTAGAAAAGTGCTGTGACAGCTCCTCAACTTTTGCTATGTAGATCCGTGCCTTAGCCTGCTTTGCTCGAGCCCTTATCCAGAGCATGTGACCAACTGGCCAACTCCGAGAACAAGGGAGGCAAGGCGTCTCCGTCGTGATTTGGGGGCCGTCAAAGCCTTCACGAGGAACATATCCATGGTATTGACCAGCTCACCCGCATAGATCAGGGCTTCGTCGGCCATGGGCAGGCCAACGAAATTGTCACCTCAGATGCGGCTAAACCCATGTTGTGTCTTTCGGTCGTCCAAAGCAGAAGGTAAGTGAAAAATGGTGAGGAGAGCGGCTGAGCGTGGGGGAAGAAGAAGACATTGAGCATATCCCTCTGTCCTTACAGATGGATGGAGGGAAGAAGTGGTTGCTCTTCGTATCTAGTTTTGACTGAGACTTAGTACAATACGTTAGCGTGTATTATTAAAAATAAATAAATTAGGTTATATTTTTTAGAATTTTTTTATTAGTTTAGCCTAAAAAATCAAAGAAGCACAATTTTGCCTTCAAAACTTAGTCTAGTTCAATTTGATCCCTTTTACCTAATTTTTCAGCCCCGTCACTGATCACATGGTACAATGAATTAGATTCAAATATGCACAAATCAACACAAACAACACCATTATTTTAGATAATGTAACATGAAAAGGACATCAAAGTGGCCTTACACAGAACAAATATACATGATATTTTACATTTAATTGGATATTTGTCCTAGGTGGATTCCATTTTCGGTTCCATCTAAAATGGATATCTTTCCTTGACGATAAGGCTTCGGATTATGAAACCGTGTCGGAGTCGCCACTAACTTACTTAAGTTCAAGTTAAAAAAACTATAGAGATTCGTTAAGGTTTAAGAATTAGGTATTACTAATTCGCATGCATCACAAAGAAAATGGAAGCTTTTATCGTGTGTTCCCAATGTATAAATTTATTTGAGCTCGGTTTTATAAAAAAGTTGTTCGATATTAAAAAAATGATTTCGAGCTCATTATGCTTAAAATGTCTATATGAATAATTTTTATGAAAATATTTCTTCTTAAAAACTGAATTTTCGGGCAAAAATACAAGCAACATAAATTTATTAATGCCCTTTACAGTTTCTAAGCCAAAAATAAATTCAAGGAAGAACCAGGTATTTATACCATTTCTCGCTCCCTATAGGATACTCCCGTTAGCATTTGTACCCCGTAATGCCGTTTGTACGACGAACCTGGCGAGCTACAGAATGCGGTGGAGAAAATGGTGGAAATGGTTAGAAAATTCTAATTAAGACATGTTAAACAATTAGAATTAACTAGATGAGTAAGAGTGATACTCACGGGGCGTTGTGTGGCCCGTTGACGTTGAGCCTCCACGATGCTAGAAGGCAATGTCCTTTGGTAGATAGTTCTTAGTTGTTTCACATGTAAAACAAAGAGAATAATAGAGAGCAACGCCATTACTATCGAGCAAATTTGAACGAAATTCAATCGAATGGGATTGGTAAGGCATGACTTACCGTTTGATGGAAGAGAATCGGGTCAACTTGATATCTTTCAAGAATATCCCAAATAAATGACTAGAGAGGTCTCACGTCTGATCCGTTGATCCATACATATTATGAATCCTACGAGAGTGAAGGAATATCGAAAGCAGAATGTTCGAAACATACGATTAAACTGACAAACATAAGAACAATTCAGCCAATCTTCGACCGTTTCCTTAGATTGGAACAAATGAATGATTATAAAAAAAACTCATAACTTTTTGTAAACTTTTCCGAAATTTGTGAAATTTTACCAGATGCTAGAAAACTCGAATCGCATCTATCATGTCAAATTTTAGGAAAACATAACTTGTGGTGTGCTGCCAATAAATTGATGAATGGGGATGTTCAAACAACACATGTTCTAGTCGGAAAGCTTACAGGGATGAGTTTGACCCCCGTTGACCGTGTGCTGAAGTTGCTCAAAATGAGAAATGTAAAACACGAAAGTTGTAAAAGATTGAATGTTGTAATCTAGGTTCTAACTTTGGTACATTTAGAGTTCATATGAGCAAGTTATGCCTTCTAGTGCACAGACTACTCATTCTGCCGCTGGAAGACAAGAGGCAGAGGAGGACCATGTCTTCCTTGAATTGTTGGACCAAACAAATGTCACCGAATGTAAAAACTACGGGAAGTTGTAGAAAACTTAAATATGGTTTTGTAGGCACCACTTGCATAAAATTCTAATGAGTGATGTGAAAAATACGAATTTTTCTTTACAACAGTAGTTGTCTACTATAGGGTGCAATGGCGTTTTTGCTTCTACTGCACTCCAATAATGATTTGACAAGATTTTATTGCTTGAATGAAAATTTTCAAAATATGGAAGATTTAGATCAATAAAAGAGGTATATGATGCAATAAGTTTCAGGTGAAATGGAGCCTTGGTGTTAATGTTGTGTCCAGAAAACCGAGTCAGCCTTGGGGCAGACCGAGGCTGACTCAAATCCCCAACTTTCAATGGACCGAAGAGACCTCAAATGAAGAATTTTAAAGCATGAAAGTTTTAGATAACTCAAAAGAAAAGTGATATCAAGTGGTTCAGGCAGATCCGAGCTATACAGACAAAGTTATATCCAACGGAGTGTGACTTCCGCCTCGCAGATGCACGAAACAAGTCAATTTTACTCGTCGACATTCAAGGTTGAAAAACGTCTGTTAAATACGTTTATTTGGGAAAGTGATCAGCATGAAAGTTGTTCGTCATTAAGCAAGGAATCCAAAGAGCTAAAATCAGCTCAATCCTTGTAATGAGCAAAGAGTTATGCATAAAAATGCGAAGCAATGATTGTAGCGACGGGCCTCGTAGACTTCAGCATGCATCCATCCAAAGAATCGACCATAACTCAGGCTATACATGTTCAATTTCAATGTACAAACTATCCACACAACCAGGGAAGGGAAAGGAAGAGGATAGACTTGAGTAAGCTTGGCTCCGTTGCTGGACGGAAGAGCAGCGCCTTTGAGAGTGGGCTGCCGACACCGTACTCCTCCCTATGTCAGAACAGGTTGTTGATGTGGTAAATGGTGAAGATCGTCGCTGGTACGAATTGGGGAAACAAGAGGGCGATGTTTTGACCTTCGTAAGTAAGGGAGATGCCTCTATTTGATCCCCGCGCCTGCACATGTGGATCGGTTCATTAGATTGAGATGACCTCCCGAGAAGCCAGGGGTGTTTTGGGAGGCAATAGCTGAGCTTTCCTTGTCTTTGAACGAGGGGAGGGAGCCAGATTCTGGACGTAATGGGGGGAGAGGAGGCGAGCGCGGCCATCAGAGATGCGACAGAGGATGTCGGAGGCATTCCAACGCGGACACCACCCGCTCTAGCTGCAACTGGTCATGACCCCTGGAGAACTGGCATTGAGCTGGCTGGGGAGAGGACATCGGCCTGGAGGGGGATGAACTCTGGCTGGTCCGGTTGGTTGGGAGGGGACCGGTTTTCAAGAATTCTCGAGCTCACCTTGATCGCGAAAGTCGCCGGGAGGTGAGTTCACGGTATGAACGGAAGAAGTTGAGCATGAGCTTGTCAGGGGGGATCGCCAAGGGAAGTTGGAAGGGACGGAGATGGAGGAGCTGGCCGTGAGTGTCTGATGATGGATTATACTAAACAAAGGGATCCCAATGAGAGAATCAGAAATGGCCAAGATGGAGATGAAAAAGAATTCGAATAAGGAGATGCCGAAGGAGGAGAAGAAGTCCCCTGCCACCGGAGTATGAAGGAGGGGCCCGAGAATAAAAAAATATGGCTAGGTTGTGAAGGTCGATGGAGAAGTAGGGGGAGGCAGGAAAACAATAGCTGTGAAGTTCCCAAGGCTTGCGGCATCGATGGTCTCTGGCCTCAATTTGGCTTTGAGTAATTGCATCATGGTAATGGGGTTCGGCTATCCACTACTACTTTAAACGAAGTGATCTTTGGGTGGAATATATTCGCCATTAAAATGAATGTTCATGTTCACGTACGTTGGACTCGTCAACATGGTTGTTCAAATATTACTTGATAGCTTCTTGTCGTGGGTCAATAAAATGAATGCATAGGTTTATGGTCACCATCCTTCCCCGCCTACTTTGATCTAAATAATTGTCTGTAATTGCGCTTGTGATCATTTTATACGAGTTCGGGTCCAACGCCCGAATCAAGCCTAATGCTCGTAATCAGAAAGTCTTTTCAAACCGGGTCCAAAGCCCGTCATTTTTTCAGAGCAACGCCATCTTTTCGTATGTGAGAATCTACGAGTTAGAAGTATGAATTCCCGAACCTGGTTTTTCTGAATTTATACCATATTTTAAAACAAAGTCAGTGGCGACTCAACACTAACTTATCTAGGTTAAGCAAGCGACACACATTTTTCCACGGAGGCACGAGTGATGATGCACATCTACGCATCATTGTCCTTCTTCCAAGGGGATCTCGAGAGGTCCAGATGTCAAATCATCCCCAAAATTTTCAGAAATTAATTAGACTGAAGGATGATCGTGTACATGTGTATATCAACCGTTGAAGTTTCTAGCAAGCTCTGCCATGGTATGACAAACAGAACACAAATGGAGCTGGACTTTCTATGTGTTGCAGTCCCATTTTGAATGTGATGCTGACAATTTCACCAGTAGATCGTCACCAAACTTGATGGGCGAAATGAGCTGTTTCCGGTCATCTCGAATTTTCCTATGGACCATGGGCATTTTGTTGCCCGTCGCCTCCAATTCCTTCGTGATGAAATGGGGACAATCGAGCAAAGGACTCGAGCAAGCCTAATTAGGAAACAAGGGAGGATGCACAAGTTGTTATGCTTTTCCTATAAATTAGTTGATGTAACGTTGTTTATGATGAATTTAGGTTTAACCGAGAGTGGTTGACCCTTTTCCTATTGTGTCATTCTCTCCCTGTAACCAGTCTCCGCTGCGATTTCCATTGTCTGGCCGCAGTTTCAGGCATGTTTTCAGCCAAACAAGCAGTTCATCAACTTTCACCTCATTCACTTCACGTTCGCCTTCTCCCTCGGAAACACAGATATGTTGATCGTCATTTCCAGCTACTGAGCCCATACTTCCACCGATGTAGCAGAGATTTTAGACATGGATGTTTCTGTCATGAACATGGATGACGACGCGAACTTGGTCACCAATTCTTACCCCTGCCGATGCTCCTTGAGATCGCAAAAAGCCTTTCATATCTAACCGATGATCGAGATGAGGATAGAAGAGAAACACGATTTTGTTTTTGATTATTCGCAATGAAAAATGAATGTGGAGAGGAGACATAATTGGCCGAAATGTGAATTTCAAAGGGTAATTTAAAAATTGTCCTATCTCTACAAGTTCTCAATCTTCTTTGGGGATCCCATCATGAGCATCCTCACCACTATCAAAATCCAAAATTAAGTTCATCTCCCGCTAACTCCTCCTCTTCGTCTTCATCGTTCGACCACCAGGAATATTGATTATATTGGTCATGCTGGTCCGGACTGTTATCCTCATCCTCGAGCTCTTCTTCGGCTTCTTTCGTATCCTTCAAGATAAGTTTTTCCAAATGTCAAGGAGCGATACCAATTTAATGAATTTTAACCGCATCAAGATGATAGCCCCTCAAATCTCATTAGAATTTCGGACATACCTCGGGAGAAGAGACAGCTAAGTCCCCACATATAACAACGGTCGCACGGCTCGGCGGGTTCGATTCGACCCGCTTGGCAAAGTCCTCATTCACTCGAGTCAGCTTGATCCGCTTCAGTTCTGGCACGTTCTCGAGGCCCATGATTTTCCTTACTTTAGTGCAATCTCTCATGTCCAACTCCTGCAGTGTGCTCATAGTCCCTTCTTGAATCCAGAGCTTCTTCAAGTTCTCTAGCTTCCACAGCTTCAGCACCCGGAGGCTCGGAAATGCGCCTTTCTTGAAATCCAAGCCTTCTCCGGTGTAAGAATTTCCAAAGAGCCTCAACGTAACTAGATCTGATAACTCTTGAAGATATTTTATTGGGTCGAACGTCATCTCGGACAAGGACAGAGTTAGAACTCGCAGGTTCTTGGGCAGACAGCTCAAGCTCTTCTTGTCCAACCACCCGAGCAAGTACATCTTTGAGATAGATTGCATCGATTTCATGTCCGCACCCAGGTTGAGATAGGAAGGCTGCCCGAACAGATCCCTTGATCGGAGCCGGAGCGACTCGAGCTTCGTCATGGTCGATATGGTCTTGATTAATTCTGGTATGACTTCTGCGTAACATGTCAGCCCTAGCTTCTTGAGCCCCTTGAGTTTTCTCAGCACAGTCAAGGACACACCCTTCGCCCCTATGGAGAGTCCCCAAAGCGTTTGGAGGCTCCCCAGGCAGCATTCTGTCTGATTGCACTTGTCGAAGGATCCCTCGTTCAGGTAAAGGTGTCGGAGGTATTTCAGGCCGAGGATCGAACTTGGCAGCTTGGTCACATTGGTGTACTTCAGATCAATTGTCTCGAGTCTAGAGAGTTTTGAGACCGACTTTGGCAGCGAGTCAAGGATCGTCCATCTCAGTCCGAGGTATCTCAAATTTGGCAGCAAATATCCAAACTGCTTCGGCAGCTTCGGCTTGTAAACGCCCTCGAGATCGAGCACCCTAAGCAAGATGCTGGCTTGATTTGCTGCCGGCAGCTTTAGCAGCTGTTCAACCTCTCTCGACTGTATCCCTGACTTATAGTTGTTGAAAGAAACATAGGATCGGATATGGGATGCTGTCTTGTCATCTTGGGGTGGGAGGCTCGTGTTGTTGGTGGAATATCGATCAAGCCAAGGCAATACGCTGGTTGGATGACTCGGCCATAAAACCTCCGTGTTATCATTCTGAAGGTCATGGATATGCCCGAATTTACTTGCAAATTCTGAGAAGTAGTCGTGCAAGTAACCCGACACGCGACATGTCTTCGGCCCCCCATCCATCTCCCTTCGCCTCACCACCCGCACCAAATTCCTATTTGCCAATTCTCGAAAGCAGGCCTCGGCCGTAAAATGGCCATCCCAATGGACCAGGCCTTCGGCATGCCATAACTGAAAGATCCTCCTTGTTGATATCTCATATTCCTTGGGAAACAAACACAAGTATATGAAACAAGGTTTCACCCAAGAAGGAAGGCTACCATAGCTTAGAGACCTAACATCTTGTCGCCACCAATCCTCCTCGAGGTCGCGGTTCCATGCCATAGGGGAAGAGTCCGGGGCATTGTCCTCGAAGGCTGCAGAAAGACCGCTAAACAGAAGTATCTTTGGAGGAGAACCACTACATTTACCCAAGATCTTATTTATTAATCCCTCGTTGTTGATCAAGCTATGCTCGGATAGCAATTTACGGCTGTTCTCGGGATCAAGCTGCCCCACCTGGAGACTGTAACCCCAGGGTTCCTCGTGCAGTGGAGCAATAATCTCCTCCCCGCACGTGACGATGACCCTGCTTCCGTTCCTCGAGTTGGGTAGGGCATACAGAAGGTTATTGAGAATTTCAGCACTCTTCAGATCGTCCAGCACGATCAAGTACCTCACCTCCAGCAATGTCTGGTGGAGAAATTCGCACAATCCGTCGGTTTCCTTCAGCTCGAGGTCTTTCAGTGTCATCGATGGGGACTGCTTCAAGATCTCTACCAATACAGTTTCCAAGGTTGGTGAGTTGTAGCTGTCAATCCAAGCCCGGCACTTGAAATCACGCTCCACATCTGGTCCGTTGTACATGCTTCGAACCAGAACAGTCTTACCTATGCCTCGGTCCCCGGTGACGGAAATCACACGAAACAACTCTGAGTCGGCCAGCCAAGCGGAGAGGTGGTCTGCAGCGTCCTTGCGGCCGACAATGATAGACTCATTGGAGTGAACATCCAGCGATGAAAAGTGCTTGCTGCAGCTGATTCCTTTGCTTGAACCCTCTAATTTGACCCCCTGCATATTAGAGAAGTGCCCTGAGAGCTCCTTCACTTTTGCTATGTAGATCTGGGCATTCGCCTTCTTTGCTCGAGCTCTTATCTGGGGCTTGACCAAGTAGACAACTCCATGAACAAGGGAGGCAAGGTGTTGTCCCCTACGTGATTTGGGGGCCGTCAAAGCCTTCACAAGGAACGTATCCATGGTGTTCTCCAGTTCACTAGCACAGATCAGTGCTTTGTCTGCCATGGGCAGGCAGCTGCAGGGAGAGGAACAAATGGCTAGCATGTCCTCGAGTACACGGTGGGCCTCGCTCAACCGTGCCTGAAGCTTGCGAGGGAGGACGTCTTTATGGGACCTGATTTCCAATGATTTTCCGATCAGCCGGGAAATGGCCACCTCAGATGCAGCTGCACCCATGTTGTTCTTTTCGTTGAAGGAAATTGAAGTGTAAGGTTGAGAAATGGCAAGGACAGCTGCTGAGCCTGGGGAACTTTAATACGACTGACCCATCAACATATTAATACTTTGAAATGAATCTTCAAAACAACAAACATCACTGACTGGTCGGTGGAAAATTAGGAAATTACTCACCCACTTTTTAGAGTCTTTGCACCCCAATTTTAAACCAATCGCGAGTGGCGTGTTCCCACTCTGACATTGAATTTCTTTCTTTTTATTGTTAATATACTTTTTTTTTTCTATTTACTTTGTCAAATGTCTCCCTCGTGTCTGACTGTCAGCGACCCAAAAAATTGGATCCACTTTTGTTGAATTTATTTACATGGCTATGAATTCTATTATATATGTTAACAAAGATCTCACAAGAGAAGTCTTTTTGGAACATTTTGAGCGGAACACTGTTTAGACCATCGTAAATATAAATCAAAATATTATGCATGAACATAAGCATAAATGATCCTTTTTTTTTTTCCTCGTAACGGATTACATCAAAACAAAGCTAGAAGGTCAGCTAAATATCCCATACGCCTCTTATATAATGTCCATTTTTCCCATTAATTAAATAAATATTTTAAGGACAAAAGAAGTCAAGTAAATTAACCAGAAGATGCGTTCGTTCTATACATCAATAAATAGTATGTTATAAACATCCAATCATAAATCATTGACTTGGATTTCTGTCCGAACGGCGCCATGGCCCATTATAATTCAAGCCCAAATAATCAACCGAGTCGGCCCTTTAAAACTTAGGGCCAGACCCAATAGAACCGGTCTGATCTTACAGGTGGCTTTTGGGTATATTCGGGCTGGGCCAGTTTATAAATCAGAGGCTTTCGGCCCCATCCGATGTGGTTTTGACGTTGCCACCCTTCTTTTCTTATAAATTCCTTTACAAATTGACTTAGCGCGTTATTATCCAACGACTTTAAATTTCCTCCTCGATAATAAAAAAAAAAAGTGGAGGGTTGTTGGTTTTATAAATAATATTAAGAAAAGTGGTCGGCCACGTGACATTGTAAGAAGGGATTGATTGATTCTTAACCAAAAGGAAGAATTTATTTATTATCCAATCTTAAAAAAAAAACAGATTAAAAATATATTTGTATGCACAAAACGACAAAAACTTGGCAGGTTGGGCTTATAGTAAAAATTCATAGGGGAGGGTTGTTGGTTTTATAAATGATATTAAGAAAGTGGTCGGCCACGTGAACACTTCACATTGTAAGAAGGGATTGATTGATTCCAACCAAAAGGATTCAAAGATCATATTTTTCTTCAAAACGATGAATAATATTTTTGTATGAAGTAACAGACAATCTACGGCTAATCCATGTGATTTGAGCAAAGAAACATTCGTCGTGAATCAGTCAGTCGGACAGACCCCCAATTTTCCACATCGTCTCTGCCTTCTTTTTAGGTGTTGCATTTCATCAAGCAACAAAAACAAAAATAATATCTCCCCCCCCCCCATTTGGGTGTGTGTGTTGGGTGTTTGAATATTTGCCTAATTAATATTCAAACACGCGAAAGGAGATGATGATGGGTTTTGGAGAGGAGAGAAAGGGTAAGGGAGACATCATGATTGCCATCATTAATCCCATAAATTGAGGGGAGGGGGAATAAATACATCATGCTTTTCCTTTCCTTTACTTTCCTTGTATTGTTTGGAATTCGTTATTCATCTGTAGTTTTCGGAATATATTAGCAAATGGGGGACCTTTTGCTTTTTCCTTATAATTTTAATATATAAAAAAAAGGAAAAAGAAAGGAATCAGTAAGCTCTGTTTCTTTAACTTCCCCACCTTTAAATGGGGTGATTTAGGGTTTGGGGTTTTGGGCCGCGGACCACGCCAAAAGTGGAGCTCAGACGACCTTTGACCGACCAGCTTTGCTCTCCCCCCCAAACTTCAAGTCCTCGAGACGTGTTCCTCCCTGTCACTCTTCTCCTCCCCCTCCCCCCACCAATTAAAATTTCCCCCACAATCTTATAAGTAAAATACATTAATTAATATTTTTTATTCGTTCGTCTTGTATTAAATATTAATATTTTATTTTTTTAATGGTTTCTCTCTCGTGCATACATTGACGAGCGCCTTCTTTCTGACACGCGCAAACATTCAATGAACCATGTCAAAAAGCATAATTTATCCTTAAATTCAAATATAAATCTCTTAACGTTTTAAACTCGACGCCGAAATATTAGCTAATGGGGGATTTTTTTCATTGTCCTTTATTTTTAATATATAAAAAAAGAAAAAAGAAAGGAATCAGTAAGCTCTGTTTCCTTAACTCCCCACACCTTCCTCGTTTAAATTAAAAAATGCCAAAACATAAGAAAATGAAATGGGGGAAGTGTGTGACGCGCCGACCACGCCAAAAGTGGGACCCAGACGACCTCTGACCGTCCAGCTTTGGGTCTTTCATTAGTTGTAGTTGTAGGGGGGTTAATGGCATTTGGTTTTATAATTTATTGTCAGTAGTACCTTTTTCGCTTTATTTTTTTTGAAAAAAGAAGGAGCGAGAGTCTTTGAGGGAATATTCTGAAATGCTCTTTTCTATAGACATTATTGAGAATTTTGGTAGTGATATTAGTCGGCATCGTCGTGAATCAGTCAGTCGGACAGACCCCCAATTTTCCACATCGTCTCTGCCTTCTTTTTAGGTGTTGCATTTCATCAAGCAACAAAAACAAAAATAATATCTCCCCCCCCCCCATTTGGGTGTGTGTGTTGGGTGTTTGAATATTTGCCTAATTGTTGGGTGTGAAAAAACAGCGATGGTGTCCCCCACTTGATTTTTTTTTTTATAAATTCCTGTACAAATTAACTTGTCCGGTAGTGTCTAATATATTATTGTACAAATATATTGTTATATATATAATATATATATCTGTCTGGATCCCATCAAAAGCGCATTTCCTCCTCGATAATAAAAGAAAAAAGTGGAGTGTTGTTGGTTTTATAAATAATATTAAGAAAAGTGGTCGGCCACGTGAACACGTGACAGACAGGATTGATCGATTCCAACCAAAAGGATTACAAGATTATATTTTTCCTCATAACGATGAAAAATATTTTTCTATGAAGTATCAGACAATCTTCGGCTAATTCATGTGATCTGAGCAAAGATTCGTTAACTAATATTTTTTATCCGTTCGTTTCGTATCCACGTAAATATATTAAATTTTAAATTTTATTTTTTAATGGTTCCTCTCTCGCGCATACAACGACGAACCCATTCTGTCAGAGACTTTGTGCCTCTCGGTTACAGGATACGGTGTGTTGCGGCCCCTGCCGCTAACCGACAACTGTTCGTCCGTCTTGATTGTCGAATAAATTAAATAAATGAATAAAGATGTTCTCCGTCTCTTCAGTTGTCATTTGGTGGGTCCTGATACTGTGACCGGAGGACTATTTGTTGCTCGGGAAGGAAAGGCTGTCTGTTTTCCTTATTTCCTTTGCTGCGCAGTTCTCCCTTAAAACAAAATACCATTTCGATACGAAATGTGATTTCTCCGGGGAAGTGTGTTGAGATGCTATTGACATAATATATTATTTTGGGTCTATTTTTGACCGAGCCTATCATAAGCACGAAGCCCATGACAAAATTACACGCACCAGGCCTGCATTGTAGTCTACACAAACTATATTGCGGAGAAGTAACTCTGTAATCAGGGAAGTCTACGAGCCTGCGCCTGCACATGACACACGTCAAAGAGAACGGCTTCGTTGCCCCGAGATAGATGGGACTTACAATCCACGTCTATACTGATACACGTCTTAAAAGACGATTAATTAAACCCGAAGTCAGTGGAGCCTCTGCCAGCACCCAATGCCAGGACGGGCAACCGTAGTCCCAGTACACTTCTCCGCCTTCGACTCCAATGCCAGGATGAGCCATCGTAGTCCCGG
This sequence comes from Melastoma dodecandrum, assembly GCA_029817715.1. Taxonomy (NCBI): domain Eukaryota; kingdom Viridiplantae; phylum Streptophyta; class Magnoliopsida; order Myrtales; family Melastomataceae; genus Melastoma; species Melastoma dodecandrum. The sequence goes on along the minus strand of JARUPY010000537.1, from coordinate 1,183,461 downwards.
TGCACTTCTCCGCCTTCGACACCGCCGCCAAGGTGTGCCACCGGGGCCTTGGTATCCACGTTCGCCTCTACATTCAACCACATTCCGTCCATGAAGCCTAGCAGCTAAGTCCTGCCAACCGAGAAGCGCAAGTCTACAGTGCTCTGCCATCAACTCTACGACTACGCTGACCAGATTCTCGAGTCCGGAGCGCTCAGCGTCAAGTCCATGACCTCTTTCCACGTTCAAGCCTATGGCCCTGCTCCGAGTCTACGGAGCCTAGTAGCCAATCTACGACCTTACCACCGTCCTTGTTTTTTATTTTTATGGCTGTTAGCTTTCTTTACTTATTGTAAAACTGTTTGCATTCAGTTAATTTCATTCAATTACTTACTGGCGACCACATTTACAATCCCTGTGAGTCTTATTGCCAAATATTTCCGGCATGATCCGTTTTCTACGCGAACACATTTTTGGCGACCATATTGGGAGTTGTTGACACTTAAAGTTTTCAGATGGCAAAAAGTACCAGGGGCAGAGCTAATCGCGACCCTCCCCCTCCATTAGATGGAGATGATTAGTATATAGCAAGAGATTTAAATGTCGAAAATGCGGCTCTAGGAAGCCAAGAGACTGCAAATCAACCCGATTCCAGGACACACTCCTTCTGAGTTCATATCCAGGCTTGAATTCCATAAAGAATTCAACGATATGAGGAGCCTAATGGACAAAAATATCACTGGATTACAAGATAATATGGCTCAGATTTTCGAGCAGCTCAACGCTTTGAATTAGCCAAGTGCCACTACAAAGCCAAGCACATCCGTAGAAAGGGAGAACTCTTTCATGGGAGACGCCTGGCGCTTAGAGAGGCGCAATGTATCATTCTAGGAGGATGAACCTTAGGGCGGCGCTAACCCACGTGCTACAGAGGTCAGTAATAGGGACCGAATGTCCCCATCAAGGCCTATTACCTCTCGGTCTCCCACTTGGAGGGCAAATGCTATACATGCAGTGAACCCTATAGACGACGAGATAGAGGCTCGGGGCAAAACGAACAGGTATGTAAGTGCCATACCCCCTCGTCGACCCGGTAAAGCACTTGTAGAGGAGATACCTCCAGGGGAAGCTCCTATTATGGGATGTTTACCACAAGCAGAGAGCTTCTACACTCAGTAAACCCACAGCCACCTCGAGTTGTACCAAGGGTGCCTTATCCTCTAGAAAAAGTGAGTCAGGAATATGTTCGAGAACTATTCGATCATGTACCTCCACCGCCACAGAATCTAAAGGAGACGATTGCTCAGGTGTTAGAGCAGATGGTACCAGGGGCGGTCAGGCAGGACAACCCTGGTCTATACAGGAGTCCATACCCTGCCAACATCAACGGGGATTATCCTTTACCCAGGGGGTACAGAGTACCTGATTTTACCTACTTTTCGGGAGAGGAAGAGATGACACCCATGGAGCATATAGCCCGGTTCACTCATCAGGCATGGGATGCTGCGGCCAACGATTTCTGGAAGCTAAAGCTGTTCCCGAACTCTCTCATAGGAGATGCCTTCACATGGTATGCAAGTCTACCTCTTAGATCGGTAACATCATGGGCAGAGATGCAGTCTTCCTTTATGAAGGCATTTGCTTTCTTAGACACACCCATGTCAATCTTTGAGGTGATGCGGCTTAAGCAAACCGCTGGAGAACCCCCTGGATAGTTCCTCATGCGTCTACGTAAGGCATTATTATGCTGTAGACCAGCAATGCCTGAAAGGGAACAGTTGATGATTACGTTAAACGCGTTGTCTATGTCCTTCAAGAAGAAGCTCCAGGGAGAAAGGTTTAAAAAACCTGTATGACTTGTCCAGGAGAGCGACTGAGTACCATCAGTTACTGATGGAAGAGGCTCAGTCTAAGCACGCATATCATTTGGAAACCCTTGAGGTAGACATGGCCGAATTCGCGAAAGGCGAAGCAACGGTTTGTGAGCCTCCGGCAAGGTCAAAAGCCAAACCATCCCAGAAGTCTGGCGAAGAAAGGAAATATTCCTTCGACGTAGACAAGGTGGATGTGATTTTTGATTGGCTCATCCAGCGGAAGCGTATTAAGCTTAAACCAAGACATAAGGTCCCTAGACAGAAAGAAAAAAGACTAGAAATTATTGCAAATGGCATGGGTCATTTACACACACGACCAGGGATTGTCTATCATTCAGGAATGTAATTCAGGACCTTATAGAGTCAAAGGAGTTGTGTTTTCCTGAAGTAGACGAAGTCACTTTGGTCGACGACAGACCTTTTGACGATGAAATAGCCATTCATATGTTCGATATTGCTGATGTAGACATCAATTTCATCGAAACTAATATGGACCTTTCCCTACAGGACATAAAGATCGCCAGGGAGACCTTGGTGGCGAATGTCCTCATCGGTCGCCTAGTTGATAAGGGTGTAGTCACCTGTCGAGTCAAGGAAGTTGCGCCCACCTTTTGCTGTTGGCATATGGATGACACGCTAACACATTCATGAAGTATTTGCAGAACAATCAGGGAGATACCTGGTATGACCTGACCTACTTGAGGAGGTAGCGATGGGAATAGTCTCCCCAAGTTCGCGAAGCGCCTCCAACAATTCACAATGGGGATTCAAAAGCCCCCCAAGTGTAGAGCGTAGACCAGCATCCCGCGGAGGAAGAGGTGGCCCTCATGGTCGAGGCAGAGTTTCTGAGTAACAACCCCGCGTGCCTGAACGCCCTAGACGACACTGGAATTTAACGATTCTTCTTCCCAACAAGGGGCGAAGCCAGGACAAGAAAGACTTGGCCATTCTGGCGAATCTCGCTCTGGGACTATGAAAGGAGACAACCCCGACAGAGCCCGGCAGTATGAGAGACCGCGGAAGAAAGTGAACAAGCCGAGACACGGAATGCCAAGAGTAGACATCCATGCACTCCGGATAGGCCCGCGAATAGCTCAGTTCCTTGACGAGAAGATGCTCTGTCAGAAATGCAAGCTTATAGCTTAAAACAGGATCCTGATCACTCATCTCTGCACCTCCTGTTGAGTCAACTACTTCCTCAAGCTTGTAGACTTGTCCTCAAATGGGGAAATCGTCATCAAACTCGCGCACTCTACAGCTACAGGTACTTGTTAAACTAACAACACTTGTTCAGAATCGCAATAGGTACCAACGCGGACTGTAGTAGGGTACGACCCATCCGTAGGAGACTTTGTGGAGGTACGTCAAATTCTCCTTGGTTCTAAGAGATCAAGGGTGATTAAAACGGTTAACCCTTCAAAATATTGGCAGAAAGTAGTAGGAAAGACCACTTTGTCACCAAGGGCTCGTAAGAGAAGGGACAGACGTCTAAGTCACGCTAAGAGGCCTAGGCCTACCCTCTCAGGAGCTGCTCTACCGGCAAGGGCGCCTGGAAAGGGAGTAAACGCCGAAGCAGAAAACATTGAGTCTACGGACTATTCGGAAGAGCTTGGCTCGAGCTTCGACTATACCCCACTTCGGAGCGAAATCCCAAGCGATGTCGTTGGAGAGATGAGGCCAGTCGTGGGCTGCAATGCTCTTACCCCGCCTGTAGACTTTGCTTGTAAGCGAGATATGGGGACCCTAAGAGGTAAAGTGCATCTTCCTTGTTCTCCAGCTTACCCAGCGGGCTTTCTATTAAATAGGTTGGAAAAGCCGTCTGATAGCATGAAACAACACATGCATTCTCTATACATAACTGCTACCTTTGATGGTATAGTGGTGAGTCGAGTCCTTGTAGACAACGGAGCTACTATAAATGTGCTTCCTTTGTCCAGAATTAAAATGCTTGGGTATAAGCCTCATGACTTGGTTAAACCAATGTCGCAGTGAGTGGTTTTAATGGTAGGAAATCCGAGTGCCTAGGGGTTTCTTTTGTGCACCTCGAAGTAGGTCGCCAGGAAAGGGAAACCGCTTTCTTTGTGATAGACATAATTCCTACCTTTAATGCGCTGTTGGGCCGCGACTGGCTCCATAAAGCTGCAGTAATTCCTTCCAATTTGCATAGAGAGTTGATGCTTCGGGTTGACTCTGAAATCGAAATTATTAAGGTTGATGAATATTCTTATTGTGACAAAGGTATCTTGCATGCTGAGACGAGCAAGACTATCAAAGATCTCACACTGGAACAACGCTATAAGCTTGGCGACCCTACTGTTGGTCCCCTTGGCCAACCATCTGGAAAGTTCGACGACATCGTGGACTACGGAACATCACACCCCAAGCCAGACAAATGGCCAATTGTTCCAACTGGATGGGGAGACAAGCTGTCTGCCAAGGACATAAAGGAGGTTCTCCTAGAAGTCAACTCGGGGGAAAATCCTGTAACGACTGATGAAGTAAAAGAAGGGAGTTGGAGCTCGATAGACTCCTAAAAGAAGGGACCAATGGACCAGAATGAAGGAATGACCGAAGTAGTCGCCGATGTCCTTCGACGGCTTCAAGTCTACCGGAAAAATCTCTGTTGTAGACAACCTATCTCTTCGTTTTCAATAAACTCAGAAGCGCTTAAAGCGCCTAATGCTTGTAATAAGCCTGTGTCTACCGACTTAGGTGGTTCAGAGGAACGTAAGTCTTTGATGACTCCATACGACCCATTGGTCAACATTAATTTAGGAACTGAGTCTTCTCCTGGGATTTTTTTCATTAGTTCTTTTATAAATAAAGAACTTTTTAACGCGATTAAAGGAGTACTCGAGAAATTCAAGGACTGTTTCGCTTGGGATTACACTGAGATGCCAGGATTAGACCGTAGACTCGTAGAACACACCCTTCCCATCAAGATGGATTTTAAACCAGTGCAGCAAGCACCAAGGCGCATGACTAAGGAAGTCACACAATTAGTCTTTGAAGAAGTCAAAAAGCATTTTCAAGCAGGTTATAAAAGGACTTCGCGCTATACAGAATGGATCTCTAGCATCGTACCCGTGCTTAAAAAGAACGGTAAAATCAGAGTCTGTATAGACTTTAGAGATCTGAATCGTGACACTCCAAAGGATGAATACCCTATGCCCATCGCATACGATCTTATAGACAAGACAGCAGGGCATCAGATTATGTCATTCATGGACGAGTATTTTGGTTACAACCAAATCTTCATCGCAGAAGAAGATAACATAAAACAACATTCATATGCCCCTTAGGAATATTCGAGTGGGTAGTAATGCCATTTGGATTGAAGAATGCTAGCGCTACCTATCAGTGGGCAATGAACACTATATTTGACACCTCTCTTGGCAAGACAGTAGAGGTCTACATTGATGATATAGTGGTTAAGTCAACAAGGGAGAAACCTTAATCCTAGTCTACGATCCCAGTATTACTTTAAAAAAAAAACGGCTCTTAGAAACCAAGTTTGCTTCTTCTGTTTCTCGATGTTGGTTAGTCTTTTGACTGCTGCATCGTAGACCTAGCTGACCCCATTTTCTCTTCCTCCTCCGCCCCTTGTTCTTCTCCTTCTACCTTCTCGCCTTTAGAGTCTGGCAGGAGTGGGTCAGCCCATGAATACCTACGATTTGCCTCACTAGGCAATTGCCTCTGCGTTCCTGTAGGCTAGCAGAGGCAGGGTGACTTGTGAATACCTACGTTCTATCTTACCAAGCCTCCGCTTCCTCTTCTCTAGAGTCTGGCAGAGGCGAGTCTGCTTGTGAATACCTACGGTCTGTCTCACTGGGTCAAGAGAAAACTCGCGGATGACGGGGCACCGGACATTGTCAGCTTTCTACCTTGTGAGGTCAGTCTACTGTAATGACTGATGATGGAGATGATACAGCCCCAGGGTATTCATTTGCTCCAGAAAGAGATCTGAGCCATCTGCAACAATACGTGGCTGGCTGAACGACCTTATGAGGTGGTCCAGTCTTTGGATTGCACGATGTGGCCGTATCTTGCAGGAGGGTACACTGTTGTTGGAAGATCCTTCTTCGCCAAAGAATGTGGCGAACGGCAGGAAGAGGAAATCAGTCATAGTGTATACCTCTGAGGAACTTCTAGTAGGACAGATCCATGCTGTTACGGGGATGTACGTCCGTTTGACTTTAAACAGATGGGAATCACCAGCCTCTCGCCTCCAGAACTTGTTATGTGCCATTGGACTCTTAATGTGGAAGGAGTGAAAAGAACCGCTTATCTTCAAGAGATCCATAAAGATCGCTTGACAGAATGAAATAGAGGTTTCTGTGGCACGGTTTGGGGGAACTATACCGAGAAGCAAGGCATGAAAGTAAAACCCAAGATCTGGAATTCAAAAAGAAGGAACACCATTGAAGAAGGAAGTGAGGATTTTCAGAGATTTCGTGAGGGTACTTAAAGAAAGTTCGGAAGGAGAAAATGAGAAGTATTCTCTCTTGGAAAGGGAAGAAGAAGAAGACAAAGGTTCTGTCTACAAAAAGGGGTAGGCGAAAAGTTCCTTTTTGCAGGAATAAAATATTTTGTCCTCTGAAACAAGCAATATCAGAAGTGCTCAGGCGACAGAAGTCCCCTCAGCAAAAAAGGGGGCTTATGTTGACATGCTATTGACATGATAGATTATCTTGGGCCTATTTCTGACCAAGCCCAAAATAAGCATGAAGCCCACGACAAAGTTAGACGCACCAGGCCTGCATTGTAATCTACACAGATTATATTGCGGAGTAGTAACCATGTAATCAGGGAAGTCTATGAGCCTGCGCCTGCACAGGACACACGTCAAAGGGAACGGCTTTATAGTTCCGAGATAGATGGGACTTACATCCCACGTCTATACTGATGCACGTCTTAAAAGACGATTAATTAGACCCGAAGTCAGAGGAGTCTACGACCCACACCTACATGAGTGGAAGCCAGTTAGCTTCGAGATTCTTGGAGGTGGTTGAGTCTGGAATATCTGCCGAAAGTCATAACGGACTGGGTATAAAAGGGAGAAGATCTCTCTCAGAGAAAATCACGAACAAATCAGCCAACATAAGCTTATCTTGCTCGTCACCCCTTAGTTGTTAGTTGTTAGGATTTCCCGTTTCAAGGTCTTCACTTCCACCATCAGAGTGAGCAACCGTAGCTCTGGTACCAGCTCCCCGCCTTCACTTTCATCATCACAGTGAGCAACCATAGCTCTGGTAACAAGCCTCCGCCAGCACTCCAATGCCAGGACGGGCAACCGTAGTCCCGGTACAGTTCTCCGCCTTTGACTCCAACGTCAGGATGAGCCACCGTAGTCCCTGTACACTTCTCCGCCTTCGACACCGCCGCTAAGGTGTGCCACCGGGGCCTTGGTATCCACGTCCGCCTCTACATTCGACCACATTCCGTCCATAAAGCCCAGCAGCTAAGTCCTGCCAACTGAGAAGCGCAAGTCTACAGTGCACTGCCATCAAGTCTACGACTACGCTGACTAGATTCTCGAGTCCGGAGAGCCCAGCGTCAAGTCCGCAACCTCTTTCATGTCCGCGACCCTGCTCCGAGTCTACGGAGCCCAGTAGCTAGTCTACGACCTTACCACCGTCCTTGTTATTATTTTTATGGTTGTAAGCTTTATTTACTTAGTATAAAACTGTTTGCATTTAATCATAGTCTCTCGATTACTTACTGACGACCACATTTACGATCCCTGTGATTCTTATTGCCAAATATTTCCGGCGTGATCTGTATTCTACGCGAACAAAGTGGGACCAAAAACTTTAAAAGAAAGACAGAGAGAGATGCCCTCCCACCCACCACACCCAGTTGGTGTTGTGTCGTGTTGTTAAGGCAGACCTGACTGAGGTAGAGAACTCGATGGACCCAATACAAGTTTTTTTCCTCAGATATTAGGCTTGAAAAGTAACTGGAGGCCCATTGAGGTTTAACCAGTCAAGAGGAGGGAGCCCCTATGTCGTCCTGGTATCAGAACCATGGGAGGAGCAGATCTCATCAAGAGTGGAGGGATGTTTCCGTCGGGAGTGCCCTCTGGAGGATGCTAAGAAGCCCAATGACTCCTCTGTTCACACCTCCAAGTTAAGGGCCAGTTCCCTTTCCCTCCTCCTTTTGAGTTTTGGGTTTTGAAGTTTTTTTTAATCATTCGTAGATTTGGTCATGACCGTGGTGAGTATTTGATAATAATCTCAGTCTTTTTTGGCTCAATCAATGCCTCGTGGGGGTTTAGGGCTTTATTGTTCTGTTGCATGGCTAAATTATTAGCCAAGATTAAGGGAGTCCAGGTGTTCGCGTCGAAACGGATCACATCAGAAATATTTGGCAACAATACTCATAGGATTTTAGATGTGGTCGCCAGTAAGTAAAAGAAAAAGATTGAGTTAATCAAATGAAGACTTACAATAAGAGTAAAATACTTACAGCCATGAAAAAATAAAGTAAGGACGATGGTGCGACGTTGTAGACTTTCTTCTGGACGCTGCAGGCTTGTGAATTTGGACAGTGGTGTCGTAGAGTTGCTGCTGGGCGCTACAGGCTGGTGTATCTGGATGGTAGTAGAGTCGTAGACTTGCTGTTGCGCGCTACAGGCTAGTGTATCTGGATGGTAGTAGTGTTGTAGACTCGACGCTAGGCGCTGTGAACCTGTGAATTTGGACGGGACGTCGTAGACTTGATGACGGGGCGCTGTAGACTTGCAATCTTGGACGGCAAAAACTGGTCGCTGGGGCTAGGAGGACGGAGTTTGGCTGAGAGTGGTGGCGGATGTGGATACCAAGGCGACGGTTGCTCACCCTGGTGACGAAAACGAAGTCGGAATTATTTGCCGGGACTACGGTGGCTCGTCTTGGTGGTGGAATGCTGGCGGAAATTGGCTACCAGAGCTACGGTTGCTCACTCTGGTAGGGGAGGTGAAGAACAATGAAACCTCACGAGTTTCGCCCAGGTCGGGGAGTCCTAACAGCTACGAGGTGACGAGCAATGCAAGACTTCTGTTTAGTTGATTGATCGTATCTCTCTTTGGGAAGATCTCCTTCCTTTTATATTTGATCTTATGAGTCCAGGATGTCTATCATGTTCTCCGAAGATCCTCCCAATCTAAACTACCTTCCATGAATCTCGGAGTTAACTAACTGTCCTCTTAAGACGTGTGACCAGCGCAGACGTAGGCTGTAGACTTGGCATGAGCACCACACTTTATCTCATCCATTATATTCCTCTCGAGGGCTTAATCCGTTCGGAAAAAATAGGCCCAAGATAATTCAACATGTCAATATAAGCACCCTCTTTTTTCTGAGGGAACTTCAGTCGCCTGAGCACATCTCAGAGTTTCTTGGAGTTAAAGAAAACCTTTCGATTCCCTCCTTTCTCTTTCCTTCCAACTCTTCTAAGGCTATATGCATAGCTTCGTCCCGTAGACAAGGTTGGCTGACACGAAGTGATTTATACCTTATTTCGATGGATAATACTGCGTCATGACCGTAGACTAGCGCGGATGGAGTTTCTCCGGTGCTTTCGTGCTTAGTAACTCTTAGAGCCCATAATGTATCATTCAGTATTTCATGCCATTTCATTGGATAAAGCCCGACCATCTTGTGGATGTTATTCTTAATTAATTTATTGGACACTTCTGCCTGTCCATTCCCCTGAGGATAATACGGAGTGGAATTTAGGATTGAAAAAACAAATTCTTCGGCAAACTCCCTTACCCTTGTGTGGTTAAAAGCCGTCCCATTGTCTATGGGGAATGCCAAATCGATAAATGATACAAGTTCGATCATTACCATGTACATCTAATAATGTTTACTCTGAAGTGCAGGCTGTGAAGCCACATGAAGATAAGCACGAAGTAAATTATGGGGGTGCATATAAACAAAATAATGTGTATGCTAATACATACAATCCTGGATGGCGGAACCACCCAAATTATACTTGGAGGAACAACCAAGGCCAACAAGAACAAACGCAACCAAGGATGATCCAACCTCTTGGTTTCACTAGCACATCACGACAGCCCGCAGGTGAGGTTAAACCTAACGTGGAGGATTTGTTGAAACAGTTGACACTGCAAGGAAGACGTGCGAAGGCAACAAGAAGAAGCAAGAAACAACAAGAGAAGTTGAGGAAGCAACACGAAATAATGGTCAAAGATCTTGCTACTTCTATCAAGCAATTGGAAATCCAGAGAAGCTAGCTCTCAAACTCTATGATGACGCTGCAACAAGGGACCCTTCCGAGCAACACAGAACAAAACCCAAAGCATGGACATTGTAATGCAGTAACCATTCGAAGCGGGCATGATTTGAAACAGGCTTTCGAGAAAATAAATGGAAGAGGAAAAATAGAAGGTTGTTGAGATGCGTCGCAACCATAAGATAAGTAGTGGAACCTATCAAGATTGACAATGTTGTGGCCACGTAGGTACACCCCATGCCGCCGCCTTTTGTCCCTAAGATCCCATTCCCACAAAGATTAAAGATGGTCAATGATGAGATGCAGTTCAAGAAATTTCTGAACATGTTCAAGAAGCTATAGATCAACATCCCGTTCGCGGAGGCATTAGAGCAAATGACAAAACACACGAAATTTATGAAGGAGATGTTATCCAAGAAGCGTCGGCTAGGTGATCACGAAACCATTGTCTTGACTGACGAGTACAGTGCCATCCTTCAGAAGAAGCTTTATCCGAACTCAAAGATCCAGGTAAACTTCACGACTGACTTTGTTGACAAGTTTATATTCCCGACTGACTTTGTGGTTTTGGAGTATGAGGAGGATTATGAGATCTCGATCATTTTGGGCAGACCATTCCTCGCAACTGGAAGGACTCTCATGGATGTGCAAAAGGCCGGACTCACCATGCGCGTGCATGATTAGGAGGGAAAGTTTCATATTGGTGACGCATTGCACATGCCTAACGACAATTATGGATGCAGCTACATGGACATACTTGAAGACATTGCATATGACTCTTTCTTGGAGATGTATGCCAATATTCCACTTGATGAGATGATGAATACAATGGATGTACAAGCAGTTAAGGAAGAACCAAATGAGGCATCTTATATTCATCACATTCCAAGGGTGGAATTATTAGATCGTGTGGCTACTCGAGCTAAACCACCTGTGAAAGAGCCACCCGAGCTTGAACTCAAATTGCTTCCAGAGCTTTTGTGATACTCCCTTCTGGGTAAGCCCAACACCATACCTGTTATAATTTCAGCTTATCTAACCAATGAACCAGAGAAATAGTTACGACAACATACAAAGGCATTTGGCTAGACTATCGTGGACATCAAAGGGATTAGCCCGTCCATCTGCATGTACAAAATCATCTTGGAGGATGATAAGAACACATCAGTAGAGTAGCAATGGAGGCTAAACCCTAACTTGAAGGCAGTGGTGCGCAAGGAGATCATCAAGTGGCTCGATCCAGGCATTATCTACCCAATCTCGGACAGCTCATGGGTCAGCCTTATCCAGTGCGTATCAAAGAAGGGTGGAATGACGGTCATGGAAAAAAGTAAAAATGAGTTGATTCCCACAGCCACAAGTAAGGATCACTTTCCATTGCCGTTTATTGACTAAATGCTTGACAAGTTAGTAGGTAAAAGCTTTTACTATTTTCTTGTTGGATATTCAAGATACAATCAGATTGCAATAGCTCTAGAGGAACAAGAGAAAATAACCATTGCTGCCCATTCGGAAGATTCGCAGCTAGGCGCATGCCATTTGGCTTATGCAACGTATCGGCTATATTTCAAAGGTGCATGATGGCTTCTTAGTGTTTGGAATTTCAGTTGATAATTGTCTGGAAAATTTGTCTGCTGTTCTACAGCGTTGTGAGGAGACAAACCTTGTGTTAAATTGGGAGAAATGTCATTTTATGGTCCAAGAATCCATTCTCTTAGTTTAGAGGATCTTCGAGAAGCTAAGGTTGAAACTATTGAAAGGCTGCCGCCACCAACTTCGATCAAGGGAGTGCAAAGCATCCTAGGACACGTGAGATTCTATAGACTTTTCATCAAGGTCTTTACCATTCGAGTTAATATGCGATGCAAGCGATTTCGTTGTAGGAGCAATTTTAGGACAAAAACGAGTCAAATTCTTTCACGCCATTTATTACACTAGTAAGACATTGGACGGAGCCCTAGTAAATTACACAACCACGGAGAAGGAGATGCTCGCAATAGTATATGCATTTGATAAAATTTGAAGATATTTGATTGGTTCCAAAGTGATAATGCATACCGATCTTGTAGCTACCAGGTATTGATGCATAAGGCGGATCTAAAGCCAAGGTTAATCAGATGGATTTTATTATTACAGGAATTTGACCTTGAGATTGTACACGGGAAAGGAGCAGAAAACCAAGCTGCCCATCATCTATCACGCTTGAAAGATAATGAGCAACTTGCGGCCACAACGATCATTAATGATACTTTTCCGAACGAGTAACTTTTTGCGATTGAAACAATATTGCCCTGTGTCAACTATATTGTGGCTAACGTAACTGACATCTCAGTAATGGAAAAAATTTTTACATGACGTTCACTTCAATTTGTTGGATGAACCGTTGTTATTCATGAGATGTGCAGACCAGATGATCCGCAAGTGCGTGCCAGAAGAGGAGTTGACATCTCTTCTTCAGCAGTGTCATGCGTCTCCTTGGTGGTCACTTTGGAGGTCACAAAACTGCATTAAAAATTCTACAATCTCTTTGTCACCCACTATGATAGGAAAGGTAACATTTCGCGTTGATGAAATGTCGTTGCAAAATATTTGGAGGTTGAAATATTCGATGTTTGGGAAAACGGCTTTATGGGTCCATTTATTGAACCATTTAGGAACCACTACATACTTGTGGATGTTGACTACATTTCAAAATGGGTGGAACCCATCGCTCTGGCAACTAACGGTGCTCATGTAGTGTTAGATTTGTAAAGCAAATTTTTACAAGGTTTGGAGCAGCAAGGGCAATCATAAGCGATGGAGGATCCCACTTCTGCAACTTAAAGTTCAAGGCCTTAATGAAAAAATATGGTGCGACGCAAAGAATCATTCTGGCCTATGAACGAAAAACAAGTGGGCAGGTAGAAATTTCAAATCGTGAAACTAAATGTATCCTAGAAAAAACCGTGAGTCCAAACCGAAAGGATTGGGCAAGCAAGCATGACGAGGCACTATGGGCATATTGGACAACCTATAAAACTCCTATAGGCAACTCACCGTACAAGTTGGTTTATGGAAAGACATGTCATCTACCGAGGAAATTAAGCATTAGCATTATTGGGAAATACAAAAGCTGCATTTTGATCTAAGGGCCACAAGTAAGCAGCAGATGATACAACTCAATAAGATTGAAGAATTTCGGAATGAGGCCTTTGAGAATGAGGACAAAACAGAACAACGAATCAAGGAATGACATTTTGAACCAGGTCAACTTATTTTGCTATTAAATTCATGATTTAAAGTTTTCCAGGTAAGTTGAAGACAAGACGGGTAGGACCATTCAAGGTGTCAAAAGTATTTCCCTATGGAGTATTCGAGTTGGAGAACCCGAAATACCACCCAAGGTTCAAGATTAACGCTAGTCAAGTCAAACATTATCATGGAGGAGGTGTCGAAGTTGACATATCGATACTGATATTGTGTGAAGCATAACAATCGAGGAATGTCAAGCTGAGAACGTTAAACCAAGTGCTTGTTGGGAAGCAACCCGACCTCAATAAGATCGGCCACTGAGCAGGCAAGTTTCCCATTTTTCTTTTCTTTTCGTTTCTTTTCCATTAAATAAACATCGAGTTAATGTTAGATAGGTTTGGGAGCGTGCATCGCCCATTTGTTGTCGCTGCTTTGCTTTAGTTGTCGTGGGTGCTACCATTGAGTGTGTTCTGTTAAAATATTTTGATTTACCTACTGTTAAAACTATCTTGGGAAAATTTTGGAAAATTGTGCTTGATAATGAATTAAGTCGGCTAGCAAGGACATAGAAGCATTACAGCCTCAACTTGACTAGCGTTTGGCAGTTTTAAGTGCCCATCTCATGCTAATTGTCTTTGGTCGCAACAATTCCTAACTCCTATAACCGAAAGAGGAATCAAAAGTAAGACCTTTTAGCATTTTGAAAGAGAACCTTTAGCAATTTTGAATAATAAAAAGATAAAATCCTACCAAGGTTCTTAGTACCACTGTTTAGGAGTAAAAAAAGGAAAAAATTAAAAAAAAAATAAATTGACAAAGTCAAAGAAACACCTGAACATGTGCTTTTGGTGCGAGTCATAGTGTGATAGCTCGAGTTGGTAAATTCGAGGGGTGCCTTCTCATCCGGTGCCTTGGGCCATCTAGTTCGAGAGACACTGATTGAACACTTGATATATGACCACTCTGCTATTGATAAAGCATTTAGAGTCGTGTAGGGACCAAAATAAAAGAGAAGAGAAAGTGCATAATTGATGAATTCTTGAGGGAGCAATCTTAATGTTAATTAGACCTATGACATGGACATGAGTAGGTTTGTAGAGTGACAAGAATCGTTATGGCATGTATGTCGTGTGAGCTGAGCGTGTGGGTATAAAAGACTGTCGAAGCATGAGTGAGGGAACGAGTTGAAATTCGAATGTGTTTGTTTAGTATGGCTGATATCTGAGAATATATATTATGTAATGATTCCGCCGGTTATTGTTTTATAATAGTGTCATGTGTTTGATCGCTTGTGCTTGAATGAGCTCGAGAGAGGATCTTAAAAGAAGATATAGTGGTGATAGTAGCCTGGTTTGTATCGTGACAGTGAGCGGACTTAAAGTGGTATAGAGATAAGCACCAAAAGCAACCAAGGGAAATCGAGGCTGCATCTAATTAATCGTGAGCCTAGAGATATAGAACGATTATTTAGGTTTTTCGGCGGACGTTTAGAGGAGCATGATAACGAGGGATTTCGGTAAGTAAATGAATACGAAATTGAGATAGGGAGAGGGGAGAGCGGGATAGCAATGAAACAATTGAGGGATTCATAGTCCTCGGTTTTTTCTTATTATTGATTTCACTTGCCTTTACTTTATTTACTTGCGTTTGTTTTTAGCTTTAGTTATAATTATCCTTACTTTCGGGCTGACTTTGAAAGCATTGGCATCGGAAGATAGAAGGGATTTCCTGCACTGTCTTCTCGTGGGATCAATTATTTACATACGCTATATTACTTAACACGACCCATGCACTTACGGTTTCAGCGAACAAGTTTTTGGTGCCATTGTCCGGGAGACGATTGTATACTATTCTTTCTACTTGTGGTAAGAACAATTTCAACGATCAAGCCACTGATCTTCCGATCAAGTTTTTGGGTTTATGCACCACACTCGACGCGAAGAAGAGTTTGAGTTGGACCTAGAAATCGTTCGGACACTTGCGGATTACGTGACGCGACCCGTGCACTTGCGGATTCACCGAACACTACCCTCCTAGACGAACTCATTGAGAGTTATAGAAGCCTAGGAGACAGAGAGACCACTTTCATAAGGTGGTGGATATAGGCTCTCTAGCAAGATAAAGTGATGGACATGGGTCCTAGGAGAAGTATGGAAAGATGAGAAACTCATATTTTGGCTATATTTTTTTTCAATAACCGGTGGTTTGCGATTCAAAAGATTATTCAGGCATCACTTTTTATTGTAGGGTTATGGGAGATATAACTACGCTAACAAGAGATATTATGACAGAGATTTCGGGGATCTCAACTGAAAATATGGGGGATATCAATGGTCAAGGGTTTATGTTCGCCTACACACGTTACCAGATTGCAGGAGAATGGTTAATTTGTCCTTTTAAAAGCAAGACAGACCGCTTCGTCTGCCTTGAGGGGACTTGTATATTTGGCAACAGAAATTTTGGGCCATAGATCTCGGCCTCATCTGTTGATCAACGGTCCAGAATACAGGCCCGAGGTACGGAACCCCAGTAAGGAGATGACCACGGAAACACATAGGCGAAGGCGTGCAGGCGAAAAGATCGCCGAGCAATGGGGTTGCCAGGCGACAGGGTCAACGATTAAGCGACAGTCAACTACGTGTGCGAGGAAACTCTACAGCGAAGACCAATGGGCGATTCGGTAACTAGTAGCTGTAAAAGAAGATTCCGGACGATCTCAGGATTTGGGAAGAATTGTTGCCAAGTTTGCTCAGATGGAAAGAAGATATCCCACGAAGGCTGGCAACAAAGGAAACGTAATATAATCCCATGGTCGTGTTTAGTATACTTAATGGGTCGTGTTTAGTATAATTAATCTCATGGTACCTTTAAGTATAACTTGGATATATTTTGCCTCGATCTATATTGGCCTATGTGATCTAAATGTCTATATCCCATCTAAACATATATTCGATCAAATATACACATTAATCTATGAATATTTATCATTAATAATTTTACGTGCTAAAAGATAAAATAATCTATTATAAATACTCATCTTACTTATCTACAAATATAATAAAATGTCTTGGCAAATAATTGCACGTACTAACACTAACTACCCGCGTGATGTTCAGATTATACTAATGTTCCTTAAAAACTTGTCGGTCTCTTTATAATAAATCATGCCTCTAAAACTCCATTACTTTCTTTGTTTTTAATGTAACATACGTCTAAAACTGTGTGACGACCCTGTTTGTTGCTCGCGATCGATGTGGGAAGCATGCAATCTTAATACCGTGCTTGGGGCAACGGAAGAACACTGAGGATTTACTAGCAAACTGATCGCTTTAGCGGAAATTGTAGAAAATCCAGAAATATGTCGAAACATAAAGGAAAATGTATAAATTTGAGTTACCCCAAAGCATAGGCAACAGAATGACAGGAACGATGGAGATCAAATAAAGCAGTGAATCCAACTTCACTTATGAAATCACGCCACCACCACCACTACATTAATTCGCCACTTTTAGTCTTTTGCTTGAAGGAGCACCCCTTTGATCACAAGACCTGACTTCCAAGTACCTCCTCCTCCGCCTAGCCTGAAACTCAGCTCCCCAACGTTCTTGGGGTTGGTCATGAAGCTTCGGATGGGGATATTAAACCATTCCTCCTTGGGTTTGTTTTGGAGTCTCTCCGTAGTTCCCTGTGTGCTCCCATCCGGTAAGGACAGGTTAAAGGTGACAGGTGCATCCCACCCCCCACTCCTGCTGCTCATCTTCACGACGAATGATACCTCGTATGTTGTCTTGGGAGACAGGACCATCGTCTTGAATTTACCCACGGCTTCCAGCCAGCATACGCTCTTCAGTTTTGCGGACGGGATATCGACCTCGCCCTCGAAGCTGCCGAAACTCCGGGTCCGAATTAAGATTCAGGACAAGCTAGCTCCTTCCTCAATTAAAATGGCAAGAAAACAAAAGAGTGTATGTGGCATTTTACCATTTCTCTTTCTCATCAACGTATTCCCAGTACTGGATATTTCCGGACCAGGTAATATCCATCGCCTTGGACAGAACAAGGAAGCAGTTCTTGTCCAATTTCTCGTCCACCCAAAACTTCTGTTCTGCTACTTTCTACCCCTCCCCCGAAAAAGAAAATCAATTAAACAGATACTAGTAATTACAGGTTAAGAACAACATCAACAGACTAGATAGAGGTCATTCCTTTTCCGAATTGTACAAATCCCTCAAATATTGATTCTTAGAAAACAGTACCTTCGGTTATGAATAATACTGTTACTACCTTCTCCTTGTCGTACAGTAAGACGCCGGAGTAGAGTCGACGGCAGATCTCGTCGAAGCCAAGCAAGCATTCACCAGGGTCAGTCACCCTCTTCAGGATGGCAAAAGCGGAGAGCGAGGGGGCTTTGGTCCTCTCCTTGGTACTTGGCACCGTTTCTTCTGTTGGATGTTCCGGTGACCCTTCAATCTGGAGATCCACCCGTGCAGCCTGTTGGATACAGAGATTAGGAATCAAACCAGAACATGTAGGAAGGTAAGAAAACAACAATTTCGTGGAGGTTGTTGGCCCTGTTACCATTCTTGGGTCTGAATGGAAGGCGAAAGGAATCGACTGCTATAACAATTTTTATTAACAGCTTTGAATAATTTCATGCATCAAGCGAAACACTAAATATATAAATGGTAGCACATGCCTACAGAGAGCTCCGATCTCTCTTGCACGAATATAATCAGTATACCACATATTCTACATTATTATTTGGGTATATTTATATTGCAGCTAGCATATAAAAATGACAAACTGATTAGTTATTGCAACGCCACAATATTGGTAGTGATTGGAGTTGTGTTCACGTCGAAAACGGAGCATGTCGAAAATATTTAGCATAAACTGTTACCGGGTTCGGATGTGATCGCCAGCAAGGAAAAATAGATAAATTGTAATGATAAACGAAGTGGAACAACGTGTTACAATCAAGGGAAAAAAGTTACAGCCATGAAAAAGCGAAAGAATTGAGTACCCGAATGGTGGTGGCGTCTTAGATTTGCTGCTGTCATCACGAACTTGCGGATCGGTACGGTAGAACCTAAACTCTGACAGTGTGATGGACGTGGGTGCAGATGACTTTGGAAACCAAGGGCCTTACACGCTCAACCTGGCAGTGAAATGGAAACCAAGGACTCTACGAGCTCACCCAGGGTTGGACGAAGTCTGGGAACCGGACACTAGGAGGCTGAGAATTGAGAGCCATCAACAATCAATGTACTGTTTGGCCTTAGATGATTATGTTTGTGTTCGCGTAGGAAACGGATCACGTCCGAAATATTTGGCAATAAGACTCACAGAGATTTGAAAATGTGGTCGCCAGTAAGTAATTGAAGATATGTGAATGAATGCAAACGTTTTTACACTAAGTAAAGAAAGCTTACAGCCATAAAATAAAAACAAGGACGGTGGAAAGATCGTAGACTGGCTACTGGGCTCCGTAGACTTGGAGCAGAACGTGAACTTGAACGGTGAGGGCGGATGTGGTCTTGACGCTGGGCACTCCGGACTTCGAGAATCTGATCAGCGTCGTCGTAGACTTGATGGCAAAGCGCTGTAGACTTGCACTCCTCGGGTGGCAGGACTTAGCTGCTGGGCTTGGTGGACGGGCTGTGGTCTAATGTAGAGGCGCACGTGGATACCAAGGCTACGGTGGCTCACTCTGGCGGCGGTGTCGAAGGCGGAGACGTGTACCAGGACTACGGTGGCTCGTCCTGGAGTTGGAGTCGAAGGCGGAGGGTTGTCACCAGAGCTACGGTTGCTCACTCTGATGGTGGGAGTGAAGGCGGAGGATTGTTACCAGAGCTACGGTTGCTCATTCTAATGGTGGGAGTGAAGACCAATGAAACCTTAAGGGTTTCGCCCAGGTCGGGGAATTCTAACAACTACACTAAGGTGTGACGAGCAAGATAAGCTTCTGTTGGCTGATTTGATCGTAATTTTCTCTGAGGGAGATCCTCTTCCTTTTATACCCGGTCTGTTACGACCTTCTGAAGATCTTCAAGACCCAACCACCCCCAAGAATCTCAGAGTCGACTGACTTCCACTCGTGTGATCGTGGGTAGTAGACTCCTCTGACTTCGGGTTTAACTGATTGTCTTTTAAACGTGCGCTAGTATATGCGTGGGTTGGAAGTCCCATTTATCTCAGGGCTGTAGAACCGTTTTCTTTGACACGTGTCCTTTGCAGGCGCAGGCTTGTAGACTTCCCTGATTACAAGGTTACTACTCTGCCTCTGTACTTCCTTTGCCATATAGTCTGTGTATACTACAGGCGCAGGCCTGATGTGTTTAACTTTGCCATGGGCATTGTGTCTATTATGGGCTTTTGTCAGAATTAGGCCCAAGATTGGCCCTAGATAACCAGCATGTTAATCGCATGTCAACAGTCTGTTAAAGAAAATCTTCTTTCCTTCGTATACTTAGGATGTGCACCAGATATTTTAGATTTTCTCTACGAGAGTATCATTTCGAGTTGTGGTCCTTTGAACTAATTTCCTAGAATCTCGGAATCAGTTTGATCCTGGTAGACTTGGGAGTCGCCTGGGTGGTCTCAATCAGTTTAACCTATCTTTCGTAGACTGATCCGCGTCGTTTATTTATCCAAATGGCTCGTACAATGAATTTCTGTACAGGATGTAGGCCCAAAACTTTTATGTCTTGTCAATAAGTTGATAATGAGATGTCAAAAGAAGTTCAAACAGATCCGTCTGACTTCGGAAGCGGCTAACAGTACGCGCACGTGAGACTTACGTAGTTTACTAATTAATACTAAAATTAGTAGTAACTTTTACTAAAAGTTGACCGTTACTACTCAAGTCAACGCAAAAGTAGTAAAAAAAGTAGTAAAATCACAACGAAAGTAGTAAACAATTACTACTTATCGACATAATTTGTACAGTTAAAAGTAGTAAATTTTACTACTTCTCCGTTGACTTTACTAAATTTCTCCTTTTTAGTAAAGTCAGCGTAAAAGTAGTATAAAAAGTAGTAAAATTTACTACTTTTAACTGTACAAATTATGTTGATAAGTAGTAATTGTTTACTACTTTCGTTGTGATTTTTAGTAAAATTGTGTTTGAGTTGGTAAAATTGGTAGTAAATAGGTAGGGTTTGTCGTAAATGTTTACTACTTTAAGCATGGTTTTACTAAAATAAGTAGTAAACTGTTACTATTTTGTAGGCGTTGGCTAAGAAATTTTACTACTTTGAACAGTGTTTCCGAACCTAACTCCGAACCTAATTATTCTAAATTTTGATGTGAAATGACTATTTTACCCCGATTACTAGTATTATTACTACTTTACTGAATGCTTCTTCCATTTCGTTCGAACACTTTGTCCTTCCCGCCACCGATCGTTTTCGTTTCCTCTCCGAACCCATTCCGTCCGTTTGGTTTGCCGTTGCTGTGGACGTCGAGGCGGGTCTCCTGGTTTGGACGACAAGGACATCAGGTGGTCGTTCTCTCCCTTTCTCGACCATTTTCTTCTGCCATTATGGTTTAGGGCCGGAATGGGTAGGACATTAGGTGGTCGTCCGACGCAGTAAGTTGGGTTTTTTTCTGCATTGTGGTTTCGTTATTGGTTTAGTTGAGTCGGTCGAGTTTTACAGTGAGGGTGTGTAGTCGTTTAAGGTTTCGTGACAGATTTGGGTTTCGGTTTGATAGTGGTTCGAGTGGGACTGGGTGATGGAGTGGGTATTCGGTTCGAGTGGGACTGGGTGATGGAGTGGGTGTTCGGTTTTGTGGGTGATTTGGTGTGACTGGTGATGTACTGGGTGATGGACTGGGTGATGGAGTGGGTTTCGTGGGTGATTTGGTGTTCGGTTTGAATTCTGTTTGGTTTGAGTGGGGTGTAATGTGAAGTTGATTCGGTTTGATATGGTTTCCGTTGATTCGGTTTGTGATCTTTAGTTGATTTCCTTTTTAGTTATTTCTTCGAAAGTGCAGATATGGAAGAAGAATTTGCAGAATTGCCAGGAGAAAATTCACCCGAGGCATTCGGTGATCACCCTCCAGAAGCTCCTAACGAAGGCAACACACCTGCTTCTGCTTCTTCTAAAAAGGAGAAGGCGAAGTGGCTGCGTAAAGACAAGGTAAATGTTGAACCATCATTGTTGTGAGTCATTATGATTCTAGTATTGAGGTAGTCTTTGTGTGTTTACTCAGGAGTACCTTTATACAAGGTGTAGTCTGCGGAAGTTGTTTTCTGTCCTGAATACATTTAACGATGCGAAGCGGGCAGCCCTTTCTGACTTAGGATTTCATGGGCTATTGCATTTGGCAAGTAGGCAAGTTCATCACAAGGCGTTGAAGTGTTGTCTTAAGTTGTTCGACCCCGTTAAGAGGGTAATGGTAGTTGACGGTGTGGAACACCGAATGCAGTCTGCTGATGTTGAGGCCCTAATTGGCTTACCTGCTACGAAAGTCGGTGTCCCATTTAGTGATCACATGGAGACCGTTCGGGATGAACTTAAACTTCACCTGAAGAGAGGGAAGATATCTCTGAAGTCCGTTGAAAGTACAATGATGGGAAGAGATTTTCCCGATGACCTTTGGAAGGCGGAGGTCGTACTTTTCATACTAGGATCTATCTGTGCCCGACAACTGCCTTCTTTGACAAGGAGTACCTACTAGCCACACGGGATGTCGCGGCAATTTGTAAGTTTGACTGGGCCACTCACGTGCTTGATAATCTTGTTAGTCAAGTGAGGGCATTCAAAAGTCATCAGGGAAAGTATATAGGAGGTTGCGTTCATCTACTGCTGGTGAGAACTTATAGTGAAGTGTTTGTTTAGCTTATTTATTGAGTTTAGAGTGAAGTGTTTAGTCTGTACAAAACATTGTTAATGTTTGGTTTTGTTATTACATCCAGTTATTTTATGCTTGCAAAAAGTCTGTTGAGGACAGCAGCTCAAGAAACACCAGTAGGACAATGCCTCGGTGTCGAGATTGGGATGATGAGCGGCTAAAAGCCATTTTCATAGTTGCCTATGCTGAAGTTGTCGATCTTGTAAGTTTTGTCCACCTTGTAATGCATGTACTTGTGTATTTATTACTATACGATGAGAAATTGTGTCAAAATGTAATTAACAGGAAGAAGGCGATGTCGAAACTAATCCAGAGGAAGAAGTTGATCCTGCGAGCGACTCTGGCAAGATGGCAATTGTTATGCGTTGTCTGAAGGTAAGCTTAGTTCTGTGTTTGTTTATAATTTGGATTTGTAAGTTTAATTTTAACATTGGCGTTGTATGTTTGACTTCATTACCAGACCGTGGAACTTTCTGTTATGAGACTCCATGCCAGTAATGAGCACATCATCCGGAAACTGAATTACATTCTCGCTGAAGTTAGAAGACAAAGAGGGCGAGCAGGTGAACCTGTGAATCAAAAGACCACAGCTGGACATGATGGAGGGCAGGAAGAAGAGCCTGAAGGAGTCGCACCACCAAATGCTGATGACAATGTCGAGCAGGTACAATCTCCACATACTCACCCACGTGAACGGGACACGGCCTTCAATGTACCTGAAGTTGAGGTTGGGTCAACTATGATTTCGGAGAGAAGCTTGGTGCTGGTCCATCCTCCTCAGATGGAAGATAAATTGCCCGAAGGTTCAGACGATTATTCCGTCCCACGTGCGTTACAACTTGCTCGAGGTCTCAATAAACTATGCAGATTCTTTGGTACTTCGGAGGCTGTTAATGAGAAAGTTGACACTCTATCTGACCTCGGCTTGACACCATCTGAGGAAGGTGTGAAGTATTTCCTGTTTGGGAATAAAGGAAAGGAAAAGATGGTTGATGAAGATGTTAACACAGGGGTAGATGTTCCCACATATAACGAAGATGTTAAGACAGCAAAAGCATCTCAGCCAGAAGAGGAAGATGTTCCCATATATAAGGAAGATGTTAAGACAGGGGATCCCATAGATGCTGATCCGGATGTTGTTTAAGACATGGAAGAGGTAAAGAGGATTGGCGAGGAGGCTGAAGTTCATTTGAAGGTGAAGTATCATTACATTGCATTGTGTAAATGGCTGCAGCAGTGAATGCAAATTGAATTACATTATCGTACTCACGACAGGAAAGTGGATCATCGACCACAGCTGTCCTCTTCAGAAAGACCACACGACGTATGGCTGAGCGGAAACCGTCGGCGTTCAAGAGCTCCCCGTTTGTCCCCACAAAGCCGGTTACAAGGGCCAGGAAGCGTGCTTGGATAGCTATCCCTGAGGTATAACAACTTGCCAGCATGGAATCATACCATGAAGCAGCATTGAACAAAGCCAAGATTACAGTGTTAATCCATGGTTGTAATTTTTCATTCTTAGGCACTACAAAAATTATTCCCAGTGGATTTGCCAGTAAGTGTGCTGAAAAACTTTACAACGGCTCAATGGAATATCATTGAGTATGCTTGGAATGAGGACCACGATCATAGGTTTGTGTCACTGTCCTCGGTCTTTATGTATTAGGATATTATTTTATTTTGTTCAAATGGCTATACTGGTTTATATGATGCAGCGAATGTCTATGTATGAAGGATTCCGCTCACCTTAATAGGCAGGCCATACTTTCTCTTTTACCAAACAGATGGATATGTAGTGATGTAAGATTGCATAATATATTAGTTGCTTTCATTATTGACACGTAAGCCTGACTTGTATATGAGTAACATTTATATGATGCAGGTTATAGATTTCCATGCCATTATGCTACAGAGTAGAGTGGATCCTGAAAAGAAAAGGATTTGGTACCTTCCCACTTGGTTAGGGGTAAGTGATTACAAAGGTTTTTCCATGGTACATGTGATGTACAGGATGCTAACCGAGAACGCCATCACAGAATCTTGCAGCCTATCAGTATAGTGCAGCGAAAATGCCAGTCATAAGCAAAGGAAATGCCGCTTCCTTGTATGCACACTTCAAGAATCACATTGGCAAAAACCATGAACTGCAATTGGTAAGCATCCCCACAATTTACTACATCTGCATATGAAAAGGTAGTAATATGTTCCAACTTTTTACATGGATGTCTTGTAATGTCTTTACTGGACTTTTGATATTCTTCTATGCAGATATTTATTCCGGTTTGCCTAGCTGAATCACATTGGGCGTTACAGATAATTTCATTCAGGACACAGGAAGTCATCATTATGGACACAATCCATAAAAAATTGTCCAACATCGGAGGAAGAGGTGACCTTCATCATCGTGTGTTGAAGCTGTTGAGTATCGTGTTGGATGAGAATAAGGTAAAATCTAAGGTTAAAGGGTATCAAGTACCAGACATTTGCAACTGAAAAATAACTTATCCAACGAACGTGCCAGACCAGATGGCTGCCGGAAATGAGTACGTCCCTCAACTTCACCTATATCTTGTTGAACTTATTCAATGTCGGCAATTGGTAAACATCCTATGAATTTGAATTGTATATAAACGACTGTGGAATATATGTCATGAAATTCATGACTTTGACTGAACCCCCGGAAGGTGCTGACGAAGTGGTATGGCCATTTTTTTTTCAATGCAATACTGTCAAAGCCGTTCTCAATTCACGAAGTAACCATTGCCCCGTTACGAACCTGTTGCTGACAGCCATTCATCATTGTGAATTAGGTTATAGGAGTTGCCGATAGGTTGAGGCTGGTTGTAAGCATGATAAAATGGCCTGGGAATGACGTCAGGAAAAGAATTCAGCAGAAAGTTAAGGATGATGTCAACAAAAAGATCAAACCCCCGGAGAGCAGTGCTGCATCAACATGGATTCCTGCAATTGTTTAGTAACCTCGGTGTCCATAATGCATTTCCTGACCAGGTGACGCAATTTTTGCGTGGTGTGTAGCCACAACATCTTCCCCAGATGTTGCACAACGTTTTGCTGGACTGTTGTGGTTCCTTTTTGGCAGACTCTGTAAGGTCATGTACTGTAATAGAACCCAATAGCAGATAGGGGATAATGCAACACGGAATATACAGGCGGATGTATAGTCCAGTTTCTGCCGAAATGCTGCCGAAAATTTATAATTAAGTGTACATATTTTGCTGTCCATACACTGAGTTATCTTCATAGACGACATTACCTTCTGAATCAGAAGAAGAATCAGTACATACGTTACCTTCATTGTCCGCATTGATCCGACGATTAGACTGTCGTTGAGATGGGCCTTTACCAAAATCTTCCTTGCTTCCATGAATGACGAACTCGCGATGAATCTCGTCAACAAAATTAAACGCGACTCGATCATGGAACTTTCTTCCACCTTCATCTTCGACACTACTCTTCTCCAACTCCAACGTCAATGATTGAATGCTTTTCTGGAGCTTCCGAGATGCGTTGTCAGATCGGGATGCCAAAAAACACATACGTCTGCATGCGGCCATTAGAATACCCTGCCGTAGATCAGCTCGATCAACCCCGTATTCGCGATTAGAGAGACATTCATAAGTATTGCTCTTTGCTGCCTTTGTCCACCTTTTGTTTACCAGATGCTTCGGTATTGACAAGAAACCTTCAACTTTGGCTACATGGAATAGGTGGGCACATGGAAAACCAAATGTCTCAAAATGTAAGCAGCTGCAGCTGAATTGGACAAGTGCCTTGGCTGATGACACTTGTATGCACCCATGTTCACCGTCATAACACGAAAGAGTGTGTATCCTCGCAATATTCCCATCAACTCTCTGTTCTACGTAAAATCGCGACTCCTTCATGATTTCGGACTGAACTTTACGAAAAGAACTCATGGTGTACAGTCGACTAGCATCCTCTTCAAGTCTGCGCAATATCGTAATTGGCCTTATCTCCTTATGCAATGACTTAAAATCCTCCTCGTACTCCTTGTGACGTAGATAAGCTACAACACGCTCCAAATTATGTACGAAATCATGCAGTCTATGTTTGCTGTTTACATATCCCTTCATATATCTGTGCATTCCTTCGCAGCGTTGAGTACTTCTAAGCTCTGCCCAAAAATGACCCTGAAGATATGTCTGCCACCACATATGCCGGCATGCATATATCTGTTGTAGCCATCTAACAGATATGGACCCTGTATGGGTCATTAAAGCATACCACTCATGTTCGACTTCTTCACTTGGTCTACTGTTATACATGAATGACGAAATACGAGCTCGTAAGGTAGGATCCTGTACACGACAGTTTATGTTCCGAGTAAAATGCCAAAGACATAACCTATGCCTTGACATTGGCCATACTTCTTTCACAGATGCAATCATCGCTTTGTCGGCGTCTGTGACCACGCTAAGCGGATGTTTGCCGCCCATGATCTGTGTATGAGTCCGCAGGAGCCAAGTGTAGTCAGCAATAGTTTCATTACTCATCAATGAAAAACCCAAAGACAGTAGTTTGATGATGATGATTGACACCGACGATAATCACCATTTGCATTCCATACTTGTTTGTCTTGAACGTGGAATCTAGTGCTACGACATCGCTGAATGCCTCATAATCAGTGATTGAGGTACTGTCTGCCCAATATATGCGACTCACTTCATTATTTTCCACAAATGTTTCAAAGGCCATACCAGTGTCACTATTCCTCCTAGACAGGAGATATGCAACGACGGAATCACAACGACTAACGACCCCAGCAGACTCTTCCTTAAGCTTCCGATTATTCAGGTCCTTTATTAGAAAACCGGCACGTGAGTGTCCTCCAGATGCGTGTACAACTAGTCGCATAATATCACACTGTCTAAATCCAACGTCAAGCATTCGACAGATAAAAGTGATATCTTCGTCCGAAATTTGTCGCCTTTCTCGCATGAAATAGGACAAACCTTCACTCACCATCTCATGATTGTGTTCCAACTGTACTGCAACGAAGTTCCATTGTCCATTAACCTCCACTCTCGCTTTGAAGAAACAGTTGCAACCTCTCTTCACAGATGCTCTAACCCGACTTCTGGCCGTCAACACAGTTGGATCAGAACACTCGCCTTCCCTTGAACAAACCCACTTTCTCATGACACAATCACCGTTTCTTATTTTTTGCCGATCTCTTCTCCTAACTGAAAAACCATGAACACTCGCATACATTTTAATGAACTCTTCAACTTCTTCGGCAGTGGTAAATGACATATTCAAAATCTGTTCTTCATTCATATCAGTGACTATATTGAAGAAGCGCTGAACATCCCGGTCACCTACATTGACATTAAGCAAAACACTATGTTATCAATATATTTGGAAAATGGTGTTGGTAAACACTTATTTCGACTTCTCGTCGAACCATAACGTTAACGCTACTATTTGTTTTCTCCATTTTCAACTTCTGTCCAGCTTACCAACTTCACAAATATGATTCTACATCTTACAAATGTGACCCAAATTAGCAACAATAAGGGAGGAAGCATGTCTTCACCAAATCTGGGCCGATCTTCATTCAGTACACTTTCCATTTCTTAAGGCCACCGACGGGGAAAGCCCGGACTCCACCTGCAGATTAACAGGAAGAAGGTGAAGGACCAGCTGCAGCAAACGAATATCAGCCCTTCACTCGACCTGCACCTGCATCCGAATAAGATCAAACTGACACTCCTCACACTCCTCACAATCCACCTGCAGCCGAAAAGGAGGGAGGATGTCCAGCTGCAGCCGAAGATCTTGGACGCTCCACCTGCAGCCGAAGATCTTGCAGGAAGTCTGCCTCCAGGAGAATTGAATCGTCCACCAGGTGGTCCGGCAGCTCGTCCTGCTGCAACAACTCCTACTCCAACTACAGACGCTATGATGCAGCCAGCTCTAAATGGGTAGCTTTGGGTCAAACTTAGTCAAGATTACAAAACTACGCTGCATTATTACTAATAAAGTTAGTAAAAAAGTTAAGACGGGGTAATATTTACGAACACATTTACTAATATTTTCAGTAAAGTAGTAATAATACTAGTAACCGGGGTAAAATAGTCATTTCACATCAAAATTTAGAATAATTAGGTTCGGATTTAGGTTCGGAAACACTGTTCAAAGTAGTAAAATTTCTTAGTCAACGCCTACAAAATAGTAACAGTTTACTACTTATTTTAGTAAAAACATGCTTAAAGTAGTAAACATTTACGACAAACCCTACCTATTTACTACCAATTTTACCAACTCAAACACAATTTTACTAAAAATCACAACGAAAGTAGTAAACAATTACTACTTATCGACATAATTTGTACAGTTAAAAGTAGTAAATTTTACTACTTTTTATACTACTTTTACGCTGACTTTACTAAAAAGGAGAAATTTAGTAAAGTCAACGGAGAAGTAGTAAAAAAAGTAGTAAAATTTACTACTTTTTTTACTACATCTCCGCTGACTTTACTAAAAGTGTGGTTTTCTTAGTAAAGTCAACGAAAATGTAGTAAAAAATGTAGTAAATTTTACTACTTTTTTTACTACTTCTCCGTTGACTTTACTAAAAATGAGGTTTTAGTAAAGTCAGCGTAAAAGTAGTAAAATTGCACTGCGGTGAACAGTTCAGAAGTAGTAAAATTTACGACATTTTATACTACATTTTCGTTGACTTTACTAAAAGAAGACCAAAAAGTAGTAAAATTTACTACTTTTTTTACTACTTTTGCGTTGACTTGAGTAGTAACGGTCAACTTTTAGTAAAATTTACTACTAATTTTAGTAGTAATTAGTAAACTACGTAAGTCTCACGTGCACGTACCGTTAGCCGCTTCCGAAGTCAGACGGATGTAAACGGACGATTATCGACGGTACTAGATTTCTGGGTCTTTTATACAGCAACTAGCATATATACATATATATATATCGGATCACGCAGACTTGAATGTGATATATATTTTTCTATATATTCGTAATTGAATTTATATTATATTCTCTTGTTTTCATTTCAAGAGAAATCACGATGGAAGGTTGTTGAGAGAGAGCTGTTTGTATTATTATGAATATAAGAAGGATAGTCTGGAAGCTGAAATCTGACATCCTCAGCATCCGATGAGTTTAGTTTGATCATTTTGTTCGATCACAAAAAATCTTGACACAAAAAAATATGATTCTCCCTTTGATTGGTAAGAAAATTTTGTTTTGATCTTCTTCCGCAACCTGTTTTTGCTAACTCTGCCTAAACTCTCTTTCAGCTGCACTAGGCGGCGGCATCGTGTCACGGAGGAGGACAGTGGAAGAAGCGTCCGGATCCGGGTACAAGGAAATCTGGAATGAATGGGAGCTCCGTGGGATGGTACTCCTCAGCCTCAGCATCCAGGTCTTCCTCATCTTCATTGGCAACTGCCGTAAGCATTCTGCTGGAACTTTCACGACCTTTTACACGTGGGTCGCCTACCTATCGGCAGATCCAGTGGCGGTCTTCTCGCTTGGTATAATCACAACCAAGCTTACAAGATCAAGCGACCCAAGGGCCGATTTCACCCTCAAGCTGAATGCATTCTGGGCACCGTTCATACTGCTCCACCTGGGCGGCCCAGACACAATCACCGCCTACTCGCTCGAGGACAACGAGTTGTGGCTAAGGCACTTTCTATCTCTGCTAACCCAGGCTGGGGTGACCTTTTACATCTTTTTCTTGGCCTGGGACGGATCGAGTCTCTCCATCCTGACAATCGGGATGATCATAGCAGGCGTGGTCAAGTACGGTGAAAGGGTATGGGTGTTGTGGGTGAGCAGCTCCGAGAAGTTCCGTAATTCGATCCCCAACTACTCCTCTAAGTTTTCCAAGGTATGTGACCTTAGAAAACCAAAAAAGATTACTTTTTAGTTCTTATAAATTTAAAATCAAGAAGACAATCGGCAGAAAAGGCGAACTTTCGAACAACCAATTTCGCTATGTATTCAAACTACTATTGGCCAATTTCGCTATGTATTCAAACTACTATTGGCCGCTTCCTTGTATCCCCAGTTGGCAGAAGTGCAGAAGCTGAGGATGGCAGAAGGATTCCAGGTCGTGCCACATGAAGTGATCGAGGTTCGAGAGGCTGTCATGGAGAACAATTTGGAGGGTACGGACTTCTCCTTGGACAACGAGAAACTCTCGGATGAGGAGATGTACAAGCGTTGCCTAGGGGAGATGCTAGCAGCCCAGGGACTAATCACCATCTTCCAGAGGCTCTTTGCGGATCTCCTCCTCAGTTTACAGGACCGAGACATGAGCATCGCAATACTTGAGGGTAAAAACTTCCAGGTTGTTTTCAAGATCATCGAGATCGAGCTCGGGATCATGTTCGATGTGCTCTACACCAAGGCAAAGGTGATCGACACCTGGTGGGGTACTGGCCGTCGTGCCATGGTGATGCTCTTCTCTGTGCTCGTCCTGGCGGTCTTCTTGTTGGCTGAAGTCCGTAGTAATTCTTCTTCCCCAGTCGATCTTGGCATGACCTTCCTTTTGCTCGGGGTCGCCATCTTCTTGGAAGCATATGCCCTGATGTTCCTCTCATTTTCCGACAAGGTGTCATGCTGTTTGGTAAAGACCAAGAAATTAAAAGCACTCAAGCTAATCAATTGGCTCCAGCCTTTTCATAAGAGACAGCGATGGTCCGGCAAGATGGCTCAGTTCCGTCTCCTCAGCTTCTGCCTCAGGGAGAAGCACCTGTTTTGTGATCGACTCTTGAAGATCGCCAAGCTAGATGAGTCCATCACAAAGCACCTGTACGTGACACATGAGGAGGTGACTGACAGTTTGAAAAGGGTCATTGTAGAACAGTTGCGATGGAAGAAGCCGAAGCCGACCTGGAACACCCGCGGGAGCTTTTTCCTGGAGCATTACAATGAGATGGAAAATTTAGGATGGAGTGTCAAATTGGAGTTCGATGAGAGCATCGTCATTTGGTACATTGCGACTGAATTGTGCCTTAACCCAACGGATCCAACTTCTCTCGTCCCCTCCCATCTAGATAAACACATTCGGGAGAAAATACAATTAAACAACGAGACCTGCAGGGTTCTTTCTCAATACCTTGTGTACCTCCTCGTCATCCATCCAAATATGTTGCCGGTGGGGATTGGCTCAAGTTTGAGGATGCCTACACTGAGGCGATGAGATTCTTTGACGATCAAAAGTCAATTAGGGACAATGAGAAGACGAAAAACGGCAAACTAAAGGCGTGGGAGGCACTGAAACAACTGTGCAGTTGCATGATCATGAAAATCAAGTCCATGTGTGGATGGAATAGGAAGATGGATGAATCCAAAGTGGGGGTGGAATGCCAGAAGCTTCGTAAGAATGTTAACACGAAACTCAACATGACCATCGTGAAGGAAGACAAGAGCAAGTTCGTGCTGTTCCACGGGTGCCTGCTCGCGTCACAGCTCCAGGAGTTCGACGACGAGAAAAGGTGGGGGCTGATGGGCCGTGTCTGGCTGGAGATGCTTACGTACGCGGCAGGCAAGTGCCAAGGAAAATACCATTGTCAGCAACTGAGGCAGGGTGGGGAGCTATTGACTCATGTCTGGCTGCTGATGGCTCACTTCGGTATGACTGATCACTTCCAGATTCCTCACGCGCCTTCTATCACCGAGCTGATCTTCAAGTAAATGAAAATTATCAGTCTATTTGTTTCTTCTCCAAGTAGGTTGTCATTTATTTGTACCAAGACAATGGCCAGCCTTTCATCACCGTTTCTTCTCTGATCTGAATCCATCAACAGACCTTTAGAAGACTTTAAGAGTCTTTAGAAGAAGAAGATCCTCAAATTTAAGAGTTACATTTATTTCTTCTATTCGTTTCAGACTAATACGAAGAACACCCCAAAATTCAAGGACAAACAAGGAAATTTTTAATTAAGATAAAAGATACATTCGTTTTAATTGTCGACTATCTTTAACCAGTCGTAAATCTCAATCGCGAAAAAATGACTCCTCAAATTAATTCTGAATTAAAGTATAATTTCTTAGAATAACTTTCAATTATTTTAGACGGTTGAGATTAGGAGTGAAAATGAGCCGAGCCACTCGCGAGCTAGCTCGGTCAAAGCTCGGTTCGAGCTCGACTTTGACCGAAACTCGAGCCGGTTCGTTCCGGCTCGTTAACGAAACGAGCCGAGCTCGAGCCGAAACACTAACAGCTCGAAGGCTCGCGAGCCTAATATTATATAATAAATTTTAATAATTTATTAATAAAAAATTAATAAAATTACCTAAAAAACTTTTTCCTCCCCCCTCCCCACACTCTGTGGTAAAAGCAAACCCTAAAGAAAAAACCTCTCTCTCCCTCTCCTTTTGGCGTGGCGATCTCCTCTCTTCATTAGATAAGTGGAAAATAATCGGCCTTTTCATACTTTGTGTCTCGCGATGATCGGCCGGAGCAAGCGTCAAAAAGTACCGGAGAGGAGCTGTCCGAATTTTACGCCCGCGGGTTCCCATCCCTTTACCCTCTCATATTGTGTTTGGGCATGATGATATTTTAGCCATCCCAATAAGCTCAGTGGCTTCTGAAGCTACATTCAGTGCTGGAACGAGGGTAATTGATGCTTATCGTTCATCTCTTTCTCCGAATACGGTAGAAGCATTACTTTGTGGAGGAGATTGGCTTCGACATGGGATGAAAATAATTGAAAAGGTAAGTTTTTTTCATTTAAAGTGTTTTCAATTTATGAAATATATTATTTATTAAACATGTTACTAACGCAAGCTTTTTATTTCTCTTTTTTGTTTCTTTTACAGAAAGGGAAAACCTACCAAGAGATATTTATTCAAGTACCTAATTCAACTTCTTGAATATCGTTACATACTTTATAAAATTTTAAGATATTTATTGTCTTATTATTGTTATGGTGATTGTAATACTCTTTATAATATTTTATATGTAGGTGATGATGCTTGTGATATTATTATGATTGGTAATGAAGTTATATCGTGAAGATGTTTTAAGAGTATGATTCTTGTGGTTTGTGATTGTTTTGATAAATCTGGTTCTATTTATGGAGATGTTTTGGGAGAATAGTTTGGAGATGTTTTGGAATTATGATTTTGTTGAAATATTTTAACAACATTG
This sequence comes from Melastoma dodecandrum, assembly GCA_029817715.1. Taxonomy (NCBI): domain Eukaryota; kingdom Viridiplantae; phylum Streptophyta; class Magnoliopsida; order Myrtales; family Melastomataceae; genus Melastoma; species Melastoma dodecandrum. The sequence continues at coordinate 1,150,110 of JARUPY010000537.1, read as the reverse complement.
TTCATATTTATATTTTTGAAGTGAACTTTATTATATATGTTTTCGAGCCAACCGAGCCGAGTTCGAGTCAACGTTAATATATGTATATTTTGAAATCGAGCTCGAGCTTTCGAGCCGAGATTTCGAGCCTTTCGAGCCGAGCTCGAGCTCTCCATAATTGAAACGAGCCGAGTTCGAGCTCCAATTATTTGAGCTCGATCGAGCTGGAGCCGAGCTCGAGCTCGAGCTTTTCCTAATCGAGCCCAGCTCGAGATTGGGAGTACTTGATCTCGACTCGACTCATTTTCACCCCTAGTTGAGATATCTGATAGATTGTATAAACAATGGGTAATCTAAATAGAACACTCAATCATTAATAATTACTCGTTTTTTGAGAATAAAAATGATAAAAGATAAGCAACTTAAACATTGAGAGTAAAGGCAGTTCTAGCTTCTAGTTTTCATCGAGCTTTCGCAACTTTACAGCTTCTAAATTTACATATTTCTTAGGTCCGAGAAATTTATGAGAGGGAGAGTTTCTTCTATGTTGCAAGGATCGAGAGAGGGTCCGACACACTCTAGTCTCCTCTGCAGCGCCTCAATGCCCGAGTTGTCACGCCGACCGAAGGAGTGCTTGGGGAGTGGACCTCGAATCGTCCTAACCACCATTGCACGCCTTTGAGGTCACGGTAGGGACGAGTGGATAGAAATCTATTCTTTGTTTTTAAGTGATCTAATAATTTTGATTCTTGGCATGCTTAAGTAAACTCTTTGAATGTCCATGTCGCTTTTGTAAGTTTTACCTCTGATTAAACGTCATGTATTTTTACTATTTTTTATAGGACAATCAGGAACGAAATTTCAAATCTGATATTCATTTGTCAAATATTTTTCTAGTAATGAAAAGAAACATTCTAGAAATGAGTTTATCAAATATGAATCCAAGACAACTTTAAGAATCTCTACAAGAAGCTGGGCGGATCCAACATAGTTGACGTCGACTTGTCAGTTGCCTGCCTATAGGAATAAAATATTTGGCTCCCCTAATTATTAGTTATGGAGGGAAAGAAATAGACCTAAAATAGACTTGCTTTTTTTTTACATAAAAACTTTTTAAAAGCTTCATATAATAAAATTTTTTTTTTCAAAATTTCTTTTAGAATTACCATATTTTCCTCTTAAAATCTTAGGATAATAATTTTCTCTTTCAATTTCCTTTTCTAAAAACTCGTTTTTTCCTTTTAAATCCTTCCTACCATCAATTATTTTTCTATCATGTGGCCCGAAGAAAAAGACCCTCGAATTAGCTTCGTGTTATTTTTTTCAATAGAAAAATGAATAAACAATTATCTGAACCTAAAGATACAGATCATCCAAAAAAAATTACTTACAGAAAAGATTTTTTTTGGAGTGATGAATAAAGATGATGTCCTTTCACATAAAATGTTGGTTTTTTAACCGATTTACATATGAGGCAGTAAAACTCCTTGTTTTGAGTGGTTCAGTTGTTCGACAAGAATATCTTAAGCACGTTGATGTTGGTAAAGTCTGTTGAACTGTTTTATCCAAGTGATTTTTAGTATTTCGAACTTCAACATTTGAAGATGCAATTACAACACTACGAGCTTGACGTGATGTAAAATCTCGAGGTTTGTGAATTACAAAACCTTTAATATTGTGTTAATGAAGGGTGAAGAGTGGAAAATCAATGATTTATCCCCTAATTGATAGATTCATTCCACTTATCGTTACTCTTCCAATCTCCATCACAGCGATAACCGAGCGTGCATTCTCAGAAAATTTAGTACTGGATGTTGGTTTCTCTCAAATAGCCGCAACAGACCAAGGCCCAGGATCCACGAAACTGCTCCTTCCCTTCCTCATGGAACAGATAACGCCCCTCTCGATTCCTCCTATCTCCTCCTTCCTCACCCAAGAAGCCTTCCTCCCTAAGGTAATCCTTCAGATAGAACGAGCTTTGCAAAAGAACATGACCAAGAACAATAAATCGACTCCGACATTCTCTCTGTTTTCCGAGAAATTAAGTTACCAAAATTCTGGTCGACAATAAATCGACTCAAAGTCTTCGTAAGAATCCAGTTTTGCATGATCGAAGTAAGCACATCAACACAAGTTATCATTTCATCCAACAGTGTATTACGGTCGCTGATGAACAGTTTGCTCGTGCCTCCCTCACGTGCCATGCCCAAGGAACCGTCCTGGGCATGCCTTGCCTATCACCCAGCCAAGTGTACTAACTTTATATAGAGCTTCAATATATGAGGCTGGTTGATCAAGCCGGAAATATTTTTAGGAAGGCCCTCAAAGTTGATGTGCTTGGCAAGAGAGGATATTGCTAAAATGTGAGAATCAATATGATTATTGTGGTGAAGTTAAAAAGCCTGTAGGTCGAAAAACACCTTCCACGTCTGAACCGATGGTTGAGATGAGGATAGAACAGAGAGTTGTTTTTTTTTTTAAATTGCAATGAAAAATGAATTGGGGAGAGGAGAAGAATTAATTGGCCCAAATGTGGATTACCCGATTCTTTTGTTGAGTTTAAAAGAACGAAATGTGGGCGGCTAATGACCAAACTTTAAAAAAAAAAACATAAAGAAATCTACTTAACAAAATGAATTTCAAAGGGCAACTTAAAACTGTCTCCTATATCTACAAGTTCACAATCTTCTTCGGGAATCACATCATAAGCATCCTTACTACTATCAGAACACCAATTAACTTCATCTCCCGCTAACTCCTCCTCTTCGTCCTCATGGTCCGACCGTGGGTAATGTTGATCATATTGGCCGTCATAGTCCCGACTGCTCTTCTCTGTCTTGTGCTCGTCGTCAGCTTCTTTCTCATCCTTCAAGAGAAAAAACTTTCCAAATGTCATGGAGCCATACCAGTTTCTTAAATTTTAATCGCATCGAGATGATAGCCTCTCGAAATCTCATTAGAAATTCGGACTTACCTCCGGAAAGGAGACTACTTAACTCCCTGCATATAACAACGGTCTCACGGCTCGAGGGGTTCGATTCGACCCACTTGGCAAAGTCCACGTTCACTCCGGCCAACTTGATCTGCTTCAGTTCTGACACGTTCTCGACGCCTGTGATTTTCCTTACCTTAGTGCAATCTTTCATGTCCAACTCTTGCAGTGTGCGCATCGTCCCTTCTTGGATGCAGACCTCCTCCCAGTTCTCTAGCTTCCAACAGCTTCAGCACCCGGAGACAAGGAAATGTGCCTTTTCTGAAAACCATGTATTTTCCAATGTAAGAATTCCCAAAGAGCCTCAGCGTAACTAGATCTGATAACACTCGAAGATAGTCCATCGTGACGAGGTCCATCTCCGACAAGGACAGAGTTAGAACTGGTAGGCTCTTTGGCAGACAACTCAAGCCTTCCTCGTCCATCTTTGAGATAGATTGCATACCTTGCATGTCGTCACTCAGGTTGAGATAGGAAGGCTGCCCGAACAGATACCTTGATCGGAGCCGGAGCGTCTTGAGCTTCATCATGGTCGATATGGTCTTGATTACTTCTGGTATGACTGGTGCGTAACATGTCAGCCCTAGCTTCTTGAGACCCTTTAGTTTCCCCAGCACAGTCAAGGACGTGCCCTTCGCCCCTATGGAGAGCCCCCATAGCGTTTGGAGACTCCCCAGGAAGCATTCTTTCTGATTGTACTTGTCGAAGGGTCCCTCATTCAGGTAAAGGTGTCGGACATATTTCAGTCTGAGGATTGAACTCGGGAGCTCAGTGACATTGCTGTACTTCAGATCAATTGTCACGAGTATAGAGAGTTTTGCGACCGACTCTGGCAGTGAGTCAAGGATCGTCCATCTCAGTCCAAGGTACCTCAAATTTGGTAACAAATACCCAAACTGCTTCGGGAGCTTCGGTTTGTAAACGTCCTCGAGATCCAGCACCCTAAGCAAGCTGCTGTCTCGATTTGCTGCTGGCACCTTTAGCAACTGTTCAACCTCTCTCGACCATATCCCTGACTTCTGCGTGTGGAAAGAAATATAAGATCGGATACGGGATGCTGTATCGGCATCTAGGGGTGGGAGGCTCGTGTTGTTGCTGGAATATCGAGCAAGCCAGGGCAATATGCTGGTTGGATGACTCTGCCATAAAACCTCCTGGTTAGCATTCTGAAGGTCACAGATTTGCCCGAACTTACTTGAAAATTATGAGAAGTGGTGTAATACCCCAAATTGGAAAAATAATAATAATAAATTGGGACAATCAATAAATTTGGCAATCAGGTTGTTAGAAAAATTTAAAAATTAATTCATTAAAATTAAAAAAAAAAGAAAGAAATCAAAAGTGGAGATTTGGGAAAGAAACCATCAAGTGGAGGACGAACCTAGACATTTTTCAGACCCTTCATACAATCTCAATTAGATAATCACAAACGTAAAAAAGAAATCAGAGATTCCCCATCAGAGGATCTATGAAATTCAAATTCCCCAAAAGCCAAAGCCTCATCCATTCTCGATCAGACAATCAGAGGCTCCCGGAGACATCTCTCCTCTTTGACGTTGATCCTCCCTCTTTATGAACTGGAGATTCCACCTCCCCTTCCTGGGAATCGGAGACAAATTCCTCCACATACAACCGGAGGCCAACTCCTCCCGACGTACACACAGAAACCGAAACCAAGGACTCCCCCTTCTCCAGTACTGACGAGCCAAAGCCTCTCGACCAGCCTACCAGTCGACACCCTCCTAGCATCGCTCATCCTCCTCGGGCCACCCCGGGGCGAGGTAACCCCTCGGTGAGACTTCCTCCCACTTTGCTAACTCCAGCATGCTTCTACCATGTTCTATATGCTGACTCCGTCGTTCCCTTTCTTTTTTGGCCTACCACATACACCACGGGGTGAGGAACAACCCTTCGGACAAGGTCGTGACGGCCGAAGTTACAGACAAGGGACAGCCGATTCGCCATCTTCCTTTGGTATTGGATTACAGTGAAAAAAGGTCGTAATCACATAAACTGCACCCTAACATATTTTCGTACGTTTCTTAGACCTCAAAGCTTTCACGGTAGCTTTGGGGGTCGATTTTACATTCATTTGTGGCACGGAAGTTTCAGGACATCTCCCGGACTTCTATTTCAATTGTTTTCTGCGGCAACGCCTCAAAAGGCTGGTTTTTTCGAAGAGGTTACGGACGTTTTTGAACCACAAACCCCAAAGGTCAAATGATCAACAATAAGTAATGATCTTGGGAATATTTTTGTTTTAATTTTTGGTTGATCGAGGATTGGGTTATTTCCCCGAAACAGCCGCCACTTTCGCTGGCCGCGGCAGGACAGCCTGTTGCATTGTCGTTTCCGGGGATGTTCCAAGAGATCTGACCATTAGATCTTGCTCCAATTTTTCAGAGATAAACTAAGCTTCAAGGTTCTAACAATATAAATATCAACCGTTGAAGTTTCAGCATAATATGAAACAATCTCACGAACAGGCTGTATACTCAGTAAAGTCTGCTGAATGTTGTAATCCATTTCTTTATGAAATAGCGACAGATCCCACCATTATATCATCGCCAAATTTTGTAGATGTGTTCTTCATTTTATCACAGTGATTTTAACATATTATTCACATTTTTTCGTTTTCAGAATGTAAAGTTTTCTATTTTTCTTTCTCAAACTTTACCCAACCGAAGTTAGACTGAATCTACAAAATGGTCTGACTTTTACACCTATATATCATACGATCCAACCGTTGGATCCATATGAAATTTTACACACATATTCTTTCTGTGAAGTCTTTTTGCACCAATCAGACATTCGACGACGATGATATGATAGGAACAACACCGTCTGTGCAAACTGTTCCACTTTTCCGGACAACTACCTTGGTTCCTTGATCTTGAGAGATTGCACCGTTAGATTTTCACAAAATTTTACATGCACACTCTTCACTTTTTAGATATGTTGGGTAAAATTTCGATTGAATCAAACAATCCTAGTCAAAGTTATAAATCATTTTTTTAAAATGTGTGCAATTTGTGTTCGTTGTAATTCGTGATTATATAACTCTTTGTAATATGATTACATGTGAAGCCTTGCGCTCTACTATCTCGCGTAACTTACACTTTGTCTTTTTGTCTATGCATGTACAATGGATGCGCAAATTTCGAAGGCCCGGCCCGAACCTCTCGAAGGGCTCTAGAAGGTGCGTGTACGTGAATCCTTCCGTGAGTAAAACCGCGATGTCAAGACCATTAAGCGGCTCCCACGACATGAGGTACAAAGGGGAGGTGCGGGCCTCCCTCGACAAGATAGAAAATCCACTTGTAAAGGGCCGTGGGACCAAGTGCATAGGCCCACGGTCACCATCCTTCCCCGCCCTCTTTGATCTCAATAATTGTTTGTGCTTGTCCGCATGCCTTAGGCCAATAGGTCTATTGTTGCATGTTTTTTGCTATCAACAAAGACGAGTTTGGGCCCAAAAGCCTGAATCAGATCCAACGCCCGTAAAACATTGACATGAGTCCGGAATCATACCCGGATCGGGTCGAATACTCGTTAAATAAAAGCAAATCTTTTGGAGCAAACGTCACCTCCTTTTTCGCATGTTATAATGTAAGAGCTAGTAAATAGGAATCCCCGAATCCTACTCTGGTTTTCCGACTTAAACCATTTTTTAAAATTAAGTCGGTAGCGACTCCATATAGTTTACCTAGGTTAAACGATAATACTGTTTTTACGGAGCCATTTTGGATGGGTGATGGCGACACGAGCCGCTCCCGATTTCTCCTGAAAGTTCCTTCTTGGGATCATGCTCCGCCTTTCGCCTGCCGCCTCTTAAGAAAACAGCGACGGTCGGCGAGGGCCCGAGCAGGCCCAGTAAAGAACCCAGGGAGGGATCTCCCAATTCCCTTCCGCAGCGTCCGACGCTCGAGTCGTGACGTCGACCGGTTGGACCTTGGGGAGCGGGCCCGGATTCTCGGGTCGTCCGAACCGCCACGCGCGTGCTAGGCCGGAAGGCGTGCGTACAATCCGGATGGCGACTCCGCTGGAGACTCCGCATGTGGATTCTTTTCGAACGCTCTTACATTTTTAATCCACATGCGGAGAGGAGTTCTTGTTTACACATGTCATTGCTTGGCTCGGTGCTCTTTGTCTGCCCTCATGGTTGTGTTTGTTTACCGCTTACTAGGCATGTCTAGGAGTGCCCGAACCCGGGGCTAAGATTTTTAGGGGGTTATCGAGAGGCCCAGCCTACTACTCTTTGCAGTATGGTTTTTGGCTGGGGCCCCACCTCCCTCAGTCCGAGGGAGGTTTAGAAGCCTTCATCCAAGAGTCTAGAATTGATTGCTCACTACATGTACCAGACGTGAGTTCTGGGGAGAAGACGCCATGGAATTCAACCCAGAGAGGTTTGCCGAGGGGGTGGCCAAGGCAACAAAGAATAAGGTGATATTCTTACCATTCGGGTGGGGACCTCGCATCTGCATAGGGATGAACTTTGCGCTGTTGGAGGCCAAGCTAGCATTGTCCATGATCCTGAAGAATTTCGGGTTCGAGCTGTCCCCGACTTACAAACACGCGCCATCATCTAATATTCCTCAGCCACGCGACGGTGTGCATCTCATCCTGCACAAGTGGTGATGTTGACAGGCGAGGCCGCAGCACCGGCCCATCCGGAGGGCTCCCAATCCTCTCATTCTCCCTCTCATCCACCGAAACAGGCCTTCCACTGCTACAATGAGGGTTGTGTCCCGTAAATTTCTAATTTGGTTCATTATATGTCATATTTTATACATAATTTTTTGTACTTTTATTGTATTTTGAATGTTTTAAAATGGCAAATGTAATTTTTTCCCTTTAATTTGCTTATGTATAAGGAAATATGTGAAGAATTTTTACCGTACAGTATTATTGCATTTCCTAAAAAGGAGACAAAGATTAGGTTTTTTTAGTATTGAGAATATGTCATGGATGTGGTAAACAAAATTATGGCACAAGAATTCCTGGACCTCGTCCTTATTGGGCCGAAGAAGTGAAGTTCTGTCGGCCTCGTTCGAGAAGCCCATAAAACAGTGCTCGAGACACATCCCTCGAATGCTCGAGATTAACCTCGCTCGGGATGTTATTTACTAAGCATAGCTCCAGATGTGAACACTGTCTCGCAACTCGAGAACTCGGCCAAAACACATATGCTTTACGTCAAAAGAGTGGGACACGTGGCGAACCTAGAGAGGCCAATCAAGACACGACGTGCATGGTTCCTCCGCCGCTCCACAAGGGTGAATTCAACTAAAGGAGTTCGCCTCGACCGCTTCTCGTCCACCGCTGACCGTCGTGAAGCGTCACCAGGCCTTTTATGTTATTTTCAGCCTAATTCATGTATGTAAGTGTAACGCCGTAAGCTCGATACTGTCGCATTAAATTCTAGTGTTGTGTTTATTTGTTATGCTCGCACTCGTTTACTTTGCGGTGAACAACACCAAACGCTGTAAATTCAGTACCGTCGTATTAAATTCCGATATTGCGTTTGCTTTCACTTTACGGGGACCACACTATCACTGTAAAATTCGATACGTGTTGCAGGAAACAAATTCCACGCCAACACGTTTTTGGAGACTACAGTGGGAGCCAGGATTCGAAAAATCCACGAGAAACTTAAAAAAATGGTTCGTACTAGGAAGGATGAGGATCCTAAAGAAAAAGATCCCAATGAGAATCAAAACAAGGGTAATCAGGAGGTACCCCTTGTAGGGCCCCTGGATAATCCCGACGAGAATATTCGCCTGACGACTTTACAGCCAAACAAGAGTTTGGTGATTCTATAAGAAAATTAAAATTAGATTTATGAGAAAGTCATAGGGAGATGGAAGCTCGGATGGATGAAAAAATTTGGAAGTGATAGATGCCTTGAATTTCCTTAAGAGTGATAGGTTTGAGAAAAAGAATAACTCTTTAGGTGAAAAACTATTCATGGCAGACGCTAGAGTTATTGGAAAGCAAAAGGTTAATGGTATAAGTTCACAAGATGAACGAACCGAACCATCTCTTGGGATTTCTAACGGAATAGGTGTAGGTAGCTCGAGAAGCCCGGTATCTGATATGAATGTCAAACCTACAGTTATAGATCTCGAGCAGAATGCTCGTCCGGTTCATCGTCCTCTAGGCCAACGTAAGAAAACTGAGAGTTTTTATTACACACCTAGGGAGAACGAACTTAATCTTAGAACAAGTCCTAATCCTATTGTTGACTTGAACAGACGAATTGCTCGAGTTGTAACTCAAATGGTGCCAGGCGCAAGGACCGAAGATGTGCGCCTGTATAGGAGTCCAATCCCCGAGTACATAAAACGAGGGATATAAATACCTTGAGGATATAAGATTCCTAATTTTACATGGTTTTCTGGAGAAGATGAAATAACTCCCGTAGAAGATATAGCCAGGTTCACTTATCAAATGGGAGAAATGTCGAATAACGATATACTAAAACTTAAATTGTTTCCAGATTCCCTGACTGGAGATGCTTTTGGTTGGTATTCGAGGCTCCTCCCAAACTCTATCCCTAATTGGGTCGAAATGCAAACCCGATTTCTTAAGGCGTTCGATAGGAAGAACTCAGTGATCATATTAAGAGAAATCCTGAAAATGAGACAACTTCCTCAGGAGAGTCCTCCCTTGTTCCTAATAAAGTTCAAAAAGAACCTATTAAAATCTGCGACAGCTTTGGCTGAAAGAGATCAACTCGAGATAGAGTAGAACGCCTTGTCTTTAGAGATAAGGAAAAAACTGCAAGAAGAGTTTCGAGATTTGTACGAACTCTCGAGACAAGCCACCGAATATCACAATCTCCTATTAGAGGAGATTCACTTGGTTAGGAATTGCCAGGCTGAATAGGCTGAAATCGATTTAGCCGAGTTTGTAAAAGGAGAGCCAACTGTATGTGAACCTCTAGTGAAAAAGAATTATAAAGCTCGAGCTTCTCCAAAATCTGAGGAGAATGGAAAATTTTCTTTTGACATATATCAGATGGATAAGATCTTCGATTGGCGGTACCAGAAAGGGCGTATAAAGCTCAGGCCTGGTCATAAGTTACCTTAAAATGATCGAGAGAAACGTAGGAAGCATTGCAAATGACATGGGACATTCACTAACTCATCTCAAGAGTATGTGCATTTTAGGAACTTAGTTCAAGACATAATTGAGTCAAAGGAATTAAAATTTGCTGAAGTAAATGAATTGAGTGCAATAGATGAAAACCTTTTTGGCGAAGAGCCCATAATACATCTATTGTCTCTCGAGAATGAGAATAAGTGTATTAAATGCATTGATGATGATATATCTGTGCTTTACCTCGAGACTTACACTCGTGCATCGCAGGGATTCAAAGTGTCTAGAGAGACCATTGTTGCCAATATGCTCTTCAAGCGCCTGTTTCAAAAATAAGTGGTGAATTGCTCGGCTCGAAAAATTCATGAGGAGCACTACCATTGGCATATGGATGCTTCCCACTCCAGACAAGTGCCAAAACTTCAGCACGTATTTGAAATCAACAAAGAAAGCATGTGGTACGATCTGCTCAGCTTGAAGAAGAGGCGATGGGAATGGTGCCATCATACTCCCGTTTTGCCTCGAAGCACCCCTCAGGAAGTTCCTCATCTGGATCCGCTGGTCGAGACTACCGGCAAAGGCAGCATGATGAAAGCGAGCAAGACAACAGGCCTCATGTGCGTGAGCGATTGAATGGGCAAAGCAAGGCTGAATGGAGCACTCGAGAAAAGGGGCTGGATAGGCCCCTGAAGCAGGATAACCCCACTCCTGAACCAATTCCAAGCTGAAAGAGTTGCTATTGAGGTAAAAGGAAAAGAAGCAGCATTAATTTATCCAAAGTTGTTACAAGAAGGGCCACAGATTGCTCGTCTTATTGAGGAAGAGACTTTGTGCGAGAAGTGCAAGCTTATCGCCTCGAATAGATTTCTCATTCCTCATATGTGCACCATGTGCTGTGTGGTGTATTTCCTAAAGCTCGTTCAGATGTCGACTAATGAAAAGATCGAGATCAAACTCAAAAGCGAGACCATAGGTAATCTCGCCACCAATTTCATTGATGTTGTGATGACTGAATTTAACGTGCAGGAAGTTCGTGGCTATGACCCCGAAAAGAAAGATTTCGTTTCCGTCAAACGCCTTGTTAAAAGTTTCGGGCGAATCGTAGGAGATACCTTGGGAAGCCCACAATCAGAGTGGTTGAGAGTCTGCAAGACTCTCCGGAGACTTTAAATTACTAAAAAGTTTAGTAATCGATTACTAAATATTCAGCACATTTACTCAAAAAATAGAAAACGATTACGAAAAAAAATGACGACTTTAGTAATTTACTAACGACTTTACAATGTTACAGAGTAATTTACTAATTTCGCTTATAAAATTAGTAAAGCATTACTAAAATCGTTCGACGGCGAATCGAGAAAATTACTAAAAATAGAAATTTTACTAAAAAAATTGGGAACCCGTTACTAATTTTTTACTATTTGAGTTTTCGGAAAGTTACTAAACTACGTTTAGTAAATCGGAGGTGAAATTTACTAAAAAGTTTAGTAATCGATTACTAAACTTGAACAGTGAAACTTTAGTAACGGTTTCCAAAAAAAAGCCAAAATCACCGATATTTTTAGTAACCGGTTACTAAACTTTTTAGTAAATTTTTCCTCCGATTTACTAAACGTAGTTTTAGTAACTTTCTGGATTTTCAAACAGTAAAAAATTAGTAACGGTTTACAATTTTTTACAACAGTTTACTAACGATTTTACTAAAAAACGTCGATTTTTAGTAAAGATTACTAAAAAAAAAGTCGATTTTAGTAAACTACGTAACGGTTACGTGCACGTACCGTTAGCCGCTTCATAGAGTCCAAGCTAGCCATGTCCATGTTCCAGAAGAATTACCGGTTCGAGCAGTCCGCGACCTGCGAACATGCGGGCGTCGTGGTCGAATCTGGACAAAAAGTCCATTTTATGACCCGCATCGTCTTGGCTTCATTAAACAAATGAATAATCTCCAAAAAAACTAATGAGAGAAAAGTCAAGTCCTTCTCCTTTGGCAACATGGCAGACATCCCGTGGTCGACTTGGCCACAACCCAAAAATGTTTGTTCACACACCAATAAAAACAAAATTTCATTATCTTACTACAACTTAACGATTTTGTAATTCATTCGTACATATACTTATGATATTAGTATGCCATTAAACATATGATACATGCTCTCGGCTGCACGCATTAACCAAGACCAACATACTATATTCCCCAGGTTCAACGAAGAATCCATCCCGATGAGCAACGATCAATATAATCCCATATTCGTACTTTTTTTATTTTTTTTAAAAGAATCGTGCATGGTAAACATGAAATTGTCTCACCGTTAAGAATATTCAATTGATATATAAAAATGTTATGGGAGAATCTGTTTCATTTCAATACATTATTTACAAAGTATTAAATGATGAAATGCTTTTTTTTGAAACATAATGCGACTGAAAATTGAAAAATACGAACATAATGGCGAGAAGGCACGCCGACAGGACAGGACAAAGGACACCCACCAACATATCTCCTTTCTTTCCTTTATTTATTTATTTGTTTAAGCTGATTCCCTGTTGGATGGGTGACGCAAGCTATGACCCCCAAAGTCCCACCATCAATTTACAAGTTTTCTGTAAGGATATTCATTTACAGATTTATCATCATCAATCCCTCCAACCTCCCTATAAAATTATCATCATCATCATCATGATCATCCTCCATAAGATAACACTAATATCTTCTTCTCCAACTACTCCTTCACCCTCCCAAGTCACAAATAATGGAAGCATCCCTTGTCTCCGTCTTCTTGTCCGTCCTCCTCTTCCCACTTCTGGTTATAGCATGGTCAGCCCTCAACTGGGTCTGGTTCCGTCCCCGTAAGCTAGAGCGCTTCCTCCGTCAGCAGGGACTCTCTGGCAATCCCTACCGTTTCCTCTCCGGCGACCTCCGCGACAGCGCCCTCATGCTCAGTCAGGCCCAATCCAGGCCCTCCTCTCTCTCCGACGACGTCAAGACCCGCGTCCTCCCCTTCCTCCATCAGGTCATCGAGACTCACGGTATCAGCAACACCCCCCCTCGCTTGCTCCAGGGTTCTGTCCCTGGTCTTCATGTTTTTAAAGACTTGACAAAAAATTGAGGCTTGGTTTACACTTACAGGGAAGAACTCGTTCATGTGGGTGGGTCCGATACCTCGGGTAAACATCATGGAACCCTCCCACCTCAAGGACGTATTCTCCAACATCCACGACTACCAGAAGCCCGACTCCAATCCCCTGTTTAGGATTCTCCTTGAAGGTCTCCTCAACCACGAGGGCGACAAATGGTCGATGCACCGCAAGATCCTCAACCCTGCCTTCCACATGGGCAAACTCAAGGTTCATTCCCCCCCCCCTCCCTCGATCTTTTATACTCTGCTCCATTGTCACTGTTCTTGCTTTTGGGAGGGTATCTTTTCACTTTCGAATATGTTGCCATGCCATGCCACAGCTCATGTTGCCCGCCTTCCATTCCAGCACCAACCAGCTCATCCACAAGTGGGAGGAGATGTTGTCATTCAAGGAATCCTCCGAGGTTGACATCTGGCCTGACCTCCAGGACTTGACTCGTGATGTCATCTCCCAGACGGCCTTTGGCACCAGCATCGAGGAAGGCAGAAAGATATTCCAGCTTCTGGAAGAACAGTCTGAACTCGCCCTCATAGCCGTTCAATCCGTGTACATCCCTGGATGGAGGTAAGTCGCTCAATCATGTTCTCATCAGACTTTAAGAAAGTGAGAAAACAATTCCTCTTTCCTTGGGGAACTTGGTTCTGAAATCTTTGATGCTTCCACTCCAGATTTGTTCCTACAAAGTTGAATAGAAGAATGAGGAAGATTGACATTGAAATCCGATCCCTCATACGGGACCTCGTCCTCAGAAAGGAGAAAGCCATAAAGGCAGGGGAATCTGTCGGTGACGACTTGCTCGGGCTGATGATCGAGTCCAACTTGAAGGAGATTCAGGAGCAGAGTCAGTCAGGCAAGAAGGTAGGCATGAGCATTGACGATGTGATCGAGGAGTGCAAGCTGTTCTACTTTGCCGGACAGGAGACGACTTCGACCCTGCTCCTCTGGACGATGTTGTTACTCAGCATTCACCCGGAATGGCAGCAGCGTGCCAGAGAGGAGGTTGTTCAGGTCTTCGGCAACAGCCAACCAAACTTTGAACAGCTTAACCACCTAAACGTGGTACGTATATATAACAAGCCCATGTAGAACAGTGGTCTCTCTTCTTAACGCTAAGAAAGCCAACGCAACAACTCGTTAACTTTGTCCCCCAGGTCACGATGATACTGAACGAGGTGATGCGTGTGTATCCTCCGGTGATCATGCTCAGTCGGAAAGTCACCACAGATATGAAACTAGGGGACTTGACCATACCCAAGGGAGCACAGGTGGCGTTGCCCACAATCCTCGTCCACCACGACCGTGATCTCTGGGGTGAAGATGCCATGGAGTTCAAGCCGGAAAGGTTTGCAGGAGGAGTGGCGAAAGCAACCAAGAACAGGGTCATATTCTTCCCGTTCGGTTGGGGCCCTCGCATCTGCATTGGGATGAATTTCGCGTTGCTGGAGGCGAAACTGGCATTGGCCGTGATCCTGCAGAAGTTCTCGTTCGAGTTGTCCCCGAACTATGTGCATGCGCCAAAGTCAATCGTGACTCTCCAGCCGCGGCATGGTGCACAGGTGATTTTGCGAAAGTTCCAGGGCTAACTCCATGTGGAACCGTCCGAGGTTTTTCAATGCAATGGTTCTGGGTGTGTCGTGTTTTTCTTTTTTGGGTATGAATGAATGAATGGACGAATAAAATGTCATATTGGTGATATCTAAAGATATAAAAGATATTACTTGGACCGATTTTACACGCACAGAATGTGATGTTCAGTCACGAGCACGTAACTCAGTTGCAAGCCGCGGGATGTTTAAGGGGTGGTTTTTTTGTCGCTTGAAAATAGCAAAAAGTACAAAATGTATGATGGCTTTTAGCAAGTAAAATTCACTTTGACATGGTAAAGGCGGGGTTGAGATGGAGAAGGAAATGCATGGTAAAGTAAATGTGGGTACGTGTGAAGAGATAAGAAAGGTATGCATGCATGCCCCTAATACTACAGAAACCCAGTTGACTCCAAAGGGCCAAGGTAAAAAGATGACTAGGCTAGGTGAGGGGCTACGTGTTCCACTCTGAGATGTTTGGCACTGTACCTTGATGATGTTGCCGGGATATTCTTTTTCCTATTCCTATGATAGGTCTAGGGGTCATCTGCCTTCCATGTTTTTCCTTTAATTTAATCAACAATCTCCAATTAACATCACCCATTTTCCTATACTACTGACCTTTCTTCGTCTCCACCTCGTGTCGTCATCAATGACGGAGATCTGTCGTCCTTTCTGAATATAATTGTAACACTCCCTCACAAACACATCCACGATATCACCACCACCACTCCACATCCTCATTCAAAACCCACTCACACACACACACACTAATCGAAGATCCATCCCATGGACTTATCCATCATCCTCACCCTTTTTTCACTCTCCATCCTCGCCCTAGGATTTCGATTCCTCAACTGGGTCTGGCTTCGTCCCAAGAGGCTCCAGCGCTTCCTCCTTCATCAAGGCCTCTCTGGCAACTCCTACCGCTTCCTTGTCGGCGACCTCCACGAGAACAAGTCTCTGGTGCAGCGAGCTAATTCCACTCCCATCTCCCTCTCCGACGACCTCAAGCCTCGTGTCCAGCCCCTCATCCACCTTGTCCTCCTCACCCACGGTACACCACCCCCCATCCTCATAACTCCAAGATTCATCTGCGCAAAGTGATCCCTGAAAGTTGTCACCAGGAGAACATTTTGTTATTGGCTTGCGCAGGTAACAAGTCCTTCAGTTGGGAAGGACCGATCCCCAGGGTGTACATAACTGATCCTCTGATGATAAAGGAGATATTCGCAAATTTTCATGACTTTCAGAAGCTGAACTCAAACCCGCTGGCGGACCTGCTCGTCAAAGGGCTCCTCAAGCTGGAGGGAGACAAATGGTCTATTCACAGGAAGATCCTCAACCCTGCCTTTCACATCGGCAAGCTAAAGGTGAAGGAGACTTCCTTTCTCTACCGGTTCTGCCTCTCCATTGTCGACTCTCTGCCTTTCTTATAAAATTGGTTTGGGAGCTGATTTCCTTGCGTCCAGCTATGTTGCAGGCCATTCACTGGAGCAGCCAACAGATGATCTTCAGATGGGAAGAAATGTTCCCAGGGAAAGAATTGTTTGAGGTCGATGCCTGGCCATACCTGAAGGACTTGACCCGCGATGTCATCTCCCGGACTGCATTTGGAACCAGCATCGAAGAGGGAAGAAGAATATTTCAACTTCAGGAAGAACAGACCCTTCTCGTCTTGGCAACCGGACGATCAGTTTACATTCCAGGAATGAGGTAAAAATTGCGTGCCCCGATTGTTATATCCTCTTGTTTTTTGGATTTTTTTTATTTCATCTCACCTTTCAGAGCTTCCTGTTATTATTTAGATTCCTTCCCACTAAGACGATTCTGAGGATGAAGAGGATAGACCACGAGATACGCTCGTTGATTCGAGACCTCATACAGAGGAATGAGAGAGCAATAAATGCAGGGGCATCTGCTCCTGATGATTTGCTGGGCTGATGATCGAATCCAACATGAACGAGATTCAAGACACGAGCAAGAGAATAGGCATGAGCATCGATGATGTGATCGAGGAGTGCAAGCTTTTCTACTTTGCCGAGCAAGAGACCACTTCGTCTCTCCTCGTCTGGATCATGGTTTTACTCAGCGTCCATCAGGAGTGGCAGCAGTGTGCAAGAGAGGAAGATCTTCAGGTCTTCGGTGACAGGCAACCCGACTACGATAAGTTGAACCACCTAAACGCCGTAAGACCCACATAGCAACACTTAGGAAGCTCATTTTTGTGTAAATACCATTGCAGTCCATGTAATTGTTGAATAGGAATCTGACTGATGCTTGGTTGGTCCCAGGTCACGATGATACTGAACGAGGTGTTGAGGCTGTACCCGCCAATAACGACCCTATCTCGGAGAGTCACCAAGGACATGAAACTAAGAGACATGACCTTACCAGCAGGGGTACAAGTGACAATGCCCACGATCTACATCCACCATGATCGCGAGTTATGGGGAGAAGACGCCATGGAATTCAATCCAGAGAGGTTTGCGGAGGGGGTGGCCAAGGCAACAAATAACCAAGTGATATTCTTTCCCTTCGGGTGGGGACCTCGCATCTGCATAGGACTGAACTTTGCGACGTTGGAGGCCAAGTTAGCATTGTCCGTGATCCTGAGGAATTACCGGTTCGAGTTGTCTCCCAACTATAAACATGCTCCAACTTCATCGAATCTTCCTCGGCCACGCCATGGCGCCCACCTTATCTTGCACAAGTGTTGTTTTCGGAGTTGATGCTGCATCCACTAACCTGGCTCAATGTGTTTTTTTCTTTGTGGGGGGCCTTAAGAGTTTGTGTGACAAGTCAGGAAACTATGAAAGGGTCAAAAGAGGAATGGGTTAACAAAATTATCATATTCCCCGTCCTAAATGTTTTTTTTTATTGTTAAACCTGGGAACGAACGACGTGGCCGGCGAGGAGGAGGTTCTCAAAGTATTCTCCAGGACAGAAAAAGAAGCCCCTGTCTAAATTTGGTCTTTAGTTCATGGAGAGGAAATCTATTCTAGCAGAAAACTGAGAAAGGGGAATCTGTTGGGCTGGAAAAATGAGTCTCAACCAACTCTTGCTAGGCTTCAAGTAGGTTCTAAGAATATAAATGTCAACCGTTAAAGTTTCTAGCATAATACGAAACAATCTCGCGTACGGCCTGTATACTTAGTAAATATCCTCTTTAATTATTTTTCCTTTCCTGAATTCTCATCAGATGATTTGAGAGAATATCCAAAAATAGGGAAACAATTACTCTTTTCTTTCATTACAAAATTTTTAGTTTATCTGTATGGCTGAAAATCCTCTTTGGATTTTTAGAAACACCCATCAGACAATTAGGAACCATCACAGATTCCCCATCAAAGAATCTCCAATAAAAAAGGATACTCTTCAAACAATCAGAGATGCTCCAGGAGATGTCCCTCTCCTCCCAAACATTCATCCTCCCTCTAGGGAACCGGAGATTCCACCTCCCCTTCCGGGGAATCAGAGACAAATTCCTCCTCATACAACCGGAGGCCAACTCCTCTAGGTATACACAGAAACCGGAGCCAAGGACTCCTCCTCTCCTCTGCTGACGAGCCAAAGCCTCCTGACCAGCCTACCAACCGAGACCCTCCCAGAGTCGTTCATCCTCCTCGGGCCACCCCATGGCGAGGTAACCCCTCGGTGGGACTTCCTCTCACTTTCTAACTCCAGCATG
Source organism: Melastoma dodecandrum (assembly GCA_029817715.1). Classification (NCBI taxonomy): domain Eukaryota; kingdom Viridiplantae; phylum Streptophyta; class Magnoliopsida; order Myrtales; family Melastomataceae; genus Melastoma; species Melastoma dodecandrum. The sequence goes on along the minus strand of JARUPY010000537.1, from coordinate 1,131,623 downwards.
CTTCTACCATGTTCGATTTGCTGACTCCGTCGTTCCCTTTCTTGTTGGAAATATTTTTTTTTTAATTTTTGGATGATCGAGGATCGAGTTATTTCCCGGGAAACGGTCGCCACTTTCGCTGGCCGCGCAGGACAGCCTATTGCATTGTCACTTCCGGGGAGGTTTCGTGAGATCTAATAGTTGAATCTTACTCAACTTTTTGGGACCTAAACTAGACTTCAAGACGGTTCTATAAATATATATATCAAACGTTGAAGTTTGTAGCATAATATGAAACAATCTCACGAACAGACTATATACGTAGTAAGGTCTCCTGAGTATCACTATCATGTTCTTTATGCAATAACGGCAAATCTCACCATTGGATCGTTGCCAAATTTTACATACATATCCTTCATCACTTTACCTTTCTGTGAAGTTTTTTGCACTCCGATCGGACATTCGAGGACCAATATATGATAGGAACGACATCGTCTATGCAAACTATTCCGCTTTTCTGGACGGCCGTCTTGGTTCCTTAATCTTGAGAGATTGCAACTTCAGATTTTCATAAAATTTAACATGCAAACTCAACATTAAGATTCAGATATGTTGGTTGAAATTTCGATTGAATCAGACAATTCTAGCCAAAGTTATAATCTGTTTTATGTTGTGCGCAATCTGTGTTCGTTGTGATTCGTGATTGCGTAACTCTTTGTAATATGATTAGATTACATTGTATTTGATGGACATGATCATCATTTATTTATATAAAACATATGTGAAGTCACGCGCTTTACTGTCTCGCATAACTTACACTTCGTCTTTTGGTCTATGCATGTACAACGAACGCACAAATTTCGAAGTCCCAGCCCAAACCTCTCGAAGGATTGTTGAAGGCGTCTGAATCTTTCCGCGCATAAAAACGCGATGTCAAGACCATCAAGCGGCTCTAACCATCACATGAGGTAAAAGGGGAGGTGCGGACCTCCCCGAAAAAATAGAAAATTCACTTGTAACGTGCCGTGGGCCCAAGTGAATAGGCCCACGGTCACCATCTTTCCCCGCCCCTTTGATCTCAATAATTGTCTCTGCTTGGCCGCATGCCTTAGGCTCATAGGCTTATCGTCGCATGTTGTTTGCCAAACACACATGAGTTCGGGCCCAAAAAGCCCGAATCGGGTCCAACGCCCGTAAAACATTAACATGAGTCCGAAGTCATGCTCGGATAGGGTCCAACACCCGTTAACAAAGAACCAACTTTTGGAGCAAATGCCACATTTTCACATGTTTAAATGTAAGAGTTAGTAATTAGGAATCCCCGAATCTACTCCTGTTTTCTGACTTAAACCAAGCTTTTAAAATTAAGTCGGTGGCGACTCCGTATAGTTTACCTAGGTTAAACAATAACAACCTTTTTACGGAGCCATTTTGGACGACGAACGGACGACACGAGCCGCTCCCGGTTTCTTCCGAAAGTTCCTTCTTGGGATCATGCTCCGCCTTTCGCTCACCGCCTCTTAGGAAAACAGCGACAGTCGGCGAGGGCCCGAGCAGGCCCAGTTAGGAACCCAGGGAGGGATCACCCAATTCCCTTCCGCAGCATCCGACGCTCGAGTCGTGATGTCGACCGGTTGGGCCTTGGGGAGCGGGCCCGAATCTTCGGGTTGTTCGAACCGCCATGCGCGTGCTAGGCCGGAAGGCACGCGTACACCCAAGAAGGAAGGCTTTTGTAGCTCAGAGACCTAACATCTTGCCGCCACCAATCCTCCTCGAGGTTGCAGAGCCATGCCATAGGGGAAGAGTCTGGGGTCATTGTTCTCGAAGGCTGCAGAAAGACCGCCAAACAGAAGTACCTTTGGAGGAGAACCACTACACTTCCCCGAGATCTTATCTATTAATCCCACGTCATTGATCGAGCTATGCTCTGATAGCAATTTACGGCTGTTCTCGGGATCAAGCTGCCCCACCAGGAGACTGTAACCCCAAGGTTTCTCATGCAGTGAAACATGAACCACCTCCCTGCACGTGACGATGACCCTGCTTCCGTTCCTTGAGTTGGGTAGGGCGTACAGAAGGTTATCGAGAATTTCAGCACTCTTCAGATCGTCCAGCACGATCAAGTACCTCAGCTCCATCAATTTCTTGCGGAGAAATGCACAAAATTTGTCGGTTTCCTTTAGCTTGAGGTCTTTCAGTGTCATCACCGGGGACTGCTTCAAGATCTCTAACAATACACTTTCCACGTTTGGTGTGTTGTAATTTCTAATCCAAGCCCTTCACCTGAAATCACGCTCCATATCCGGTCTGTTGTACATGCTTCGAACCAGTGCAGTCTTCCCTATGCCTTCATCCCTGACGATGGAAATCACACGAAGAAAATCTGAGTCAGTAAGATAAGCAGTGAGGCGGTCTGCATCGTACTCGCGGCCGACAAAGACAGACTCGTCGTAGTGAACATCAGGCGATTTCAAGTGCTCGCTGTAGCTCATTCCTTTGCTTGACCCCATTAATTTGACCCCCTGCATATTAGTAAAGCGCTGTGACAGCTCCTCAACTTTTGCTATGTAGATCCGTGCCTTAGCCTGCTTTGCTCGAGCCCTTATCCAGAGCATGTGACCAAGTGGCCAACTCCGAGAACAAGGGAGGCAAGGCATCTCCGTCGTGATTTGGGGGCCGTCAAAGCCTTCACGAGGAACATATCCATTGTATTGACCAGCTCACCCGCACAGATCAGGGCTTCGGCGGCCATGGGCAGGCCGCTGCTGGGAGAGGAACAAATGGCTAGCATGTCCTCGAGGATGCAGTGGGGATTGTCCAACTGGGCCTGAAGCTCGTGAGTGAGGACGTCGTTTTGGGATTTGATTTCCAACGATTTTCCAATCAGCCGGGAAATGGCCACCTCAGATGCAGCTAAACCCATGTTGTGTCTTTCGGTCTTCCAAAGCAGAAGGTAAGTGAAAGATGGTGAGGAGAGCTGCTGAGCGTGGGGGAAGAAGACGACATTGAGCATATCCCCGTCCATACAGATGGATGGAGGGAAGAAGTGGTTGCTCTTCGTATCTTGTTTTGATTGAGACTTAGTACAATACGTTAGCGTGTATTATTAAAAAATTTTTTTATTTGTTTAGCCTAAAAAATCAAAGAAGCACAATTTTGCCTTCAAAACTTCGTCTAGTTCAATTTGATCCCTTTTACCTAATTTTTCTAGCCCCGTCACTGATCACATGGTACAATGAATTAGAATCAAATATGCACAAATCAACACAAACAACACCATTATTTTAGATAATGCCACATGAAAAGGACATCAAAGTGGCCTTATGCATAACAAATATACAAAGAAAAGCGAGGCTTTTATCGTGTGTTCCCAATGTCTGAGTTTATTTGAGCTCGGTTTTAGAAAAGAAGTTGTTTGATATTAAGAAAATGATTTCGAGCTCATTATGCTTAAAATGTCTATATGAATAATTTTTATGAAAATATTTCTTTATAAAAATTGAATTTTTTGGCAAAAATACAAGCAACATAAATTTATTAATGCCCTTAACAGTTTCTAAGCCAAAAATAAATTCAAGAGAGAACCGGGTGTTTGTACCATATCTCGCTCCATATAGAACGCCCCGTTAGCATTTGTACCTCACAGTGCTGTTTTTACGGCGAACCTCACGAGCCGTTGATGCAGTACATTGGTGAGTGCGAAGCCACCTTCAGAGGGTCTTGATCTTCGAGAATCTAAATAATCCCTCGAATATATAAGTTCCGTTGTCTTGAGTGCATCGAACACCAAGGCACGTCCCCATCTTCACATAATTCATTCTCCTCCTCCAAGCCGAAGAGGTCCGTAAATCGAGACCAATTACCAATGGCGTCTTTTCAGTAGGGCACCGGCACGGAAACTTGATTTCGCAGGTGGAATTGGGAGGACACTAGGATCGCTAATAGGATCAGATAGCGGATCTGTTGGGATCTCATCGGGAGATTCTCGGAGGATAGCATTGAACATGGCCACATCCAGCCTCACCACTAACTGCTCCATTACCAGTTTAGCAAGCACAGGCAAGCAGCCACACTCATGCCTCCACCTCTGATGGGACAAAATCTCTCGCAAGCATCTTTAAAAGCTCTCTTCCAAATCTCCATTGAAACATAGATCTGATCTAATTCCTCAGCCTTCATCACTTTCTTGTTACTTTTTGCCGAACCAGGAGATGCACGCATGCCCAAAGACTTTGCCACGGAGGACTGCATGTGCAGAGTAAGAGACTTCAACATTTTCTAGCCCAGATATGAATTCGTTGGTAACTTCCTCGTCGCTTGTTTTTCCACATTCTTGCTGCGAAATGACTCTGACTTTAAGGAAGATGTTTTTCCCTTCAAAATAGTTTGGCTAACTATGGCTCTCAGCATCACAGAGTTTGTCAGCCAATAAGTTAACCTAGGGACGTCACTAACGGAGCCTCCATCCTCTGCAGGCATGGAAAAAAAGGCAGCTTCCATTGTAGCTGCTTCGCTTGTGAACTGTGAGCTGCTTCAGCGCCCGAACTTTTTGGTAGCACCTCCTGCATTGGTATTGCCTTTCCCCACCATTTAACAGCTCGGAAACGGTAAAGTGTTTGAGTGTTTGAATCCACTTGGCTGCGAAGTCAACCACCAAAAATCTTGTAGACCAAGCTCTTATCATACGCACCCGGGGATTCGCTGGGCACACCGAAAAGTAGGCAGCATCATGGTTCTGACTGGCAATTCACCAACGTTGCAGCATGTGGAAGCTTGGGAAGAGGCTGCCCACCGTCACCTGTACCGGCAAGCACCCGATAGGTGAGTGTCCGACCACCGGAATTTCTGTGCTCCAGCATTGTGCGGCCTCCGAATGGAGGAATTGAGTCTGCTGATCAACGAGTTGTGGTAGGTCTCAAAGGAATACTCCAGCCTTCTCGTTTGCAAGTCGTACATGCTGAACAGCGTGTCGTTGGTTACTGCACTAATCACGAAAACCACGTTGGCGATGATCCTACGAGCTTCCGTGAACCCTATCCTCTTTTGGATCCTTGCCAAGGCCTCGTCAAAGTAATCCAATTGTCTGTTCATGCTGAGAACACCAAATCCATAGTTGGTGAGGTCGTCGAGCCCCATGCCTGATTTGCCACAAGATCCTGGAATTCTCCTTCTGGTTTTGCTCCCTCGGCTTCTCCCTCCTCTCCGACGCATAGTTGTCCTTTGGCGAGATGGCGTCTCTGTGCACGTGAAAGATGGGGTTTTCAGCTGGGACGATGAGAGCGAAGAAGCGACTCTGAAGGATATCAACTTCAAGGTCAAGAAAGGACAGCTGGCAGCGATCGTTGGGACCGTCGGATCAGGGAAGTCTTCTCTTCTTTCTTCGGTTCTTGGTGAGATGCACAAGATCTCAAGAAAGATAAGGATTGGCGGATCGACTGCGTACGTCGCTCAGACGTCATGGATACAAAATGGGACAATTGAGGAGAACATCTTGTTCGGCTTGCCGATGAACGTTGGTCGCTATAAGGAAGTCATCCGAGTCTACTGCTTGGAGAAGGACCTCGAAATGATGGAGTTTAGGGATCAAACTCCTTGATGATGTATTCAGTGCTGTTGATGCTCATACGGGATCCGGGATCTTCAAGGAACGCGTGAGAGGAGTCTTGAAAGAGAAGACCGTGCTGCTCGTCACCAAGTCGACTTCTTGCACGACATCAATCTGATCATGGTGATGCGAGAAGGCATGATCGTGCAGTTGGGAAAGTATGACGAGTGGCTCTATTCTGGTACTGATTTTGGAGCGTTTGTGTCGCTGGTAAGAAATAAAAAAAAATTCAAAAGTAGGCGAATCGATGCATGGGGAGGCTCGATCGGCTGGGATATGACCTAACGCAATTTCTACCAAGAAAACCGAGAGACGAAGCCTTTTGTTTTTTGTTCACTCTTCTCTCGGTGCTTGTCTGTGTGTGTCCTCTTTTGTCTAAACCTTCTTCCCTTTTTATAGTTTTTTGTCCTTTTTATTTTTTGCAATGCAATATTATGTTTCCCCACTTTTATTTGATTTTATTTGATTTCTTTGGTGTTATTTTTAGAAATTGGGTTATGACAATATTTTTTATTCTTACCGATGATATCATGGACATTACATTACTTGGTAATCACCTCACATCACTTATAGGATAAGCTTCGTACCTGAGATCGCAATCCTTGAGGTGAACTTGAGCCCCCTCGCCATGTCCGCTGCACGTCTCGAAGAGAAGACTTTTGGCAGAGCCCAAACAACCACTGCAATCCAGGAGTGTCAGAGTCCCGCTGCAGTAGGCGGCCCCGTAGAGAGTGCCGGAATGACTAATCTTGGTGCTGACAACAGAGCCATGAATCCCCACTGTGTCCGCGATAACCAAATCTAATATATCACTAGGTACACCGAATCTATCATCAAAAAATGAAAATATTTTTCCGTTGCAGATCCTTGACATCAGGGTCGCATCAAAAGCTGTTTCCACATTTCCTGTGAAGAAGACAACAATCAAGATGATTATCATTACGTGCTGCAAGATGGGAATGCCTCGCCCAACGATCATTTCTTTCTTGTGGATATTTCGAGTGCTGAACACAATAGAAGTGAAGAGTCAAATGCATATATATTGAGGAAGAGAGATAGTTATTAAGTCAAAACATGCTTTCACGCTAGAAAATCACGTTTTATTGATCCAACCGAAATTTGATACTAGCTTTTGGACTCATTCTTTGGTTTGCATAGCTGATTCCAACGTTGTCACCATTGATTCAAGCGCATGTTTCACGATAGTCACAACCATGATTGAATCTTCGATTCATTGAAAGCGTCTTTGCCCCATGTAACATTTTTCATTTAGCTTTCGTTTATGTTTATGTTTATAACTTCTGTCTTATGTTCATGGTCTTAACTATCGCTCTACGTTTCTTTCATGTCAAGAGCATATTGTATGATACAAATTCGGTATGAACTTACAAAGCTATCTCCATAGTTTCTCGATACCAAATTCAAATAAGAAATAGTTTAGGCATCCATTGCAAGTTACAGAACAATGAAGACAGCTTTATACCTATGTTCTGCCCATCATGCTTCCTCCGTCCGTTGCATCCATCTTATTAGATCTCTCAGAGACAATTCCAGCAATGGATCCCAATAGATGTCAATTATGTCTGATATACGTTTTTACCAAGTTTAATCACGTTTCATTGCTCTCATCGAAATTTGTAGTTTGTCTTTGAAATCATTCTGTGGTTTGCTTTGTGAAGCTCGCTCCAAGTTTTCTGACGTTAATTTCAACCGGAAATCGTCGGAGCTCACGTGTTTCACATATGTTAACCAGAGTTAAATTCATAGCACTGTAATTACATACCTCTCAGCCCATTTTACTTTTGGACTTATATCAATGTCATGATCTGCTCATAATTCGATTGAGCAAAGTTAGCGCGAACTATATGACGGTATTCATCGTAGATATAATTTGGCTCAAAAATGTGTTGTTGATTCATTTCCTCATGCTAGAGCTATTTAACATAGTCATGTCTCGCACACTGCAATAAAAGATTTCTCAGGTTATATTACATAGAAAAAACATGTAAGAATTCGAGATAGTCCTGGACATAATATACGTGCACGGCCCAAATTGAGATATGTGAGATTGAACACGACCCAATGAGGAAATGTTCGACGTGATCACGTTCTTTGAATTAGGTCTCTTAATACGAATACGATGTCTTTTTTTTTTCATTTAAGCAACTAGTTCTTATAAGATAAGTGTTCATACTCTCTGTAAGAGTACCAACTTGATACATAATCAGAGTGGTTCGGTAACAAATGCCCATCCAAGGCGTTTTTCCTTTATAAAGTACAATGGGAGTATAAATATATGCAAACTTCTACCGAAAGCATGAATGGTTCGACTCCTTATCATGACCGTGACTTTCTCGGCGGCAGCTTTAATAAAATGCGCACGAAGACCACGTGCTTTCCGACCTTCTATTGTGTAGATTCTCACTGTGGCCTTCTCAGAACCCACACCAATGGCAGCGTGTACTTCAAAGGTTGTCGGGTTGCTTATCAATGGATATAACATCTTGAATCACTAAACAAAAAAAAAACCCAAATTTATGTAAAACTTCCTTAATTGATTAGAATTCCAAATTCAAGTCTAAATGCTAAAATTTTAAAAATCTTATAGAATTTGAATTTAAAAAACGTGAACATCTATGTATCTAAACATCATACTAAAGTTTTACAGGGTAAATAAACAGTGAATTTTCTTTTAACCCAATTTTTATAAAGATGTTTGTTTTATTGAGATGCCATTATCTCGATTTTATGTTTTATGTTTTCATTCAATTAATCGGGTATTTGATTTACTGTTAGTTAGAGCTAAAACAGTAAGAAAAGTATTTGATGATGATATTTTAAAAGAATTAATGCTGAATTTTACGTAAAAGTAGTTTTAAACTTTTAATCCTCTTTTTTTCTATAAGTAACTTTTAACCCTCTTTTAAACTATGAGCTTCTACACCAGAGACGTGAGAGCTTTTGATGTATGCCTCCTAAATTTGAAGAGAACTCTCCAAGAATAAGACCCTATGGGCTGCTAACTGGGTGGCAACGCCAAGCAGTTCAGTGGCATTGCTGATATGAGGGAATATGTTACCCGAATGATAGAAAGATGATCCATGTGATGAACAAATGGGCTGAGGTAGAACAATATAGCCCTCATATTCATAAGCCATATGCAGAGACTATCCATTCCCTCGAGAGGGTACCAGGTTCTTGATGTCCCTCGAACCTCAGAAGAAGAAGGGACATCTCCGATAAAGCATATCACTAGCTTCACACTTTAAACGGTCGAAGCGGCAGCTAATGTATTTGGAAATTATGGCTTTTTCCAAAATCACTTATTGGTGTTATTTTCTCTTGGTATGTGAACATGCCCTAGATTCAATCAGTCATTGGGAGGATATGTGAATACAGTTTACCTAGTCAGACTTATAGTCGACACACATGAAGTAACAACCGGTCGAATCGATTGATGTGTCCTTAACAAGGCAGGGAGAATCCCGACTGTGGTGTAAAATGTCTACATCAGAAAATGAGCTAACTGCCAATAGGAATGGGTTGGTTTCCAAAAGACACCCGAATGATATACTCAATAAAGTATCGATTGAGGACCCTCAGTCGATTCCATTTAATACATCATTTTCTTGACCAATTATTCTGAGAACGTTCGTCCTTGAGCGGAGTCTCACACCATCCCAAGAACCTAATGCTAAACCACAACTGAAAATAGCGTCCCGATGATCTAACGATCATCATCTTGATAGGGTAGGAGCGAGCTTTAAGATTTACTATAAGCGCGTCGAAACAGTTATGGTATGTCCAGCGACCTGAAGTTGTTATGCGCAACAATTGAGTTGTGAATTATGGCGATGAAATTTATTATCACTTGAATTTAAAGAAAGCTTGAAGAAACCGCCTTGGAAATTAACTTCTGTCGCATATGTATGAGTCTTTTAGAGTTAGTCATGTCTCACTTTCAATTCCAAAAGTGTTGGTAGACACACATTACAGTATTTCAATTCCAAAAGTTCAAGTAGAAGCACATTTCTGCCTCAAGAGGGTTTTAAAGAAAAGTGGATTGACATGTTTCCTACTGAAAATTTTAGGCCATAGGATCTTAGACAAGAATGAGCCTATAGATAGACCTAGAATTTATACATAGAGATCCTCTCGTTTTCACCTACCATGACCAGTTGCCATCGCTTGAACTTCTCCCATTGCTCAGAAGATCACAACCTATTATAATCGCTCACTTGATTAGGAGTATTGCCGAGTTCCAATGTTCGCTTGATGTTGGACATCGTTCGGACTCAATCATTCGCCAGAAGGTAACATGTTCCATTTGGTTGAGACCATAACTAGGGGTATTAATGAGTCGCGACTGCTGGGCTCGAGCACCAGCAATCCAAGCCGGACGAGCTCGAGCACCACCTATCCCAGCCGGCCCGAATAAAATATTACTGGGTTCGAGCCCAGATCCAAGCATGACCCGGCTCTGTTTTGTCGAGAATTATAATAACATATTTTATATGTTTTTCAACTTTTCTAAAATGTTTCTAAGAATTACAACAACATATTTTAAATTTTAATTATTTATCAGTATTAGAACAATCCTGAGTTTAATAAAACATTTGTTTAGCAAAAATAAAATTGATAATATATATACGATTATTCAAATTTTCAGAAAAAAATGTTCTCTTTGTTGGGAACAGTTTTTACAACCGAATTTTATTTAGTTGCTTTAACTGCTAAATTGATATATTTTAGTAATATTTTAAAATTTAAATATTTATTTTTAGTTTGAGTATGAATTTATAGCTTTTTCTAAATTTTAATTAATTGAGATTTAAAATTATTATGGTAATTATTTAAAAAAATAGCCGTATTTAATTATTTTTGTCAACTACCTAAATAAAAGTACTTAACATTAATATCGGTGAAACTATTATTTATAAATTTTTGACTATTCTATTTTATTTCGATGAAATGTCATACTATTTCATAGAAATAGATCATATGAACATTATAATATTTTATTAAATAATTTTTTTTTACTTTATTAACATTGTTAAAAATTTATTTAATGTTTTAGAGACTTTTTAAGAAATTAGGTTATTAATTACTTTTTAAAAATTTCTTATTAATTAAGTATTTTAATTAATTTATTTATACTTTTAATTATTTGAATTTAATTCAAACTTTCTTACATCATTGCCAACAGAAGTAGTTTTGAGCTCTCTTTACGTCCATCCATGAGAACAACTCGTAACCTTCGCTCACCATCCTCTTGCTAAGATATGTCTTTCTTCTTTGAAAATACTTCAAGAAATAAAAATGAAAAATTTCAAGTTTTGTGGATAAAATATTGACAAAAACATTAGTTTTCTTAAATACTCATGATAATATTTCTTCACTGACCGCATAAATTATAGTGTTTTTTTCAACCAAAACATAAAAAAATCTCTAAATTTGTTATTATATTTTTCTAAAAAGCAGTAATAATAGCTAACGTGTCTTTGTTAATATTCATATTTTTTAAATATTTTCTTATAATTTATTTACAATTATTTAGAGATATCTCAGTCTCAAATTTTATTAAATTTTCACTAATTTGATTGTCAAAAAATTAATATCTAATAATGATATGAATTAATATGGGAATTACAATAATTTTTATTAATTTTTATAGTTATTTAAATTAATTATCAAGTTATCTTGCGTAGCCATTAATGTCCAAAATGTATGGCAAATGAATTGATTATTCTAGTATTTATACCATCACCTCAGTCACAAGACATCCTCATCCATTTTATAATACTGCTGATTTAGAGACAACTTTACAAGAGGAGGCGGAAGCTAATTGAAAGGATACAAGACCAAACCAAACCAAGTTGAATCTAAACAGAGAACAGGATCACAAGAGGATATATGACTTATACAAGGATAGGGAAATGACTCTTTACATACTGGATAAATATAAAAGCCACTTAAGGTACCAAGCAAGATATTTGCGGTACTGGACATGCTTGCGGAGCTTAATCCATTCGGAACATAGTTCCCATGAATTCAGGTAGACCCATTCTTGACCTGGCTCCATACATTCAAAATGTAAAAGTTGAGAATTAACAGAGCAAAGAACACACCTTCTGGATTTATACTCGATATAATGATCGAGTCTAGACAAAAGACGTTTAATCCTTTGAAGGGTTTTCTTTTTCTTCCATAGGGGCTCGCCGTAATAACGACGTATGCTAAGAAAATGGCTACGCAGGATTTCACAATCAGGAAAAGGAGGTTTAGTAAAACATTGCTTTCTTGGGGGAGGTCTCATCTTGCCTACTATCAATATCAAGCCTGCGGCCGAGCAGCCCTTCCTGGCTATGTGGCACTGGTGGCGAAGTAGATAGCTTTACGGTCCTGATAGAACTCTACCAAGTTAACAATACTTAGCAAACAATCTTTTCATGATAGAAAACTTGGAGTAAACAAGGTCGTAGCAATATCGCAAAACTTTAAACGATTGTGGAAGAAGGATTGCCTATTCAAAAGAAAACACAGATCTTACTGAAGAAGATAGAGGGTGATGATAAACAGTAAAACATATAAGCTGGAAAACTGGGAATATAAAACCATGATGAGAAATAGGAGAATAGTTTCTCTAAGAAGTTGAGGAATAAACATCAAACTAAATAAAAGGAATTCGTTGGGATCAGCAAAACAAGAGTAATATCAAAACTTGTTTTTGGGATTTTGGGATTTTCTGGATGTTTTTGGGTTTATCGAAGATAGAAAGGTCCTTGAGAGTTGAGAGAACTAGATACCTTCCTTGCCCTTAGGTTATTGCCCAGATGTGTTTAGTGGCTCATGGATGGGAGAAAATAAGATTGTATTGATAAGTGTTTTTTCTCCTCTGCCTCTCTATGTTACAAGGGGTATCTATTTATACACCGAGTTGCATACTAAAACTTGGCTGTGGTTGAGCCACGAGGTTTTACACTATTCTTAGTCAAAAAGATGAAAATGACTAAAGGTGGTGGCACATTTGTCAAAAGGTTTGTTTTCTTGGTATGCCGACCTTATCTTCACATGGGCGGCTGAAGGAACTATTGTTAGTCTTCAAAGTGCTTTGGTCGCTTTCCATGTGGGTCTGAATTTTTTGCCGACAGTCTCTTTTGTCTTGAAGTCTTTTGTTTTGGGCCTGAAGTAGATCCTGGGCCTGATGGTTCTGATGTATGGCTTGGGCTTGAAAGATTGAGGTTTTGGATTATGTCTTCAGCAACTATATCCCAATCAATTTGTTCTTGTACAAAGTCTTCCAGGGCTTGGAATAGACACCATGTTTGGTTGATGTCATCTCTTGCAATTTGTTGGATCAACAATTCTTCACCTGTTAAAGGAAGCATAGCATTAAGTTCAAAAAATTTGTTAGTAAGACACGTCCTGCTGTGGATCATATCATTCTGCTGTGACTTTTGGGCTTCAGGTGGAATTTCCCATGAATGGGGTATCTGCTCATCAACTTCATAATGTCCAAAATGTACGGCAAATGAATAGGGCAGGCAGGCAAAGTGATCAACTGTGTTGATGGCAACCAAGGAGGTTACTTCGTTGTCGTAATGCCAATTTCTGTGGAAGAGGTATATGGTGTATGGTGTGAGCTCTGGCCATTTCTGAAATCTGTAGGTTTGTTCTTCAAACCAAACTTTCCATTTGGATAAGGGGGCGAACCAATTAAGAACTTCTGCTAAGTGAGCATGTGGATGGCTCGAAGGAGAATAGGAGGATAACTCTCCAAGTGTCTCAATATACTGGAGCATTTCTGATGCTGGAAATTCTAAAGCTACTGTATGTGCATGGAAGAAATACCAAAAGAACCATTTTAGTTCTTCAGGAAATCTATCAGCTGGTGTGACTGGAAATAAGTGTAAGTATGGACAGGTTGGATGGAGTCCAAGTCTTGGAAAGAATAGCTGTCCATATTGTCTGAAAATTTGTTTCAAATAATAATGCATCTGGAGATATGGCTGAGACAAAATTTCCATAACATAGTCATGTCTGAAGAGTTCATTCCATTTGTGAATTTCTGGAGGCAGAGAGTATTTCTGATTTCTTCTGGGTTTACTCTGGATGTGAGTAGTAAACATTGCTTGAAGTTTGGGATACTCAAGGATCTGTGGATTGACTGTATCAAAGGGTCTGGAGAGGAAATCTGCTACTACATTTGATGTTCCTTTGATATGTCTGACCTCGTATGAGTATTGTGAAAACCACTGGGATAGTCTCAAGAGCTGAGCATTTGGGACTTTCTTAGGGTTGAGATTCATCATGGAGTTGAAAGCTTTGAAATCTGTTTCGCTGATGAAGTGATGTCCCATTAAGTGGAATTCTAGCTTCTTGATCCCGTATTTGACCGCAAGAATTTCTTTGAGACCTGAGTAGTAGTGTTGTTCAGCATTACTGAATTTCCCTGATTTGTAGGCACAAATCTTTCTTTCTTCATTAGTCTCTTCTAGAAGAATGGCTGCCCAGAACTCGTTACTCGCATCTGTTTGTAAGATCCTGGTTCCATTGGATGGAATCTGTAAAGGGGGCAAGTTTTGAAGATTCTTCTTTAAATATCTGACAGAGCTGGTCTGCTGATCTCCCCATGGAGATGCATGCTTTTTAAGCTGAGCCTCTAATGGGCTGGTGTACCTGCTGATTTCTGGAACAAAATCTCTAAGATAATTCACGATCCCTAAAAACTGTTGAACCTGTTTGGTGGTTAATGATGAGTCTGGAAACTTTAGCAATTCTTGAGCAATGTGTGGTCCTGGGTAGTATTGTCCATCTGCTATCTTCATTCCTAGAAATTCAATTGTCGATGTACAAAGTTGAACTTTCTTTTCTGATCGCATAATTCCAAAATTCTGAACAATCTGTGCAAACTCTTTGAGTAGAAGTCCATGTGAACTCTCATCTTTACTGAAGAGTAAGATGTCATCAATATAAATGAGTGCAGATGATTGTATGGGCTCAAAAATACTTATCATGGCATCTTGAAATAATGATGGGGCTGTCTTTAAGCCGAATGGTAACACTTTCCATTGGTAGTGACCATTTGGTTTCCAGAAAGCTGTCTTCCATCTGTCATCTGGATGTACACCTATCTGCCAGAAACCACTTTTGAGGTCAAATTTGGAGAATACCTTGGCTTCTGAAAGTGAGGAGAACAAAGCTGTTCTATTTGGTATGGGGAACTTGATGTCTTGTAAGAAGTGATTCAATGGTTGGTAGTTGATGACCAATCGATTTTTATCACGGTTCTGTTCTGCTCTTTTGTTGACATAAAAAGCTTGGCATGCCCATGATGAGCTGGAATGCTCAATTAATCCCTGTTGTAGAAGTGAATTGCATTCAGCAGTAGCTAACTTTGAATCCTCGGGGGTCATACCTGGATGACTGGCTTTTGTGGGATTCACATCTTCATTTTGTTTGAAGGGAAGTTTGATGAAGAACTTTGGATTCGTTCATAGAGGATGTGAACACTTGGTCAGAAAGTCTTGGTGGTCTGAAGCAAAAGATGGTCTGAATAATTCCAATGCTTGCTGTACTGGTTGAATGGAGTACATTCTGCTCTGGTGTGTGTAAGGCTTGAAACTTGACTTGTGTCGTATGCCAGTAGCAAGGAGTCTGAGGCTATGGAGTTGATGGAGTATATCCCATCCGATTACAAGGTCTTTCCCTGGTAGGTCTGTTGCCACTATTTTTGCTGAAATAGAGCATGTAGGAAAGAGCATAATCCTCATTGGTTTGGTCCTTAAGAATGTCTGGAAATTCTTTCCAGATGCTGCTTTGTAGGTATTCACTTGTGGGACCAACAGTTCTGCTGGAACTATAGCTAGATTGATCATGCTTTCAGCTGCTCCAGTGTCAATAAAGGCGATTGCTTGAACAGGTCTGTGGTACTTAGAAAAGTAGATTTGTACCTTGACATGTGGTAGAATACTGGTAGCTGCCACAAAGGGAGTATGTGGTTCTGATTCTGGTTCTGTGGACTGGATCTCCAGGTTGGTGAATGATTCACATGAAGGGATTCTCCTTGTAGTAAAGCTAGCAGATTGTGAAAATGGATGAGGATGTCTTGTGACTGAGGTGATGGTATAAATACTAGAATAATCACTCTCTTCTGAAGAGGAGTAGTTTTCTGGAAAAGCATGTTTTGGCTCAAGACAGTAGACTGTCTGTTCTGATGGTTCTTCATCCAAGGAGAATACTGATTCCACATCATTTCCTTCTAAGGAAACTTCTGCAACGCGCTCAAGTTGGGCGATGAATTTCTTTTTTCGTTTGGAGCAATCTTTTGCAAAATGCCCTGACTTGTTACAGACATAACATTTGTCTGTTTTCTTTGTGGGAAATCGTTGATGCTTGAATCGGAGATAACGTTTCCTTCGTCTGGGGAAGAGTTTCTTCTCTGGCTTTTTTGTAATAGAATCTCTCCTGATTCTTTGCTTGGAGAATTTCCGTGATTTTCTAAATCTTCTTCTGTGTACTGCTTTGTCGGGGAAGTCTGGGCATTTGCATAAATCTGCTTTGGTACATTTAGTAAGGTACCTGGCTGGTTTGCATGCTGAGTCTAATCGTTTGTCATGCCTGAGGAAGTCTTTGATGACGCTTCTTCTTTGACACAGCTCACTAATTGCAAAGTGAACCGTTTGGATAATCTGACCGACTGTCAAGTCCATGATTCTTAATCCTTTTGCCATCAACTCTTTTTCCACAAGGGAAGAGACTGGCTCTTTGAGGGAAGATATGAAGACTGGTTTGAGAGCGTTATCTGCTCCAAGGTCTATGAATAATTTGACCATTCGCTTAAAGTGTCGATTGATATCCTTTCTTTTGAATGAACAGCAACGTCTTTTGAAGAACTCTTTTCTCTGGTCTTCAATTAAGTTCTCTGGGCTTCCTATAAAGTTCATATATAGTTGAGCTAGAAACTCTTGGAATGGAAGGCTTATCAACTGAATCTGAACTTGTTCGGTTAGCTGATTCCACCAGGTTTGTAGTATTCCTCTGAACTTCGTTGTTAATTCTGAAAGTATTTCGACTGAAGACGTTACTGATAACCTTTTCTGGAGGCACCATGCATAGAAATCCTTAAATCTTTGGGGCCACCGATCTATGTCAATATCATCAATAGTGAACTCAAAAGATGCTTTGTCCTTTGTTGGCTGGTTTGGTCGGTCTTCCATGGAATTGTCTGAAAAACTTTCTGGTTCATTGACCTGTGGTTGAGTATCGGCCATAAAAGCTGTTGGTAATTCACAGAGTTGTGAATCAGTGGAATAATCAGATTGTGTCTGGATTTCTGAACTTTCAGTTGATGATTCTGTAAAGGATGCTGTTTCAGATGACTCTTGATCTGGTTTCTTACTTGGTGGTCCTGCCATAAAAATTCCTAATTCATCTGAATCATCTTGATACATAGCTTCCAAAGGATCCATAGAATAATGGATTCGTGAAGAATGTCCTGAGTTTAACCACTGTGGAATAGAAACTGGAGGATGGTATTGCAGCTTGTCTTGTTTTACTAGTAGCTGCCGCGTAGGTATCTGTTCTGAAGAGCTATTATCACTTTGTGATCTTGTAGGACTAGGAGATCTTGGTCTTCGAGAGGACTCTGTCATTTTTTGTTTTCCTTCTCGAATCTCAACTCGTCGGTGATCTTTTTGTTTTTCATGGCGAGAACTACTCTTTTGTCTCTCTTGCCTTTGTTGCTGTCTGGCAATGTCTCTGATATCTGCAACATCTTTCTTTGTTGGATCGCCGAACAGATGATAACCTTTAGCATATTCTTCCAAAGGTGAATAGGAAGATCTTCTTCCTAAATCCATGAAGTGTGAGCTCTTAGATGGAGGTTGTTCTTTTGCTGCTTTGATTAGTTTCTTTAATCTAGCAATCTCTTCATCTGGGTCTGACTGAAAATGCTTCGGATATCGGCCTTGTTCAAAGTTATCCAAGGAGTGCATGAGTACTCTTAGTACTTCGTGTGTCTGATCATGGTGTTGATCAAGCTTTTCTGAGATCTTGACATTCTGTGTCTGAATCTGTCGATACAGATTGTATTCCGTCTTTTCAATACGATTTTCCACATTTTGTACTTTCGTTTGGATGTTCTTCAAGGCTTCATTCTGGGAAATTGCATTCTGACTTTGCCAATTGAGTACTGTTTCAGCAAGGCTATTGCGCTGTACATTTCCTTGTGTGTCTACAGCTGTTGGTATTGGAATCTTTGACGTATACCGCACATTATCAACCGTATGTTCATCCAGGGTTGGAAATGTCAAGTCTGAAGGTATGTTCAGACTTGACATTTCCAACCCTGGATGAATATACGGTTGATAATGTGCGGTATACGTCAAAGATTCCAATACCAACAGCTGTAGACACACAAGGAAATGTACAGCGCAATAGCCTTGCTGAAACAGTACTCAATTGGCAAAGTCAGAATGCAATTTCCCATAATGAAGCCTTGAAGAACATCCACAAGAAAGTACAAAATGTGGAAAATCGTATTGAAAAGACGGAATACAATCTGTATCGACAGATTCAGACACAGAATGTCAAGATCTCAGAAAAGTTTGATCAACACCATGATCAGACGCACGAAGTACTAAGAGTACTCATGCACTCCTTGGATAACTTTGAACAAGGCCGATATCCGAAGCATTTTCAGTCAGACCCAGATGAAGAGATTGCTAGATTAAAGAAACTAATCAAAGCAGCAAAAGAACAACCTCCATCTAAGAGCTCAAACTTCATGGATTTAGGATGAAGATCTTCCTATTCACCTTTGGAAGAATATGCTAAAGGTTATCATCTGTTCGGCGATCCAACAAAGAAAGATGTTGCAGATATCAGAGACATTGCCAGACAGCAACAAAGGCAAGAGAGACAAAAGAGTAGTTCTCGCCATGAAAAACAAAAAGATCACCGACGAGTTGAGATTCGAGAAGGAAAACAAAAAATGACAGAGTCCTCTCGAAGACCAAGATCTCCTAGTCCTACAAGATCACAAAGTGATAATAGCTCTTCAGGACAAATACCCACACGGCAGCTACTAGTGAAGCAAGACAAGCTGCAATATCATCCTCCAGTTTCTATTCCACAGTGGTTAAACTCAGGACATTCTTCACGAATCCACTATTTTATGGATCCTTTAGAAAATATTTACCAAGATGATTCAGATGAATTAGGAATTTTTATGGCAGGACCACCAAGTAAGAAACCAGATCAAGAGTCATCTGAAACAGCATCCTTCACAGAATTATCAACTGAAAGTTCAGAAGATCAGACACAATCTGATTATTCCATTGATTCACAACTCTGTGAATTACCAACAGCTTTTATGGTTGATCCTCAACCTCAAGTTGACGAACCAGAAAGTTCTTCAGACAACTCCATGGAAGACCGGCCAAATCAATCAACAAAGGACAAAGCATCCTTTGAGTTCACTATTGATGATATTGATGTAGACAGATGGCCGCAACGGTTCAAAGATTTCTACGCATGGTGCCTCCAGAAGAGATTATCAATAACCTCTTCAGTCGAAATACTTTCAGAATTAACAACGAAGTTCAGAGGAATACTACAAACCTGGTGGAATCAGCTAACCGAACAAGTTCAGATTCAGTTGATAAGCCTTCCATTCCAAGAGTTTCTAGCTCAACTATACATTAACTTTATAGGAAGTCCAGAAAATCTGATTGAAGACCAGAGAAAAGAATTCTTCAAAAGACGTTGCTGTTCATTCAAAAGAAAGGACATCAATCGACATTTTAAGCGAATGATCAAACTATTCATAGACCTTGGAGCAGACAACGCCCTCAAACCAGTCTTCATATCCTCCCTCAAAGAGCCAGTCTCTTCCTTAGTGGAAAAGGAGTTACTAGCAAAAGGATTAAGAGTCATGGACTTGACAGTCGGTCAGATTATCCAAACGGTTCACTTTGCAATTAGTGAGCTGTGTCAAAGAAGAAGCGTCATCAAAGATTTCCTCAGACATGACAAACGATTGGACTTAGCTTGCAAACCAGCCAGGTACCTTACTAAATGTACCAAAGCAGATTTATGCAAGTGCCCAGAGTTTCCTGACAAAACAGAATACAGAAGACGATTTGGAAAATCACGGAAATTCTCCAAGCAAAGAATCAGGAGAGATTCTATTACAAAAAAGCCAGAGAAGAAACTCTTCCCCAGACGAAGGAAACGTTATCTCCGATTCAAGCATCAACGATTTCCCACAAAGAAAACAGACAAATGTTATGTCTGTAACAAGTCAGGGCATTTTGCAAAAGATTGCTCCAAACGAAAAAAGAAATTCATCGCCCAACTTGAGCGCGTTGCAGGAGTTTCCTTAGAAGGAAATGATGTGGAATCAGTATTCTCCTTGGATGAAGAACCATCAGAACAGACAGTCTACTGTCTTGAGCCAAAACATGCTTTTCCAGAAAACTACTCCTCTTCAGAAGAGAGTGATTATTCTAGTATTTATACCATCACCTCAGTCACAAGACATCCTCATCCATTTTCACAATCTGCTAGCTTTACTACAAGGAGAATCCCTTCATGTGAATCATTCACCAACCTGGAGATCCAGTCCACAGAACCAGAATCAGAACCACATACTCCCTTTGTGGCAGCTACCAGTATTCTACCACATGTCAAGGTACAAATCTACTTTTCTAAGTACCACAGACCTGTTCAAGCAATCGCCTTTATTGACACTGGAGCAGCTGAAAGCATGATCAATCCAGCTATAGTTCCAGCAGAACTGTTGGTCCCACAAGTGAATACCTACAAAGCAGCATCTGGAAAGAATTTCCAGACATTCTTAAGGACCAAACCAATGAGGATTATGCTCTTTCCTACATGCTCTATTTCAGCAAAAATAGTGGCAACAGACCTACCAGGGAAAGACCTTGTAATCGGATGGGATATACTCCATCAACTCCATAGCCTCAGACTCCTTGCTACTGGCATACGACACAAGTCAAGTTTCAAGCCTTACACACACCAGAGCAGAATGTACTCCATTCAACCAGTACATCAAGCATTGGAATTATTCAGACCATCTTTTGCTTCAGACCACCAAGACTTTCTGACCAAGTGTTCACATCCTCTATGGACGAATCCAAAGTTCTTCGTCAAACTTCCCTTCAAACAAAATGAAGATGTGAATCCCACAAAAGCCAGTCATCCAGGTATGACCCCCGAGGATTCAAAGTTAGCTACTGCTGAATGCAATTCACTTCTACAACAGGGATTAATTGAGCATTCCAGCTCATCATGGGCATGCCAAGCTTTTTATGTCAACAAAAGAGCAGAACAGAACCGTGATAAAAAGCGATTGGTCATCAACTACCAACCATTGAATCACTTCTTACAAGACATCAAGTTCCCCATACCAAATAGAACAGCTTTGTTCTCCTCACTTTCAGAAGCCAAGGTATTCTCCAAATTTGACCTCAAAAGTGGTTTCTGGCAGATAGGTGTACATCCAGATGACAGATGGAAGACAGCTTTCTGCATACCAAATGGTCACTACCAATGGAAAGTGTTACCATTCGGCTTAAAGACAGCCCCATCATTATTTCAAGATGCCATGATAAGTATTTTTGAGCCCATACAATCATCTGCACTCATTTATATTGATGACATCTTACTCTTCAGTAAAGATGAGAGTTCACATGGACTTCTACTCAAAGAGTTTGCACAGATTGTTCAGAATTTTGGAATTATGCGATCAGAAAAGAAAGTTCAACTTTGTACATCGACAATTGAATTTCTAGGAATGAAGATAGCAGATGGACAATACTACCCAGGACCACACATTGCTCAAGAATTGCTAAAGTTTCCAGACTCATCATTAACCACCAAACAGGTTCAACAGTTTTTAGGGATCGTGAATTATCTTAGAGATTTTGTTCCAGAAATCAGCAGGTACACCAGCCCATTAGAGGCTCAGCTTAAAAAGCATGCATCTCCATGGGGAGATCAGCAGACCAGCTCTGTCAGATATTTAAAGAAGAATCTTCAAAACTTGCCCCCTTTACAGATTCCATCCAATGGAACCAGGATCTTACAAACAGATGCGAGTAACGAGTTCTGGGCAGCCATTCTTCTAGAAGAGACTAATGAAGAAAGAAAGATTTGTGCCTACAAATCAGGGAAATTCAGTAATGCTGAACAACACTACTACTCAGGTCTCAAAGAAATTCTTGCGGTCAAATACGGGATCAAGAAGCTAGAATTCCACTTAATGGGACATCACTTCATCATCGAAACAGATTTCAAAGCTTTCAACTCCATGATGAATCTCAACCCTAAGAAAGTCCCAAATGCTCAGCTCTTGAGACTATCCCAGTGGTTTTCACAATACTCATACGAGGTCAGACATATCAAAGGAACATCAAATGTAGTAGCAGATTTCCTCTCCAGACCCTTTGATACAGTCAATCCACAGATCCTCGAGTATCCCAAACTTCAAGCAATGTTTACTACTCACATCCAGAGTAAACCCAGAAGAAATCAGAAATACTCTCTGCCTCCAGAAATTCACAAATGGAATGAACTCTTCAGACATGACTATGTTATGGAAATTTTGTCTCAGCCATATCTCCAGATGCATTATTATTTGAAACAAATTTTCAGACAATATGGACAGCTATTCTTTCTAAGACTTGGACTCCATCCAACCTGTCCATACTTACACTTATTTCCAGTCACACCAGCTGATAGATTTCCTGAAGAACTAAAATGGTTCTTTTGGTATTTCTTCCATGCACATACAGTAGCTTTAGAATTTCCAGCATCAGAAATGCTCCAGTATATTGAGACACTTGGAGAGTTATCCTCCTATTCTCCTTCGAGCCATCCACATGCTCACTTAGCAGAAGTTCTTAATTGGTTCGCCCCCTTATCCAAATGGAAAGTTTGGTTTGAAGAACAAACCTACAGATTTCAGAAATGGCCAGAGCTCACACCATACACCATATACCTCTTCCACAGAAATTGGCATTACGACAACGAAGTAACCTCCTTGGTTGCCATCAACACAGTTGATCACTTTGCCTGCCTACCCTATTCATTTGCCGTACATTTTGGACATTATGAAGTTGATGAGCAGATACCCCATTCATGGGAAATTCCACCTGAAGCCCAAAAGTCACAGCAGAATGATATGATCCACAGCAGGACGTGTCTTACTAACAAACTTTTTGAACTTAATGCTATGCTTCCTTTAACAGGTGAAGAATTGTTGATCCAACAAATTGCAAGAGATGACATCAACCAAACATGGTGTCTATTCCAAGCCCTGGAAGACTTTGTACAAGAACAAATTGATTGGGATATAGTTGCTGAAGACATAATCCAAAACCTCAATCTTTCAAGCCCAAGCCATACATCAGAACCATCAGGCCCAGGATCTACTTCAGGCCCAAAACAAAAGACTTCAAGACAAAAGAGACTGTCGGCAAAAAATTCAGACCCACATGGAAAGCGACCAAAGCACTTTGAAGACTAACAATAGTTCCTTCAGCCGCCCATGTGAAGATAAGGTCGGCATACCAAGAAAACAAACCTTTTGACAAATGTGCCACCACCTTTAGTCATTTTCATCTTTTTGACTAAGAATAGTGTAAAACCTCGTGGCTCAACCACAGCCAAGTTTTAGTATGCAACTCGGTGTATAAATAGATACCCCTTGTAACATAGAGAGGCAGAGGAGAAAAAACACTTATCAATACAATCTTATTTTCTCCCATCCATGAGCCACTAAACACATCTGGGCAATAACCTAAGGGCAAGGAAGGTATCTAGTTCTCTCAACTCTCAAGGACCTTTCTATCTTCGATAAACCCAAAAACATCCAGAAAATCCCAAAATCCCAAAAACAAGTTTTGATATTACTCTTGTTTTGCTGATCCCAACGAATTCCTTTTATTTAGTTTGATGTTTATTCCTCAACTTCTTAGAGAAACTATTCTCCTATTTCTCATCATGGTTTTATATTCCCAGTTTTCCAGCTTATATGTTTTACTGTTTATCATCACCCTCTATCTTCTTCAGTAAGATCTGTGTTTTCTTTTGAATAGGCAATCCTTCTTCCACAATCGTTTAAAGTTTTGCGATATTGCTACGACCTTGTTTACTCCAAGTTTTCTATCATGAAAAGATTGTTTGCTAAGTATTGTTAACTTGGTAGAGTTCTATCAGGACCGTAAAGCTATCTACTTCGCCACCAGTGCCACATAGCCAAGAAGGGCTGCTCGGCCGCAGGCTTGATATTGATAGTAGGTAGGATGAGACCTCCTCCAAGAAGACAATCCTTTACCAAACCTCCTTTTCCTGACTGTGAAATCTTGCGTAGCCATTTTCTTAGCATACGTCGTCATTACGGAGAACCTCTATGGAAGAAGAGAAAAACCCTTCAAAGAATTAAACGTCTTTTGTCTAGACTCGATCATTATATCGAGTATAAATCCAGAAGGTGTGTTCTTTGCACTGTTAATTCTCAACTTTTACATTTTGAATGTATGGAGCCAGGTCAAGAATGGGTCTACCTTAATTCATGGGAACTATGTTCCGAATGGATTATGCTCCGCAAGCATGTCCAGTACCGCAAATATCTTGCTTGGTACCTTAAATGGCTTTTATATTTATCCAGTATGTAAAGAGTCATTTCCCTATCCTTGTATAAGTCATATATCCTCTTGTGATCCTGTTCTCTGTTTAGATTCAACTTGGTTTGGTTTGGTCTTGTATCCTTTCAATTAGCTTCCGCCTCCTCTTGCAAAGTTGTCTCTA
Organism: Melastoma dodecandrum; assembly: GCA_029817715.1. Taxonomy (NCBI): domain Eukaryota; kingdom Viridiplantae; phylum Streptophyta; class Magnoliopsida; order Myrtales; family Melastomataceae; genus Melastoma; species Melastoma dodecandrum. The sequence continues at coordinate 1,107,202 of JARUPY010000537.1, read as the reverse complement.
AATCAGCAGTATTATGGTATCAGAGCCCAGTTTGCCTTTTTCCTTCTTCTTCTCAGAGAGAGAGAGAGTGAATGAGTGACTAGTGCCCCTGCCCGGAGTTATTGCCCTACTGCCCAGCCATGGATACCTCTCCAACAATATTGACTGCCCCCTTTTCCCTTGAGCCTTCCTCCTCCTTCCGACGTTCAAATGATGGCATAGAATCACTGTTTGAAATAACACACAAGGACTGTGATGCTAATCAGGTGGCTAATACTGAACTGCCATTACTTAACCCGTACACGGCTTTCCATAAGCCTTCTGCAGGACCTATAAGACGCATAAGGACATTAATCAGACAGCCTGCCTCATCAGCCCTTGAATATATTCAGACAAGTAAGTTCAGTAAACATCCGATACTTGGGACACAGAAAGAACAATTTGTATCTCTGCAACTGCCAGCAGAGTTCCCAGGACAATGGACTGAAAAAGGATATACCCATCTCCATTTTGGAGCTATAAGACTTGCCTTGACATATCATGGACGAAAAGGACTGCCTGTGACTGCCCGAATGGCCCTTTTGGACACAAGATATATGGAATATCAACACGCAGTAATTGGAACAATAGAGACAACATTAAATGCAGGAATGGTCTTCGTGACCCTTTATCCTAACTTTTGTATGTCTCTCAGGGATCCGAAGGTGCTAACAGCCTTGCAGGTACAACTGCAACTTTGTGGAGCCACAATGGAGTCAGATTCTATTGAAGCCACCCTTCATTACCAGATGGCATATCGGGTGCAAAACCATGCTCTAGACATAAGCATGCCAACTGACTCCCAGAATGCTTTGCTTATTGTGGCCGACTACCACAACCAAAAGGCTCCCACATGCATCCATATCCCTAGACAAATTCCAAGAACGGAACTCTTAAAGCTTCTCCCAGAAAAATGGGTGACAGATTACGAGTAGATCAAGAAACGGACGGTGCCCGTTCTACCAATTCAGTCTACCACTCCTACCTTCTCACGAGATAAAGCAGGAGCGGTTACAATCAAGTTTGACCGTTCAGCAGAGAAAGAGCCAGTAACACCTCCAATCTTCCCAACAATGTTCATGGTACATCCTGTGCCTAGGAGAAAGAAACCAGATTCCCTCAACAAGATCATCCACTCTTTTGATGGATATGGAAATACAACGTTCTTCTTCCGAGATCCACAATCCCAACACTGCTACTGGGACGTAGCAAGATGCCCAGCAAATTGTGACTGTGACAACTGTGAGTTACCTGATTACTCCAAAAAACGGAGTAAGAAGAACTGTCAGATAAGACAAGAATCTCCAGATTCAGATTCAGACTCTGAGGAAGAAACTTCCTTCACCATACCAACAACCAGAAGGAAAAGGACAGGATCATCCCCGTACCAATGTTACCAGAAAAGTGATCCAACGATTGGACTCCTTGGCCAACCATCTGGAAAGTTCGACTATGCTGTGAAATATGGAATACCATCCCCCAAGTCCGTTTCCGGTCCAATTATTCCCACAGGACGGGATGATGGACTAACCAAAACATCAGCCCCAGTTCCATCTCCAGCACCAACGTTGACTGATCAACAAGCAGAATGGCAAAAGTTTGCAGACTTGGCAAAAGATACAAGGCGACCTTTAAAACAGAAGCCAACAACGTTGCCCTGCTACAAGACTATCCTTAAGTGGAAGAAAAAGAATCCTTTGGCAATCGAAACTAAGGATTTTCCTGAATTAGGAAGAAAGATAGAATCTACTGAAGAATCTGTAGAAACAATTCTACAGAAATTGCCCATTAAGACCTAGACTTGTTCCCAACAAGCTGCACTTCCTCAAAAGTGCTATCCAAACAGCATCCATACTCCAGTACAGATCATGATGATGCAGCCAGAACATTCAGACTTGACATTTCCAACCCTGGATGAACATACGGTTGATAATGTGCGGTATACGTCAAAGATTCCAATACCAACAGCTGTAGACACACAAGGAAATGTACAGCGCAATAGCCTTGCTGAAACAGTACTCAATTGGCAAAGTCAGAATGCAATTTCCCAGAATGAAGCCTTGAAGAACATCCAAACGAAAGTACAAAATGTGGAAAATCGTATTGAAAAGACGGAATACAATCTGTATCGACAGATTCAGACACAGAATGTCAAGATCTCAGAAAAGCTTGATCAACACCATGATCAGACACACGAAGTACTAAGAGTACTCATGCACTCCTTGGATAACTTTGAACAAGGCCGATATCCGAAGCATTTTCAGTCAGACCCAGATGAAGAGATTGCTAGATTAAAGAAACTAATCAAAGCAGCAAAAGAACAACCTCCATCTAAGAGCTCAGACTTCATGGATTTAGGAAGAAGATCTTCCTATTCACCTTTGGAAGAATATGCTAAAGGTTATCATCTGTTCGGCGATCCAACAAAGAAAGATGTTGCAGATATCAGAGACATTGCCAGACAGCAACAAAGGCAAGAGAGACAAAAGAGTAGTTCTCGCCATGAAAAACAAAAAGATCACCGACGAGTTGAGATTCGAGAAGGAAAACAAAAAATGACAGAGTCCTCTCGAAGACCAAGATCTCCTAGTCCTACAAGATCACAAAGTGATAATAGCTCTTCAGGACAAATACCCACACGGCAGCTACTAGTGAAGCAAGACAAGCTGCAATATCATCCTCCAGTTTCTATTCCACAGTGGTTAAACTCAGGACATTCTTCACGAATCCACTATTTTATGGATCCTTTAGAAAATATTTACCAAGATGATTCAGATGAATTAGGAATTTTTATGGCAGGACCACCAAGTAAGAAACCAGATCAAGAGTCATCTGAAACAGCATCCTTCACAGAATTATCAACTGAAAGTTCAGAAGATCAGACACAATCTGATTATTCCATTGATTCACAACTCTGTGAATTACCAACAGCTTTTATGGTTGATCCTCAACCTCAAGTTGACGAACCAGAAAGTTCTTCAGACAACTCCATGGAAGACCGGCCAAATCAATCAACAAAGGACAAAGCATCCTTTGAGTTCACTATTGATGATATTGATATAGACAGATGGCCGCAACGGTTCAAAGATTTCTACGCATGGTGCCTCCAGAAGAGATTATCAATAACCTCTTCAGTCGAAATACTTTCAGAATTAACAACGAAGTTCAGAGGAATACTACAAACCTGGTGGAATCAGCTAACCGAACAAGTTCAGATTCAGTTGATAAGCCTTCCATTCCAAGAGTTTCTAGCTCAACTATACATTAACTTTATAGGAAGTCCAGAAAATCTGATTGAAGACCAGAGAAAAGAATTCTTCAAAAGACGTTGCTGTTCATTCAAAAGAAAGGACATCAATCGACATTTTAAGCGAATGATCAAACTATTCATAGACCTTGGAGCAGACAACGCCCTCAAACCAGTCTTCATATCCTCCCTCAAAGAGCCAGTCTCTTCCTTAGTGGAAAAGGAGTTACTAGCAAAAGGATTAAGAGTCATGGACTTGACAGTCGGTCAGATTATCCAAACGGTTCACTTTGCAATTAGTGAGCTGTGTCAAAGAAGAAGCGTCATCAAAGATTTCCTCAGACATGACAAACGATTGGACTTAGCTTGCAAACCAGCCAGGTACCTTACTAAATGTACCAAAGCAGATTTATGCAAGTGCCCAGAGTTTCCTGACAAAACAGAATACAGAAGACGATTTGGAAAAGCCATTCTTCTAGAAGAGACTAATGACATTTTGTACTTTCTTGTGGATGTTAATTTTATGATCTAAAACTTATAATTTATCTAAAATTATTATTCATTCAAACGGATAAATATGTATAATTTCTTGATTGGAGGATAATAATGTCAAACAATTGATATAGTTGCGAAAAAATTATTTGAAAGGCACTAAAATATTTTTCATTAATAAATGAATTATAATTCTAATTATTTATTAAATATAAAATAAACGACTATGCTAAATAAAAAATTATAAAATTAATAGTGAAAACTACTTTTCAACACTAATAATTTCATTTATGAAAATTACGAGTAGTCAAATTTCAGAAAAAAAATGTTCTATTTATTGTGGGCATTTTTTACGACCAAATTTTATTTAGTTACATTACCTGCTAAATTGATATATTTTAGTAATATTTTAAAAGTTATATATTTATTTTTAGATTGAGTATGAATTTGTAGCATTTTCTAAAATTTTTAATTAATTGAGATTTAAAATTATTATTATAATTATTTTAAAAACTATCCGTATTTAATTATTTTTGTAAACTACCTAAATAAAAGTACTTAACATTAATATCGGTGAAACTATTATTTATAAATTTTAGATTATTCTATTTTATTTCAATTAAATGTCTTACATAGAAATAAATTATATATTTAATTAAATATTTTCTTACTTTATTTAAGATTGTTAAAAATTTATTTAATGTTTTAGAGAATTTTTAAGAAATTAGGTTATTTTATTACTTTTTAAAAATTTCTTGTTAATTAGGTATTTAAAATAATTTTATTTATACTTTTAATTCATCATTTCCAACAAAAGTAGTTTTGAGCTCTCTTTACGTCTATCCAAGAGAACAACTCATAACCTTCACTCACCATCCTCTCGCTATGATATGTCTTTCTTCTTTGAAAATACTTCAAGAAAAAAAAAATGAAAATTTTCAAGTTCTGTGGATAAAATATTGAAAAAAACATTAGTTTTTTAAATATTCATGATAATATTTCTTTATTGAACGCATAAATTATAGTGCTTTTTTAAACCAAAACATAAAAAAATCTCTAAGTTTGTTATTATAGTTTTCTAAAAAGCAGTAATAATAGCTAATGTGCGTTTGTTAATATTCATATTTTTTAAAAAATTTCTAATAATTTATTTACAATTATATATTTTAAAATTATTTGGAGATTTCTCTGTCTCAATTTTTATTAAATTTTACTTACTTTGATTGTGAAAAAATTAATATCCAATAATGATATAAATTAATATGGGAATTACAATAATTTATATTAAATTTTATAGTGATTTAAATTTGTTATTTGTCAAGTTATCTGTGTAAAATTTAAATTCAAATTAATTATATGATCTAAAACTTAGAATTTATTTAAAATTATTATTCATTCAAACGGATAGATATGTATAATTTCGTGATTGGAGGATAATAATGTCAAACAATTGATATAGTTGGGAAAATATTATTCGAAAGGCACTAAAATATTTTTCATTAATAATTATTTATTAAATATAAAATAAACTACAATACTAAATATAAAATTTTAAAATTAATAGTGAAAACTATTTTTCAACACTAATAATTTCATTTATGAAAATTACGTCACCTTCTTAACTAAAATAGGTTTTTGTAAGATATTCCTTGCTTGTTCACAAGAGATTTTATAATATTTTTTAATACCTTCTTGACCTTTGGAGCATATACATTTTCTTCCTTATAAATTCTTCTTGATTAAAATAGGTTGACTATATAAATGCTTATGTATCCTTTGAGTTAAATCCACGAAATGAATATATTTAGATTCGATAATAAAATTTCAATCTACTTGTAAAAGTTTTTGAAAATATTCACATAATAATTGCAAATAATAGCCGAGTTAAAATGAATCAGGATCATCTCTATTTCTTAAAAGAAATGGCGTGTCCATTTTGAGGTGGTGATTAATTTATTTTTAATCTAACGATCATCTTTAATTTTGGATTACCCTTAATATATTGAGAAGTTAATATATTAATTAATTAATGATTTAAATTTTAAGTATAACATTTAAGGTTTATGATTCAACATTTAATATTTATGGTTTAACATTTATGGTTTAACATTTATGGTTTATGGTTTAGCCTTTTAATATTTATAGTTTCACATTTAGGATTTATGGTTTAGGTTTAACTTTTAATATTTATAGTTTAAAATTTCGTATTTAATGTTTTAGGTTTATAATTTAGGGTTTATGATTTATTGTGTGTTAATTACATATAATTTTTTAAAGTGTAAAAATATTTAAAAAATAATTATACAGAGTAATATTGATTTTAAATAATATAAGCCGTCAGATTAAAGTTAGAATTTTTTTTTCCTGTTCAATTTTCGGTTTCTTTTATTTGTTGTTAGATTCAAACACGAAATAGAAAATGAGTACAATAATATAATGCTTGGTCGATGGAGTTTTTCTAAATATAATATTTAAATATTTTTCGGAAAAAACAAAAAAAAACAGAAACTCATCGAGTCGAGTGGAAACCCATTGGCAGCATTTCGCCCCAACTCCCTCAGAGAAGGAGCGGTTGGATCTGGTCGCCGGGGAAACGTCCAGGCAGACAGACTGACGGACAACCTCGGACAGGAGGCCAAGATGGAGTTGTTCGGGATGGATTTCGGCTGCGTCTTCGGGGCGTTGAGGGCCGGCCACGTCCCTCCCAAGGACTGCCTGCTTCCTCTCCTCTCGAAGCTCCTGGGCTACGCCATCATCGCCCTTTCCGCCATTGTCAAGCTCCCCCAGGTTCGTTTGACCTTTTGACACCTCCCCAGGGGAATTGAAGAACAGTCGTGACGTTTGACTCATCGGTCTTTCGAATGCTGCTCAATTTTTCCTTTTATTTTTCCTTTTTGTGTTGTAGATAATGAAGATACTGCGGAACAAGAGCATAAGAGGGCTCAGTGTTGTGTCCTTTGAGCTCGAGGTGGTCGGATATACGATCGGCCTCACGTATTGCATCCACAAAGGCCTCCCCTTCTCCGCTTACGGGGAATTGGCCTTCCTCCTTATCCAGGGTAACCCACTCCATTGCCTGTCCTTGAGTTAGGAATGTTCTATGTCGGATCCGTTTAAGTCAAACAGTTGCTGAGGGTACGCGTTGATTTAGTAGTTCGTGATTGGTTTGTTAGCGTGACTAATTGGATATATTTATGGGGTTGTGGAAGTATGGTTGTGCCCGTTATGGCTTCGGTTTTCGAACGGTCATATCTCGTTCCTCCTATTGCAGCGATGATTTTGGTTGTCATCTTATACTACTTTTCGCAACCAATGGGCATCAAGTCGTGGATCAGGCCATTGATGTAATAATCTTCTCTACTTCCCATGGAATCCTTTGTTAAGTGGGGTTCACAAAATGTTACCCGTTGTTCTTCACCGTTGCTTTACTTTCTTCAGATACTGTCTGGTGGCTCCTACGATTTTAACCGGCCAATTTCATCCTATGTTGTTTGACGCTTTATATGTGAGTACGTAAGTGATGGCAGAGTTTCTTTTTTCTCTTTTATTAGTTAAAGCCTTCCAAAATATGAAGCGGCTTGACCCGGCCCTAGTATTTAATCCAATGCAGGCGTCTCAGCGTTTGATATTCTTCTCTGCAAGAGTTCCGCAGATTTGGAGAAACTACAGGGTAAGCAATTAACTGTGTAGTTAGTTGAGTGAAATGTCAAACTCCCGGCTGATATTTTTATTCAATATCTGAAATTTGTAATTTTGCAACTTCAAGTTTGTCTTAGCATATAACTTTCTCTTTATGCTGAGGTAGATTCTCCTTATGATATGAGTTATTAGGGACTCGGAATACAGCTTCGTGGCTAGTCCTTTGTGAAGATACTGTTGCTCTGTCACAATTACAAATGTGCAATGGATCCCCCCTTTTTTTTCGTAAAGGAGATTAACATAGTTATGGCTATGTAAAACCAATCTGAAACAATTTAGCATTCTCCAATGTGTTCATCTTGCTGTAATAATATGAACTGTCTAAGCAATTATTGGGCGTGCCAACTTCTGATTTATATTATTTGACCCTGAGCAGAGCAAAAGCACCGGGGAGCTCAGTTTTGCGACCGCTTGCATGAATCTTACAGGGGCCACTGGTAAGTTGTTTTCAAAATTTTGCTTTGGACGTTGGTGAAAATTTCTGCATTGTGAAATCTGTATCTGTTTCGTGACTTGCAGTGAGGGTCTTTACCAGCATTCAAGAAAAAACCCCAATGACCAGTATCCTTCTGATGCATTCAGTGGTTAGTCGGTCGTTAGAATACATGTGCTTAGGCTAGATCACCACTCTATACATAGTTCAGCTTCTGAAATACGTATTTTTTTCTGTTTATAATTTTTGCTCGACATGATTGTCTACTCTTGTCCAACTTGGTGGTGTTTCAAATGCTTTGCTTCCTTGACGGTCATACAGTCGTCGTGGGATCGGTCATCAGCACAGTGATGAACTGCACCATTCTGAGTCAGATACTTCTGTACAGAAAACAACCATCACAGGAGAAGAAAATGAAGTAGATGGATTCATATCATTCTGGTACTTCACTCGTTTGGCATGTAGAAGATGGCAATGGAAGCCACTAACCATATTTCAGGTTGCCAAGTGGAGTGCTGTGCTGATTGTTGGATTAGGCCAAAGACTTACACAGTATAAAAAAGTTCAGGAGTGGGAGGAATCAGAATATCCTTGTAATCAACTGTTGAGAGGAATGAATGCCTTTTGTTTTTGGCTTAAGGTTTTGGGTATAGCCCCATGTGATAACAAATTCATGGATTTGAAATTGATGCAACCTCATCCGCATCTTCAGCTTCATCCCTGCCCCCTTTCCACGTTGTCTAATCTAACGTCGCTCGCTGCTACCACCCTTCTCACTGTCGCTTGCTTTTGGGTGCCCTAAACTCGTCGGGTTCCGTTGTGGAATTCCCATGTGCTGCTGCTGGGGAGGAGGCTTCATTGTGTACTTCACGTGAGCGGCAGAGGGAGGGGCTTAGATCGGAACGAGGTCCTCGGAAGGGGGTTCGCCCGCCAACCTCTCTAAATAGCTAAATTTCTCAGTGATCGGCATTGCCATCGCCCACTCGAATCGTGCTTTGATGCCAACTGCCACCGGGATAAAATGCACTATCAAGTAAATTCCTCTGTGGCCATCATAACTCGCCCTTGAGCACGACAGACTACAAACAACGGAATCACACTTAGGTGAAGGACACCCTTGTGTTTCACTAGAATTCTCGAATACAAGCTATCTGCCTATGTCCTTTTACAAGCTCTCTGGGGTCGTAGTTGTTCACTAAATATTACAATGTATCAGTAAGAGGCATTTGGGTCAGGAGCACCCAACGTAGCGATTACGTGGCAACCCCCACACGAGCACGCAGTAAACTATGTGCAAGCAGACAACTACCATTGTCTAAAGTTGATGTTTCACAACAGCAGTACCACAACTTACACGATCTCCGATTGATAGCGACTACGTGGCCAGCTCCACACAAGCACGTAGCGAGTCCTACGCAAGCAGAGAACGACCCCAACGCAAGCAGACATCGATCAATGTCAAAAGATGGATTTTCACGACGGCAGGTACACACACCTACGCGATCTCTTCAAGACAATGACTATGTTGTGTGGCCCACGTAAGTGAACAGCTCCCCAATCCCGTGTCACATGTTTGGCTTTCCTTAAATAACCCCCTGGAATCTCCCGAGTTAAGGTAAAAGCTCCAAAAACGAAAAATACCGAAAGCTCATCAGCTCAAGAACAATCCTGTCGCAGTCTAAAGTTCTTCTCCTCTTTTTCTTTCTTATAATTTTTTCATTATAAGAAATAGGGCGACGGGGACATTCTCCCTCACCCAACTCATGACTCATCTTCTTGTTTACGACAAAAAAAAATGAGGTTGTTTGGGGGAGGGGGTGGATTTGGATCTCATACTTTAAAAACACATTTATTGATGCAAGTTATCCATTCAATTTTGACGACGCCAACATTGACTAAATTTGGATCTAATACCTGATCTGATGCGAATGGATAAGACGAGAAAGGAAAGAACAGAGTTTCTCCGTCTTTATCTCTCCATTTGAACACCAAACGAGAGAAGAGGAACAACGAAAATATCAAACAAAAATTCAAGGTTGAGATGTCTATTGCGGGTGCTTCATTTGTGGGGAAAGTGAACTAGAGTTTTGGTACTTCCCTTTTGTATGGTTTCGTCATTGCGTCTTCGTCCGTTGGAATCGAAGGTTTGACGAAATGGCTACTCTGGTTTTGTATCCATTGTATAAGGTTGTTCATCTACCTATCAAACAGATGACAAGAAAACAAGTGTAGTCATGCGACTTGATTCTTTTAGAGTAAAAATGAAATTTACTCATATAATTTCATTTATAAGAAAGGTGGGGTAGTGTTATGGTACTTCCCCTTTGTGTTTGTTTTGTCAGTGCGTCTTTGTCCGATGAAATCAAATGATTGACGAAATGATGCTCTGGTCTAGCATCCGTTGTATAAGGGTGATCGTCTACCTATGAAACAAATAACAAGAAACAAGTTAGTTTTTGTGACTTGTTTCTGTTAGAATATGATTGAAGTTTGCCCATGTAACTTCATTCATGAGAAAGGTGAAGTAGAATATTGGTACTTCCCTTTTGTATGGTTTCGTCATTGCGTCTTCGTCCGATGGAATCGAAGGTTTGACGAAATTGATACAAGACTTTGGCTTGAAGCTTTGCCGCCCTACCGCCCTCGCCTTTGCCATAGGAGTTTTATACCATTCATATGAGGAGCTCTTATACCTGCCCACGAGACAAAGGACGTAAATGAAATCGGCTCATGTAATTTCATTTAGCTTGATGAAGAGAGTAATAATTGTGTGATTCTCCCTTTTCATATTTATTATCAGTGTTCTTTACCCAGTTGATTCATTGGGGATACAAAGAAGTTTGCTGACGAAGGTTGTTCTAAAGTTATGGTTTGAAGCTTTATTGTTTATTTTCATTGTCTGCCTAAGGCGCTCATGTACCCCTTTCATGTAATTTGTTGTCTTGTTAATGACATGTTGCTTTGAAGCTTTGATTCGAAAGTTGTCTTGATTGTCATGATAGGACGTTGTTGTACCTACATGTAACAAGGAAAAAAGTAAGTAGGCTTATGTGACTTGTTTTTACTGAGAGTTATTGATCAAGGAACGAATATTCCCTTCATGTATGTCGTTATTTTGATAACGAAGGCTGTTTCAAGATTTTGGCTCGAAACTTTTCTATTTGGCCACCTTCAACTTCTCGTCTATCTAGGTTGTTTATGTGCCTCTGAGACAAACCGAACGGCAAAAGAAGTAAGCTCGTGTAACCTATTTTGCGAAGAAATCATTCGTCAAGAAACAAATACTCCCTTTCATGTTATTCGCCATTTTGTCAACTGATGGTAAGTGGGGATGAGTATCACTATTGAACACTTATAGTGACACATGAAGGGACAAATGCTCTTCCACAATTACAAAGACGGTTGAGGGACGGAGGAGGCTAGGTTAGCCGAAAGACCGATAACCATCTTGCGGCTAACCCTATAGAAGGTAATGCACATAGCACAAAGGCTTTTACATGAACACGAACTCAATGGATTGTGCAAAGAGACTTGTGACTAGCTCTAGAAGCCCTCTAGTTGGGCTTCACAATCCCAGTGGTTGGGGATCTCAACTGCAAACAATGACTGATTTCACACAATCTGTGGTTGACGTTTTGCAATACGAACAATGACTAATCCTAGGAAGCCCTCAGGTTGGGTGCTGGACGTTTTAGTCCAGCGATGTCCTACACAATCGACACCTCACCAAGAGTGCTGCCTTGCGAATAGTGACGCACTCCACGTGACCAAATCCAAAGATAACATAATATATTAATAAAATACCAAAAAATTAATGTCATAAATCGGGATGAACAAGTCCAAAAATAATATAATATATTAATAAAGTGATTACGACATCGACCAACTCAATTCATTGACTTCATACAAAAGATTATGTTAAAACGTGTATCGGCTATCCATCAACCATGGATTTCTAATAATTTTTAAAAAATTTAATTTAACAAAAGATAAAATTAATTATATTAGCAAAACGATGACGATTCCTTTTACTAAAATATAAATCACTTCGATTTGTTGATCCGAATGTACAACACAGAATTGGTGAATTCTAGCTCTTATAGAGTGGTATCTCACTGATGGCTCGGGACATACGGTGGTGAATTCGTTCCCGGGGCCTTGTGAGCACAAAAAGGGGGCCACGAGAAATATTTTTGAGTTTCTTTCATTTTTTGAAAGAATTCTTGAGAATCGAACAAAAGACAGAAAACTTTCATCTATGTTGTATATGTAAATGCTCAATAATGGGGACTATCACATCGGGTGGTGCGGAATTTTCCGCAATGGGCGAAAGCCTTGACGATAATTGGAGGTCAAAGAGAGATTCAACAAGTAAAAGAAAGATCGATTCCTTGGGATCCTTCCCGGTCCTCTCGTACTAGGGAAAGGTCCTCTCAATGCTGTAATGCCCACCAGGGGCGTTCCTAGTAAAGTGGATGTTTTCAACCATAATACTATCTATCATACATGGACATGACCACCCCCAAAAATAATTACAACATCAAAGCAATCCTCCCTTTTTCATCAACAACCATTAGGACGCCGAACTTCTTGACATGCTTGGGATTAGAGAAGTTGTGTCTTGGTTATTGCAATAAGTTTACAGAAATAGACAGATCGATCGGGAAGCTAGATCAGCTTACTGATTTGACAATAATTGGATGCGCAAATCTTAAAGGTCTGCCTCCAGCGATGGCGTCACTTAAAAGAATGGAAAAGCTGATTGTGAATGGGATTACAAAAACCAACTTTCAAGAAGAATTCCATGTGTCTGTTAGATTCGACGATCTTAAAATGTTATGTCATCTGGCTATTGAAGGTATGGGGTTGAGGCGGATGCCGGAAGGAATAGGCCAGCTAAAACTGCTCAAGTACTTGTCATTTGATGAATGTGCCAATATGACTAGTCTACCAGAATCGGTGTGGGAACTAGAGTCACTCGTGGAGTTGAAACTTAGCAGAACCGGGATCGTGGATCTATCTGGCCTGATTGGAAACATGAAGGAATTGAAAGTTCTTGATATTTCTGGTACGAAAATTAAGATGTTGCCCAGGGATATTTGTAGCTTGACAAAGCTAGAAGAGTTAAATGTCAGCTACTGTCGGCACATGGAGCAAATTCCAAGTGAAATTGAGAGTCTCCTCTCACTAAGAATCTTGGACTTGCAGGGCACAAGCATCGCTGAATTACCATCTGCAATTGATCGATTGTCTCATCTCCGGTGTCTTAATATGGAATATTGCCAGAAGCTCAGAAGAGTCGGGAAGCTTCCGGCCAGTTTGTCCGACTTAAGACTCCCATATTTTTCACTTGAAGACATTCCAGATCTTTCCAACTTAGTAAATTTGCGCATTTTGTCACTTCTCAGCAATGAAGCTTCATTTTTCTCTAAAGATTTCCCACAAACAGATGATGAAGAAGTCAACGTCAATCAACAGGAAAGATGGGACATTTCGTGGGTTGATGGGTTACATCAGCTTAAAAGATTAGTAATTGAAGTACCAGTTCATATCTTCAACCACCTAAAGTTTGATTTCGAGTCATTTCCATCGGCTGAATTGGTAATATCTTGTTCCGATGCACAATCTTTATCCCGGCTTCCCCAAAATTTGTCCACATTAGTCCTAGCAGATTTCAGGGCTGAATTCTTACATTTTTCGCCCTATGAAAACTTGAAGAACCTGTCCGTATTAAAAATCCAGAGATTGTTGACAGAAGAAATTGATCTTGGAGGCTTTGAGTCGCTGGTAAATTTGCATGAGATTTATTTGTGGGGTTGCGAATCTCTCATGCGGCTATCCATTTCATCTTGCCCGCCGAAACTAGTTTACCTGGAGATAACTAGTTGCCCGAAGCTTGTCGATATTTCGGGTCTGGATAGGATGGAATCATTACATGAGTTAGTTATTTTCATCTGCGACAGTTTGCCGAGGCTACCTGATCTATCCAATTTACTGAAGATTAAAGACATAAAAATTGTTAAGTGTAATTCCATGGAAAGTATGCCTGCACTGCCAAGCACGGAGCACCCCATCAAATTAGGTATTATAGACTGCAGGATGTTGCCTGACTTTGTTGGTCCTCATAATCTTTATCAGGGGGTGAAGATGGTTGGGAATATCAAAGGATATATGAATTGGATATTGAAAATTGGATCGTACTGCATGAGACCTCTGAGGTATTTGCCTTTGTACAATGGGAGCAGTGGATCATGAACATGCACTGCCCTTTTAAAAGGATTGCTTTTGTTGCTGATCAAAATTCATGCGTCGCCACCAAGGCTGCCGTGGCAAAACAGGATCCAGCTGAAGCTCCTGCGTGAGTCCTCATCTCCTGCAATGCCTTGTTCGAATTCCAGCCTAGAAACATTTCCAAGGAGGATTGACTAGGTTGATGGATTAGCTTGGCATGCCTATCCTCTCTCGGTTTCTGCAGATGAAACGACTTGAGCTTCGCCAGCACCGATCATTATCTGGATCAAGATCCTTGTTACTGATGCGAACCTCTTGTATCATGATGAAGTTGTTACCAGTGTGTTTTTCTATGAAATTGGATTGACAAAGCTGTTGTGGACGTGTGTTCCTCATGTGTCGATATACGTCCTGTTTTGCAGCGAGTTCACCGTTATCATTAGCTTGCTTGTGCGAGATTTAGCTGTTGCTGAGTCGTTGATCACGCATGACTAGTTCCAACTAGAAGTGTCCTCGACCACCAATTTGAGCAACCACCCCTGATAGAGAAACACTCCTTTTTGGTCCTACGATTAACACTTTCTACGAAATTGTTCGGGAAGACTTGTATTCCTAATCGTCTTTATTTAATACCGCAAAACTATTTGTTTTATTAGAACGTGGTGTGCATGGCTACAACAACAACTATTCGATTATTTTATATAGAGCCTTAAAACTGACTAATGTTCAGCAGGTTATGCTGGAATTCTATAACCGATATAACCTCATCTATAACATGGAGTTAGGACTTCCAATAGTTATTGTATCGATGATAGAGCATTTGCTATTATCACCAATTTAGCGTACAAATTGTCGTATTGAAAATATAGCGGGTTCAATCTCTAGTCACGGACGAAGCACGTGAGTTCCCAGATTCTATACACGCAAGATATCCAAATGTGAAAGGGTTGATGTTCTGACAAATATTCACTGGAGCTTCAGGGAGGTATGATGATGAAGACGCTAGGCCTGTAGAGCTTGATCCGGCGCGTCTTCAGGAGTGGCGAAGATCACCAAGGCTGAAGAAGCTTAATTTGGAGAGTCTTCTAAGGATGGGTGAAGAACACCAGGGCTATTGTAGAAGCTTGATCTGGATGATCATCAGGAGATTGACGAACACTAGGGTTGTTGAAGCTTGATCTGATAGAACTTCGTCGTTGGGTGAGGAAAAGATGCTCGAGAACTTCGCTATCGAATGAGCTCCTCACTCTTCGAGTTGTGTCCCAATAAGGGGGAGGGACTCCCTTTATATAGGAGTTGAAGGACCCTTGAGTGCTTTCTCAAGCCGTGTGGGACAAAGAGGAATGGGCTTGAGGGCCATATTGGGCTGGACTTTGGATTGGGCCAAAGTTTGAATGGGCCGATATATGAGCTTAGTCATAAAATATAATATGGGTTGGGCTAGAACATATTTAATTTGGACTTTAATTTGAATAAGCCTAAGACCATATAAAACCCATTAATTTTACACTAAAATCTTAAGTGTAAAATATTTTATCATTTAAACTTATAATATAAAAGTCAATTGTTCATATTTCAGCCGATATAATATATGGTTTCAGCCGAATGACATTATTTTGACATTAATAAAGTTTTAATGTCTACAAATGCCCCCAATTCGTATCTCGTGTGCGTATATGTTGCATAGAGATTTGAATTAAAGTATAAACTTGGAAATATATATTTTTTTGTTGATGATAATCTTTCGAGATAATGAAACTCAATATATTTATGAGATTTACACATATGGAAATCTTGAACATGTCTTATTCTCTCACAATTTTCTTTTTAAATTATATGGGATGAAGATATACTGCATCGTGTGTGGGAGACTTGAATATTTCTCCAGATTTTATAACACTTTGACGTATCAATATTGTATGGCAGATCAAAAAGAAAGGGTCAAGGTTGTTTTAAAATCTTTTAAAAATGGAGATTTAGTCTGGAAGATGATCCTCCAAATTGGGAAAAGAGATTATTTTTTGGGTAAATGGTCTCCTACCTGGGACGACCATTTTTGAGTCGATGAAGTATATCCTAAAAATGCTTATCACTTGTCATATTTAAATGGGGAGCCACATGCCTTAAAGGTTAATAGGAAATATTTGAAGCTTCTCGACCAACATTGTGGGACTTACAATCTAAAGAAATTCAGTCTCGATGTCTCGAGTTGTGGTCAGAATTAATTGGGATAGTCGAGGTTATAGGAAGTCGACAGAGAAGTAAAACGGTTCACTATGTATTAATAAAAATTACAAGTGGACCATTATGTATAAAATACAATCATTCCATCGAAACTAAGCACTTTCGATCTTGATTGTCGCAATAACTGTCATGGACACAAAAGTCGATTGTCGCAGCCACTGGCGTGATCGTTGTGAAGTTCTAGCCCTTCCCTTTATAGGTCTTCTCCATGAGTGTTCGCGTACCATTTGCATCATGGGAATCTTTTCCTGCTTCGTTTGCTCCGCGTACCTTGAAAGTTCACTAGTGTTGCAGCCATCATAGCAAGCGACACTTGTGCAGACAATTCAAGAAGACCTAAGCGGCACCATTGTCCGGTACCACGGGTTGATGATTGTTATCCCGTGGGTTTGTTCCCCTGGCTGAAGCTGATATTTGAGCCATGGCGCTGGACAACGGAAGCCTGTCCCGCTTAAGGTTGTGAACCTAGGCTCTCATATGGTCTAAGGTTGTGAACCTAGGCTCTATGGGGTAGGAAGATGTGTTTTGAAAGACAGCCTCTCGGCGGGACATTATGGCTGAGTATTTGAAATGAATTCGTGTGAACTAATGACTGTCCATTCCTTTGTCATTTATAGGCAGTCATATAGCACTACATCAACCACAAAAAATCCCAACAGCCTCCAGAAGATCTTAACAATTCCTTGGGACTCGTAACAGCCTCATTAAATTAGATATTCCAACAAGAAATAATTGAAGTATCTTATGTACGCGTCGATTAGAAATTTTTTATATTGATTTCAGATGAAGTGAATCGATGATGTAGGTTGGATGAGTTCATGATAATTCATTATGTAAGTAACAAGTTCATAAAACAAGAAACAAAAAAAATGAGACGAGTGTTTGATGTCGATGGTACATCATCAACGAACTCACGGTCCATGAGCATACAATTATCCTGCTAGCAAGTCAGTGAGATAAGTTCGAACATTGTTCTTGATGGTTAGGTCGTTCACGGCTTTCTAAAGGGCAATCAGGCTACTTGTCCTGTATATAGGTATACAGTTTGCTTCGACTTCCAATTCAGCCTCAGACAATTCTCTTTCCCGAACAGCCATCTCGGCCTTAAATTTGTCCAACTTCGACGACAGTTCAGCTATTTCAACCTTGTCAATCCCGTTCTTCGATTAGACGTCGATGCTCAGAGGAAATCACTACTGCTTTACTTTGGGCAGCATCATGATTGATCAGCTTTGAGGAAATTTCTTTCCATTGTCCAGCATTTGACATAGCCCTCTCCCAGTCCTACCAGGACTTCCACAATGATTCCTTGAGGCTTTGGCAAATGCCGAGCAAGTTGATGAGAGCCTTGCCATACCTCTCTATAGCTTCTATGGTTCGAACCATCTCATTGAAGTTGGATGCTGATGGTTCATCGTGTCGAAGTACTTCTAGCAGCCTTTGAGCAAGCGCCATTGGGTCACTCGAATCAATGCTCACTTCAGCCATGTTGCTTGAGGAGGCTATGTGACCAAGGCTTGTTGAAACATTCTGCGGTGATAGCTCAAAGTTTTGCTTATCAAAATAAAAAATGTATTAGTTCATATTCTTGGAGTAAATCCTATGATAAAATTTATTACCCGAAGTTGGTCAAGCATCTCAGAGAACCCAGCGTCATCCAGTCCTTTAGATGCCTCTGGTGTATGACCCTCTGCATCGACGTTGACTGGAAGTGTCGCATCTGTCGGAGGTGGAACATCAACCTGCGAAGGTAACTAGAGTACCGTCATGTTGGAAGATCGTGACTTGATTAGTTTGCTCGGGAATGGATTCCTCGATGGTAGGGTCACGAGTAGTTGCTAGACGTGCAAAACTGATTGTCAGGAACGCCCAAATATGGGCTGCCTTACGAGGCACTTGATGAAGTGCGTGAAGGAGGGACTTCCGCCCCAAGGATTGGCCGAGTACTCAACCTTTAAGTGAAGAAACAAGACACGGTATGTGAGTTGCACAAATTAGCGATAATATGAAGTACGATGAGTGAGTGTGTCATACCATACTTAGTTTTTAGCTAACGAGTTTGTGTGCATTTGACAGATTCTTAGAGAGTCTTGGATATTCATTATTTCCCCTTTCCATGCGGACATTGTAGTGAAGAGACGTTAAGAACTCGTTTTGTAAACCACTTTATAATCGCTTACGTTATAAATGAAATATTTTTTCTTAAATATAAAATAGGGGATCTTTCAGTAGCCCCTCGCCCCATCAGCTGGGGACGGCTACCAACATTCCCGTTCACATTTCTGGGCAGAATTCATTACATTTCACTGCACCTTCATCCATAGCAGTAAACCGAATCGATGACAGACCGGCCCCTTCACTCGCCCCTCACTCGCCCTTTCATTCGCCCCTCCACTCACACCCAAGCGAGTTCATTACATTCTCCTCAACCCACACTATACTTCGGGATGCACTATGTCAGCATAAACATCATTCCCATCGATCTTTCCTCATCCCTACACATTCAAGGGACGGTATCTCATCATTATCTCTCGACCATCCCTTACCACGAGGGTGAACATTCCCATTCCATATCTCTTCAACCACACACAATCTTAATAAACAAACATCGTTTTGATTCACTTATATTCTCCATGACGAACACAATGGCATCGGCCGAATTTCTCATTCGGACACTTTCATTTTCACGTGCCTCCTCGTCGCCCCCTCACACAACCGAGAAGTTATCAACCTTTGTCAATTTTGATTCACATATACATACACCTCAGTTTGGGCACAGTTTGATTTCTGCCCCCTCACGGTCCCCTATGGCCCCCTTCGTCTTTTCACTCAATAACCACATCCAACCACCTACCTCTGTCCCAACGTGCCAACATACTCAATTTTGTGTCCACAACACCTCAGAAAATAATTATTTTACGCAACAAGATTATGGGCAGAGGTGTTCGTAACTCTTAAATCTGTTCGCCCTATAGAAGTTCCTTCAACCTTCTTCATCAATCAGGTATAGGTTCCCAAGTCTACAAGTATCGCCCCTTCAAGCCGCCCTTCGGCTGCCCCTTATTCTTTCGTCCGCGGAGCCTAGTTGCAGCCAACTTCTTTCTTCCTTCTTCCTCCTCCTTCCCTCTCCGATACCTTCTTCCGCTTTCTTTTCCGGCCAGAATTGCCTTAGATTTGTGTCCAAGGAAGATGATAATAAGGTGGGGTGGAGGGACCCACAAATCGTTATTTGTTCCATTATGTGCAACTTGCAAGAATGATGTCATGGATGAGGTAATGTTCCGCCGATGTCATCTTTGAGAAAGCAGCTAAAACTAAGCTCTAGATGGACAGGCTTCACACAACGAAAATCGAAATGAACACAGTCGGTAGGGGGACATCCCGGCATTGAGACAGATGGCAGTGATTGCGCCATGAGCGACCACCTCTTGCTTAGTCAAAGTCAATACCAAACACCTTAAAAGTTTGACCTTGAATCAATGGCGACTGCAGTTGGCCGGCTTGAAAGACAACCTGCCTCCAGCGATGTCGTACCCGATCAAAAAATTCATCTGAGCCACGTTGCCATAGATCACAGTGTCGCATGTTGAGGGTACGAAAGCGAAGCACGCGACGCCTGGCGCAATGTGGACGAAGGTATTGTACCCATTCAGCTTTACGTCTGCACCAGTGAAGTGAACTGTGATATTCGGTGGATCCCTCAAGTCGCTTGAGGATCGGTAACATAAGTTAAGGGAACCACGTGGGTCCTGGACTCTTGGGAGGTGTATTGCTGCAGAAACGGCATGTTCGATCTGCTCATAGAGATCACGTGGCAGCGCCGTGAGGCTCGTGCCCGAGTCGATTATAATGTTGCCATGGCCTGCAACATGTCTGGGTGAGCATGACGATGAGTTGAACCTTCTCCGGTTGATACTGATTCCTTCCAAGTTTAAGTAGTAGTATGTTTTAGGGGATTTTTGGATCAATGGAGTGGAGACTGTCCCTTGGCCGGAAACATGGGCGTCGGAACCAAAGTTTAACTTGCTCGAGGAAGGGTCGGCATAGCGCAACAAGCAGTAGGAGAATTTACTGCCATAACTTCTCCCTATTTGTGAGATGAGCGACGCGTCTCCACCTCCAAGTCCGACTACGCCTGATGTACGAACATTAAAAGTTCCATTATTGTCATAGCCACATCCAAACACTGTTTCCGGGAACTTGATGGATGATCTCGAGGTGGAGCGCCAACTGATGGTATCTGTAGCGATGTATCCTTTTGAGTATGAGTGATCTCGGTACAACGCATGGTACTGGCACAACGAACCTTGTGGTGAGCACGAGGTATCCTCGAAAACCTTGCACTTGGGCGAATGATACGAGACTACCGCGTATGTTATCGACTTCCTAGGGTCGAACATAGGCGCAACCTGCCTGAAGCAACTATGGCACGGCTTGCACTGCGTCCAGATCAGGTCGCTCCCTGTATCGGCAATCCCCACAATCGGCTCCGGCGGGGTGCCAATCCCAATTTTGACCAGGTAATTGCCATGGTTGGCAGCTATGTCCGCAGACGGATCTCCCGGGGCATTCGACCCAAGGCCCGCCAAGCGCATGATGGAGCGGTGCACCGCTTTGCCGATGCGTTGGTAAGGGGTCTCTAACGGGTCGTAATACGGGGACTTGGGGGAGTCACGGGGGATCAGCTCCACCGTGAAGCCACCATCGATGGCCTCCCTGGCTGCCGAAGATATTAGGATGATGAAACAAAGGAAAGAAGCATAATGAGTTGCCATTGTGATTGTATCCATGGAGGATGTATAATCTTGTATGGGGAATAAAACAGATGGATAGGGTTTATATACTTCAGTACGAGGTTGTCGGAATTTATTGCAACTCGGGATCCCTATCTTCTCACGATTTTTTTACAAAACGTGAATAGTTAGTTTTCACACCACAAAATCCATTTTCTCCTGGATGATTAAGTTATTGTTGTAAGATTGTAATTAATTACAAATACATATTCAGGATCTAAATGTATCTTGTTAATATATTTAATCATTAGGTACCAACGTGTATTCATAACAAAATTATTTTTGATGGCAAGATATTGCACATTTATATTTAATAAACAACCTTAAAAACTTTGAACTTACATTGAAATATTTTATCACATTAATTTAAATATGAATGTTAAGCAACTTGAAAAAAAAAAGTGGAAAGTTCTGGTTTTTGAGTTTACCCCCAACGAGATTGTGTCTGGATAACACCTTATGTAACGACCCGAAATTCTATGATAATAGATAATGAAATCAATGTATATGTGATGAGTTTGATGATCAATGAGAATGACTTGTGTATGAATGTTTAGACTTGTGATGGATTAATGATGGATGCCTGGTTGCCCAAAAATGAAGGTATGTGAATCAAAGTGGGTGTCGCGATGGGTTAAAGGATGATAGACGAATGCCCAAAGTGGGCGTTATGATATTAAGGTTCGTCCTAGATTGAACACGAGGAGGTTCGGAGTAGGTCGGGTAAGGGTCGACGGCCACCGACCCCGGGGGCGATAGCCATCGACCCCCTAACATACCCAAGGGGCGACGGATAGACGACCCCGGGTAAGTGTGAGGACAAGGGAGGATCGACCTCCATGTCGCCCAGGGGAGGGGAGATCGACCCTCGCATTGCCTATTAAATCATCACCCACTGTTGATGAAATGGACAAAAGATGAATCAATGTAGCTCGAACTTGGGGAATCAAACGGCCGAATGTGTGTAAGAAAACAAAGGAAAGTCATAAGCACGACACAGCTACTAAACGAGACGAAATAGCGATTAGGGAGTGAAACCCATCTTGAAGGGTCGGCTACGGGGCCCGCGGCGACTCATCTCTTGCATGATGGCTTGGTCGGCGACACATCAAAAGCGCAAACACGAGGTGTCGCGTGTTGGGCGCTCGGTGTTGCATGAAGGTGAGAAGCTTGGTGCTAATGGAAGAGGATGAGGGGCCTCATGATGAACGGTGAATCCCTCTTGAAAGGGGGGGAATTCGTCCTCTTTCCCCCACATGACACACACACACACAAAAGGACTTAGAAAGAAAAGGGAAAAAGGGAGGAAGAACCGAGAGGAAGAAAAGGAGAAAAAGAAAACGTGAAAGATCATACAACGGGGGCTCAGAGGGAGTCCAGAGGGGGTCCAGAGGGGACCCAACGGGGGTCCAGGGGGGGACCCAGCCGGGGTCCAGAGGGGGCCCAGAAGGGGATCCGTGAGGAGGATCGCTCCCCCTTTGTTCATGCGCCTTCGCCACCCACAAAAGGGGAGAGGCGCGGCAAGGAAAAGAAGAAAAGGGAAGGAAGGCTATTCTTACGGAGGGAAGTGGTGCGGCGAAGAGTGGAACTCGCCGACTTGTGTCGGGGTGTAAACGGAAGGTAACCCCTACATCCCTCCTTCGCTTTTAAGCTTAGTTGTGGTGCATGCTGTTTAAATTCGTGGATGTGGTTGGGCTGTGATTTGGAGATGGTTTGGAGAGGGTTAGAGGGTGGCCGAACCCCTAAGGTGGAGGGGAGCCACCCGAACCCCTCTACGTTTGAGTATGTGTATGCGTGTGGTGGTTGGCTTACCGAAAGGCTGCGCTTGGGGCGAGCCTTGAGGGGAATGATTGCGGTCCTTAGGGGCTGGAAATGAGTGAAGTTAAGGTATGGAATAGGGGAGCGTCGAGCCCCGTGGTGGCTGCGCTCCACCTCGCGCTCTAAGAGCGGAATCGCGTGGCTTTGGCCATGGAAATCAAATCGGCTAAGGGCTGGAAATTATGCGGCGTTGTAAGGCCGGAATGGAAGCCTAGAAGGGCTGTCTCGTGCTAGAAAAGCACGGAAAATGGATGGGAGGTGAGACCGAATGGAGTGACATTCGGTTGAAACGGGCAAGAATTATGAGTGTTACTTGAGCTCAATGAGGGGCTGTAGGAAAGGAGTTATAACGTGAAAATTTGTAGCCACATTCCCACCTTGGAAGGGTGTAGGAATGTGGTAGAAATAAGTTGAAAAAGATGGGGGAAGGTCAAAGCCGAATTGGTTATCATTGGATGTACAGAAAACGAAAAATGGTCGAAATAACGATTAGACGGGTATATGGTTTCACTAGCCTAAGGGGAAATGTACTGGGAGTTTGGTTTTGACATTTTAAGGGCGCCTTTCTACCTTATCTAAGAAGTGGAAAATGGTAGACACGAATGGAAATTGATGAGGAAAGGTTAAAGCCGAATATGCTTAGTAATGAGATCAGAAAGTACAGTTTTCGGTGGAAACGAATGTGGAAAGATGATGAATTATGGGACGATGCATTTGGAGTTTCAATCTGAGATTTTTATGGTGTCTTTCTACCTTGGTTAAGGTGTGGAAAATGGTAGAAACAAAGAGAAATTGTTGGGTTAAGGTGAAAAAGAACAGGGCGTATGAGGTCTCGAAAAAGGAAAAATGGCCCTAGAACAATTTGTATGGAACGTGTGCTTTCTTGTGGATGTATGAGGGGTTTTAAAATGAAATGGATTTTAGTTCCTTGCAGGTTTAAGAAGGGTTCTTAGGCTGCGCATCATGAATGGACAAGATTTATTTAGTTTTCGAAAAATTGAGCTTGTAGCTCACATGTGTGTAACGAATGTTCATTCAATCAATGGAAATGCAATGTTTTTGCATAAATCAAATTGTTTCGATCCTTTCACCTTAACTATCGTCGAGTCAATAATATAAGATTTTCTTAAAAGTATTTTAAAATATAAGTAGAAAATAAATTGGTGAAAATTTGGTATATAATATTCCAACTTGTTTGTGACTCAAAAACAATCCAACAAAATTACAAAACGTGTGTTGGATTTTACCAAATTCCATTTGTTGGTCGATGTAGCTGGGAACTTTCATGAGAAAGGAAACACAAAGACAGCGATCGAAAAGATAAGATAACGAGTTTTATTTAATCAAAAAGAGTTCGAACAAGTAAAACCCAAACGGGTAGACATGGACTTAGGGTTCATACACCACATGACATGAACATGATCTTCATTTTGCGTACTGACTAAAGAAGACGAAGTGTTTTTTTTTTTTATCGATGTCGTCGAATGAGTACGATTCATACCTTAACCAACAATCTCGGTGCTGGTTCTGCACGCCCATTGAGTTCTTACAATGAATATTGATGTCGTTTTTGATGGACGAGAAGCACTCCCCACATTCTTTGGGCCCAAAATCTCGATTGCAGTAGGCCTCCATGAATAATTTTGTATTGCCTGATTTGATAAGAAACGGGTACTCACCAGTTCTATACGGGACGAGGCTGTACATCAAACCGTCCGTGCTGTTAGACAAGGCTTTAGCGAAGAGCGAGTTGTCCGGGAAGTTGGCCTTGTTGCACATCATGAAGACAGTCTGGGGATCCACATCAACGGTGGCTCCAGGAGACGCGAAAGCAAACACGGTCACAGTAATCACGGTGCATATGGTGGCGGTATTCATGGCGAGTACTCTCATTGTATGATCGGTCGGTTGAAGAAGCAACAACTTCAGAGCTCTTAATTTATAGCTTCAAATCACTCTAGTTGTTTACGGTTGTTTTTGTTCCTGTGCTGTTGTCGGTGGCTACTCAATCGGCAGGCTGTCGTACTTTAGAACAACATCTTGCAAGCGACAATCAATCCCAATAATAACATATTGGGGGGGTGGGGGGTGAAGGAAACAATGGTCTGCATTGGAGAGGTTGTTCTTTCCCCAACATCAGCTGGATCTTCTAATGTCCTTTATGTTATAAGTTTGACGGTGTAAGATTTAGTTAAAAAATTGTATCTTGCCGTGGATCTTTCCCAGGAGTGCCCCGCGCGACCGGAAGTTAGCCTGCGAGGGGTAAAAAATTGCTTAATCTGAGACGCGGAGGAGTCTATGTACGCACCTCAGGTCGTATGTAGTTGATGATCACACCAAGCTCCACCGCGTAGAAGTCCTCCTCGGAGTCATGCAGCAGCCACGGCTACTGCTAGAAGAACAATAGTTCAAGGAACAGCAGCGGGTTTCGATTTTCATGAGAGGAAGTGGAAGTGCGAGACTGTCACACTCTCAATCCTTTTGTTATTCAATTATGGGTTCCAACGGATCCTCTGGACCATCTTAATTACGCCTCTCAACGCCAATGCAGCTCAATCGATGGCCAAGAAGCAGTTGTGCATTCTTCGGCTCGCAAACCTCTACTGCAATCTGCCTCCACGTATGAGTCTATTTCTTGTGATTTTATAAGAAATGGGTACTCAGTCTCAACGAGCTCGCCCTCAAACTGCCCGGTGCTGGAAGACCAGTACACATCGAAAAGAGAGTCATCTACAAATTTAGTCTCGCTGTCTGTCATACTGATGATATGCATATCCAGAACAGTGGCGTCTGCACGGAAAGAGATAGCGAACAAGGTGCCCATTATCGCAGCATAAAAAGTGCTGGTACTCCTGGCTGGTCCTAAAGCCTGTCGGTCAGTCAGCCGCAACACCAAGGACAACTTAAAGACTAAATTTTATATCAGTGAAAATCTTTGCAATGTCCGCCTCCAATTATCGTAATTGCAGTAATCACGGTGGATATGGTGGCGGTATTCATGGCGAGTACTGTACTCTCTTCGTTTGATCGGTCGGTTGAATAAGCAACAACTTGGGAACTATTAATTTATAGGAGCAAATACTCTAGTTGTTTACAGTTGTTTCAGTTCCTGTGCTGTTGTCGGTGGCTACTCAATCGGCAGGCCGCCGTACCTCAAAACAACATCTTGCAAGCGACAGTCATCCCAATAATAACATATCGGGCGGGAAGGGTGAAGGAAACAATGGTCTGCATTGGACGAGGTTGTTCTTTCCCCAACATCAGTTGGATTTTCTAATGTCTTTTATGTTATAAGTTTGACGGTAGCTAGATTTAGTTAAAAAAATTGTATCTTGTCCTGGATCCTTTCTAGGAGTGCCCCGATCGACCGGAAGTTAGCCTGAGAGGGGTAAAAAGCTGCTTAATCTGAGATGCAGAGGAGTCTACGTACACACCTCAGGTCGTATTGTAGTTGATGATCACACAAGGCGAAGCTCCACCACGTAGAAGACCTCCTCGGAGTCATGCAGCAGCCACGGCTACTGCTAGAAGAATAATAGCTCAAGGAACAACAGCGGGTTTCGATTTTCATGCGAGGAAATGACTGTCACACTCTCAATCCTTTTGTTCTTCAATTATAGGTTCCAACCGATCGTCCGGACCATCTTAACTACGCCTCTCGACACCAATGCAGCCCAATCGATGGCCAAGAAGCAGTCCTGCATTCTTCGACTTGCAAACCTCTACTGCAATCTGCCTGCATGTATTTGAGTGTATTTCTTGTGATTTTATAAGGAATGGGCACTCAGTCTCGACGCGCTCCCCTCAAAATGCCCCGTGCAGGAAGACCAGTACATATCGAAAAGAGAGTTGTCTACAAATTTAGTCTCACTGCCCGTCATATTGATGATATGCGTATCCAGAACAACGGCGTCTCCATGGAAAGAGATAGCAAACATGATGCCCATTATCGCAGCATAAAGAGTGCTGGTACTCCTGGCTTGTCCTAACGCCTGTCGGTCAGTCAGCCGTAGCACCAATGACAATTTAAAGACTCAATTTTATATCCGTGAAAAGCTTTGCAATGTCCGCCTCTAATTATCGTAATTGCAGTCACGCACATTGTTTGATCAAGGGATTAGTTTTCTTACAGCTCTGTTTTCTATTCCTACAGTGCCGTCAGCAAATTTGCGCCTTCACATTGTGTCAGCGGCCAGCGACCGTAGTCATCAAGTTTCGTCGGACCAAAGAGAAGAACCGTTCTTGTATTTCATAGACCTAATCTACCATCGCCATTTCGATCGGACTCCTGCAATAGCGACAAATCACGGATGTGTTCAAAATTATTTTCATGGTCAGAATACGTATAAGTTGCAAGATGATCACTAGGCATGACATTGGATTTCTAAGATGTCAATATCACGTGCTGCAGAATCCATCTTCCCTCTTTTCCAAATCGATCTTGATTAGTTTCTAATGCTCTGACTCTGACTGACGTATTTGACGGTTTTACTCAGCCATTCAATTTCGAAATAACATCTTGGATTTGCTGCATTTCAATAGAATGTAGACTTGAAAGAGGCTTAGTTCAGATTTTAGATTGCTTGCACATAAATTGCAACTTATTTTCAAGGAAACTTCACTTCACTAAAAGAGGAGAGGCTACATGTTTATCAGTAAACAAAAATTGCTGAAGCTTCTTCATGCTTATCCGCAACAATACCAATCAATGATCTGACTCGATATTTTCGCAATATAACCACTACAAGAGCACCTTAGATGAGTCAGAAATGATGTAGAAAACCAAATCAGAAGCAAGTCGACATTGAACAAACCGTGACAAACATCGCAACTCCCAAATACCAGTAAAATCGAAGTAATGTGACGCAATAAACAACTCCAGACTTATTCTAACTCACAACAAGTAAAAGCTAGATCACTCACATGGAATCTTCGATCACCATAGTCTTTGACGGTTCCAACTCGACCCCCTTGGATGCTGCAAAGAATTTACATGACGTAATGGAATTTCCTTCATAAATCTCACCTATAAAAGACTGAGGCCATGTAAAGTTCCTCCCAAATTACCCTACATCTCGGGACATGGCTTTCCCTCCCTAACTCCATATCCCCCAATGATGACAGCGAAAGACTCCTTCCATCCTATAAAATGCGTACTTGTTTATTACTTCAATTCAATAATATATTTGTAAATACCATTACAGTTTGAGGGGATTACAAGCTTACCTTCATGACAAGATATTTTCAATTCATTGCTATCCCAAGGAGAATTCACTGCCAAGGCCATGGGTACACCATTTCCTCCACGATGCTTAATAAGCCGGTTTGCACCTGGAAGTGCCTTGATTTTCGACCATCTGGCAAAAGAAAACAGGAACGATTAGGCTCTGGAAATTATACTATGAAACAGCAACTAGGCTTAAAGAGTTATGCAATAAATTAATTCCAAAGAAACATAACTCTTGTGTTAATTCTATGCAGAGTAGTGTTAATCTATGTCTCACCAGTAATAGTCATAGCCTGATAAAAGTCCACATGAAAACATGGCAGTAAGGCTTCAAGAAAAATCCAATCTTATGTTTGCAAAAAAAGTCTGTGCTGCGAAATGGAGAGAATCAGTTGCTTTTCCCAAATTGTTGTTCTAAGATAATGGGCCTAGAAGGAGGATAAAGTACACAGTTTTCATTAGTGATCACCAAACATGGGGGTAATTTCATAGATCAATTCTTCTGTAGAGAATGATAGTCCATAGTCTTCGACTATAGCAGCTGCAGCTTCGACAGGCATTTTACTACCTTAGGAGTTTCTCTACCATCCCAACACTTGTCATACTTAGCCAAGTATACTTTTAAGACCACGCCAACAATCGCGTCTGCCAGTTCGAAAACAGAAAAAATGAATTGGATTAAGATAAACAAAATAGTGAGCCAGAAAAGTGTTGTTCTTGCACAAACAGCCCGATGAAACTCAAGGAAACACACTCAAGGAACCACAACAGAGAAAAGCACCATTCACATGTGAATCTTTCAAAAGAGAAGGCTTCCACACCTGTGTTTAAAAGAGTGCCGTCTAAGTCGAGGATAGCTCTGGAACCTAATCTTTTCACCGGTTGTGGCATCATCATCTTGAAATTTGATAGCAGATTAGCACACGAAGGTGATATCACGAATCGTGAAGCAGGTTCTGCTACAATAATGGGTGGTGAATTTCTCATATCAAGGGAATAATAGCGTTAGCTACAACAAGCATCCAGAAAGCGACCTACTACCAACAAAATCCAAGGAAGATCATAAAACTACTTTGCGGGAGAAAGGTTTCACCAAGCCCTTGGCTTTGGAATCTGATCCTACGCATGGGAACATGGAGTTATTACTCGACCCAAACGAGCATATCCTGAATGCACCCGGCAACTCACTGCCCACCCCGATTTGGGCTGCAACGAGGGACCGCCAAGTTTTAGTACTGCTTGATGTAACATGTTGCATACTGCAGATATCAATTATGAATTCAATTCCGATCAAACCTCCAGGGGCTAAATAATTTCTCTTAAAGTATTATTATTTTTTCCATTTCCCCTAAATTTTCAAAATATGACGGAATCCTACGTAATGCACAGGTGACAAGTAACGCTGTCTGTCAAGTGCTGACTGGACAAAAGGGCTTCATTCTTTTTATTACTATATATTTATTCATCTCTAATGCACGTAGAAATTTGTTCTAGTAAAAAAATTCAATAGACAAATAAATTTGATCAAAAAAACTTTTTTTTACGCCACTCTAGTCCGAAATTTTCTTATTGAGAATTTTTTGTTAGCATCCAAATTAATAATTCTAAGAAAAAATGAAGCAGAATCGAGCCAAATCAATTCTCCCAAATCAGTACAAAGGCACAATCGAGCCGGTCCACCGACAACACGACCTGACGGTGACATTGGCAGTGGCCTTGCCGGGGATAACATTGTTATTGACCATGAAGTTGAGGACCTAATGGACTTCTGCCGGTGAAACCTCATGGTCCCCGCTATCGGGCAAGCTGCATGCCTTTCTCAGGAGGATGTGGAAAGTGGAGTGGTCTGGAGAGAACCACAGGGAGGTCTTGACCATATAATTGAGGAAAGAAAATGAGTCCTGCAGCGTGGACAGGGACGAATACGACTAGAAGACGGAGTTGTAGAAATCACGCTAAAGTCTGGGACTTTTGGGCGAAGCAAGTAGGGAATCAAAGAGGGCTTTGCATCTGAGAGGCTTGGCGAATCAAAGAGTAGGATTTTGGGGAGATTGGGTTTCGAATTTGGCGTCGTTTTCTTGTGAGAACCGAGATGGGGACGAGGAAAGTGGCAATTGCCAATCGGAACGAGATTTTCCCCATCGTTAGTCAGTGATGGAAGAGGGAAAAGGAGTAGCGTTAATTAGGGTTTCAGTTTATTAGTTTAAGGTTGTCATTATTATGTTATGTCCAGTTTTAGTTCGGTCCCCAGAAATCACAGAAAAGATCAAATTGCTTTGGGTCATGGGGTCTAGTTCCTTTTTACAGGTGGTAGGGAAAATATTTTGTCTTTTAGGGTGTGAGTTTGAGAAATTCCCAATTTACGGCACCTCACATTTTTTGTCTTTTTCCAAAAAATCACTTAAACCCAAAACTTTGAAAAAGTTTTCAATTAAGTCCTTGAAATGTCCGGAGAAGGAAAATCCACGGGAAATCCTTCTGGAGCTCCTTCGAGGCTGGAGCTCGTTAATGAGTCTAGGATGACTCCGTATGGCATCAGCAGGAGTATAAACGATTTGCTAACTCAGCTGACTAGGCCAGGAGGTATTGACAGTCGTGAAAGACGAATCCTCGCTGAGGAAGTAGGTGCGATGGTTAATACGATGTTAGACTCATTGGAACATGAGAGAAGTTTAAAAAGACCCGAGACACAGACGACTTCTAGACTGGCAAGTACAACAGGAAAACCAGTCGAAAAATTAAAACTGTGAGGAAGAAATTCTAACCAGGGTCAGGCTAAGAGCGTTAAGAGATGTACAAAGAGTCTGTGGCTCCGTATATCTTAGATCCGCAAAAGCGAAAGGCCAACATGAGCTCTCAGAGTGGAGAGTTGGCGAAAGGCCTGAGAAAATCCTTAGGCTGGCAGATGACACCCCTGTTCATTTAGACGACAGAACGTTTAATGAATTAGTCTCTGCGAAGAGGGAGATTTACAGGCCGGATTATCCTCACAGAACCAAATCTGAGTTCATACCAAGGGATAACGTCCTTAAACCTATAATCACCCCTGGTGCTTGTCTGGATATTGACTGCGAAAAGCACGTATCTGAAAAGATAGATGAGTGGATATCACTTATTCGGATGACTGCATCGGCGGGGATACTTACCCCTGGGTCAGTCTACGAATTGTGTGTGGCAGCCCTCATGGGAACGGCGCAGAAATACTAGAAAACCTTGGTGGCACACACAGACATCAAGGAAAAGATAGACCAGGCGCTGACCGTGGACGGTGTGTTAGCAATTATTGCTGACGCACTAAAGCGTGAGTTTTGCGGTTTTTCGCTATCCACTGAAACTGTGGAGAAAGAGCAATCTATGACAGCTCTGGTTAAACTGCAAATCTGTGATATGTGTCTGTTCGATAACTACGTGTGTGAATTCCAGAAGTATTATTATAATCTGGATGTAGTGTCGCAGCAGTTCATATTGGGAACCTTTTTGCCAAAACTTCTCGAACCATGGCCGGAAGTTGCGCAAAAGGCCTATGAACTACTTCTCATCGAGGACAAAATTGTTCCTGGACTAGGAGGTAAAATTCAGGCGGTTAAGTATGCGATGAGAAAGGCGTGTACTGAGCTCCAGGTAAAGGAAGCAGCTAAGAAGCTACCTTACCTGAACAAGAGTTATTGTTCTCAAATTGAGTATGTACCGGGAAGATATGGGTGCGATACTCGCAATACTTCCGGTGACTCTTTGAAGAGAAGGAACTTTCCTCGTAAGAGGAGGTTTGTTGGGTACAACAAAAAGAAAGTTTGGCCCAAGAGAGATCTCCAGCGTAAGCAACGAGGAGGTCCTGCTTACAAGCCTCGGAGGTTTGAAGGAAAAGGGATAACCTGAGGGATAAGGAGAGGCTCCGATGCCTTCAAGCGAAAACATGGCAGAGAGCCTAAATGTCATAAAGGGAAACCTTTGAGCAGTTGTAATTGCTGCTGGTTTTGTGGTTCAAAATACCACAAGGCGGATGCTTGTCCAAAGAAGAATCAGAGGAGAGAAAGACTCCGGATGGTTTTTCTGGACGATAGGAGTTAGGAGGAAGAAGTTCTTGCTTACGAACCTATCGATGAGCAGGACATTTCCGACTTGGACTCGGAAGTAGAATCAATCTATGAGGTTGTGTCAGACTATGATACAGACTCAGATGATGATTCTGTTCTCTGGACCGAACATCTGTTCATGATGCGAGCAGAGAGGGAAGGAGATAGTGATGAGTTGGTTCCTTTGGAAACAACGAATCAGGTACTGGAGGAAACCCACCAGTATGAAGATCCATCTCAGTCAATTCTGGAATGGAGGTTGCCAAATGTTAATGCGAGGGAAGTTTATGATGTGTCGAGATTTAGGTTTCGATCGACCACTGGAGATTTAGGTCTCGCAGTCTGAGGCGACGGCACAAGTCACGAGCACTGAGCTTGAGACTTTGGATATCCCACTCTTGAACGTACAACGCATAAGGGATACCATGCATAACGCAAGAGGTGTATATAACTATATACACATTGGGTTGATCCAGATAGGATTAGTTCCGTTGTTTCATTTACCGGCGGACAGTCCTGTGGTAGCAGCTGTGATCGATAAACGGTGGCGTGAGTTTAAAGATCAGCTGATATCAGGTATATAGGCCAACCTTGCACATGGCCCTGTATGGTTCCAAGTCCATCCAAATTTTATGATGGCTTTGAACGATCGCTGTTTGGGGAATTCATTGACCTTGAGGATCAAGTCAATGAACATGGATCGTAGGAATCCCCAGGCCAAATTTTTGGCGTATCATACTAGGGTTATTTACCGATTGGTGAATACAACCAGTCTTGGTGTGAGGAACATCTCGAGGCTGACCGAGTTGTTCGAGGAAGGTCATAACAACTACCAACAGTTCCATAGGCGTGAGGTAAATCCGTTGGAATTAACCTGGCCAAGGAGTTGGGTTATGACTGAACCTGGTAGTAGCTCTAGACCCATTAGCGCGGCGAATATCCGACAACGAGGTAATGAGATTACTCTCATGTTGGGTGAACCGTCAAGAGTTACTGAAAGAGCTGATAGCCAATTGCCTATGCTTAGGCGAGAGAGCTGACAGGAATTTGCCTGTGAGGATACCAATCCTGAGAGAGCCGATAAATCGTGAGTGATGTCAGAGAGGATGTTATAGTCTCTCGACCAGAGATTGCAAGCGCACCTCCGCTAGTAGAAGAGGTGTCTCGTAGATCTGTCGATTCAAGGACCCCGTCACAACACACGGGTAGAATTGTTGGGTATAGACAAGTATCGTTACCAGTCTATGAGGACCCTGTAGATCAACCGAGAGAGGAGTCAATACGGATGATAAGAGTAACCAATCCAGGTAGCTCTTTATCTGAGATTCCTGAAGTTTGTGAGGATATCGAGCAGATAGCCAAGCAAAGGTCTATTGCAGTAAACGATATCTGGAGGATGATAGAACCATCCTAGGAGGTTACCAGACACAAGAGTTTTAGTGTCCGGAAAGAAGAACTGAGCACATATGTGGCTCTAACCTTCAAGTTTCCGGGTTACTATGAGTACTCCCAGGATACCTTGATAGACACCGGGTGTAGCATCAGTTGTGCTAGACTCAATGCTCTACCGGATGAGTGGTGGGAACCACTACAGAAATCCATCCACATGGTCAATGTTCGGTATGGCAACAATTGTTAGCCATCGGGCATTAAATGTGCCGGTCTTTATTGGTGGACAAAAGTTCATCATAAAAGAGATCCTTGCACATCCTTTGTTGGAAGCAGATATCATTTTGGGTAACGCTTTCCTTAAGGGACAAAGAGAAAATCTTCCCTTTGTGCAGGATGCAGAAGACATCACCATTGGTGGTGTCAAGATCAGTATTCTACCAGAACCTAAATTAAGGCTCAAATTCGGATTTTATCCGGTAAAACGGACAGAGTACTGTGGTGACTTACCGTACGAAAGGGCTTTCAAAGTACGAGCTCAGCGTGGTGATACACGGATGAGCATGAATTGCCGGTTGGTGGAAAAAGAGCATGATTGGATGCAAACCTTATTTTCTCGAACGAGTACCAATAGTTCTAGCTGGTATGAAGACTTGTTTGCAAACGCAAAACAAGAAGTGTGTATGGCTGTTAAGTTAACAGGGACGAAATGGGATAAGTTCCTTGTGAAACTGGCTAATAACTTTAGTGAGGATCCACTGAAGTTATGGACCCGAAATGGCCTAAAGGCTAGATTAGAGTTGAAGGATCCCGGAACCATTATTCGAGCCCGAAACATTACGTATACAGCTGAGATGGTTGAGGAGTTTGACAAACAAATTCCTGAGTTGCTTGGAAAAGGCTTGATTAGGGACAGTTACAGTCCACATTCTAGTCCTGCCTTTATGGTAATTAACCATGCCGATCAGGTGCGAGGAAAAGCACGAATGGTTATAGACTATCGTCAGCTTAATAAAGCTACAAAAGACGATGGCTATAAGATTCAAACTGCGGGTGATCTTATTGATAGGATCAGTCTGAGTCAACCAAAATACTTTTCCAAATTTGACTTGAAAAGTGGATACTGGCAAGTCAACATGGAGGAAGAGTCGGTTCCTCTAACTGCCTTCAATGCTCCGCAAGGAATGTTTGAATTGTTGGTTATGCCATTCGGTCTGAAGAATGCTCCAGGCGTGTTTCAGCGCAAAATGGATAATGCTTTCAAGCAAGTCCAAAAGTTTTGTGCGGTCTATATTGACGATGTGTTAGTCTACAGTCAGACTGAGGACGACCACATGAGGCACCTTGATAAAGTGACTGATGTCTTCCGACAGGAGGGCATGATTCTATCTGAACGTAAGATAGAGTGGTTTAGGGAATCAGTGAATTTCCTTGGTATGGAGATTGAGAAGGGTAAGATTAAACTTCAAAATCATATTACCGAGAAAATTATTGAATTTACTGACAGACTTGAGATAGAAAACAAGTCCAAAGATTCTGCGAATTTGTAAACTATGCAAGAAAGTTTGTGAAAGATCTGTCCTGAGATCTAGGAAGAATTTCAAAGAAGACATCTTCTATGAATTCTTGGATATGGGAAGATGAGGATACTCAGTCAATTCAGAGGATTAAAGCTAAGGTGAAAAATTTACCACAATTGGCTTTGCCTTCTGATAAGGATGAGTTAGTCCTGGAAGTTGATGCTTCTGACGAGTTTTGGGGAGCTGCTCTAAAAATTAGAGGACGTAAACCAGAACCTGTATGCAAATACTGGTCAGGAAGTTTCAAGGGGTACGAGTTGCGATACCCGATACACGAAAAAGAAGTGCTAGCCTTAAAAAATGGAATAAAGGCTTTCTACATCTTTTTGGCACCTAAGAAGTTCTTAGTGCGCGCTGACTCGACCTATGTAAAAAGGTTTATGAGTCTGAACCTTAAAGAGGCTAGGCAAACTAGACTCTTAAGGTTGCAAGAATGGTTTACCTATTATAAATATGAGGTCGAATACATCTCATCCGACCACAACATAATAGCTGACTCTCTCTCTAGAGAACTTGCAAAATCCTCTCTCTCTAAACACTCTGCAGATGGATCCTTCTGCGAAGAGAAAGGTGTGCTGGGCATGCAAGAAGGAGGGACACTCCAAGAAGGTATGTCCGAATAAGGGAGATGGTGAGCATAGCGATGCTGGTTCCTCTGCTGGAACGAAAGCAACAGTTCTGTGCTGGCAGTGTAAGTAGCTGGGACACCGTTCTTACGAATGTCCAAAAAAGCTGAAAACTGCGGACTCTCGAAAGAGAGTGGCTGATTCTAAGGACAAGGCAATAGCTGAGTCCAAAGAGGAAGCGAAACCAGATCTCCAGAAGGAGATGGCTAATCCCAAGGAGGCTGAGGCCAGATCTAAGGGAAAAGCGAAGAAAGAATCCCAGAAGGGGATGGCTGGATCTAAGGGAAAGGTAACAACCAATCCTAAGGAGAAAGCGGAGAGTTCCCAGAAAGGGAAGGTGGATCTGAAGGAGAATGGTAACACCAACTCTGGAAGGAACACAAAAGATCTTCATGTGAAGATGGCCGATCCCAAGGAGGGAAGCTCTAAAGGAAAGGAGAAAGTGGCAGATCTGAAGGATGAAGCAAAAGCTGAATCCCAGGAGAAAGCCAGAAAGAAGATGAAAGCCAAGAGGCTTGGATCCTCTGGTCCGAAGAAGGACGATAAGGTGGAAGAACCTTGGTGGTTTCCTTTAACCACGGTGCAGTTCAATTACTGCCGGGAACATCTTGCCAAAGAGCGAGGAATCTCTATCAACCAAGCTGTGAGGCTCTACAAAGCTCTACTGGAGAGTAAGGAGGAGCAGAAAAAGCAGGTTGAGGATGAATATGCTGAGGCAGAGGCTCAGTTCAAAGCCTTGATAGGTGAACCAATTCCGAGGGTAGAACCCGCACCACGGGTAGATCCCAACGAAGCGGTAGCAATGGAGTGCAATCTGCTGTTCGACTTCGAAAAGGCAGAGGAACTCGTTGAAGGTAATCCTGGATCTAAGGAAAACCTTGAGGAAGCAATTCCTGTAGTCTCGGTCAAAGAGGCTGGTGAAAATATTCACGGTGGTTCAAGCCACGGGGATAAAGCCCGTATGGGAATAATCCATGAGGATCTAGAAGGATCCTGGTATTTTGATGATGACTCATTTGAGGATGGATCCCTAAGTTCGGATGCGTCGGTTGTCTGTGGAGGACTCATGGGTGGCATCAAACAAGATGACAAACGCCAAGTTGAGTTTTTCGCAAAAAAGACAGTTTAGTACATCAAAGACCTGGAGTATAAGCTGTCAATTATGGCTTCAGGTGAGAAGGAGTTGTCTAGAATCGAAAGCGAAAGACAACAGATCTTCTCGACAACTATGTCTATAATTCCATGGGATGTCAAGAATTTTGAAGTCCCAAAGGTAGTAGTAGACATGAGTAAGTCTTCGCTAGAAGAGAACACTGTACTTCAATCGTATCTACACTGGATATCGGGGAAGTGGCCGTCTCTGGGAATTCACTCAGACATGGTAGGAGTAGCAGCACCTTACGTATCTGCGGGATTTTGTGACATTCTGGAGATTGACAGATCAGAACCAGAGTGTATGGAAAACCTGCCTATATTGGTGAGGTATGTACTCGGATGCCTTGGCTATGGACCTAAATATGCCACGGCATTGATTACTAGCACGATAAGGGAGGAGGAAGACCATGAGCAGTATGAGAAGGTAATAATTCAAAATCTGCAAGTATGGGACATCCACCCTTGTGAGAGTAGACGTCTGATAGAGCCTCAACGACAGAACCTCGATCAGAGAGGATTATGGCGCAAATATTACAAGGACAAAACAGTTCGAAAGGCCATAAAGGTTGAGTTTCTTAAGGACGTGTTGGAGCATGTGTTAGCCCGCAAGGACGAATACTACGTGCTCTGTGACGGCCTCATAACCATCACGATTCTTCGATCAAATTTGAGTCTCATAGACGAACAAGCAGGAGACCGAGGATGGTAGAGAATGCTCGAACTTCTGGATAGCTTCTGGAGGCGAGAGAACTCTGAGTTGCATCTCCAGACTGATACCTTTGAAGTCTGGAAGAAGATAGCTGACCATACGGACAAGTCCCTGGCTCAGCAAATTGAGGATGATGCTGAGAGAGTGCGGCAAAGTATAGAAAGCCATCATCAAAAGGAGCACCTCTCTGAAGCACCAGTTGGCGAACCAACAAGCGCCAACGAAAAAGAGAAAGGAATCTCCCAGGACAATGCCATGATGCAGACGGGAGAAGAAGAGGGTAGTTTAGGACAATTTTTGTCGGCTTTTGAAAGCACCCACTAATTGCAGATTCCTTCTTATCTTTTAGCTTTTTAGCTTTTGAGCTGACAAACAGTGCATAGGCACCAGCTCCTTGTGTATATATTCACAAGTCCTCTACCTCATTTGAGGGGGCAATCTGAATAGAGAACTTTCTCTCACATCTCTCTGAGTTGAAATTCTTTGATCGTCCTCCGGGAACATTAATAAATGCTCCGAAAACAATACCTTAAGAAACCAAGAGTAAGGTGGTTAGGATTAATCAGAACTGGTTAAGACTAACGTAAGGTTAGATCGTCTGATCAGAACCTTGAAATGATTGAAGCCTAAGGGCTGAAACCTTTGGATGAGGAGTGTCTATATAAGACCCTCGAGGTAAGGGCATTTGGTGTGACACAGAAGAGCCTCTCCATTCGCTTTCTCAAATTTGAGGAATTCTTCACTCTTGAAGTTTCATAGTGCGGAAGCTTGGTGAACCCTCTGAGCAACCAGAGTAAGGTATGATAAACATCTCTAACAACTTTTGAGAAGTTTATGCTCTGTCTTTCTTGAACAGAGAATCTGAGAGAAGTGTAAGAGCACGAGTCATTCGTATGACTGATTGTCCTAACCCAGAATTGCTCCATTTGGATCATGGGGTTGGCAAGGATTCTGCTACGGGATTGTTGAATACTGTAGTAGATCGATTGGCAAGCATATCGGCGCAAATATCGCAGCTGACTGAGCTTGTGGATAGCTATTCTAAGAAATTGGAAGAGCTGACTCTCTTGCAGAGTGAATTCGAGGAATATTTCCTTGAGAGTAAATCCAATCTTGGGTTTGCGGCAAGTTCGAGGTACTCAAACGAGTATTCGAGGTTGGCAGAACGCCGGCGACAAAGGCAATTAAGGAAATCATCTTAAGTTCGGTCTTGCGGTTCGAAATTGGTATTAGAGCCCGCTTAAGATTTATTTTCGTGTAATTGTCTTGAAGGACTAAGTTGGAAGAAAAGAGAAAGTTTTTTGGTAAAATTGAAGGAAAAAGGAAGTGAATAGTGAAACTGCCGTAAATCCGTAATTTTGAAACTCGCGACCGTAAAACTCAAAATAGTTTCGGAACCAAAGGTAAAAAGGTACAAAGCTCTTGGGTCATGCCACGTTGGTGGTAAGTCATGCCCAATCAGCTCTTCAACGGTGGGAAGAAGGCGTTACTTGCCACCTATGCGCCACGTAAAATTACGTCAACCCATTTGCTTATCGGTGGTTTAAACTGATATAATGGCCAAACATTAGGATGTGTGGTGAGGTTAGATCGGAAAAAACAGCCAAACTTTAGGATAGAATTGATAATTTGGCATTTACAATACAAACATTCCCGAGAAATGTGCCCACAAACTGTGATTGAATTTGTGTTACCCATCTCGTTTTTTTTCTTAATGATTTGGCTTTTATAATATGAAAGCCAAATAAGGCCTACTATCATTTATTCGAAAAAAATTAAAAATTAAGAAAAATATTAGAGCCTTCGTCATGTTTTTTAGTTTGAGATTTTGATGACGGGGATCAAGTGGGTTGAAAGATCTCGATCGGGACAGTAGTTGTTAAAGGTGTGTAGAATGTGCGAATTCGATAAAAGTCGATCGATGGGTTAGATATGGTGCTGCTGCTAGGGGAAGGCGGAGTAACGCAATAATGAGAGGTTGGTGTCCTGATGTTATAGGATGCATATTCCAAAGTTTCATTTGGCTATTTAATATTTGTCAAAAGTAAATACAAAAATAAAAGTTGATGATAAAATAATAAATAATAAGATCAAAATAGAAAGGTGGCCCAAAATCGCATCATTATTTTCCTTACATGTAAAGAGGTTAGTAAATTCGTTGATCTTTTTTTCGATGATGACGTGCGCATGAGAAATACGTTGTTGTACCGCTTGAGAAGTGAACATACTATAGTGAAGTTGTACTACATTACTGCGCTACAATTACCAAAACGAGTGAGTAATTATTACTTCTACATAATTGCAGTGATTTTATCATATTTATGATAAATTACATTATCCTAATAAGATAATTATGTGTAGGGATCAGATAACTATGATTAGAGATATTCGAAAATAAAATATCTAATTATAGTATCATTTTCATGGTCAGAATACGTATAAGTTGCAAGATGATCACTAGGCGTGACATTGGACTTCTAAGATGTCAATATCATAAAATTCATGTGCTGCAGAATCCATCTTCCCCCTTTTCAAATCGATCTTGATTAGTTTCTAATGCTCTGACTCTGACTGACGTATTTGACGACGGTAATTTCGCACGGTTCAACTCAGCCATTCAATTTCGAATACAACATCTTGGATCGTTGCATTTCAATAGAATGTAGACTTGAAAGAGGCTTAGTTTGGATTTTATATTACTTGTACATAAATTGCAACTTATTTTCGAGGAAACTTCACTTCACTAAAAGAGGAGAGGCTACATGCTTATCAGTAAACAAAAATTGTTGAAGCTTCATGCTTATCGGCACCAATACCAATCAATGATCCGACTCGATATTTTCGCAATATAACCACTACGAGAGCACCTTAGATGAGTCAGAAATGATGTAGAAGACCAAATCAGAAGCAACTCAACATTGAACAAACCGTGACAAACATTGCAACTCCCAAATACCAGTAAAATCGAAGTAATATAACGCAATAAACAACTCAGGACTTATTCTAACTCACAACAAGTAAAAACTAGATCACTCACATGGAATCTTCTATCACCATAGTCTTCGACGGTTCCAACTCAAGCCCCTTGGATGCTGCAAGGAATCTACATGACGTAATGGAATTTCCTTCAGAAATCTCACCTATAAAAGACTGGTGCCATGTAAAGTTCCTCCCAAATTGCCCTACATCTCGGGACATGGCTTTCCCTCCCTAACTTCATCTCCCCCAATGATGACAGCGAACGACTGCTTCCGTCCTGTAACATGCAAAAGTGGAACGATTACGTTCTGGAAGTTCTATTCAATAATATATTTGTCAACACCATTACATTTTGAGGGAATTAAAAGCTTACCTTCATCAAAAGATATTTTCATTTCAATGCTTCTCAAGGAGAATTCGATACGAAGGCCATGGATACGCCATTTCCTCTAAGATGCTTAATAAGCCGGTTTGCACCTGGAAGTGCCTTGATCCAAAGAAACAAAACTCCTGTGCTAATTCTATGCAGAGTAGTGCTAATCTATGTCACACCAATAATTTGCATGGCCGGATAAAAGTCCACATTGAAACATGGCAGTAAGGCCTCAAGGAAAATTCAATCTTATGTTTGCAAAAAGCTCTATGGTACGAAATGGAGAGAATCAGGTGCTTTTCCCAAATTATTGTTCTAAGATAATGGGCCTATAAGGAGGATAAATATACGGTTTTAAAAAATGATCACCAAACACTCGGTTCTTATTTAGAGCATGATGGTCTAGAGTCTTCAACTATCGCAGCTGCAGCTTCGACGGGCGTTTTCCCAGCTATCTTAGGAGTTTCTCTACCATCCCACAGCTTGTCATAATTAGCCAAGACAGACAACCCGCATGCCAAATAAACCCAGTCACAATTAAGACATCAGCAGACATCCCAGAGAAAACGCACCAATCCCCAGGACAACAACCCAATCCACCCACCCTTCAAAACCAGAAACCCAATTCCTCAATTCACTCTAAAATCCCACCTACCCACTTCGCCAATCCTTAGTCACTTTGGGAGCCAAAAAAAAGGGGCAGTCTTTTTAATCATTCCCACATCGAAAACCCCATGCTTAAAGTAGATTGGGAATAAGACAACAAATGCGAACAGCCCGATCAAAATGATACAAAGCAGAGGAGGAAGAGGGCGGCGACATGGAAGAGCTGGGCATCGACAGAGGCGAGTAGGACGGGCGGAGGGTCCGCCGATTATACCTCGAGAGGGATTATTATAAATATTATAAATATAAATTCCTTCTAATTTTTTAATAAAACAATTATATTCAGAATAAATATGTT
Source organism: Melastoma dodecandrum (assembly GCA_029817715.1). Classification (NCBI taxonomy): domain Eukaryota; kingdom Viridiplantae; phylum Streptophyta; class Magnoliopsida; order Myrtales; family Melastomataceae; genus Melastoma; species Melastoma dodecandrum. Next base: position 1,065,152 of record JARUPY010000537.1, on the reverse strand, counting down.
ACCAAACTTGTTCTTTAACTAGTTATTGAAGTGGAAGGTGACCGTACGCTAGGGTGCGGGCTATACCAACTTATTCCGCGGCACTAATGTTCGCGTGGCAAATTACGTCGCGATATAATGGGGACTCAAAGTGTTGAAGAAAGCGCGGTCGCTGATAATGCAAACAGATAAAAAGAACAAAAGAGAATTCACTAAGTATCAAGGAAACAACTTACAACCATTGGGAATGCCTAAAACAATTACGTGCAGATAGGTTGACAACAAGTAGTCCTTCGGGGTCATAAAAGGATTGTCATGTATATACAACAGATCGAGACTGGCTTATTTATAAGATACTAACTAATAATTATCGCCCCAACGCACATTTACAACGTGGTGGTTATCCTAACACTATCTATCGGTTGACTATAATAACACCATTATTGACACTTCGAACACACCGGCTTCAGACGTTGAGGTCCCTTGTAGATGCAAGAGGCGTTCGATGAAACTCTATCTTCGATTACGCTGTCCGTCGATCAGCACTTCCTTAGTCCGTTCTAGCGTCGAACATTATCCTGGCGAATACCTCTATCGATCTCAACGTCTACCAAAACCCATCACTAGAGGCCCAAAATACCGTTTACTATGTAAACATTTGGCCCCCCTTCCTCTGAAGCGCCCCTTCATCTTCCAGGCTTCTTTATATAATCCTTGCCTTGGACTCATCCGCTTCCTCCCATATCCCCTGTTTTTGTTGCGCCGCTTGCTCTTTCTTTCTCCCTCAGTAAAAGAATCTTATTACTCATGGCTCCTCCGTCGTTCTATCATCATGTGCCGTTGAAGGGTATCGAGACTTATTTTGATAGGTTGAGGAATATGTCGTCGTAGGAGTTGATCAGAAGGACAAACGACTTCACCGATGAAAAGAATAAGGTGAAGGGACAGATGACCTGGGTCCTCTAAACAAGGCTGCCCACATTGGCTCCACGGCAGACGAGATGCACATGCCCTACGACTACCTTCTCTCTAAGTCCATGATCCTACCAATCTGCAGGGAGAGCTTCGTTGATCCAAGCAATTGGAGCCGCCCCTCTGAGAAGAATCGATCATCTGGCAAATATCGGTCTTCTGATCCTAACAACTCGACCAATGCCAGCTAAATCTTGCACGGTTTTCCCACTACAGGTACAGATAGGTTCCCCGAATAGAAAAGCGTGTGGACCAAGATTCGACGCAAGAAGTGGGAAAATATAGGGATCTACAATCTGAACAAATCGTCGACAGAGCCAATGAGATGCAACCATCAACCGGTTGCAGCCCTTCTATCCCTGTGGAATGTTTCAATCAACTGCTTTTATCATCCAGAATGCCCCATGACCATCACCATGCCATACGTCGTTTGTTTGACAGGATGTCGCTGCATCGGGGAATCAGTCAGACTAACTGAGAAATTTGATGATTTCAAGTTCGAGAAGGAGTAACGTCTTGGTTCGATCATCAATGATAATTTGAAAAAGAGCTCAGAGGAGTGGGGCGACAAAGAAGAATGCCAGTTCATGATCGAATGGCTTGCGAAGTACATTTATTGCAGCCGCAACAAGTAGTCGCTACAACACATGGCACTAGTAGCAAATTGTTTGGTTAAAGCGAAGGGGCTAGTACCGATGGCTCAGTTCCTGCTTGGCATATAGTATACCATATAATATAGTATATTATATCTTGTGTCAATCCACTTGGTACCATTTGGGCTAAGGTGAAATACAATGCCATCCATCATGAATTCACTGACATTCTACCTTGTTATGTTTTCGGTCCGTGGTTCCCTGCTGCATTGCTTGAGGTGATCGAGTCGAAGCTCGGATTCCTCTAGAAATCATCACACCTTTCTCCGAGGGTGATCGGACACAATTATAGTATGTCGTGACTTCGTGTCCAGGGAATGGTTACAAACATTGAAAATATACTACATGGGCCGAATTATGTGGATTGATCTAAGGAGTGAAATAATCCTCGCCTTTGTGGACAACCATCGTCTATGTGGGAGCAATCATCTCCAATGTAATAACCAACTGTTGAGCGAGGAGCAATCCTCTACGTTGTGAGATTTTGTAAGCCTTGCGTAAGGGTATTTTGCACACATTATTGATATAGTAGAAAACACCTCGTTGGTGACACTGTATGTAAGTCAATTAGTTCGAACCATCATAAAAATCACCGAGTCCATTTTGGTTGAAACATCATAAAAAATTTGAAATTTTACATTAGAAAATTTGACCGTGCTTGAACGGTCAAATTGCGGAAGACGACAACTCATGAGCTACCATAGCATGGGCCTCATACTAACTCCACGTAAGTATCGCCACGCGTATCTGCTTCCAATATCCCCGCACACTAAAAATAATTTTCCCCAATTAAGGTCAGCGATAATTTGCCGAGTAAACCCCACGATGCACATGCGAAAATGATGAGACGCTACTACCCCTAACATGTATTTCTCGAAAACCGTTTAGGCATTCATCTTATAGAGCATACTTCCGTAATAATCAAGCAATCGACACTCTCATAAAGCATACACGGAAACAGAGACAAATCCAATAAATGCTCAAACTCTCAAAGCGACTCCCTCATCCTCTCGTCTCTCATATAACGACACTTTTTCCGGTGCCAGGATCACCGCAGTGCATCCGCACCCACTCCACCGGGAATGTCCAGGTAATGGCAGCAGGCACGACAGCGGGTGATCGTCGCCTCCCCGTACTCCTCCGACCTCATGGTCGGGCACAACACTCTCAGGATTTCACGTTCAACAGCGTCTCAAATCTCAGCAGAGAATTGAATTCATGCCCATGTACATCACGTAACGAACTCGCATTGTATCTACACAGTTATTCAATTCCCGACCAATTTCGTAACCGGAGAATTTGTCTTGGTGTCCCCACTCACAGTTCTTTTTCATTACTAAAACGTTCAGCCACCGGACCACACTCTATGGACGCAGCCAGACCAGATCAGGGACAGTGGCAGCCTCATTTCCGACCTCTTGGATCCATACACTGCTACGGAACCCAACCACTGTCGACCGGGGTCGAAAACGTGGTTGGTCCAATCCGTATAAACCAGCCACAGTACTAACGGATCGGCCGCAATATGCCTGTCCTCCGATCCCCGACCCCCGTCCCATATTTCCCAAGTCACGACAGCACGGATCCTCTCACTCGCAACCAGGCCAATGCAGATTCAGTCCGGCAGCTCACTCATCAAACTGGTTAGATCATACGCAACACCAGAAAACCATTCAACTCCAATCATTTGAAAACTCTGCTCTAGGGGGATTCAATTTCATTCCCGACCAGCACGAGTCTAACTCGCAATCCTTCATTGCAATGTCCCTATTACGTTACAGCGACAACGGCGTGGAACCCCCACCCCTTCGACCATGTCTTCCCGCTGTTAAAGCAATACACTAATGGACACTGTCGCAAGGCACAGAACGCAAGATAGCTCACCAGTGCCTCTGTCACAAACGCACGGGGGCAGCAGAGGGGCTCGCATTCGTGGCGATTTCCTCCTCTGATTCTGTCACAGAGGACAGGACTCTCGGAGAATTATTCTCTCGCCAACTCCACCCACTGGCCACGCTGTATGCTTCCGGAGAATCACACCATCGCAGGATACACTACAGATCCTCCGGCGTCGCTAGTAACAGCTTCGCACAGGAGAAACAGGACGCAATATGCATCCTTCGCTGTGTTTCCACCCCCCTCCCCCACTCTTCACTACCCGACCTTCCCCTGACACACGCTTCTATCTCCCTACCCAGGCAGTTCGCACCTGTACACACGACGCAACAAGATATTTTTTTTTTTGGTAAGTAACGCAACAAGATTCAAGGAAACAGGGAAGGGAGTGGTGCGAATAGCAGCTTTGAGCCCTTTGCTCTTTTCCTCGGCGCTCTCCCATCTTCCTCTGAGCCTCTCTTCCGGGTGCTTTTGGCTGTCCTTCCCGCAGTGACGACGAAAATCAGTGAGCTCGCCAATAATCGAATCCAAATTACCGATAATGTCCCGCTAATAATAACAGCTAATCACGAGAATATTAAATTCTCGTGTCCACGTCGAATTCTGACTAAGTCTAAGTTTGAGTCGTATACAATTACTATTCCAATAAATCCGTGACGTTAAATTTTTCGGATAGTTAAATTGGTCCACCATAAAAAACACCTAATGAACTTGGGACCCGTTGGAAGTGTCCAACTGTTGTGCAGGCAAGCTGGAGTCTGGATCACCATCTTGAAGGGCTCTCCTCCCCTGGCGTGTTTTCATCCAACGTTGTGCTTTTCTTTTCCTTGCAAATCAAAAAGTAAAGCTTACGGATGCCCTATGAGAAGAAGTGATGCATAGATGTTTATTATTATTGTTGTTTCCAATAATTAAATTTGACAATCCACAATACACGCACAAACTATATATTAAACCCAATGAACCTATCATCAAAGTATTCGTCGCACCCCATTCGGAAAATTATTTGCGTCAGGCTCACCACACATGTCGCAATCTCAAAATCGCGTCAACCTCTAAAAAGATCAAAGTACTTGGCCACATGATAGAGTTATTAGTGGCTCTGAAATTCATGGTCATGATAGGAATGGTTTACATTCAAATGATCATAATATATCTTGATGATCAAGTAAAACAATTAATTTAGTGACGATATATTTTACGCCGAATTAATTGGAATGTTGGATAGATGAAGAGATTTAATTACACAATAATCGGTTAATAGTGATTTATGATTTATGATCATTATCCTAACACATTGGGAGATTAAAAATTGTTGCAAGACGGTTACCTTAGTTTGTGTATGAATTTACACTACCTTCGTGTATAAGACCTAGAGGGTCGTACCCATATCATGTCGACATGAACATTACATAATTGATGTTTTGAATGGATATTAAAATTGATCATTTTGTTATTTCAGAATTCGAATTAATTAGATTATAATTTATTCTGAAATATCGGAAGTAAATATAGACCAAGATGAATATGGATTTATTCGAGTCGATTTGTAAAATATCCTAAATAAATTTTTATATTATATCCAAGATATTTTGTTACAAAAGAAAATTATATATTTGTCCGATTGTTTTGTTTAAAGTTATTATTTCGTTAAGATTTGTAATGCAATAATATGATTTGACCTTAAAATATTATAATAAGTAGTTCATTACGTGGAAGTGAAATCCACCTTCAAATCATATTATTGCATGACAAATCATGACGAAAAAATAACGTTAATATATATATAAGGTTGTTCCAATTTTTGGAAGGAAAAACTTTTGGACTAGCACTTATCGGATCGTCTAAGTATTTAAAAAATATGAGATGAAAATCCCATCATTCCCGATACTGCCTTAGTTTTTTTCATAAAGAAGAAGATGAGTCATGAGTTGTGGGAGGGAGACTGTACATGTCGCCCTATCTTTAAGATCACGCACTGCGGAATGCGATTGTGGACAGATTTTGTTGGGGAAATGTCCTGGCAATTGGGAGGTGGGTCATGGATAAAATCTCGTGTCCAGGACTCCCGTGAGTTCGGACATGTAATCGTTAAAAATCGTCGACATTGTCAATTGTTCAGATATGTTGGCAATTTGTTCAGGTATGAGCGTGTTTTTGTTCTTACATGTCGTTTTACTGTTCAGATATGTCTATCTGTTTTTATATTATGTCCGAACTCACGGGAGTCTCGAACATGAAATTTTTGCCTTGACCACGGGAGGTGAAGACGTTTTGACTAAGATCATGGAGAAGTCATGTAGGTCGTGAAGAGCCACCGTAGGGAAAATTCCATCCTTAGCATTGGGGTCACGATGCAGGAAATCACGAAATGGAGTAACTGTATCTTGGTACGAAGAAGGTCGATTACGGCCGTAGGTCGATTAAGGTCGAACCACTATAAACATTATTGTGTCCATTACGCTCGTGCTTACATCCATACGAGTATCTAACGATAAAAATTTTAACGCTTACAGCGAGCCGATAGTAACGCTTTGCTGTTACACAGTATGCTTCCACGTAAACAATCCAACAAAATTACAATACGTATGTTGGATTTTCCCAAATTCCATTTGTTGGTCGATGTGGCCGAAAACTTTCGTGAGAAAGGAAACATAAAGCCAGCGATCAAAAAGATAAGATAACGGCTTTTATTCAATCAAAAAAGAGTCCGAACAAGTAAAACCCAAAAGAGTAGACATGGACTTAGGGTTCATACACCACATGATATCAACATGATCTTCATTTTGCGAACGAACTATCGAATGCACAGAAGACGTAGTATTCTGTTTTATCGATGTCGTCGAATGAGTACGATTCATACCTTAACGAACAATCTCGGTGCTGGACCTGCACGCCCATTGAATTCTTACAATGAATATTGATGTCGCTTTGGATGGACGAGAAGCACTCCCCACATTCCTTGGGCCCAAAACTTCTATTGCAGTCCGCCTCCATGAATATTAATGTTGTTTCGTCTGATCTGATAAGAAACGGGTACTCACCACTATGATAAGGGACGAGGCTCGTCATCAAAATGTTCATGCAATTAGACACGGCTTTAGCGAAGAGCGAGTCGTCCGTGAAGTTGGCCTTGTTGCACATCATGAAGACAATAGGAGTGTCCACATCAGCGACGGCTCCAGGAGAAGCGAAAGCAAACACGGTCACAGTAATCACGGTGCACAAGGTGGCGGTATTCATGGCGGGTACGCTCTTTGTTTGATCAGTCGGTTGAAAACGCAACAACTTCGGAACTCTTAATTTATAGCCGCAAATCACTCTAGTTGTTTACAGTTGTTTTTGTTCCTGCGGTGTTGTTGGTGGCTACTCAATCGGCAGGCCATCGTACTTCAAAACAACATCTTGCAAGCGACAATCATCCCAATAATAACATATCCGGGGGGGGTGAAGGAAACAATGGTCTGCATTGGACGAGGTTGTTCTTTCCCCAACATCAGTTTGATTTTCTAATGTCTTTTATGTAATAATTTTGACGGTATTTAGATTTAGTTAAAAAAATTGTATCTTGTCCTGGATCCTTTCCAGAAGTGCCCCGCGCGACCGGAAGTTAGCCTGAGAGGGGTAAAAAAACTGCTTAATCTGAGACGCGGAGGAGTCTATGTACGCACCTGAGGTCGTATGTAGTTGATGATCACACAAAGCTCCACCACGTAGAAGTCCTCCTTGGAGTCATGCAGCAGCCACGGCTACTGCTAGAAGAATAATAGCTCAAGGAACGGCAGCGGGTTTCAATTTTCATGAGAAGAAATGGAAGTGCTAGACTGTCACACCCTCAATCATTTTGTTATTCAATTATGGGTTCCAACCGATCCTCTGGACCGGATGAAAGTGCAGTCTTTATCCCTTTCTACGAACTCGTTTTACTAGAACCGGTAGGTGTGGCTGGGAGATGAGACCGAAATCATCAAAGTTTGGTTGAAACGAGCGAAACCGATTGTCGGGAACGCCCAAATATGGGTTGCCTTACAAGGCACTTGATCATATGAAGTACGATGAGTGGGTGTGTCATGCAGTACATAGTTCTTAGCTAACGAGTTCTTACTGCAGACACGTTAAGAACCCGTTGTGTAAACTACTTGATAATCGCTTCCATTATAAATGAAATACGTTTCTTATTTTTCTTAAATATAAAATAGGAGATCCTTTCAGTATCCCCTCGCCCCATCGGCTAGGACGGCTACCAGCATTTCCGTTCACATTTCTGGGCAGAATTCATTTCACATTTCACTGCCCCTTCAGCCATAGCAGTAAACCGCATCGATGACAGACCAGCCCTTCACTCGCCCCTCGATCGCCCTTTCATTCGCCCCTCCACTCAAGCCCAAGCGAGTTCATTTCGTTCTCATCGACCCACACTATACTTCGGGATGCACTAGGTCAGCATAAACATCATCCCCATCGATCTTTTCTCATCCCTACACATTCAAGGGACGGTATCTCATCATTTTCTCTCGACCATCCCTTAACACGAGTGTGAACATTCCCGTTTCATATCTCTTCAACCACACACCATCTTAATAAACAAACGTCGTTTTGATTCACTTATTTTCCATGCCGAACACAATGCATCGGCCAACTTCTCATTCGGACACTTTCATATTCACGTGCCTCCTCATCGCCCCCTCACCCAACCGAAAAGTTATCAACCTTTCTCAATTCAATTCACACATACCACGCCCTATTGGGCATAACACAATACATACACCATAGTTTGGGCACAGTTTGATTTCCGCCCTATCACAGTCCCCTGTGGCCCTCTTCGTCTTATCGCTCAATAACCACTACAAACCACCTACTCTGTGCCAACATGCCAACATACTCAATTTTGTGTCCACAACACCTCAGAAAATAATTATATTACGCCACAAGATTATGGCCCCCCTAAACTGCAAAAATTATCAACACAAAGGGCAGAAAATGGGCAGAGGTGTTCGTACCTCTTAAATCTGTTCGCCCTCTAGAAGTTCCTTCAACCTCCTCCTTCAATCAGGTATAGGTTCCCAAGTCTACATGCATCGCCCCTTCAAGCCGCCCTTTCGCTGCCCCTTATTCTTTCGTCCGCGGAGCCTAGTTGCGGCCAACTCCTTTCTTCCTTCTTCCTCCTCCTTCCCTCTCCGATACCTTCTTCCCCTTTCTTTTCCGGCCAGAATTGCCTTAGATTTGTGTCCAAGGAAGATGATAATAAGGTGGGGTGCAGGAACCCACAAATCATTATTTTACCCGTATGAATTTGTGCCATAATAATCTATAATTTCTATAGAAATCTAATGATGCAACTTGCAAGAATGTTGTCATGGATGAGATAAGGTTCCGCCGATGCCATCTTTCAGAAAGCAGCTAAAACTAAGCTCTAGATGGACAGGCTTCACCCAACGAAAATCGAAGCGACTTCAAAAGACAGGACACAGTCGGTAGGGGGACATCCCGGCGGCATTGAGACAGATGGCAGTGATTGCGTCATGAGCGACCACCTCTTGCTTAGTCAAAGTCAATAACAAACACCTTAAAAGTTTGACCTTGAATCAATGGCGACTGCAGTTGGCCGGCTTGAAAGACAACCTGCCTCCAGCGATGTCGTACCCGATCAAAAAATTCATCTGAGCCACGTTGCCATAGATCACCATATCGCATGTTGAGGGTACGAAAGCAAAGCACGCGACGCCTGGCGCAACGTGGATGAAGGCATTGTAACCATTCAGCTTTACGTCTGCACCAGTGAAGTGAACTGTGATATTCGGTGGATCCCTCAAGTCGCCTGAGGATCGGTAACATAAGTTAAGGGAACCACGTGGGTCCTGGACTCTTGGGAGGTGTATTGCTGCAGAACGGCATGTTCGATCTGCTCATAGAGATCACGCGGCAGCGACGTGAGGCTCGTGCCCGAGTCGATTATAATGTTGCCGTGGCCTGCAACATGTCTGGGTGAGCATGACGATGAGTTGAACCTTCTCCGGTTGATACTTATTCCTTCCAAGTTTAAGTAGTAGTATGTTTTAGGGGATTTTTGGATCAAAGGAGTGGAGACCGTCCCTTGGCCGGAAACATGGGCGTTGGAGCCAAAGTTTAACTTGCTCGAGGAAGGGTCGGCGTAGCGCAACAAGCAGTAGGAGAATTTACTGCCGTAACTTCTCCCTATTTGTGAGATGAGCGACGCGTCTCCACCTCCAAGTCCGACTATGCCCGATGTACGAACATTAAAAGTTCCATTATTGTCATAGCCACATCCAAACACCGTTTCCGGGAATTTGATGGATGATCTCAAGGTGGAGCGCAAACTGATGGTATCTGTAGCGATGTATCCTTTTGAGTATGAGTGATCTCGGTACAACGCATGGTACTGGCACAACGAACCTTGTGGTGAGCACGAGGTATCCTCGAAAACCTTGCACTTGGGCGAATGATACGAGACTACCGCGTATGTTATTGACTTCCTAGGGTCGAACATAGGCGCAACCTGCCTGAAGCAATTATGGCACGGCTTGCACTGCGTCCAGATCAGGTCGCTCCCTGTATCAGCAATCCCCACAATTGGCTCTGGCGGGGTGCCAATCCCAATTTTGATCAGGTAATTGCCATGGTTGGCAGCTATGTCCGCAGACGGATCTCCCGGGGCATTCAACCCAAGGCCCGCCAAGCGCATGATGGAGCGGTGCACCGCTTTGCCGATGCGTTGGTAAGGGGTCTCTAACGGGTCGTAATACGGGGACTTGGGGGAGTCACGGGGGATCAGCTCCACCGTGAAGCCATCATCGATGGCCTCCCCGGCTGCCGAAGATAGTAGGATGATGAAACAAAGGAAAGAAGCATAATGAGTTGCCATTGTGATTGTATCCAGGGAGGATGTATAATCTTGTGTGGGGAATATAAAACAGATGGATAGGGTTTATATAGTTCGGTAAGAGGTTGTCGGAATTTATTGCAACTCGGGATCCCGATCTTCTCACAATTTTTATATTACAAAACGTGAATAGAGTTAGCTTTCACACCACAAAATCCATTTTCTCCTGGATGATTAAGTTATTGTTGTAAGATTGTAATTAATTACAAATACATATTCAGAATCTAAATGTATCTTGTTAATATGTTTAATCATTAGGTACCAACGTGTATTCACAACAAAATTACTTTTGATGGCAAGATATTGCACATTTATATTTAATGAACAGGCTTATAAACTTTGAACTTACAGAACATTGAAATATTTTATCTCATGAATTTATGTTAAGCAACTTTAAAAAAAATTAAAAAAACTATGTTATATAACAAAAAAAAGTGGAAAGTTTTGGTTTTTGAGTTTACCCCCAACGAGAAAGTGTCAGGATAACACCTTAACTATCGTCGAGTCAATAATATAAGATTTTCTTAAAGTATTTTAAAATATAAGTAGAAAATAAATTGGTGAAAATTTGGTATATAATATTCCAACTTGTTTGTGACTCAAAAACAATCCAACAAAATTACAATACGTGTGTTGGATTTTCCCAAATTCCATTTGTTGGTCGATGTGGCGGGGAACATTAGTGAGAAAGGAAACATAAAGCCAGAGATCAAAAAGATAAGATAACGAGTTTTATTTAATAAAAAAGAGTCCGAACAAGTAAAACCCAGAAGAGTAGACATGGACATAGGGTTCATACACCACATGACATGAACATGATCTTCATTTTGCGTACCGACTATAATGAAGTGTTTTTTTTTTATCGATGTCGTCGAATGAGTACGATACATACCTTAACCAACAATTTTGGTGCTGGTTCTGCACGCCCATTGAGTTCTTACAATGAATATTGATGTCGTTTTGGATGGACGAGAAGCACTCCCCACATTTTTTGGGCTCAAAACCTCGATTGCAGTACGCCTCCATGAATAATTCTGTATCGTCTGATTTGATAAGAAACGGGTACTCACCAGTTCTAAACGGGACGAGGCTCTTCATCAAACTGTCCCTGCAGTTAGACAAGGCTTTAGCTGAATCGACCTGAAAAATTTTTCAATTACTTTGTCAGATAACTCGGTCGTAATTGACCGGTCAACAACGGAAGTCAACAATTGAAGGTTCTACCGTAGATTCTTCCTCTGATCAATTCCACATGAAGGACGCCACGTGCATTTCGTTCCTAATCCCTGCAACACTAAAAATATAATCCCCAATTGGGGTTAGCGATAATTCGCCGAGTACGCCTTCCCATGCACACGCGAAAGCATGGACTCATAGACTCATCCAACATGCATTCTTGGAAAACATTTATGTTCCATGCGGTGTATAATAGCAAAGATGTACAATCACATCAGGCAACCAGATATAAACCCGCAGCATCCTCATAGTAATCGAATGATCAAGAATCACAATGAAACAGTAAGTAGCAAACGACTCCCATGAATCAAACCTCCTCCACAAATCGACTCTTCCCAAGGTGCCAGGACCTCCGTAGTACGTCCCCACCCACTCCTCCGGGAGCGCCCGAGGCAAGGCAACGGCAGCAGGTGCGACCGCGAGTAGCGCCACCTCCCCGTTCTCTCCTCCGACACACGGTCAGGAATATTATCTCAAATACCAGGTAACGCTCACTAGTATCCCAATCATATTAAATCCAGAAGACACGTGCACGGCAGAAGATTGAGTAGCATTAACACGGCCAACTATCTTTTGTTGCAATGGGGTAACTCACATAAGCTCGCCTACCCGTCCAATAAGGATTCTTCGGTGCGGCTGATCCCGACCGGACCGGTTACCGACCTTTTTATTTAATTCCGTGGAGACTGATCAGGACTTGCAGGACCCCAGCCACAATCCATAGGTATAGACGTAACTGAACCCATCCCGCGAGCCTTCTCCCTCCCTTTTAATTTGGCCGGCACCAACTCTCAGTCCCCAGCCACCAACCGAATTAATGCTTGTACTGTACAAGGCCGTTTACTAAAGTGCACTCTGGACTGATCTCAATAATCCCCCAACATTATGTGCGGAATACAGTCTCTAGTATAATGACCAACTCATAAACACAATTCCAAGGCAGCCAAGACCACACACTTCAGGTCCGCGTACTACAGAACACACTCGGCCAATGCAGATGGGGTATTTTAGAGCTCACACTCTCGGTGACACGCATACAGTACAACACTCCCGGTGAGCATTATCGGAGACAATTTATACTTACCCGAATCACTAAGATTCCGACCCCTGCACCAAAGACTCAGCCTAGTTCTCGGCTACCTAATAGCCGACACAACACTAAATTTTGACCGCAGCTAGCTAGAGCTAGAGCTCCGGCAATCCAGCTAGCCTCCCCCGTTTCCAGTCAACCAGAGCTCAATAATAGTAACCGGTAAGCTTACGCTTAGTCCCGGCGACGTTCACTCCCCGCTACTACACCCTTCTTAATCGGGAAGGCGCGGTAACGAACTCAACGACTTACTACCAACTCCGGTCCTATCTCACACCCGACCTTTCCCCTGAACTCACACCCAAAACCCACAAAGTATTCACGCAAACAGGGCAGACAAATCCACAGACGGCAGGGGAAGGGGGAAGGACGTACAGCTCGGTTCTTGGGTACAGAAGCCTCCCTCTCGTGGCCCCTTTCCGTCCTCCGGCCTCCGGTAGCCGCAGCGCGTCACACGACATCGTCATAATCCAGATGAAAGAATATGTTCCGAAAGATCTATCAGATAAATCAACAGTTCAACGACAACAATAGAGAAATCCAGCAACAGCGGGGTCGGAACAATTAAATCGTCCTGCCAACCAAAATGCAATCGGTCCTCAACATCACTCTCCAGCATCACAGGCGCGCCAAAAGTAGAAGGGACGCGGGACTAGCCCTAATCCTTTGCACGGACAGAACTCACACGCGCAACAACATGCAGGGCACTTACAAGACTCGACCGACCCAACCCACAGAACATCGTAGTCCGATTCAGCCATCCAAAACGCACGATCAAACGAGACCCTCAGACCCGGGGCTAAGCGAACCACGACCTACCCGACCCACCAGCCTCCCCGTCATCCTACCCACGCGATTCACAAGACAGACAAGCAAGCAAGAAGAAGACAGACGAGGGGAGGGGGTGAGAACGTACTGAGCCGTTGCGAGCCCTTCGAGCCGAGGGCTTCCCTCTTCCTCGGCGTCCACAGTTCCTGCTCTGCGCTTCCTCTTCCGGGGTTTAGCCGTCCTACTCTCGGCGACAGAGGCCACGGTTGCACTCAGTCTAAGGCGTAAAGGAGAAACTGGGGGAAGCTGGCCTGTTCCCTCATCGGTTGATTCGCAGAGGAAAAAGGGGAACCCCAACTCCCTGCCCACGAGACTTCTCCGCGCTAAGTTTTGGGGTTAAGAACGATCCCCCTTGCCTCCTCCTCCTGATTTGATTTCTAATTATTTCTTTTATTTTCCAGATACATGACCAGGCCGAATGGGTTTGTTTCTTTTCTTTTCTTTTTTCTTTATAATTCATTTTCCTTTAATTTATGTTTTACGATTTTATCTTCCAAGATTAATAATTATTGCACCTAGGTTCATCCATTAATTATCGCCTCAGAAGCCTCTACGTATAATGGGAACCTGAACTCAATTATGTTTAGGTCAGAGCGTCCCCTTCCTCGCGTGACAAAATCACACATAATCGCATTCAAAGTACCGATAATATCCCACTAATGACATTAGCTGACCACGAGAATTTTAAACTCTCGTATACACATCGGCTTCTGACTTGGTCTAAATTTGACTCATCTATTTATTTATTCGGACTTACACAAAATTATTATATATATTATAATAACTAATTTTTACTGGTCGTTACATTAGCGAAGAACGAGTCGTCCCGGAAGTTGGTCTTGTTGCACACCATGAAGACAGTCTGGGGATCCACATCTGCGGCGGCTCCGGGAGACGCGAAAGCAAACACGGTCACAGTAATCACGGTGCATAAGGTGGCGATATTCATGGCGAGTACTCTCTTTGTTTGATCGGTTGGTTGAAGAAGCAACAACTTCGGAACTCTTAATTTATAGCAGCAAATCACTCTAATTGTTTACAGTTGTTTTTGTTCCTGTGCTGTTGTCGGTGGCTACTCAATCGGCGGGCCGTCGTACTTTAGAACAACATCTTGCAAGCGACAATCATCCCAATAATAACATATCGGGGGGATGGGGGTGAAAGAAACAATGGTCTGCATTGGACGAGGTTGTTCTTTTCCCAACATCAGTAAGATTTAGTTAAAAAATTGAATCTTGTCGTGGATCTTTTCCAGGAATGCCCCGCGCGACCAGAAGTTAGTCTGCGAGGGGTAAAAAACTGCTTCATCTGAGACGGGGAGGAGTCTATGTACGCACCTCGGGTCGTATGTAGTTGATGATCACACAAAGCTCCACAACGTAGAAGTCCTCCTCGGAGTCATGCAGCAGCCACGGCTACTGCTAGAAGAATAATAGCTCAAGGAACAGCAGCGGGTTTCGATTTTCATGAGATGAAATGGAAGTGCGAGACTGTCACACTCTCAATCCTTTTGTTATTCAATTATGGGTTCCAACCGATCCTCCGGACCATCTTAACTACGCTCTCAACACCAATGTAGCCCAATCGATGGCCAAGAAGAAGTCGTGCATTCTTCGGCTCGCAAACCTCTACTGCAATCTGCCTCCATGTATGAGTCTATTTCTTGTGATTTTATAAGAAATGGGTACTCAGTATCGACGAGCTCGTCCACAAACTGCCCTGTGCAGGATGACCAGTACACATCGAAAAGAGAGTCGTCTACAAATTTAGTCTCGCTGTCCGTCATATTGATGATATGCACATCCAGAACAGCGGCGTCTCCACGGAAAGAGATAGCGAACAAGGTGCCCATTATCGCAGCATAAAGAGTGCTGGTACTCCTGGCTGTTGGAAAGCAAACCATGAAGCCCAAGAAGAAGGAGAAAACAGAGCGGTGCCCATGAAGACGAAGCCCAATGGCATAGGCGTGTAATAAGTCAGAGTTGTTTAGTCTGCTATGCCAACCCACAGTCTGTTATGCGCACCACGGTGGTTGTTATAGGGAAAAGTGTGCTGTGGGTGGTTATATATTGGACTGTAGGACAAACAGAAGAATCAATATAGAAAATGGCAGAATTTCCTTCTCTGTCTTCTTGTCCTCTCCTCTTCTTCTTCTGGCCTTTCTGCTCCTTCTTCTTCTTGCTCTTAGCATTCGTTTCTTCTGAAACCTTGTTGCTTTACTATTTTCCTTATTAAACCATGTCGTCGACTGCTGCAAATGTCTTCATGGTATCAGAGCATGAAGGTTAACACCACCATCAGACGATCCAGGCAGTCACATGGGTGATCACTTCGCAACTCCTCCGGTGACGCCAATGTCTGCAGCCCAGCTTCCACCTTCAGGTTCCAGAATCTCTGAACATAGCACATACGCAACTCCCTCACCGTTACAAATTCCGTCAGGTGTTTTTGCGTCCTTAGTTAAACTGGACGATGGGAACTATCTGCTGTGGAAGGGCCAAATACTTGCAGCAATCACTGCAGCAGGTTTTGATGACTACATATATGGTTTAACCTCATCTCCTGCACAATTCTTGGATAGCGAAAACATTGTGAGAAATGCAAACTATGGGATATGGCAGAGAACTGATAAGGCAGTCATGAGTCTGTTGTTTTCCTCGTTGATGTCTGAGCCTCTGAGCATGGTGGTAGGCTGCAAAAACTCGCAAGAAGTCCGGGCGTGGCTCAAAGGTTCTTGGAATTCCTATTGATATGAGATATTCGTGGTACTAAATCTATATCTATTGTGCAGAAACACGTATTAGGCTTTGTTTCGTGTTCTTTTGGGCTATTTTGACATTCTAGCCTTCTGCTGTCAGCCAATCTATCCACCGATGGGTACTCTGAGTTGCTCTTTGAACATCCATCCGGTGCGTTCTTCGGCTGGGCTGCATTTTCATCAAGAGGTGTCTATAAGATGGTCATGAGCATCAGTTGGAACCCATACTTCAACAACAAGGAGAAGAATATTGTGAGTCCGACGGTCTCACACTTTCATTTCCTCACGAAAATCAATCTGCTGCTGTTCCATGAGCTATTATTCTTCTAACAGGAGCCGTGGTTGCTGCATGACTTCGAGGAGGACTTCTATGGGGAGGAGCTCTGCCTCGTGATCGTCCGCTACATACGTCCCGAGGTGTGTAGATTGACTCATCACCACTTAGTCAAGTCACTGTGTCGTCATTAAGCTGTCTTTCCCCTCTCAGGCTAACTTCCCATCGCTTAAGGCACTTGTGGAAAAGATCCATGACGACCGAAAGGGTGGCGGAGGAAGCCCTCGACCTGCCGATATACTCAAAACACAGGGACCATCCATTCCTCAGGATCTGAAAGGGTATCTATCATTTTTTTTAATAAAATTTCCTTAAACCAATTGGTCTGGCTTGGGAAATTTGCAGGAGATGATTGGCTTAATGGAATCATGTTGATGGTAATACTGCAACAGGGAATCCAGTGTAAGAAACTTTCAAACTGGGTTTGTACCCAATAACATTGTCGTATTGCATGAAGCATCTCAATTGTTAGAGCACTAACCATGGTCATCCATCATTTGTCTGTCCACCATCCCCCACAACATCATTGACAACTTGGGCTTTCTTTTTCCCATTTAGTTTTGCTCCCCAAATTCTTATTTAGCTTTTATCTATCTGTTTACTAAAGTGGTAAAGCTAAATCTAATTTATTATATAACAGAAGTTATTGAGAGTAGAACATGATGATGGGTTATTTTGATGCCCACTTCCCTCCCAAAAGGTTTATTCTTAGGCTTAGATTCTTACATTATGAAATAAGATGGGCATGAGACTCGTGTCTTGCTATGTTATGTAGAACAGTATTATGACGACTTCATACCCATATAATTCAAGCATTATTCCCCCAACAATTTCGAACTAGACAAACACCCAGAAAGAACTTCATATAGTTAGTAACGTCACAATTTACACCCAGATTTTTATCTTTTCCCCTGCTTTCTTGAGTAAAGTAAAGCCCCTTCGCTTCACTTGCTGTCCTCCCTTTTCTCGTCCTGTTCTCTTTTCGAATTTTACCCCTCGTTCAGGAAATTTTCATTGCGCCTGCGATTGTGGTCGTCGGCCGACGTGCTCCATCACACGAGCGTCTCGTACACGGAGAACTGCAGGTCCGACATTGCTGGCAGGAGGAACTTCCTCCCGTTCGCCCCATTGGCGTTGTAGCTCCCTCCGGTTATGGTGTCTACCAGCACCTTGCCAGGGTACCCTGGATATGACCCTGACCCGAACTGTAACGACCCGAAAAATTTAACTGTAATAATTATATACGAGTCAAACTTGGACTTAGTCAGAATCCGACGTGGACATGAGAATCTAACATTCTCGTGGTCAGTTTATATTATTAGCGGGACATTTCGGTAACTTAGATTCGATTTCGTGTGATTACGTCACACGGGAAAGGGGACGCCAGGACCTAAACGAAATCGAATTCGGGTATCGATCTCGTTCGCGTTCCACGTCGAGGATTCTAAGACTATAATTAACCGACGAACTTTTATACATTTTATTTGAGGGAATTGTAACCCAATTTACGTGAACATAAGTAGAAAATATGATTTATAGAAGAAAAGGAAAGAAACAAATCTATAAAATAAATTATTAGGTAATATGGGGGGATAAGACGGAAGGGAGATGACTTCCTCCCGAAGTTTCCTTTTCACCTTGGGGGTTGTGAGCTTACCCGGTAGCCGTTGTCATCGCGGGAAGGGCACCCATAGGAGGAGGTGCAGCGCCCGGTCTGAGAACATCAAGGGGAGGAGAACTCACGATTGGAAGAGTTCGGAGCGGAGTCGGTACGTCTCACCCCCTCCCCCTCGTCTATGTTCTGTTCCTGTTTGTTTGGCTGCGTGCATTGTTTGGTAAAGGCGTTGGGGAGGCGGGGTAGGTCGGGTAGAATAAATGCTGTTGTTTGTCCGTTGGGTGCCTTCTAGAGCTGCATTGTTGGGGGGTTCGCCTTAGTTTGGGTGCGGGTACAGAGAGGACTTGCGACTAGTTTGATGTCGACCGTTAGTGAGCGAAGTAGAAATGGCCGAATGGCGTTCCGCATAAGGGAGCGACGAGCCTGGCTTCGTCTACCGGCAGAGCCGTCGTCCCCTTGTACGCACCACCTCTCCTCTCCTGCTTCGATGTTGTATGATCGTGCTCTGCGATATTGTGATGGACGGACGAATGATGCTAGGCTGTTTAGAGAAAAGCGTGGGGAGGGATGCGTTGAGGCCGGGGTGCGGATGTGTTATCCGGTGTTAGTCGTGTGCTTGTAGTCTGAGCTGACTTCATCTTGAGCAAGCTCTTATGAATTGTTAATGGAAAGATGCCCCGGTACCTATATGTCATGTTAGTGGGAATGGGATGTGCTAATCCCATTGTGTACATGCTTTGATGCATGATGAGTGGCCAGCAATCTGATTTCAAATGCAGGTCAGTTGAATTCGAGGCTTACAGATTGATTTCCATAATTGTGTTGCATGAGCCTTAATGTGGGCACATGATGAGTGGTTGATAGGAGACAGACCAGGATATTGCTGTTCTTTCTATTATTGGATTATTGAGATAACGAATTGTTGGAGGTTATGTATAGACGGGAATGGGGATGGCTCGCGTTAGTTTGAAAGTCAGGAGGCGGTGGTTGGGGACCGTTGGCGATGGTCTTGGCTGAATCGACTAGAGGAGGTTACGAACCTTCGGACGGGATCAACCACGTCTAGCTCTGGTTAACGGTGGTTGGGGTCCGTAGGTTGTCGGTTTCCTTGTGTCGTATGGAAGCCGACCGACGTCCGGTTGTGATCAGCCACGTCGCAGTTGTTGGCGAGTTGGATGCCACGCGGGCGTGCCATCCTCATGTCTCGGTTGCTGTACACATGAACTATGAAGAGTGGTACTTCAATCATCTGCTAAATAATGAATTTCCTGGTCTAGTTGCCTTGATTTGAGAAGAAAAGCCACTGTTAGCGATGGTGTTACCCGACAGTGTGTCGGAGGAGTACGGAGGGGTGACGACCACGTGCGGTCGTACCTGCTGGCCGTTTCCTGGGCGCTTCCGGAGGAGTGGGTGAGGACGCACTGCGGTGGTCCTGGCACCGAACGAAGTGTTGATATGAGATGAGAGGATGTTGATTCAAGGGAGTCGTTTTTATAATTATGCTTTAGATTGCTGCTTACCGACATGTGGGTTGAATTGTTATATGATATCATTATAATTGCCTATAACTATTATTGTTGGATTTGGGACTTCTGCTGTTAAGATGTGTGTTGCATAAAAGGGATTTTCGGAAATACACAATTAGGGTGTGTTTAGTAGTCTCATGTTTCGCATGTGCATGGGTGAGGCGTACTCAGCGAATTATCGCTGACCCCAATAGGGGACTATTTTTTAGTGTGACGCAGGATAAAATGGAAAAAGAAGACACGTGGCACGAATTTGAGTAGTAAGACATTAGACATTGCCACGGTGGAGGTAAAGTTTTGTCGCTTCCGCAGTTTGACCGTCAAATGACGGAGAACTACTCTGATGAAAATGGGAAAAATTCTGTAGGTCGTTTCAGTTGGTATCAGAGCGCAGTTAGTTGGAGTAATAAGGAGGAATATGATGCGCGTTAGGTTTGATAGACAGAGTAGTGCGCTCACCCGTGACACAAAATGATTAATTAGAGTCATAAATTATTAAGTCGGAAGGACTTCCCGTTGAAAGAAATGAGTTCTTTATGAACACTTGTGGTAGACATGGTTGTGGTCATCGACCTGATGCAACATTTCCTACTAAGTTCCAACGACCCTGTTAGTATTTACTTCACCTTCCTCTCCTTCGATGCTTCTTGTCATTTCAAGCCCGAAAACCTTGGATTCTTTTTCCTTATCTAGAAGACTATTGCGGGCTTTCAGATCTCTGTGGATATGTCTCGATCTGGAGTCTTGATGAAGAAATAATAGACCGCGAGCAGTTCCAGCTATTCTGTGAGCACGCCTTGGCCAATCAAGAATCCACTTTCGGGTTGGATCTGCAATTTCTCAAGCAATCATGGTCAATTGTTGCCGCAAATATGCAGACCAAATCCACCGTGCTAATTACAACGGTTGTTTTCTTTCTAAATGTCCTAGCTGTTGACACGTCTATTATTCTCTATTGCACTTCGTTTGGCTCTACCAGAATAATGTTGATAAGAGGATTTCCAAGAGCCATATCGAATATTAAAGAATCAAAGCTGTTATTTGGCATTTATTCATATATATTAGCATTCTCTCTTATTCTTGAATACAACATTCCGATGCTGAAGCTTCGATTTAGAGGGTACTACATTCTTGATTTCATAGAGACCTTGTCGCGAACCTTTCAGAAGTCTTTCCTTCTTTTTCCTATATAATGTGTACTTCTGGATCTATTTTCCTTAGCATCATCCTCACCTTACCAACATATCCTGTCGTAATACATTCTCGGAGGATAAAATATCATAGTTCTACCCATATAAGCCTCCACTTCCAGTCTTAGTGGTGAATTGGACTCTTTTGTTCTTGTTAGACTATAATCTCTTGATTCAAAATCATCATCTTCTGCCTTGGTCACCATCGTCTGAAAAATACCTTGTCAACCAGAACTTTGGAATTTCCTATTGTTGTTGTTGCCTCAGACTCCTTCTTGCATCAAACATACATTTTGTTCTATTTCCTCCTTGAGTAATTACGATGTTAGTATTTCAGCCAATAGTAAGCAGTAAAGGACATGAAATTCGATAGTTGTGCCATAATCGAGAAATCATGTGGCTGTTCTCCTCAATTACATCGTCCATCCCTGGTATTCCAAATGTCATCCGTATGAGCAATTGGTCCTCTATTTTCTGTTTCTGACTTAACTATTAATTGTTGTTTGCCTTCCAGTCTAGGCACGACGTAGGAAATTATGCTACCAGAGCCTTGAATTTCCAGAATTACTGTTTGGTGTCTTCTCATAAGACAGTAAGACAAAAAAATATAATAAAGGCAGAAAATATCTTCTCTCATCACAAGTGATCAATAGTTATGAACATATGCAAATCGATGATTCCGCCGAGAACATTTGGGTTCCTCTGGCTTTAAAGCTAATCAACCGTGTCAATTGCTTGCCTTCTTGCCTAATGGTGGAGATGTTCCTTTATTGACCTGGTTTATGGGTACTAGCTCGGAACATCACTTTGAAATGTATTTACAAATGCGAGGAGGTCTAGGATCATTCTCCCATGTTCCTTAAGTAAGCAACTGATTGATTGGCTAATCTAATGGGCCAATGTTGAGTAATAATTGAATTGATTCCTTATTGTCAACTTTGTTAAAAAAAAAAAAGAGTGAGAGCCTCGGATGTGTCCGAATGACAATAAGGGCGTGTCAGGAATTACCTCAAGGTTTCCTGTTTGGTTACACGTCTTAGAGACCTACCCCTCGGGGTATTACTTAAAGGAAATAAACCGTTGGCAATTATCTATCTTCTTTGCTAAGAGTTGGTGTACTGGAGTGCAACTTTGTAAGCGTCGTCTGTCAAGGGTAACCTGAGAGACACACATAAATGAAACACCCCACACAGGGATCCGAGTTAGGTGAGGGACATCGAGAGATGGTTGCTAGTGGATTGATAATCATGCTGGTAGTGAATTATTGTTGCGCGTGTTCTTCTGAGGAGTGGTTCTTAGTGTTATTAGACTGGGCCTCTGTAGGAAATCACCTGTGAAATTTCAGGAGTTTAGTTATGGATATCAGTCCCTCGCCAGGCTAGTTAGAAAATCATGAGGGCAGACGAAAATAAACAGGATCTCACTGTTCTAACTTACAATTAATCAAACTATAGGAGCATTGGATGAAAGTTATCCCTAGTTATGGTTCGTGAAAGGTTCCTTCGTTATAATATTAATAGGGAAGAAGGAAAAGATCTCTAGGTTACCTTACCCTGTATTTGTTGCTAAGACCGTCTGGATTATTTCTTTTAGGACAGCGTTCCTACTGTTAAGACGAAGCTCTGTGATGTTGGCCGTCTTTCTGGAAGCTTCTTGAGTTCTCCTTATTCTCCCTAATTCCATTAACACTTGTTCCTTTCCCCTCTACTTCCAAAAATAATGAACAAGTACGATGTGTATCAACCCTGGTTCAAGCATTCAATAGCTAAGCCTTTGAAAGTTCTTATCTTCCATGCTAGAGGCATAGTAGCAGTGCAGTACATCAACATTCCCAATCTTAAGCTTTTCAAGGGCTTCCTTTACGGTCTTTCCATCTTCATTCTTCCTCCAATTTTATCCATCCTCTGTAAAACATGTAGCACCTTCCGATAGAAAAGAGAAATGAATCACTTATTGGCCTGCTAGGAGATTCCGAGACAATCTGAAACCTCTGGCAATTGCAAAGAATTTCACGAATTCTCGCAGACTTTAACCATGGACGTTGTGCCTCCTACTGTAACTTCTTGATATTTAGCTGGGGGTTCAGGCCAAATGAACAACGCTGAGCCTTGACCCCGAAATACGAACCAGGATCGCACCACCTCGAGAGAGTTTGATGGAGATCATCATTCAGAATATTAATAATAAGATAGGGCACGGTGATACAGAAGGATACACATAGCCCATCTCAAATCTTGGGGAATGGTATGTAATTTCTGAGCATCTCCAAGTTAACGTCTATTTGTCTCTCATGTTATCTGGTGAGGGTGGTATATGGAAGTTGAGTCCGTGTATGAGGCGGATGCTTTTGAATCATGCTGCGTTATATGACTGCATTCCCCTACAAATTAAAGTATAAGTGTGTGAATTATTTGGCAGTCTGTTATAATGCAGTATCTTTAGAGGCAACTGGACTTGGGATGGTTTTTCCATAGTAGATTATGGAAGTTAAGTGTATATAAAGTTTTTATATACTAACACGTGTGTTTTGAAGTTCCTTTTTGTGCTTGTATCATTGTGTCTTACTTTTATGGCAGAAAGCCCATTTATTCTTGTTATCTGCGATGATGTTTTATATTCTCTTAGTTCATTTTTACAAGGACCGTATTTAATGATGCTATTGAGCATTGCCATTGGACAGTTGACATCTAACTGTTGATCTGAAGTCACGTTGGACTCATCTTTTTGGCAAGCCTTCGATTCCAGGGCCGTTTTCTAGTGGTAAACTGACTAAAGATGTAGCCTTATTTTATAGCTGGTGGAGTCAGGTTAGCATGCAGAGTCATTATGATCAAGGCAGATGTAAATTTCTGGGAGTGATCATCCATTATGACTTTATTCTTTTGCGTCTCTATACATGTCACCTACATATATGAAAACATCTTAATGTTTTAGATCTGCACGTGCCAGCAAGTGTTGTAATCCTCACAAATAAGGTAAATCCCTCAACTGCTTTTGCATAGCAACAGACTGTAGAAAGATTTCAGTAGAAATAGTTTGTTAGAAATCTTGGGGCAGTTGCTGCTACTTCTCTCCGAGGTTGTTCCATATTAAAGGATCTTTGTTCCTTCCGATTTCCTGCTTCTACAGAATTGGATATACAACATGGAAATCCATTTTCTTCTCCCTCGTACTTGCAACACATACACTCACTCATCACTACTGCATATATTACAACTGCATTGGGGA
The DNA here is from genome assembly GCA_029817715.1 of Melastoma dodecandrum. Lineage (NCBI taxonomy): Eukaryota > Viridiplantae > Streptophyta > Magnoliopsida > Myrtales > Melastomataceae > Melastoma > Melastoma dodecandrum. The sequence goes on along the minus strand of JARUPY010000537.1, from coordinate 1,040,946 downwards.
TTCAAATATTGTTGTCTGGTTCTGCATCACACTCCTTTAAGTTCATATTTGGCCAGGAACTGTGCAGCGCAAAATTGCATGCTGACACGATTTCTCCTACTGTCAAGTAAATCAAGTTTTGCCCAAGGCTTTCGATGAATTTCGACTTCTCCAACTTCTTTATTACCTCACTTCTCGGGTTTGCTAGAACAAGCTGAACATGGGTGGAAAGTTCCATCTTGGGTTATTGTTTCAAGAGAGGAGAAGAATTTAGTTTATGCTGAACTTTTGTACCCCAGTTTTCCTTATCTGGAGTCCCTTCCTTCTTATATTCCTGTTGACTTCTCTAAGCATGCCGATCCCACTCTTGTCTATACTCCCGACAGCTGTAGATGTGGAAATAGGGATACAAGTATTAATGTCATTCTTGTTCTCTTTGGTTAATGTTTGAGTTTGTCCACAACGATGAATTTGTCTACAGATTGTTAAAAACGTACTGCTCAGGTCTAGCATGACATACCGCAAGCTATTTTTCCCTGTAGCCTTGATCCTGTCTTCTCCCTCGTGAAAGCTTCACGAAATTCTGCAACAAAGAATTTCAAAATCCGGATTACTAAAGTTGGCTGTTAAATACTACTCTGAGGAAACCACGGCATGTGACTTGTGATTACCTTTCTCTTAAGTAGTTTGAGTTAGCAAAGAAAATAGGAGAATTGATCTGAAGAATGAGGATTGCTGGAACTCATTCTGCATTAGGGTATTGATCAACGCTTCTCTATATCATGGGAGTTGAATACCGAATGAAAGGAACACATTCCTACTTAGGTGAGAAAGGTAATAAAAAGATTTTGTTACTAATTAAATTTCGAGGACGAAATTTGCTTAAGGGGGGTGGATTGTAACGACCCGAAAAATTTAACTGTAATAATTATATACGAGTCAAACTTGGACTTAGTCAGAATCCGACGTGGACATGAGAATCTAATATTCTCGTGGTCAGCTTGTATTATTAGCGGGACATTTCGGTAACTTGGATTCGATTACGTGTGATTACGTCACGCGAGAAAGGGGACGCCCTGACTCAAACGTAATCGAATTCGGGTATCGATCTTGTTCGCGTTCCACGTCGAGGATTCTAAGACTATAATTAACTGACGAACTTTAATACATTTTATTTGAGGGAATTGTAACCCAATTTACGTGAACATAAGTAGAAAATATGATTTATAAAAGAAAAGGAAAGAAACAAATCTATAAAACAAATTATGAGGTAATACGGGGGGATAAGACGGAAGGGAGATGACTTCCTCCCGAAGTTTCCTTTTCACCTTGGGGGTTGTGAGCTTACCCGGTAGCCGTCGTCGTCGCGGGAAGGGCACCCATAGGAGGAGGTGCAGCGCCCGGTCTGAGAACATCAAGGGGAGGAGAACTCGCGATTGGAAGAGTTCGGAGCGGAGTCGGTACGTCTCACCCCCTCCCCCTCTTCTATGTTCTGTTCCTGTTTGTCTGGCTGCGTGCATTGTTGGGTAAAGGCGTTGGGGAGGCGGGGTAGGTCGGGTAGAATAGATGCTGTTGTCTGTCCGTTGGGTGCCTTCCAGAGCTGCATTGTCTGGGGGTTCGCCTTAGTTTGGGTGTGGGTACAGAGAGGACATGTGACTAGTTCGATGTCGACCGTTAGTGAGCGAAGTAGAAATGGCCGAATGGTGTTCCGCATAAGGGAGCGACGAGCCTGGCTTCGTCTTCGGGCTGAGCCGCCATCCCCTTGTACGCACCACCTCTTCTCCCCTGCATCGATGTTGTATGATCGTGATCTGCGAAATTGTGCTGGACGGACGAATGATGCTAGGCTGTTTAGAGAAAAGCGTGGGGAGGGATGCGTTGAGGCCGGGGTGCGGATGTGTTATCCGGTGTTAGTCGTGTGCTTGTAGTCTGAGCTGACTTCATCTTGAGCAAGCTCTTATGAATTGTTAATGGAAAGATGCCTCGTTATCTATATGTCATGTTAGAGGGAATGGGATGTGCTGATGCCGTTGTGTACATGCTGTGATGCGTGATGAGTGGCCAGCAATCTGATTTCAAACGCAAGTCAGTTGAATTCGAGGCTTACAGATTGATTTCCATAATTGTGTTGAATGAGCCTTAATGTGGGCACATGATGAGTGGTTGATAGGAGACAGACCAGGATATTGCTGTTCTTTCTATTATTGGATTATTGAGATAACGAATTGTTGGAGGTTCTGTATAGACGGGAATGGGGATGGCTCGCGTTAGTTTGAAAGTCAGGAGGCGGTGGTTGGGGACCGTTGGCGATGGTCTTGGCTGAATCGACTAGAGGAGGTTACGAACCTTCGGACGGGATCAACCACGTCTAGCTCTGGTTAACGGTGGTTGGGGTCCGTAGGTTGTCGGTTTCCTTGTGTCGTATGGAAGCCGACCGACGTCCGGTTGTGATCAGCCACGTCGCAGTTGTTGGCGAGTTGGATGCCACGCGGGCGTGCCATCCTCATGTCTCGGTTGCTGTACACATGAACTATGAAGAGTGGTACTTCAATCATCTGCTAAATAATGAATTTCCTGGTCTAGTTGCCTTGATTTGAGAAGAAAAGCCACTGTTAGCGATGGTGTTACCCGACAGTGTGTCGGAGGAGTACGGAGGGGTGACGACCACGCGCGGTCGTGCCTGCTGGCCGTTTCCCGGGCGCTCCCGGAGGAGTGGGTGAGGACGCACTGCGGTGGTCCTGGCACCGAACGAAGTGTTGATATGAGATGAGAGGATGTTGATTCAAGGGAGTCGTTTTTATAATTATGCTTTAGATTGCTGCTTACCGACATGTGGGTTGAATTGTATATGATATCATTATAATTGCCTATAACTATTATTGTTGGATTTGGGACTTCTGCTGTTAAGATATGTGTTGCATAAAAGGGATTTTCAAAAATACACAATTAGGGTGTGTTTAGTAGTCTCATGTTTCGCATGTGCATGGGTGAGGCGTACTCAGCGAATTATCGCTGACCCCAATAGGGGACTATTTTTTTAGTGTGACGCAGGATAAAATGGAAAAGAGGACACGTGGCACGGATTTGAGTAGCAAGATAGTAGACATTGCCACGGTGGAAGTAAAGTTTTGTCGCTTACGCAGTTTGACCGTCAAAGGACGGAGAACTATTCTGATAAAAATGGGAAAAATTTTGTAGGTCGTTTCACGAACTCCCCTGCACACGCGGTCAGGCTTAGAGCGGGGCCTCCACGGGACCCGGGATGTATCCGTTGCCGAATGGATTAGTAGCCGTCCCCGCCAGGAGGGTATCGATGATGATGATCATCCCGTCAACCCCGGCGTCCCCGTTCGGCGGTACCAGTGGCGTGACTTGTGGGCCATATATGGGCTGGTGGAATGGCCATGCACACTGCCCCGGGCATTGTGTGGCCAAGTTCCCTACCCAGATGAAGGTCGGGCCACGGTGGCCCGACAACCAGTGTGAGCCACCGCGGGAGCAGAACCCCTCGACAACGACATCCTCAGAGGTCAGCACGATGGTATTAGACGCTGACGAGTGCGGAGCTGGTTTGGAGGCTAGTGCACGGAGGTGGTAGTTCTTTAGGGTAGTTGGGGCGGAGGGTGGTGGTCAACGGCTGCTTGGCCGTACCCCAGCAGACGGAGAGTACTTCTCGGTGGTTTTTCACCAGGAGGAGGAGGAAGGGGAGGGAAGAGGGAGTAGAGAAAGTCGACGACAATGAAATGTTGAGAAGGGGAGAAGTGACCGTACCATACGAGGTTGACGGAGACGTTACCCTTGAGAAGGGGGCCATGGTGGTACATGAGGACGAGGGGGTGTTGTTGGGCGAGGGCGGGGAGAGGCATGAGGGAGAGGAGTACAAGGAAGGGAAGGAACGATCGCGATGATGACGGAGGAGGAGGAGGAGGAGTGGAAGCCATTGGTTGGAGGTAGTTGTGGTGGTGGAGGTGGAGGTGCAGAGGAGACGATGGTGAAGGGCAAAGGAGATGAAAGAAGATGGCGTTGGATGTGTTTTGCTTTTGGATGCAGAGAGAGCATGATGGGCAGCTTAACTGGGACCCCTTTTTTATAATAATAATAATAATAATAATAATCTTTTTACTATATTACGTAGTTTTTATATCATCATGCTTTGTGGCAATCATTTCTCCCCATCTAGTGCGAATATAGTTAGTTTGCTTTAGAACATAATGGAACTCTGCTCCTATTTTATGCAATTAAGTTTTCGCATAATGCGAATTAAGATAAGATTGAATACTTATTTTTTATTTTATTTTTTTGGGAGGGTAGGAGTGGATATAAAAGAGAAAGTTCAGATCAATTAGCAGATGTCTGCAAACCAAAGGATTTGACATTCGTGCAGACTTTCTTTTTTTTTAATAAATAATTTCTCTATTTACATGAATTAGTTTACAACAAAGTCAGACATACTTAAAAAATAATTCCTTCCTTCCTTCTTATTTATCTTAGCATTTTAGAGAATTAGAATTAAAGAAGAAAGGGATAAAGTTTCTTTTATATATCATCAAAAAAAAAAAATCAAAGCTAACGTTACGCTTTATAGGCTTATAAACTCTCTTGATTCTTAACACTTACGACACTACAACTATCTACGAGAAATTTCACCGAAAATTTAGAAATTTTGTATTAAGTGTTGGGTAAAATTTTTTTAATATTTTTTACTTGGGGACATCTATTTTTTTCAAAATATTTAATGTCTAATTAAAAAATCTTTTTAAAACTTTTGAAAAATAAACAAAAATATATTCTAATCCTTAAGAACAAATATGAAAAATATTTTAAGAAATAAATCCATCAGTGTGCATATGAATGAATAAGATGCATTTAAGAAAAGATAAACAGGAAAGACATCATCATCATGGATCGATATTCTTCAATCCAAACTAGCACGTTGTACTGGCCAATGACGACGAGGATGATGGAAGGACCCCCCTATTCCTGTTTTCAAATAATCGGGATATTTACATAACAATAATAATATTGTTGTTCATGTACTTAAACAAGCTGCATGGGAGTAGAGGATGCCAAGTCATCGAGAGTTTATCTACTAAATCATATCGAAATGTTAAATTACAGTCGTCGTCGTCCCCATAAATAAAAAGTGGCTGCCTGCACAAATGAATGATATGCAATTTGTTCTTCAAGCAAAAGGCAGTAAAGAAAGATCGATGCTTTTGTTTCATCAACATCGGATTGGTCCAACTGAAAATGGATAATTAGGTCGGTCTTCACGGCGATCAAATGAAGACCATTTCGTCGAGTAAAACTATAGTAGTTACTGAAGCTAGTACTACTATCCAAGTGAACATAAGCAAAACAAGCCAATGCATGCGCACATGAGACGTGATGTATTTGTCACTTCTTGTACGAGCAAATCCTCCAATGTAAAGACACATCTTTCGTTTTCCACTTTTCATTAGTTGTATCTACAAAATACGCTTCATCTCTGTTCATTAATACAACCTGGTGTGAACACTAAAATCTCACGTAGAGATATAAGCTTACAAATTGTCGTATTAAAATGTGTAGCGGGTTTTGTCTCTAGTCACAAATATTGTACGTGATTCCTCTGATTCGATCTTCGAAGAATAACGGTTGTGAATGGTGATCCTGAGCTCTAGCAGTATTTCAGCAGAACTTCCGGATGAAATGTTAATAAAGTCGTCGGGGCCTATGGCGTGATCTGGCAGAGCTTCGATATCTTGATAAAGTCGTCGGGGCCATTGGGCGTGATCCGGCAGAGCTTTGATAGCTTGATGAAGTCGTCAGGGGCCTTTGGGCATGAGCAGAACCTCAGGGCGTGTTGCAGAAGAACACCGAGCGATGGACGTCGACAGAGCATCGGTGAGCGGGATGCGGCAAGAATCTTCAAGAGCTCCAAAGACAGAATCTTCTCTCCACCTATGTATATATTGTGTTGTGTGCGATGAATGAATGAGGAGGCCTCTATTTATAGGACTCCAGGGCCGATTTAAATTAGGAAGCTAGTAATCGCATATTAGGCAACCAGACTATGAGTCCGGCTTGAACTTCGGCTAAATTTGGCCCAAAAATACTTTTGTCTAGGTTGGGCTTGTGGCTTTCATTTATAATCCAATATATATATTTTTGTGGACTTGAGATTATGACTCATTCTAATTTCTTTATGACTTGGTTTATAGTTTATTTATAAATCATAAAATTGGGTAACACTCACTAAGCTTTTTATGAAGCCCCATGATTATAGTAGACAAAAAAAATTGATGTCTACAAATGCCCCACTTTAATTCTTTCCTTGAATTATATAATGCTGAAGAGGATGAAATTAAAGTACATAAATTTCCTTTAGAAACTTGATATGCTTCCGACGAAACTTGATGACTACGATCGCTGGCCGCTGACACAATGTGAATGCGCAAAGTTGCTGACGGCACTGTAGGAACAGAAAACAGAGCTGTAAGAAAACTAATCCCTTGATCAAACAATGTGCGTGACTGCAATTACGATAATTAGAGGCGGACATTGCAAAGATTTTCACTGATATAAAATTTAGTCTTTAAGTTGTCCTTGGAGTTGCGGCTGACTGACCGACAGGTGTTAGGACCAGCCAGTGAAGACTTTTGCAGCAGTCGACGACATGGTTTAATAAGGAAAATAGTAAAGCAACAAGGTTTCAGAAGAAACGAATGCTAAGAGCAAGAAGGAGCAGAAAGGCTAGAAGAAGAAGAGGAGAGGACAAGAAGAGAGAGAAGGAAATTCTGCATTTTCTATATTGATTCTTCTGTTTGTCCTACAGTCCAATATATAACCACCTGCAGCACACCTTTCCCTATAACAACCACCGTGGTGTGCATAACAGACTGTGGGTTGGCATGACAGACTAAACAACTCTGACTTATTACACGCCTATGCCATTGGGCTTCGTCTTTATGGGCGCCGCTCTGTTTTCTCCTTCTTCTTGGGTTTCATTTCTCTGGTTTACTTTCCAACACTTCCCCGCAAATTGAGCTATCTCTGTCTTCTGTCTCATCCCAGAGAGATTGAGATTCTTTCACTCCATCCCTCTCTCCTTTTCTGTACAATCCTCCATCTTCCCCGCAACCTGGACAGTCTGGTCCCTCTTCCTCGAACTGTACCATGTCTTGAGCGTCAAGTCGGCAGCCCACACCCGGTTGCTTGGACACTGTGAGCTGAGTGCGTGCAGTAAGAAAACGCTGTACAGAAATCACCTTAGTAAGCATATCAGCCAATTGATCCTCTGAGCCAACATGAAGCAGCTTTAACTGGCCGTTCATCACTTTTTCCCTTACGAAATGAAAATCTATCTCCACATGCTTAGTCCGAGCATGAAGAACTGGATTCGCAGCTAATTAAATAGTGCTCAAGTTGTCACAGTATAACACTGGAGTAGAGACAGAGGTTGCTGTTTGCAGCGGCACCTGCAATTCGCTTAAGAACCCCTGTAACCACAAGACCTCAGTGACACCATCGGCAAGAGCTCTGTACTCTGCTTCAGTACTTGAGCGTGAAACTACTCGTTGCTTATGGGACGCCCATGAGACCATATTAGAACCCAGAAAGACACATTAACCTCCAGTACTTCTCCGGTCATCAGGACACCCAGCCCAGTCGGCATCAGTAAAGCAGACTATCTCCGGTAAATTTCCAGCTGAAATATGCAACCCATGATTCAGGGTTCCCTTGAGATACCTTAGAATGCACTTGACAGCTTGAAAATGAATCGTGGTTGGATGCTGCAATATTGACAGACCTTGTTCACGGCATAACAGATGTCTGGACGGGTATTAGTGCAATACTGAAGCGCACCCACCAAGCTACGATAAACAGATGGATCCTCTAGTTCATCACCCTCATACTTAATTCCAAAGAAACATAACTCCTTTGTTAATTCTATGCAGAGTAGTGCTAATCTATGTCTCACCAATAACAGGCATGGCCTGATAAAAGTCCACATGGAAACATGGAAGTAAGGCCTCAAGAAAAATCCAATCTTATGTTTGCAAAAAAATCTGTGATGCGAAATGGAGAGAATCAAGTGCTTTTCCCAAATTATTGTTCTAAGATAATGGGCCTAGAAGGAGGTTCAAGTACATAGTTTTCATTACTGATCACCAAACATGGGGGTAATTTTAGAGTTCAATTCTTCTGTAGAGCATGATAGTCCATAGTCTTCAACTATAGCAGCTACAGCTTCGACGGGCATTTTCCCAGCTACCTTAGGAGTTTCTCTACCATCCCAACGCTTGTCATAGTTAGCCAAGTATACTTTTAAGAGCTGTCTGCTGAGCCTGATTACAGCGTGCTGAAATCTGGTAATCGGGAAAGAAAACACATGATTCATTCCCTATTAAAATCAGACCACATTCATACACTTAACAATGCGTCTATGTGGTTGTCCAAAGCCTGTGTGAACTGTGTGAAGCTTTGAGCGCACTGTGTGATCGACGGAGAATAGAAGGTGCTAAGTGATCACCTAGTTCTTACCTCTTGCAAACTGCGTCTAGGAGTGCAAAGGGCTGTGTGCTACCTTGGTTATCGTGAGAGGGACTATGTGTCCTCGGTGCGTTCAACTAGCTGCTGGCGAACCGTCTAAGGGAAGTTAAGTGAATACCTGTGCTAATTGCAGTAACCAGCTGTTAACCCATCGACAAGAAGGCGCTTTGTTATGTCTTTTCATAGGAAAGTCTCGAACCGACGGAGTTTGAGCAGTTAGACACACACTTGCCGGTGCACGCCAGAAGTCTCGTGCCTGCAAGGTAGAACAGGAGTTGGGAACGCTGCCGGAGTGGAAAGAAATCCTCCCGAGCATAGGGGTGTTGTGCAGAAGTCTCGACTTCCTGATACATAGGGACAATGGAGTAGGTGCGTGGGAGCCACCGGAGCTGAAAATTCCACCTTAGGCACTGGATGTACAGTGTAGTGAGTCACGGGTGTGGTAACCGTGCACGCCCGAACTGAGTGTAGGATGAATTCGCTGTGTGAGAAGTCAGGTTCCACTATGTGAGGAACCAATTCCTTGTGGTTATCTCTTGAGTGCTTACAGGCTTATCTTGAGAAGAGACAAAAGCTGTGTGGAAATCCCCTGCTGAGCTATTAAGTGTTGAAGCACTCCTCTACTGTGAACAAGAAATGGGTTGCTCTTTGAGGATTTACACTCTGACACAACGTTGTCTTCGTGCTTTGATAGACAGGCTTATGCCTAAGCGACAACATGTTATGTGAAAATCCTTTGAGCAATCAACTGCTGAGTGTGAGCATCATTCTGCTGAAAACGAGAAGACGTCCAATATATGAGGAGCTGATCGTTGCCTAGGAATGATATCATCTTGTAAAGGATTTTAAATCTCACTTGTTGAGATACCAAAAGCCTAATGCAAAAGGTTCATTTGCACCCATTATATTTATATAGTGGAATCACCTCTACGGTGAAAAATGGACATAGGTCGATTAAGGCCGAACCACTATAGAAACTATTGTGTCCCTTACGATCGATCGTTCTTACATCCATACGAGTATCTAACGATAAAAATCGCAACGCTTACAGCGAGCCGACCTCACTCCTGAGTAACGCTTTGCTGTGACACAGTACGCTTCCATATACGCTGAGGAAGAGCGAAAAAGTGATGAACACTAATTCACCCCCTCTTAATGTACAAAAACAATCCAACAAAATTACAATACGTGTGTTGGATTTTCCCAAATTTCATTTGTTGGTCGATGTGACTGGGAACTTTCGCGAGAAAGGAATCATAAAGCCAGCGATCAAAAAGATAAGATAACCAGTTTTATTCAATCAAAAAGAGTCCGAACAAGTAAAACCCAAAAGAGTAGACATGGACTTAGGGTTCATACACCACATGACATGAACATGATCTTCATTTTGCGTACCGACTATGACAAGAAGACATAGTGTTCTTTTTTATCGATGTCGTCAAATGAGTATGATTCATACCTTAACCAACAATCTCGGTGTTGGAGCTGCACGCCCATTGAGTTCTTACAATGAATATTGATGTCCTTTTGGATGGACGAGAAGCACTCCCCACATTCTTTGGGCCCAAAACCTTGATTGCAGTACGCCTCCATGAATAATTCTGTAGCGTCTGACTCGATAAGAAACGGGTACTCACCAGTTCTATACGGGACGAGGCTCGTCATCAAACCGTCCGTGCAATTAGACAAGGCTCTAGCGAAGAGCGAGTCGTCCGAGAAGTTGGCCTTGTTGCACATCATGAAGACAATCTGGGGATCCACATCAGTGACGGCTCCAGGAAAAGCGAAAGCAAACACGGTCACAGTAATCACGGTGCATAAGCTGGCGGTATTCATGGCTTGTACTCTATTTGATCAGTCGGTTGAAGAAGCAACAACTTCGGAACTCTTAATTTATAGCAGCAAATCACTCTAGTTGTTTACAGTTGTTTTTGTTCCTGTGCTGTTGTCAGTGGCTACTCAATCGGCAGGCCGTCGTACTTCTTGCAAGCGACAATCAGTGGCTACTCATTCGGCAGGATTTTAACATCTTGCAAGCGACAATCATCCCAATAATAACATATCGCCAGGGGGGGGGGGGTGGGTGAAGGAAACAATGGTCTGCATTGGACGAGGTTGTGCTTTCCCCAACATCAGTTGGATTTTCTAATGTCCTTTATGTTATAAGTGTTAAGAAATTGATTTCTTGAAAAAAATAAGCCTGAGAACTTTTTCCTAGAGAAGATAAGACAAAAGAAATTGTTCTTAATCCATACACACAAGCACCGACTGCAGATTACAACAAAATGATAAGTTGTCCCTATTTTTTAGGAAACACAAACTGTCACACTTAAACTTCAACCCACTAAAATTAAAGAAAATAAACTGCAAGCTTAAAATAACCTTAACTTCTAACAATAAGTTTCACGGTAGTAAGATTTAGTTAAAAAAATTGTATCTTGTCGTGGATCATTTCCAGGAGTGCCCCGCCCGACCGGAAGTTAGACTGAGAGGGGTAAAAAACTGCTTAATCTGAGACGCAGAGGAGTCTATGTACGCACATCAGGTCGTATGTAGTTGATGATCACACAAGGCGAAGCTCCACCACGTAGAAGTCCTCCTCAGAGTCATGCAGCAGCCACGGCTACTGCTAGAAGAATAATAGCTCAAGGAACAGCAGCGGGTTTCGATTTTCATGAGAGGAAATGGAAGCGCGAGACTGTCACACTCTCAATCCTTTTGTTATTCAATTATGGGTTCCAACCGATCCTCCGGACCATCTTAACTACGTCTCTCGACACCAATGCAGCCCAATTGATGGCCAAGAAGCAGTCCTGCATTCTTCGGCTCGCAAACCTCTACTGCAATCTGCCTGCATGTATGAGTCTATTTCTTGTGATTTTATAAGAAATGGGTACTCAGTCTCGACGCGCTCGCCCTCAAAATGCCCCGTGCAGGAAGACCAGTACACATCGAAAAGAGAGTTGTCTACAAATTTAGTCTCGCTGTCTGTCATATTGACGATATGCATATCCAGAACAGCGGCGTCTCCACGGAAAGAGATAGCGAACAAAGTGCCTATTATCGCAGCACAAAGAATGCTGGTACTCCTGGCTAGTCCTAACGCCTGTCGGTCAGTCAGCCGCAACACCAACGACAACTTAAGGACTCAATTTTATATCAGTGAAAATCTTTGCACTGTCCGCCTCTAATTATTGTAATTGTAGTCACGCACATTGTTTGATCAAGGGATTAGTTTTCTTACAGTTCTGTTTTCTGTTCCTACAGTGCCCTCAGCAACTTTGCGCATTCACATTGTGTCAGCGGCCAGCGATCGTAGTCACCAAGTTTCGTCGGACCAAAGAGAAGAACCGTTCTTGTATTTCATAGACCTAATCTACCATCGCCATTTCGATCGGACTCCTGCAATAGCAACAAATCACGGATGTGTTCAAAATTATTTTCATGTTCAGAATACGTATAAGTTGCAAGATGATCACTAGGCGTGACATTGGACTTCTAAGATGTCAGCATCATAAAATTCACGTGCTGCAGAATCCATCTTCCCTCTTTTCAAATCGATCTTGATTAGTTTCTAATGCTCTGACTCTGACTGATGTATTTGACGGCGGTAATTTCGCACGGTTCAACTCAGCCATTCAATTTCGAATACCACATCTTGGATTTGTTGCATTTCAATAGAATGTAGACTTGAAAGAGGCTTAGTTCGGATTTTAGATTGCTTGCACATAAATTCAACTTATTTTCGAGGAAACTTCACTTCACCAAAAGAGGAGAGGCTACATGCTTATCAGTAAACAAAAATTGCTGAAGCTTCATGCTTATCAGCATCAATACCAATCAATGATCCGACTCGATATTTTCACAATATAACCACTACTAGAGCACCTTAGGTGAGTCAGAAACGATGTAGAAGACCAAATCAGAAGCAACTCAACATTGAACAAACCGTGACAAACATCGCAACTCCCAAATACCAGTAAAATCGAAGTAATCTAACGCAATAAACAACTCCAGACTGATTCTACCTCACAACAAGTAAAAGCTAGATCACTCACATGGAGTATTCTATCACCATAGTCTTCGATGGTTCCAACTCGAGCCCCTTGGATGCTGCAAGGAATCTACATGACGTAATGGAATTTCCTTCATAAATCTTACCTATAAAAGACTGATGCCATGTAAAGTTCCTCCCAAATTGCCCTACATCTCGGGACATGGCTTTCCCTCCCTAACTTCATCTCCCCCAATGATGACAGCGAACGACTGCTTCCGTCATATAACATGCATAATTGTTTATTACTTCGATTCAATAATATATTTGTCAACACCATTACATTTTGAGGGAATTAAAAGCTTACCTTCATCAAAAGATATTTTCATTTCTATGCTTCCCGAGGATAATTCGATGCCACGGCCATGGGTACGCCATTTCCTCTAAGATGCTTAATAAGCCAGTTTGCACCTGGAAGTGCCTTGATTTTCGACCATCTGCAGAAAGAAAAGAGGAACAATTAGGCTCTGGAAGTTATACTATGCAACATGCAAATAGACTTAAAGAGGTGTGCAATAAATTAATTCCAAAGAAACATAACTCCTGTGCTAATTCTATGCAGAGTAGTGCTAATCTATGTCTCACCAATAATATGCATGGTCGGATAAAAGTCCACATTGAAACATGGCAGTAAGGCCTCAAGAAAAATCCAATCTTATGTTTGCAAAAAGCTCTATGGTACGAAATGGAGAGAATCAGGAGCTTTTCCCAAATTATTGTTCTAAGATAATGGGCCTATAAGGAGGATAAAGTATACAGTCTTAAAAAATGATCACCAAACATGGGGGCAATTTCAGAGATCAGTTCTTCTGTAGAGCATGATGGTCCAAAGTCTTCGACTATCGTAGCTGCAGCTTCGACCGGCGTTTTCCCAGCTATCTTAGGAGTTTCTCTACCATCCCACCGCTTGTCATACTTAGCCAAGACAGACAACCCGCGTGCCAAATAAACCCAGTCACAAGTAAAACATCAGCAGACATCCCAGAGAAGACGCACCAATCCCCAGGACAACAACCCAATCCACCCACCCTTCAAAACCAAAACCCAATTACTCAATTCACTCTAAAATCCCACCTACCCACTTCCCCAATCCTTAGACACTTTGGTAGCCAAAAAAGGGGCAGTCTTTTTAATCATTCCCACCTCGAAAGCCGCAATCTCAAAGTAGATTGGGAATAAGACAACAAAGGCGAACAGCCTGACCAAAATGATACAAAGCAGAGGAGGAAGAGGGCGGCGAGATGGAAGAGCTGGGCGTCGACTGAGGCGGGCAGGACGGACGGAGGAGGAGGGTCCACCGATTATACCTCGAGAGGGATTATTATAAATATTATAAATATAAATTCCATCTACTTTTTTTAATAAAACAATTAATTATTCAGAATAAATATGTCATCAAACTTGTTCTTTAACTATAGTTATTGAAGTGGAAGATGACCGGGCACTAGGGTGCCTGCTACGCCAACGTATTCGGCTGCACGAGGTCCGCCGATCTCATCCGCCTGGGAACAACGAGGACTGCTGCTGGGAGTTGAGCTGTGGTCGATGACTAGCCAGTCCATGTTTGCGAATGACGCCTGTCGCCTTGAATAAAGAAGGAAAAGTTGGTTCCAGAATGTGATTGGATTAAAGGATGCACAGGGATCGATCTCACGACTGAAAGAGAGAAACGTAATCAATGGGGTAGGGTTCGCGCATCCATTTCTTCAGTTGAAGCAACAAGACAGTCGACTACTTAGTTATATGAATTACAATTCAGATCGTTTTTCCGGAAAGTATCATCACGAACACGATTATCTTCCTAAACGGTGATTCTCGTTCCGAAGCTCCGGAATCGATCAGAGTTTGACGGTAATGACCAAAGGGAATCAAGGAGGTAAGTGGATCATGGAAATGGATCAGGGCTCACCATTCTTTGTTAATACGTCCGACAACCAGGTATACACTATGGTGATGATGAAACTCGTAGAAGGAAAATTCTGAACTTGGCATAGGGCTTTTGAAGTTGCTTTGTCGAGTAGGACCCCAAATAGGATTTGTAGATGGTGTTTAACAACAGAAATTTTAGGCCACAGATCTCAAGCTTTATATGTGGATCGACGGACTAAATTGCAGGCCCAAAGACGGAAATCCAGTAAGAAGGTAACCACGGATACACACCAGGCGAAGGCTTGCTGGGCGAAGAGATCACGAAGCGATGGGATTAACAGGCGACGGGCGACCACAGATCGGCGAAGCAACAAGCGACAGTCAAACTAGGCGAGCGAAAAAACTCTACGGCGAAGGCTAATGGGCGACACGATCGATTAGTCAACTATTAAGGAAGGCTCCAGAAGATCTCGAGATCTGGAAGGAGATTGTTGCCAAGTTTTCTCATATGGAAATGAGATATTCCATGGAAGACTGGCGGCAAAAGAAACGTAATATATGTGCAATACATAGTTACCGTATATAGGTCTAGCTTAGTATAACTATTTGTTCTTAGGCATTGTACATCAACACCTCTCTACAGACGGACATATATTGTCAATTTATCTTTTCAAGCATTTCGGCGTTGTTGACATGGCAAAATCTTGGGCCTAATTCTGACAAAGCCCGTAAAAGCCCATGAGGCCTACAACCAAGTTAAACATATCAAGCCTGCACCCGCAGTCTACGTAGACTATGAGGCAAATGAAGTCTACAGAGGCGGGGTAATAATCTTGTAATCAAGGGAAGTCTACAAGCCTGCGCCTCCAAGAGACACAAAGTCTACTGGCTTGCGCCTGCAAAGGATACGAAGTCTACAGACCCGCGCCTGCAAAAGACACGTGTCAAGGGAAAACGGTTACACAGCCCCGAGAAAAAAGAAACTTGTTACCCACGCTTATATCAACACACGTCTTAGAAGACAACCAATTAAACTCGAAGTCAGAGGAGTTTACGACCCACGATCAAACGAATGGAAGTCAGTTATCTCCGAGATTCTTGGGGAGAATCGAGTTTGGAAAATCTTCGGAAGGTCGTAACAGACTGGGTATAAAAGGGAGAGGATCTCCCTTAGAGAAAATCACGAACAAATCAGCCAACAGAAGCTTATCTTGCTCGTCACCCCTTAGTTGTTAGTTGTTAGGATTCCCCGACCTGGGCGAAACTCTTAAAGTTTCAGTGGTCTTCCTTCCACCGTCAGAGTGAGCAACCGTAGCTCCGGCAACAAATCTCCGCCTTCACTTCCACCACCAGGGTGAGCAATCGTAGCTCTGGTAACAGCCCTCCGCCTTCGACTCCAACGCCAGGACGAGCCACTGTAGTCCGGGTACACACCTCCGCCTTCGACTCCAACGCCAGGACGAGCCACCGTAGTCCCGGTACACCCTCCGCCTTCGACTCCAACGCCAGGACGAGCCACCGTAGTCCCGGTACACATTTCTGCCTTCGACGCCTCCGCTAGGGTCAGCCACCGCAGCCTTGGTGTCCACGTTCACATCAGCACCCGACCGCATCCAGTCCATCAAGTCCAGCAGCTAAGTCCTGCTACCTGAGGAGCACAAGTCTACAGCGCTCTGCCATCAAGTATACGACGACGCCCCAAGTCTACGGAGCACTGTAGCTAGTCTACAATCTTACCACCGTCCTTATTTTTACTTTTATGGCTGTAAGCTTTCTTTACTTCATGTAAAAATTGTTTGCATTCAATTAATCTCTTCAATTACTTACTGGCGACCACATCTACAAATCCCTGTGAGTCTTATTGCCGAATATTTCTGGTGTGATCCGTTTCCTAGGCGAATACGTTTTTGGCGACCACAGTGGGAGACGAGTTAATACTCACATGGCAAAGAATATCAGGAGTTGGGTTAATCGCAACCCTCCACCTCCATTAGATGGAGACGGCCAGAATATAGCAAGATACGCAAAGGAGGAGACCACGGCTCTAGGAAGCCAAGTGGCGGCAACTCAACACTCTTTCGGGGCACATACTCAACCCTTTAGGCTTGAGTTCTATAAAGAATTTAATGATACGAAGAACTTGATGGACAGATGTATCACCGGGCTACGAGACAATATAATTCAGATACTGGAGCAAATCAATGCCTTAAACACGCCAAGCGCCGTCGCAAAGCCAAATAACTGGGAAAGGACTCGTGACGAGTCTACGAGAATGATCAGTCCCAATCATGTCTACGACAACGACGATGTCTACGACAACGACCATGTCTACGACAGCGACCAAGTCTACGACAACGACGATGTCTACGACAACGACCATGTCTACGACAGCGACCAAGTCTACGACAGCGACGATGCTGACTGGGACGAGTATACTCATAGGACCAATAGAGTCAGGAAGCCCAGCTCTTTCGTCTCGGCACAAGTTTTCGAAAACTTCACAGATGGGGGCTTCAAAACAAATGAGTATGCGAATAATTACTCTAACAATGCTCATTTATATCGACGAAGAGAGAGTTTTTATACGGAACCTTCCTTCGAGGGGTATATCCCCACTCCCAAACCTCCCGTAACAAATTATTCATTCGTACCGTAAACTCCCACGGAGGAGTACGTGCCCATAACAACATCTCCTATTGAGGTAGATGTCAGAAAAAACCTATCGCCAGAGGTTGATAGAGTTGAGCGGTTTAGTCCGCCAACCCTGAAAGATGTTGGGATACAAGTGGTAGAACAAGTTATGCCAGTTTTTGTGCCCATAATCGACGTCCAGCCATTAAAGAATGAAATTAAGTTTCATATTTTTCATACTTTCCAAACAGGGGTTGACATCGTTGAGAACCTTGAACTTCTCGAGCATGAACCGTGGGCACCTAGAGAAACAGTAGTGGCAAACCCATTATCATTGTGCCATCTGCCCTTTGATCTGGGCGGTTTGAAACACAACATACGCTTAAATCGACAACATCTCGTCCAACAAGGCAATGATTTTCAATTCCCGCGACATTGGCAAATACCATGGGATTATACCGTCTCGTGTTAGGTCTCGAATCCCCCAATGTCTTCCATTCTTTTAAAGCTTCTTTGTCCGTATTCAAACCACTTCACAATGTTGGGTAAGACTCTCAGCTACGATCGTCTCACCCTAAGAGGGAGGCTTATGTTGACATGGCAAAATCCTGGGCCTAATTCTGACAAAGCCCGTAAAAGCCCATGAGGCCTACAGCCAAGTTAAACATATCAAGCCTACGCCCGCAGTCTACGTAGACTATGCGGCATGGGAAGTCTACATAGGCGGGGTAACAACCTTGTAATCAAGGGAAGTCTACAAGCCTGCGCCTTCAAGAGACACAAAGTCTACAGGCTTGTGCCTGCAAAGGATACGAAGTCTACAGGCCTGCGCCTGCAAAAGACATGTCTGAAAAGACAATCAACACACGTCTGAAAAGACAATCAATTAAACCCGAAGTCAGAGGAGTTTACGACCCACGATCAAACGAATGGAAGTAAGTTACCTCCGAGATTCTTGGGGAGAATCGAGTCTGGAAAATCTTCGGAAGGTCGTAACAGACCGGGTATAAAAGGGAGATGATATCCCTTAGAGAAAATCACGAACAAATCAGCCAACAGAAGCTTATCTTGCTCGTCACCCCTTAGTTGTTAGTTGTTAGGATTCCTCGACCTGGGCAAAACTCTTAAAGTTTCAGTGGTCTTCCTTCCACCGTCAGAGTGAGCAACCGTAGCTCCGGCAACAAATCTCCGCCCTCACTTCCACCACCAGGGTGAGGAACCGTAGCTCTGGTAACAGCCCTCCGCCTTCGACTCCAACGCCAGGACGAGCCACCATAGTCTCGGTACACCTCCGCCTTCGACTCCAACGCCAGGACGAGCCACCGTAGTCCCGGTACACACCTCCGCCTTCGATTCCAACGCCAGGACGAGCCACCGTAGTCCAGGTACACATCTCCGCCTTCGACGCCTCCGCCAGGGTCAGCCACCCCAGCCTTGGTGTCCACGTTCGCATTAGCACCCGACCGCATCCAGTCCATCAAGTCCAGCAGCTAAGTCCTGCTGCCTGAGGAGCACAAGTCTGCAGCGCTATGCCATCAAGTCTACGACGATGCCCCAAGTGTACGGAGCACTGTAGCTAGTCTACAATCTTACAACCGTCCTTATTTTTACTTTTATGGCTGTGAGCTTTCTTTACTTCGTGTAAAAACTGTTTACCTTCAATTAATCTTTTCAATTACTTACTGGCGACCATATCTACAAATCCCTGTGAGTCTTATTGCCAAATATTTTCGGCGTGATCCGTTTCCTATGCGAACAGGCGTTCAGGCTTTCTTCTTGCTCCATCGTTCACTGCTCACTCTCGAAGGCATCGCTGATGGCATCCGTAAGTGCTTTTGCTTAAGGGTGTTCGTCCGCTCTCTCTCTCTCTCTCTCTCTCTCTCTTTCATTCCTTTCATACGGCGACCACACATTCAACGAATCCTCCAGGCACTAGTTGATCCGTAGTGCCAGAGATTTTCGACGTTTTTGGATTAGGCTTGTCTGTTGCCACTTCCAGAGCGAACACGCCTTTGACGACCACAGTGGGAGCAACTAGGCTAACATGATGCCAACGACTCGATTTGGTCTTATTTCAAACAATCCCGAAGGCAACAACTCCTTTGGAGAAAAGAGCAGTGATGGACGTAGCTCAAATCCAGCCTTAACTGAAGAGTTATCGGCCATCATGAGTACTCTCCAGCTCTTAATAGAGAAGGTCGGCGCTATCGACCAGAAGTATGATGCTTTCAAAGAGATAATCAACTCCAAGATGGAGGCTGTCTTTCAAAACCTTGGGACTGTGTCAGGGCTACTATCAGGCAGCCCCATAGACAGAGGGGTTGAATCAACAACCAGACATCAGCATGATTACTATTCACACAGGGCGGTAATCGCTGAAGGGAAAATGACGGTTAACGCTGAGGATGTCCTTACCTTCACCAACCCCAGAAGGACAATGTATAATAACCCACCACTTGTGATAAACGAGGTAAGAGGGTAGTGCAACAAATCCATCATACAGCATACCAACCTCCGTTCCAAAGAAGGGAAGAATTCATCAGGCTCGCAGAGAGCGAGTTTGCTCGCCCTGTTGAGGATCAGAGACATTCTGAATATATTCTCCAGTCGACACGAAGGAGGGAAACAACTATGCCCGAAATTACCCCACCACCAGAGCTTACGCCTGAAATCAGAGACTATGTTACGCAACTAGTTGAACGGGCGATCCCTGGGACAAATGGCACGAGTTAGATTCAGCTCTATCGGGCCCCTTATCCTAAAAATATCGATCAGGACTACCCTTTTCCAAGGGAATACCGTGTTCCTGAATTTGCCTGCTTTTCGGGTGAAGAAGGAATTTCACTTGCTGAACATATCGCTCGCTTCACCCACCAAGCTGGGGAGGCTCCCACAAATGGCTTTTGGAAACTACGTTTGTTTCCAAGCTCTCTTACAGGAGCTGCTTTCACGTGGTACATAAACATTCCCCATAATTTTGTAAGAAACTGGGAGGACATGCAAATCCAGTTTACGTTGGCATTTGGCCAGACCTATCCAGTAGTGACCTTACAAGACCTAATTCACATGAAACAACAGCCAGGTGAACCCGTGGCTGTATTTCTGAAAAACTTTTGCGTCTGAGGCTGAGCTTATTACTATCGTCCAGAAAGAAGCTGGAAGGAGAAGTGTTCAAAGACAAGAACGAATTGGCCAGAAGGACCATTTGGTACGAGAACCTGCTTAGGGAGAAACCTCAGGCGAAAGGGAGTTTGGAAGCGGGACCTTTGGTTACCTATCAGGCATAACCAGTCGTAGATATTGATGTCGTAGAATATGTGAAGAGTCAACCCCTGACATGCGACGAATTAACAAAGAAAAACTTTCAGGTAAAGCGTCCCCAAAGACTCAGGAGGAAAGGAAATACTCATTCGATGAGTCGAAAGCTGATCAAATCTTCGAATTCATGCTCCAAAATGGTCGAATTCGACTGAAACCGGGCCATCGAATTCCTAACACTGACAGAGAGAAGTCGAGGAATTCCTGTAAATGGCATGGATCCTTCACCCATACTACCAAGGACTGCATCACGTTTAAAAACCTGGTGCAAGACCTTATTGAGTCTAAGGAGCTACGCTTCGCAGATTCACAAGATCAGGCGTTAACGGAATCACATCCTTTTGATGATTTAATCGATGTGAATACCTTTGACGCAATTGTCTTACCACATCTCTTTCGCCAATGCAAGGAGGAAAAGATTAATTGCCTGAGACTAGTGAGACGCTCATAGCCAACATGATGTTCAAGCGGCTTGTAAGCAAAGGGATTCTGCAATACCCTGCTGACTTGAAGGAGATGCAACATGATCGTTGCTGCTGGCATATGGATTCCTCGCACACCACTGATAAGGGTCATACCTTCAGGAAGTATTTGCTGAACGAAAGGAAAACCGGCTGGTATGACCTCAACTGCCTCGAAGAGATGGCGATAGGAATCCACAAGGGTTCAGGAACATACCAACGTGGGGATAAACACTTGGAGTAAACAAGTCACCCACAAAAGGAAGTCAAAGGACTCTACACCCATGAGGAGCTCATGCGACAGGGGCCTGAGGGAGAAAGAGTATCTGGGCGAAAGGAAGCCCACATAAAGAGGGTCCCCAAGCGACGAGTCTCAGATCGCCTTGGACCGCAGCAAGCGAAAGAAAGCCCAGAGCAACAAAACCACCCTCGAGGAGATGAGGAAGTGATGAAAAATGGCACCTCAATTGCTCAATTCCTAATAGTTGATATGCTCTGTTACAGGTGCAAGCCAATAGCAGCTCACAAAGTGCTCATCACCCAGATGTGTCAGCCCTGCTGCAACCAATACTTCTTGCTATTAGCTGGATTAGCATCTGAGGGCAAGATCAGGTTGGAAAAGGTCAATCGTCCATCAGGTAATACATTTGACTCCGGATTCACTCATTACTCGGAGACTTCGCCTAAAAGGGATTTCAAAAGGGGTTATGACCCACATAAAAGGGAGTTTGCTCAGGCTGATAATCGCCTACAGTCCCTCTAAAACTCACGCTTTGTCCGCATACATGTCCTTCCGAACATGGGGACGTGGCAAAAAGTTGGCACCGGAGCGCAACCCTAAGTACCCACCGAGAAAACCAAGAAACGCAGAGATAGACAGGCGCGATGTGCTGCAGAAAAATGTGCTAAGTCAGCAGCCCCTGACCATAGTTGTTAAAATCGCGATTTAAATCGTGTAATCGGGCGATTTTACGATTTTTTACATCCTAACGAGTTGGATTGATGTGAAAATCGTTTTTTGGTGAAATCGTAGTGAAATCGTAAAATCGTAAAATCGTTCCGTAGGAACGAATCGTTCTAGGATCGTAAAAATCGTTGAAATCGGGCCCTAACAATCCAAAGCCCAAACCCAGGTAATCCTAAGCCGAAAGCCCCAGCCCAAAGCCACCTAATCCAGCAGAACACCTAATCCAGCAGTCCGATCAGCCGATCTTGCCCCCGAGCAGCGTGTCTCCTTTGCCGATCTAGTCCCCAAGCAACGGGTCTCCTTTGCCGATCTCACCCCCAAGCAACAGCCCCCAAGCAGCCGGAGTTCCAAGCTCGCCCCCGAATAGCCGTCCCTCCGAGCTCGCCCCCATCAGCAGCCCCGGAGCAGCCGACATTTCGAGCTCGCCCCCGAACAGCCGGCCCTCCGAGCTCGTCCCCAATCTGTCCGTGCTTTCATCTTCGTCGTGTTGGCGTACGTTTCACCCACTTTTTTCTTCCTCTACTGTGGTCGTCTTGGTCGAAACTCATAGGTCTTGTTTTATCAATGTGTTGCTGTCGGTCCATGGAGAGTGGTCGGCTTCAGTGGTGTCGTGTCTTGCGGTTGTGCAAATTGTGTCCACTGTGAGCTTGTGAAGCCGTGGAAGGATTGCAGTCGGTTGTCCTTTGTTTGAATGGGCTACGCCCTCATGCTCCTGTGGTAGTCTGGGTGTCCGAATATTTGTATCTTAATCTGGATTACCTTGTTGATTTGGGAGCTGTGACCTTTATAAATACGGGTTTGTGGGATTGCTTGCCACCTTGTTATTGATGACTCTGAATTTTGGAATTTAACTGCTTGAGTCCTCTGGTGTGGGCTCGTTCTGTGTTGAGATCGAAACCTGGTAATCTTGTAGATGGATGCAATTGATGCCTTGACTTGCTGACAGGTGAATGGGTGTTAGTATCTTCTGAAAATATTACTCCCTTGATTCACAGCTCTATAGTGGAAGTTGAAATCGTGGCCCTTATTCTGTTGGCGATCCTCTCTGTTAAGGAATTAAGGTAGCAACGACATCATTGGATGATTTGTTGATTTCTTTACATTGCAGGATGTCTGAAACTGGAAGTGGTAGTTCTTCACATGTTGCACTTGCATCCAAACGCAAGTTTGTAAAAAATGCTCCTGGAGCCAGGGAAGATGTGGGTTGGGAGTATGGCGTTGCTGTTGATAACAATCCAAGAAAAGTTCAGTGCAAGTTCTGTGAGAAATTGTTCACCGGAGGTATTTACAGGCTAAAGCATCACCTTGCTGGAACAAATGAAGACGTTGGAGCATGTAGAGCAGTTCCTGATGATGTGAAAATGAAGATGATGGAGGTTTGTTGCAGTTTACAAGAAAGATTTATTAAGAAGTCAAAATTATCTTTGTCTGAGGATGGGGAAGCAAGCACGAATCAACTGTTACAGAATTCATCTCAATCTGGGAAGGATCTCTTCAAAAGAAGTGCAATTTCTCATCAAACAATCAATACTATGTTCAAGAAGGAACTTAGAGAGGAGGCTTGTGAGGAAATTGCATCTTTTTTCTATAACAATGCCATTCCTTTTAATGTGTCAAAGAGTGAAGAATACCATAAGATGTTTGAACTGGTTGCTCGACATGGACTTGGGTTCAACCCACCTTCCTATCATGAGATTCGAGATTAGTATTTGAAGAAGAAAGTAAATTCGACTACAGAGGCTATTCAAGAGTATAAGAATCATTGGAAGAACTTTGGATGCTCGATCATGACTGATGGGTGGACTGACAAGCGAAGAAGGACTATTTTGAATTTTCTGGTTAATTGCCCAAGAGGTACCATTTTCTTAAAATCCATCGATGCCTCTCATGTTTGTAAGAATGCTGAAAATATCTATAAGATGATTGACGAGGTTATTGAGGAGGTTGGAGAAGAGAATGTTATACAGGTTGTCACGGATAATGCATCAAATTACAAGGCTGCGGGGCAATTATTGATGGAGAAAAGAAAGAATTTATATTGGACTCCTTGTGCTGCCCATTGCATTGATCTCATGTTGGAAGACTTTGAGAAGAAAATACCAATTCACAAGGAGACCATCTCAAGTGGAAAGAAGATAACCACTTACACCTATGGAAGAACATCTCTCATTTCGATGTTACAAAGCTTCACAAATGGAAAGGATTTAGTGAGACCAGGTGTGACTCGTTTCGATTTTATTTCGAATGAGAACATCTCTTATTTCGATGTTACAAAACTTATATGTATATTAGGTGCGACTCGTTTTGCTACTGCATATCTCACTTTGGGATGCTTGCACGACAACAAAGGAGCTTTGGTGAGGATGTTTACATGTGATAAGTGGAAGGCCAGCCAATATGCAAAGACAAATGATGGGAAACATCTCGAAGAAATGATTACGGACAAGACATTTTGGAAGAATATTGTCATTTGTCTAAAAGGTGAGTTTCCCTTGGTCAAAGTGTTAAGATTGGTTGATTCTGAAGAGAAGCCAGCAATGGGGTTTATTTATGAGGAGATGGACAAAGCTAAAGTGAAGATTCAGAGTGTCTTCAATGGAGTCAAGAGAAGGTAAATATGGTTGTTTTATTTTTAGCTATCTATTGCATTATTTAGCTAAATATGCTTATATATTTCATTGTTTAGCTATCTGCCTTTGTGGGAAATCATTGATCAGCGATGGGATAACCAGATGCATAAGCCTCTTCATGCCGTGGGCTATTACTTGAACTCGAAGCTACATTATAGTTCCGGGTTCAAAGCTCACTATGAAGTGAAAAAAGGATTATACGACTGCATGCAAAGGATTGTGGGAGATGTTGAAGAAATCTCCAAGATTGATTTCCAGCTTGAGAAGTTTAAAAGCAAATCTGGCATGTTTGGAAGTGTTGTTGCAACCAAAGCACTTGACACCAAAACACCGGGACAATGGTGGGAGTCTTATGGGAGTCAATATCCAGAGCTGCAGAAATTTGCAATTCGTGTGCTAAGCCTTACGTGCAGCTCCTCTGCTTGCGAGAGAAATTGGAGTGCTTTTGAGATGGTAACTTTCACACCACAATCTTTTTTATTTAAATGAGAGTTCTTAGTTAATTGAAGTTGACTATTTGGTTACTTATCTTCTTGTGTTTGTTTAGGTCCATACAAAAAGAAGAAATCGTTTGAAACAAAAAACTATGAATAATGTGGTTTTTGTGATGGCTAACTCGAGGTTGAGGAAGAAAAAGCAAACAAGGACACCAAAGGATTATGAGATTCATGACATTTCCTCGGATGATGAATGGATCCTTGGTGATGATGTTGCGGAATATTTTGATGATGAGATTGACATTATAAGTGAAGATTATGTGCGAGTTGGAGACGAAGTGGGAGCTAGTAGTGATGGTGATTATTTGCATATTCGAAGCTTTGAAGATGTACTCGAGGAGGAAAACGAAGATGATACGGGCGACGGGGGAGATGATTATTATGATCAAAACATGAATATTTTGTTGGATCCTTAGATGTTCTTCTGACGCTTGTTTGATTTACCTCTTTAGACTTGGTGTGTTTTGTTTGGAAGAATTATATGTTTTGTCACTATAAGGGAATGTGTCCATTTGATATTAGGACAATTGCTTGTTGACAATGGCACCTTATTCTAGGATACAAAGATTATGAAGTGCTTGTTGTTTGATGACCGTGGCACCTTAATCTGAAAGTATTCAAATTATAATTTTGTAAACTCTTTCGATTTTACTTACAATCCCACGAGTTACGATCTTGCAACTTCCTCCCGATCCCGCGTAAGATCTCGATTTTGACAACCTTGCCCCTGACGCCCATAAAAGCAAAGAGCCGAGCGAAAGAGACATCGCATCCAATTCGCTGAGCGACTACAATCCACTTCAATCCGGGACTCCTCCCGAAGTGAATGAGGTTCCCTGCAATGTCCTCATGCTGCTGGCTAAATTCGCTAAGAAGGAAAACAATCAACCGAAAGATAGGCTAGTTCTACACTCTAAATTTTACATTCCCACTGAAATACCACGGAATCTCCCGTGCAGGTGGTTTGCAGAACCGCCTATGTCAATGCGCAAACTCATGTTTCCCCTCCATATTCGGGTAGCAATTAATAACATGA
The DNA here is from genome assembly GCA_029817715.1 of Melastoma dodecandrum. Taxonomy (NCBI): domain Eukaryota; kingdom Viridiplantae; phylum Streptophyta; class Magnoliopsida; order Myrtales; family Melastomataceae; genus Melastoma; species Melastoma dodecandrum. Next base: position 1,014,969 of record JARUPY010000537.1, on the reverse strand, counting down.
TGATATGCATAGTCTTCGTTGACAACGGGGCAACTATCAACCTCCTTCCCCTTGAAGCTTACAAAAGCTTAGGGGATGTCATAGCGGAACTTGGAGAAACTGACGTAAGAGTCAGTGGGTTCAATGGAACCACCACCTCCTACTTGGGGGTAGTTTCTACTAAACTCCGAGAAGGAACGCATGAGAGGAAGACGACTTTCTTTGTTATGGACATAAAGCCCTCTTTTAATGCTCTACTTGGAAGAGATTGGCTCCATAAAACGGGCGACATGTCGTCTACTCTCCACTAAGAGCTTCTGCTGTGGGGAAAATACGCTTTGAAAGTTGTTTCTGGGGAAGCAAATGAAAAGTCTAACATACCTTATATCTACGCAGGAGCGGTCAAGCAAGTGAAAGATATGACATTAAAGCAGATGTATGCTATGGAAGACCCAAACGTCGGCCCTCTAAGCGACACAGACTATGAGTTCCTTGTACGACGAACCATCCTTGGCGCCGCCTCGAAATCCAATTATCTCGACAGGATAGGGCGACGAGCTACAGCTCGAAGTCAAACATGATCTGACTCCACTAGAAAAAGACATGCATGCTGCTGGGATACAAGACGACAACATTACTCAACAAACTGAGACGGACTTGGAGCCCGATAGACTCCTCAACCCATCCTCATCCAATGGTGAACGAACAAACCGATCTAATAGTGGATGTCCTAGAGAGGTTAGCTAAGTATAAGACATCTAGAATAAACGAGGCTCGATGTAACCCGTCTCCTCAAGCTTGCCAGGACATGCTAAATGTTTATTTGAATAATAAAGAGGTTCCCAACACTTCTGTTATTCCGTGTGATCCATTGAAAGAAATAAACTTGGGAACCGCTGTTTCCCCACGTGTTACTTATCTTAATTCACTAATGAACGAAGCTGAGGTACGAAGCATAAGCGAAGTCCTTCATGCTTACAAGGACTGTTTCGCCTGGGACTATACCAAGATGCCTGGTCTCAACCGAGACTTAATCGAGCATCGACTCCCAACGCATAATAATATCAAACCCGTAAAGCAACCTCCACGGAGGATGTCGCGGGAAGTAGCCTAAATACATTAGGACGGCCAAATACATTGACTGGATCTCCAATATAATGCCCGTTTTCAAGAAAAATGGAAAGATCAAAGTCTGCATTGACTTACGTGATCTAAACAAAGCGACACCTAAAGATGAATACCTTATGCCCGTTGCTGACGATCTTATAGACAAATCAGCGTGCCACGAACTAATGTCCTTCATGGACGGGTACTCCGGGTATAATCAAATTTTCATCGCTGAAGAAGATGTGCATAAGACAACATTCAGATGCCCAATAGGGATATTCGAATGGGTCGTAATGCCTTTCAGATTAAAGAATATTGGAGCCACATATCAAAGAGCGATGAACCAAATCTTCACCTCACTGATAGGGAAAACAGTTGAGGTATATATAGACGATGTGGTGGTGAAATCCAAAAAGAGACATGACCACCCTACTCATCTAAGCGAAGCATTTGAAAAGATGCGAAAGCATAACCTCAAACTCAATCCATTAAAATGTGCCTTTGGAGTACAAAAGGGGCAGTTCCTTGGTTTCCTTGTACACCAACGTGGAATCGAAGTAGACCCGTTAAAAACTCGTGCCATTTCAAAACCTCCCAGCTCCACAGAGCAAGAAGGAGCTTCAAGCCTTCCTCGGCATGGTAAACTATGTCCGTCGATTTATAGGCAATGTCGTGTTTAAGACAAGCGCGTTCTCAACCATCCTTAAAGGAAAGGAAAAGGGTCAGATAAACTGGACATCACAATACGAGCAAGCATTCCAAAGATTAAAGGACTACTTGATCAACCCGCCAGTGCTAGCACCACCAAGCGCGGACAAACCATACATTCTGTATGTGGCGGCATCCCATTCCACCATTGGATCAATGCTAGCGCAAGAACATGACGGAGTAGAAAGGGCGATTTATTACTTGTCGCGCCTACTCACAGAAACAGAACAAATATATACCTCAATAGGAAAATCTACCTGGCGGTATATTATTCGATAACGAAACTAAGGCATTACATAAGGTCTAATGACGTGTATGTCGTTTCTAAGACCACTATAATCAAAGTGTTCTTCAACAATCCCATTGTTAACAGGAAGAATAAGCAAGTGGAGCCTGGTGCTTTCAACCTATAATATCTATCACAAACCACAGGTCTCAGTCAAAGGTTACGCCTTAGTTGAATTTATGATCCATTATGGGGAAGGCAATCTCGATTCTACACTCGAAAAAGTCCACCCAGGTGAAGAGTGGACTATTTGGTTTGATGGGTCCTCTAACAAGTTTGGAGCTGGCGTGGGAGTCTTCATTAAGACACCATGGAAAGCGGAAACCAGAGTGGCTTGTCACATCAACGGAAAAATAACTAACAACGAGGCAGAATACGAAGCCTTAATCCTAGCCTTCCAGCTACCACTAGATTGGAGGATGGAAACCGTAAGGATATACGGTGACTCTCAACTAGTAGTCCAACAACTACTTGACCAGAATGAGTGCCATGCACCCCATCTTGGTAAATACCTGCATAAACTGAAGGAACTCTTCGCGAAGTTATGCAAAGCGGAAGTCATTCATGTAAAACGAGACGACAACCAGGAGGCCAATCACTTAGCACAATGCACGTCCGGATTGGTTAACGACATGGAGATATCCAAGAGCAAAACAACGTTGTTTGTAAGAAAACGACCAGAGTTCTACAATGACGGCGAGATAAGAACCAAAGAAGTTCACACTGCCAACTTATTTGAGCAGAAAGAAGACTGGCGAGAGCCAATACAGCTGTTCCTCGAGGACACCAATACAAAGGTCGAAAGGAGGATTCGAGTGATCGCCATACACTATGTACTCCTCGACAATGTCCTTTATAGAAAAACAAATGAAGGCGTGCTCCTAAGGTGTGTCGATCTAGAAGAAGACATCCCAATCATGATGGAAACACATGAGGGACTGTGCGGAGCACATCAACCCGGAATTAAAATGAGCTGGTCGATCAAACGACCCGGTTGCTACTGGCCATCAATGGTCAAGAATTGTATCGAGATGGCTCGAGCCTGCAAGGCTTGCCAGCAATGTGGGCCAGTGAAATGAACTCCCTCGACGGACATGAATGTCGTAATAAAACCGTGGCCTTTTAGGACATGGGCATTAGACATCATAGGAGAAATTCATCCTCACTCGACCAGAGGAGACGCTTATATACTCATTGCCACTGACTATTTCACCAAATGAGTCGAAGCAGCAATGTATAAAATGATTAATCAAAAGGACGTGATTCAGTTCATTAAGGACTTCATCATCTATCGATATGGAGTACCTCAAAGCATTGTTGTGGGCAACGCAAGAGCTTTTAACGGCGAGCTTATAGAGGAATTCGCCGAAGATTTTAGGTTTAAAGTATTCAATTCAACTCCGTACTATGCTCAGTTAAACGGACAAGCAGAAGCCTCTAACAAACTCATCAAACGAGTGATACAGAGGATGATTGGAAATAACCCAGGTACATGGCAAACTGATGCGCGTCGTCAACACAATAAAAATAAATCCTCGTTCACACAAACTAAGCAGTAAGGGCAAGCAAGGGTCGATCCCACAGAGAATAGTATCGATTAGATCGTTTAACGTCAATTCGGTAACTGATTTGAGGTCAAGTAAACGAAATCACACGATGCGAAGTTAAACTAAACGAAAGACTAAATCGAATTATCAATAGGCTTAAAAGTCTAGGACTACCGATTTCCCCTCGTGTCCTACGCTCTCGTATCCCCCCTTTTGTGTTACTATTAAATTTTGCTGGTCGTTAACCGTAGGTTGCTAAACTCTCCCCATAACCCTCTCAGGTATCCGGGAACGTACCCTCGTGTATCAAATTCTCTACTCTATGTCTAGGTAAGGAATTAGTGAAGGCCCTTTACGATTCAACCCTATTTTGGTTACCTAAGGTGCTTGGTATTTCTACTCTCGCACTAAAACCCGGTCTCTCGACTCTAAGGTTCCTTAAGCTATCATGTTCCTGATCTAACCTAGACTACCCTCTCGAGTCTCTCTAGATGATCGAATCAATATCAACAGTTGATCAGGCTGCTGATACGCATTAAGCACAGAAAACGAATAAACAACCAAACAAGAATTTAATTCATAACTGAAAAGAGGTTCAACAATCGCCGAGGAACACGAGGTTCCATCGTCGTCCTAGAACAAGAAAATTAGTTCATCACTACACTACGAAACAACAGAAGAGTAAAAGAACGCATAATCTAAAAAAAACAAAGGAAAAGGAAAAAGGGGTTGCAGTTCTTCAGGGGCAAGAGTCTCCTGTCACAAGCCTTCTATCCCAAAAGAGCCGACCCCTAGCCAGCCTGAGTTGTAGTCTATTTATACTAGGGTAGGAAGACTAAAATCCGGAAATAAAATCCTAAAATATCCTCTACTCGCAGCTGCGAGATAATCGGTCGCAGCTGCGACCTTCAGCTATACTCCACTCGTCTCTGCTTCCTCGCAGCTGCGAGACAATCGTTCGCAGCTGCGAGACTCTCTGTAGTGACACTCTTCGCCTTGCTCGCAGCTGCGCCCAAATGCTCCGCAGCTGCGGAAGTCTCTGTGAAGCTCTCCTTTCTTCTTTGGTTTATTTCTTCATCCCTCACTTCGTCATCCATCATCTCAATTCCAATTTCCTACACCAACAACAACGAACGTGAGGTAACGCAATTCAGCTCAAAACCAGAAGTTTAAACACTTAAACTTACGGAACTAGCTCAAATCAAAGCATACAAGTGATCATTTAACTCTACTTTCGTAGAGTTATCACACCCCCAAACCTATCTTTTGCTAGTCCTCGAGCAAAACCAAAACCAAAAAAAACAAAATGAACATTTAACCAAGCAAAAACGAAACAACACATCACGACAGATACCCCCAGTCTCACCCAATTCTTCCGAACTCGAATCATCGTTAATGACTCTCAGTTAAAGTCGCACACCACTTTAGAGTCAGACTTCGCTCATGGCTAGCACGCACAGTTTTTAGCACTTACAAAACAGGTCCCCTCAATTAGCACACCTTGCGTTGTCAACCCCACAGTTTCAAATCATTCATAGCCATCAAGTACTTTTCTAGATCAACTCTCCCTACCTTCTCAACTAATTCAAGGCATTTCTTTTCATCCGATTTTCTTTTTCTTTTCATTTCAGTTACACGACTCTAAATGCTCGTCAATTCCCGCAAACGCTCGTGTAACGAGTTCTCAGTCAGTGACTCCCGGTCCAGTTGGACCAAGGCACTAGGTGATAAAGCACCCCTCGGACGAGAACTCGAGCCGCAAGGAAGACTAACACCACAAGCACATATTCAAGCTCAAAAACGATATATATATATATATATATATATTTTTCTTTTCTTTTCTTTTTACTCCTTTCTAGCTTGAATAGCGGTGCTCAGAGCCTTGGCAACCGTTTTTTTTTTCTTCTCTTTTTCCACATTCTAGTTTGAACTTCGTTTTCAAAGTTAGGTTGAGTGCCTATACTTTTCCTTAATGACTATGCTTTCAAATAGACCGTAGGGCTGACGCTGCTTAGTTAGCTTCCTATCAGGGACGACTTAAGTTATTCTTTTCGAGAAAATCAGGCATGCTAGCTAGAACTAATCCTTCTCTGCCTTAAAGGTGTGACCCTTAATTAACCTCCTAGAGTTCGACTCTTCTATCCGAAATCCTAAGGGTTAACTAGGGGGCATCGGCTCAAAGACAATTAAAACCTCTTTTTTTTTTTAATAAGCAGAATGACTCAAAAACAAAGCAAAAACAATCACAGCAACGAAAACAGTCATAGCAAAAAGCACGGCCAGCACACCCCCAAACCTAAGCTCTGACACGACCTCGGGGCAGACTATATCTCCAGTAACACAGGAAAACTAACGGAAACGAAAGCAAGGAGAGATACAACCTGACACCTGGCCGCCGGACTCAGGATCGTCCTCTGGATGGCAAATCACTCGGAGGCGGAGTCCATGTCCTCATCGTCCTCCTCACCCTCCGGGCTCATCTCTGCAGTGTCTAGCGCGGCGTCCCTCCATCCCATCGGTTGATCCCAACCCGGTGGGTGGTACATCGGCTGCGGAAGGGAGTTGAAGTCCACTCCGAAGGAGGTGGCAGCCTGACGGTTGAACTCCATCTGGTGGCGGATGAAATCCATCGTGTACTGCTGAAAGGCGCGGTTCTGCTGCTGAGCGTCCTTCGTGCTCTGCATAAAGTTCTGCATCTGCGTCCACCGTTCTTGCTCGGAAGGCAAGGCGCGTGCAGGGGCTTGACGAGGTCGAGAGCTAGAAGGGGAGCCGTGCTCCCGTGCGCTGATCTTGTCCAGTGACTGATGGTCCAAAGGCTGTCCCGGGGAGCACAGCTCCTCTGTCCTGTCAAAATGCACACCAGCCTTGACACACAGGTCAGAAATGAGGCAAGGAAACCACAAACCTCGTGCGTCGTCGAGGCAGCGATGGATCATCCAGTAGATCACTTTGCCGACGTCGATCGGCATCTCTTCCATGAGGCAATAGATGAGCGCCGCCCGATCTCGAGTGATCTCGCTCGTGTTCTTGCTGGGCATGAGCCGGGAGGTGACAAATAACGCCCACATGCGCGCCTCGGTGGTCAGAGCACTACCGTGGAGTCGGAGGGGATCCCGGCTTCTTGTCAATTTCCATTGGGATCCTGGCTTAGCAATTCTCGCAATAACTGCGTTACTATCAAAACGATTATTTAGATAATCGAAATATGCGTCAGTGTTGTAAACAGGGAGGCCATAAAATGTGGAAATCACTGATGCACCAAACTTAACCTCCTTGTCCCGAACTCGAATACTCTGCCTATCCCTATCCAGGGTATGCACGTTTGCATAGAATTCCCTGACCACCGGGACAACGCCCCGTTTTATCGTTGTACTAAAACGAAGCCACCCCAGACGTTCTAAACGCGCCCGGTATTCAACCAAATCGGGATGCGTGGTATCGAATACCCGCTCAGCGATCAGCGGTCTTTTCATGGATCGCTGGTACGCCGCCGATGATTCATTCACAACGGCCTTATCCCTCCCTGCCGTTTCTTTCCCTCTCCTTTTCCTAGAACTAGAGGCATCGGTCGTAGTGCGTTGCTTGGGTGCCATTGCTAACTGCGCTATTCTAAGAGCTAAGGCAACTAATGAATCACCGGGGGAACCACGACCTAGCCGCACGCAAATCACCGATAGCACTAAGGGATGAGGAACTTTCCTGATTGTGGCCGCTGCGGGAGAGTGTGGCACCGGAGAGCAGATCTGCGGTGGATGGACGCACAAGGGAGGAGGAGGACGTCGGAGATTGACGCGGGAGTAGCCGACGAGTTGGGGGGTGTAGCCGTCGCCTGGAGAGGGGGGGTACGTCGCAGCTGTGCCCTGAGAGAATGGAGAAAATGAATTAGGGTTTTAGTTCGCCCCCTTTTAATTAGTCTGAAATTTCGTCCTCTCGCAGCTGCGAGATAATCGGTCGCAGCTGCGAGACTCTCTGAGGGTCGACTGTGTATACGCCTTCCGCAGCTACGAGAGATGTTCTCGCAGCTGCGAAACTTACTGCCTTCGTTTCTCCGCAGCTGCGATCTACTTCTCCGCAGCTGCGGATCTTACTGTGGATGCTACCTCATTTTCTTTCTCCGTCTTTTTCGTGGACATGCTTCTTGATCTACTAACAAAAACAAATAAACGATTAAAAATAACTAATTATCAGGAATAAAATGAAATGACTTGGGTTGCCTCCCAAGAAGCGCCCTGGTTTAGAGTCGATGGCTCGACTGTGCAGGAGTTACGCGTCTTGAAGTTGCGTGGAGGTGGTTCCGCGCTCAAACGGCTCTCCATGGTAGTGCTTTAGGCGCTGGCCGTTGACTTTGAACGTGGACCCGGAATCATTTGATTGCAGCTCTACGGCGCCATGAGGGAATACTTTTACGACTTTGAACGGTCCGGACCATCGCGACTTCAGCTTCCCTGGGAACAAACGCAAACGTGAGTTGAAAAGGAGTACATACGCACCTGGCGCAAACGTCCTGTTGAGGATGCGGCTGTCGTGCCATTTCTTTGTCTTCTCCTTGTAGAGCTTTGCATTCTCGTATGCTTGATGACGAAGTTCCTCCAACTCGTTCATCTGCAGAAGGCGAGCCTCACCTGATCGAGTTTCGTCGAAGTTGAGGTGCTTCAGTGCCCAGTAAGCCTTGTGCTCGAGCTCCACTGGTAGGTGACAAGCCTTTCCAAAAACGAGACGATATGGAGACATCCCAATCGGCGTCTTGTATGCTGTCCTGTACGCCCACAAAGCATCGTCAAGTTTTAAAGACCAATCCTTGCGTGTGGTACTCACCGTTTTCTCAAGGATACGCTTCACTTCACGGTTAGACACTTCTGCTTGTCCGCTTGTCTGTGGGTGATACGCCGTGGCCACCTTGTGCTTCACGCCATATTTGCTCAAGAGTGCATTAAATTGACGATTGATGAAGTGTGTACCTTCATCGCTGATGATCGCACGTGGAACTCCGAACCTGGTAAAGATCTGTCTCTGCACAAACTTGACAACCACTTTAGCCTCATTAGTGGGGGAAGCAATTGCTTCCACCCATTTCGAAACATAGTCAACTGCAACGAGAATATACTTGTTACCGTTTGATGGGATGAAGGGACCCATGAAGTCGATGCCCCAGACGTCGAAGAGTTCAACCTCGAGAATGTTTTGCAGGGGCATTTCGTTTCTTCGGGATATGTTCCCCGTTCTTTGGCACCTATCACAGTGACGAACAAATTGGTAAGCATCCTTAAAAATAGTAGGCCAGTAAAAACCTGATTGGAGGACTTTTGCAGCCGTTCGGTCTCCTCCGAAGTGTCCTCCATAAGGGGATGCGTGGCAATGGGTTAAGATGTCCTGGACTTCAGATTCCGGCACACACCTCCTGATGACCTGATTTGCACACTTTTTAAACAGAAACGGTTCGTCCTAAAAATATTGACGAACGTCATGTAGAAATCTTTTCCGCTTTTGTGCATCAAAATCCGCGGGGATGAACTCCGATACAATAAAATTCACAATATCAGCATACCATGGCACGTTCACATCAGCAGATATTAAATACGCATCACGAAAGGAGTCATTTATGCAAACCTTGTCTTGAAATACCTTGTTGTTTTCTAACCTAGACAAATGGTCTGCTATCTGATTTTCAGTTCCTTTCCTGTCGCGGATCTCTAAATCAAATTCTTGTAATAGAAGGACCCAACGAATCAACCTAGGCTTGGCGTCCTTTTTCTCAATCAAGTACTTGATTGCTGAGTGATCCGTGAACACTACTATCTTAGACCCCACTAGATAACTGCGAAACTTGTCGAAGGCAAACACTACGGCTAACAGTTCTTTTTCAGTCGTGGTGTAATTAACCTGGGCATCATCTAAGGTCCTGCTGGCATAGTATATTACCCGAAAAATTCTATCTACCCTCTGGCCTAATGCAGCTCCTACCGCATAGTCACTAGCATCGCACATCAATTCGAAGGGCAAACTCCAATCAGGTGCTACGACTATGGGTGCAGAAACTAACCTCTTCTTGAGTTTGGTGAAGGCCGAAAGGCACTCAGCATCGAACACAAAGGGAACGTCCTTCTCCAATAAATTGCACAATGGCTTCGTGATCTTGGAAAAGTCCTTGATAAACCTTCGGTAGAATCCAGCATGTCCGAGGAAGCTCCGTATCCCTTTTACAGACGACGGTGAGGGTAGCTTCTCAATTGTCTCAATCTTTGCCCTGTCCACCTCGATGCCCTTGCTGTATATCCGGTGACCTAGAACAATGCCATCACGAACCATAAACTGGCATTTCTCCCAGTTCAGGATCAGGTTAGTGTCTTCACAACGTTTAAGAACCTTAGTGAGGTTTGACAAGCAATCCGCGTACGATGCACCAAAAACAGAAAAGTCATCCATGAAGACCTCCAGACCATGTTCAATCATATCAGAGAATATGGCCATCATGCATCGTTGAAAAGTAGCAGGCGCATTACACAATCCAAACGGCATGCGACGAAAAGCAAAGGTACCGTACGGGCAGGTGAATGTAGTCTTTTCTTGGTCCTCCGGGGCAATCAAAATTTGATTGTACCCGGAGTACCCGTCCAAGAAACAATAAAAGTCCTTACCTGCCAATCGGTCAAGCATCTGATCTATGAAGGGAAGAGGGAAGTGGTCTTTCCTGGTGGCTTTGTTTAGTTTGCGGTAGTCCATGCAAACTCTCCACCCGGTCACCGTACGAGTCAGAATCAGCTCGTTCTTCTCGTTCTTGACCACCGTCATCCCTCCTTTCTTCGGGACGCACTGCACAGGGCTAACCCAGGAACTCTCAGAGATAGGATAGATAATACCTGCGTCTAGCCACTTGATGATCTCCTTCTTCACCACTTCCTTCATGTTCGGGTTTAGCCGCCTCTGAGCCTCGACCGAAACCTTATGATTGTCCCCAAGCAGAATCTTGTGCATGCACACTGACGGACTGATTCCTCGAATATCCGCTATGGTCCATCCCAATGCTCTATTGTGCGCCTTGAGGATTTTCAGCAATTTCTCCTCCTCCTCTCCTGTAAGACTAGCCGAAATAATCACAGGTAAAGTGTTTGATGGTCCGAGATATGCATACCTGAGATGGTCCGGGAGTTGCTTAAGCTCTAAGGTGGGAGGTTCCTCAATTGACGGTCGCATTGGGTTCAATGGCCGCTCTAGCGTATCGAACTGTTGAATCCTTCGTGTGAACAGCGGTAGAGCCTCCTGGGTATCAACATCGGAATCGATCTCATCCTCTTCAGCATCTAGGAGCTCTTCATCACCGAGAGGTGAGAATTTGGAGGTGCACCTATCAACAACGTCCATCCGAAAGCAATCAGAATTCTCAGACGGCCATTTAACAGATTTATAAACATTGAAGGTAACTTCCTGATCGTTGACCCGGATGGTCAACTCTCCCTTCTGCACGTCAATCAATGCCCTTCCTGTGGCTAAAAACGGACGGCCAAGGATGATAGGAATCTCCTTGTCCTCCTCAAAATCTAACACCAGAAAATCAGCCGGAAAGATGAACTTATCTACTTTAACAAGAACATCCTCAATAATCCCTTTCGGGTATGTGATAGATCTATCGGCTAACTGAAGGGACACAGATGTAGGTCTTACCTCCCCCAAACCTAGCTCCTTATAAACTGAAAAGGGCATCAGGTTTATGCTTGCTCCAAGGTCACAAAGAGCCTTACCTGAGAAGGCGGTTCCAATAGTGCATGGGATCGTGAAGCTACCAGGGTCCTTAAGCTTCGGTGGCATCTTCTTCTGGAGGATGGCGCTGCACTCCTCGGTAAGCATCACAGTCTCGAAATCGCCCAGCTTCCGCTTCTTAGAGAGCACGTCCTTCATGAACTTGACGTAGCTCGGCATCTACTCCAAGGCCTCTGCGAAAGGTACGTTAATATGCAGTTTCTTGAAAACATCTAAAAACTTACGAAACTGAGCGTCGTCGTTTTGTTTCCGCGCTCTCTGTGGGAAGGGAAGCTTCGAGATGTCAACTTCGTGTTCCTTTCTTTCTTCCACCAGCTCCTTCTTCCCTTTGTCCTGCGGCAAGCTCAAATCAGAAGTTAGCGGACTAGTTTGTGGTTCCTTACCAGATTTCTCCGATGGACTAGGGCCCTTGCTCTCTTTCTTGGCCTCGGATTCTTCTGCCTCCAGTGAATGGCCGTTCCTCAGAGTGACGGCTTTAGCTTGCTCCCTCGGGTTGGTCTCTGTATTGCTCGGGAGAGTCCCATAAGCTCTGGAATTCACCGCCTGAGCCAGCTGGCTAACTTGGTTCTCCAGGTTCCGAATCGATGCTGCCTGGTTCTTCATCAAGACGTCTTGGTTCGCCATGTACTTGAGCATCATCTCTTCGAGGCTCGGCTTCTTCTCCGAGGCTTCCGGTTGAGCTTGCTGATAGTGAGGTGCCGGTGCTGGTGTTGGTGGTCTAGGCATACCAGGAGGAGGTGCCTGTGCTCTCCAGGAGAAGTTCGGGTGATTCCTCCACCCTGGGTTGTAAGTGTTCGAGTACGGGTTGTTGCGCTGCTGGTTCCCAACAAAGTTGGCTTCCTCCATGCTCATAGTACACTGATCTGTGAGATGCGGTCCTCCGCAAATCTGGCACCCTTGCTGGTTGCTCTGAACCGAACTAACGTTCGCTTCCTCAAATTTCTTAGTGAGCGCGGTCAGCTGGGCCTGAATTGAAGTTAAAGCATCCAACTCAAAGACACCCTGCGGCTTTCTCCTGCTCGCACGATCTGAATATTGATTCGGAAGACACGTCTTCCTCATCGTCTCCAAAAGCTCCAATCCCTCCACGTAGGACTTCCTCAAGAAAGATCCACCAGATGCCAGATTAACGTCCTTCCTGGACGAGTCTGTGAGCCCATTGTAGAATGCCTCTAGCTGTCTCCATCCAGGAAGATCATGATAGGGGCACTGTATCAGCAGGTTCTTGAATCGCTCCCATGCCTCCACAAAAGTCTCATCACTGTCCTGACGGAAGGTGGTGATCTCGTTCCTCATCTGCGATATCTTCGAGGGAGGATAGTACTGATCCAAGAAGGCCTCCTCCATCTGTGCCCAAGTTGATATGGAGTTCACTGGGAGTGAGTTGAACCACGCCCAGGCCTTGTCCTTTAGTGAGAATGTAAACAGCTTCAGCCTGACTGCATCTTGGGACACTCCGTTCTGCCTGAAAGTGTCGCATACGCTGAGAAACTTACTCAGATGCTCGTGCGGATCCTCCATCGGTGTTCCTCTGAACCGGACTGTATTCTGAATCATCTGCATCACCGATGTCCTGATCTCGTAATCACGAGCTGCAATGGGCGGTGGTGCTATGCATGACCGGTGAGCGTAAGTTCTGGCCGATGTGAAGTCCATCATCGGCCTGTTATCAACATCTGGCCTCCCTCCACGCTCTTGTATCTGGACTAGGTTTCCGGCGATCTGATTTCTGTTGTCCTCGTCGGCCATAGCTACTCGCTGTGCTCCCAACCTTTGCCGAAAGGTGCGCTCGATTTCTGGGTCCAATTGAGTCAAATTAGCTCCTTGACTCCGTAGCATAAACTGAAGTATATAAAGAGAAAAACAAAAACTTGAACGTCAAACAGTTATCGAAAATAGAGGTAAAAGACAACTAAAAGAAAACGGGTTCCCCGGCAACGGCGCCAAAATTTGATGCGCGTCGTCAACGCAACAAAAATAAATCCTCGTTCACACAAACTAAGCAGTAAGGGCAAGCAAGGGTCGAACCCACAGAGAATAGTATCGATTAGATCGTTTAACGTCAATTCTATAACTGATTTGAGGTCAAGTAAACGAAATCACACGATGCGAAGTTAAACTAAACGAAAGACTAAATCGAATTATCAATAGGCTTAAAAGTCTAGGACTACCGATTTCCCCTCGTGTCCTACGCTCTCGTATCCCCCCTTTTGTGTTACTATTAAATTTTGCTGGTCGTTAACCGTAGGTTGCTAAACTCTCCCCATAACCCTCTCAGGTATCCGGGAACGTACCCTCGTGTATCAAATTCTCTACTCTATGTCTAGGTAAGGAATTAGTGAAGGCCCTTTACGATTCAACCCTACTTTGGTTACCTAAGGTGCTTGGTATTTCTACTCTCGCACTAAAACCCAGTCTCTCGACTCTAAGGTTCCTTAAGCTATCCCGTTCCTGATCTAACCTAGACTACCCTCTCGAGTCTCTCTAGATGATCGAATCAATATCAACAGTTGATCAGGCTGCTGATACGCATTAAGCACAGAAAACGAATAAACAACCAAACAAGAATTTAATTCATAACTGAGAAGAGGTTCAACAATCGCCGAGGAACACGAGGTTCCATCGTCGTCCTAGAACAAGAAAATTAGTTCATCACTACACTACGAAACAACAGAAGAGTAAAAGAACGCATAATCTAAAAAAAACAAAGGAAAAGGAAAAAGGGGTTGCAGTTCTTCAGGGGCAAGAGTCTCCTGTCACAAGCCTTCTATCCCAAAAGAGCCGACCCCTAGCCAGCCTGAGTTGTAGTATATTTATACTAGGGTAGGAAGACTAAAATCCGGAAATAAAATCCTAAAATATCCTCTACTCGCAGCTGCGAGATAATCGGTCGCAGCTGCGACCTTCAGCTATACTCCACTCGTCTCTGCTTCCTCGCAGCTGCGAGACAATCGTTCGCAGCTGCGAGACTCTCTGTAGTGACACTCTTCGCCTTGCTCGCAGCTGCGCCCAAATGCTCCGCAGCTGCGGAAGTCTCTGTGAAGCTCTCCTTTCTTCTTTGGTTTATTTCTTCATCCCTCACTTCGTCATCCATCATCTCAATTCCAATTTCCTACACCAACAACAACGAACGTGAGGTAACGCAATTCAGCTCAAAACCAGAAGTTTAAACACTTAAACTTACAGAACTAGCTCAAATCAAAGCATACAAGTGATCATTTAACTCTACTTTCGTAGAGTTATCACAAACTCTGCTCAAGGAGACGTTATTTGCAATCCGAGTTGCCAAAAATGAAAGCATTGACGTCGCCCCGTTCAGCCTCGTCTACGGCCACGATGGGATGCTCCAAATAGAAGTACGATAGAAATCGCTCGGACTCCTCAAGCATTTGGGAGAGTATGAAGGGCATGATGAGGACATGCATGTTGAACTAGAAAACTTGGAAGCCACCAGGATCAACGTGTTGAACCACCTAGTAGCCCATAAAAGGAACATCACCTGCTACTACAACAAGAAAGTAGTTCCTTGATCATTCAGCGTAGGCAGTCTAGTATGGAAGTTACGATTACCCGAAGGAGTCCGTGACTACTTTCACGGGAAATGGACGTCCCAGGTAGTTGGGTCCCATCTTGGGAATTCATAGACGGGTCGTCGCACGACCTTAAAATCAATGGCAAGTACTTAAAGAAGTATAGGCCAACTATGTGGAAAGCAAACAAAACCATCATTTCAAAGCATTTCCCCACGCTTTGGGGACAAATACAAACGTAGGAAAAAAATCAAATGGCCCTAGTCCTTATCATACGCCGCCCTGGTTTCCTCAAGGGTGGCATGCCCAGTGGCCTCGTTCGCACGAGCAGCAGCAAGATCCGCAGATGTAGCGTCCAGCTCTCCTTGAAGACACTGGATAGCAACTTGTAGCTCCTCCCTTCGCTTCAGAAGAGCGGCATCCTTTCCAGAAAGCTCGGCTATCTGAGCAGAGGATGGAAGTGGTTGCACAAAACAGTCTCCCTCTTCTTTTGCTCTGCTTTAAGCACGAGAGCCTCGCGTCGCTCATCCCACGAGCACCAGAAAGATCGCCGGAGGAGACTAATCGGAGTCGTCAATTCTGACGGACCAGCATCCGCTTGTTCGAGCTCGCCCACCATGGACAACAGTTTAGCAAAGTCCCCATCAGTAGCAACTCTATGCTCGAGGAGGACAATAGCATAGGCGAGCAATGAGTGCAAAGGCTGTCGCAAAGACACCTGATTTAGATGCGAAGTCAAAGAAAAGACAAACGAATGCTTTCTTAAGTCACTCACCAAGGTTGCCCACGCATGTGAGCCTTAGGGGGCTTTCATCATCTTGACCAGGGGGGTTCCTATCGCCTCACCCTCATGTGGTTCCCTCACATCGCCTGAGGGTAACTCCGCTATTCGTCCCGAGGAGGTTTCAGTCGCCTGACCCTAGAAGACTTCCGTCGCTTCGCCTGGTAACTCCTGGGTGATGGCGACACTACTTGAGGTGGCCCCATCCCCGGGGTTTGAAGGAGGAGGCAAAACCTCACGCACCCCTTCACTAGGGGACTCATCTGACTCCGGCTTGGCTGGGCGACGATTGCCGCCTAGCGGCGAAAAGAGAGTGATGTCATCTGGGACATCATCAACGTCGATGAGATCAGAGGCGACGACACCTTGATAAAATGAAAATGCGTCAAACTCAAGGTTCCGATCAAAGAGTAAATGTATGCTACAAGCAATACCAGGGATGTTAACCAATGGCGTTCGCTCGCCCGGACGATCAGAAGAGGTACGCGGCAACACTAAAGGGACAGGTCCGTGCGATGCTTTCTTCTTTAACTGGGCTCCCTGTGATGATGAGCCTACACGAGAGGACCTAGCCTTCTTAGCATCTATTACGAGCGAAAGAACAGTTAATCACCTGGACACTAATTTAGTAGAGGGCAAGCTGGCCTAACGTACCTGAAGGGAGCGCGCTATCACCCGATGACCGCTTCCTAGAAGGTGCTTCAGCTGGACCAAGAAGCACTGAAGGACGGGACGCCTTCTCCTCCTCGATTAACCTCTCCACCTGAAAGGTGGTCTCCAATTGCCTCCAGACTTCATACCAGGCAATGGAGAAAGCCTCAGTTCGGCCGCCTGAAAGTTCGAGCAAAATCCCAGTAGAGGGAAGACGCGGCTCCTGAGTCTATGCGTCCATTCCAGAATCCAGAGGGAATGAAACACGCTTATCCAAGGGTTGGTTCTTGGATTCGAAGAACGGAACGACAAAGCCCAGTTGACGGGCGCAGAGTTGAGGATTATACACCTCAAAGACCAGGCCGTCAGAGTCCACGCCCATCAATTCCCAGGTACAGAAAGCTGGGAAGAGGCTCTCAACTGTCACCCGACGCGAGTTTTCCCACTCCTCAGAGAAAGGGCGCCAGGAGATTACTGCCCCCGCACCGCTGCATCCGTTCGCTAGAGCCTGGATGCAACTGACAGTGCTGGAGGTACTCTGGTACTGAGACGAACCCGCTGCGACGACCTCATCTTGAGTAAGCATGGGATCAGGGTAGTTGGTAAACCCAGAGAAATAAAGGATGATCCAAAGATACACAAGTGACAAAGGGTCATCTGTCAAGCAACTAGGAAAATTGGCCAGGGCTCTAGTTGCTTGATAAAGGCCGCGATAAATCAAGCACAACAAGAAGGAAGCGAAGGCCACAAGTTCAGGCTTGTCCGCATTGGCAGCCTCAACAAGGCTGGTGGCCACCCCAACCATGAACTGAACGGGGCGCTTTCCCCGGTTACAGAAGATGAACTTGGACAGCCACTCCAAGTAGAACTCGAACTCCTCTTGGAGTCCCCATTTATTATCCTTGAGGTGACCGGCAGCGACCTTGCTGACCCTCTCTGAAGGGTTGAACTTTAGGTCATTGCCCCCTGCAGCTCCTCTAACGAAACAAAAGGGGGCTCCATAAAGACTGCAACCAGTCAAGAAGGCAACGTCTTCCAATGTGACCCGACATTGGTCCATTCAGGAGGAAGAAACAGTTGACAATGGGGTTCCAAAACGAAAGGAACCCAGTAACCACCGAGAGGTTGGGCTCGACCGGGGAGTGACAGATTTCGATCAACTTCTTGATCCCCATCGCTTCCCACGCAGCGCCTTTCCTCTCCATCCACTTGGAGACCCAATCCCAAGTAGCTTTGTTCCGGAGAGTAGGAAAACAACGGAGGCCCGCTCGGACAGACGGCTCCCATCCTGATGGTTTGAATCGACGATGGAGCACCGCGGGTAATCTGCTGGTGTAAAGGAACGAATCGGATGAATTGCTGACATACGGACCAAGGGTTTGTTGGTCTGGAATCGCGATACTGAAGTCGGATTGGGCCGTATGAACGGTGAGAACGCAAGACAGGAAAGACTTGCTGAAGGCGTGTTAGAATCTGGCAAAATCACCGCGAGATAGACCGGAGGGTCAAAAGATGACGAGGATGAGCTGTCATAAGCCATGAGAACCGGAAGGACGAGGGTTTCTGAGAATCGAAAAAGACAGGAAGAATGAAGGGTTTCTGAGTGCGTGAGCAGGAAATCGCAACCCTTCAGGGACTTTATAACCTCAAAAACTGACAAAGGATAAGGGCCCAAAAGGGACGTCGCTTGCCGACCAAGGCCCAACAAAGACATCGCCTCGATTATGAGGCGGGCGACATCCAAAGCGTCGCTTGAAAACTGATGACGATTCAATTGACATAAGTGGAAAGCGAAAAAGTTTAAGATAAATGGACACTTATTCTCATCCAAATCCAAACATTACATGGGTTGGTTTGATAATGAATGTACACGACATTTCCACTCATTGGAAATGCTCCATTGAAGATATTACAAACGCTTGGCTTTCTTCAAGGGTTTACCCACAGAACCGAACACATCCGATTCTTCCTCATGATGAAGAAGATCTTTGGCTGCAAAGAATGGCATCGCATGTAGCAGCACGAGGAAGTCCCTAGCCTTCAGGATGTCGGATGGGACTTCACACGATGCTATGGAGGTTAAAACCCGACGACTCGCATCTTCCTAGAGACTAACACAACTCGGGTTGTTGAATCAGGCTGTTGCACGGGCCTCCTTCCCATATGGAACCACCGTGTAGTTGGAGGCCACCCTCATAAGGTCATGGGTATAGGTTCCCAAATAAGCTAAGGTGATGGGCATAGGTTCCGGATGGAATACCGAAAGAAAGAGCAAGGACTTCCTGGCTTGGCTATTTTCAAGAAACGTTGGCTTGTGAGTTGGAAGACGATCCGAGCGCCGCTATCTATAGGGAGCTCATGAAGGGTAAAAGGACTTTGACAGGAGATATTATGACAAAGATTTTGGGGATTGCAACAGTTGTCTCGAGGATCTCAACCGATACGATTCGGGGATATTGACGATCAAGGACTTATTATCGCCTGCACACGTTACCGAAGCTGCAGGAGAATGATTACTTGGTCTTTTTCAAGGCGTGACAGATAACTCAGTCTGCCTTGACGGGGGCTTATATGTTTACCAACAGAAATTCTGGGCCACAGATCTCAGGCTTTATCTGTGGATCGACGGTCCAGATTGTAGGCCCAAAGACGGAAATCCAGTAAGGAAGTGACTACGAATACACACCAGGTGAAGGCTTGCTGAGCGAAGAGATCACCAAGCGACGGGATTACCAGGCGACGGGCGACGATAGATCGACAGTCAGGCTGGGCGAGCGAAGAAATTCTACAGCGAAGGCCAATGGGCGACACGATCAATCAGTCAGTTGTTAAGGAAGGTTCTAGAAGATCTCGAGATATGGAAGGAGATTGATGCCAAGTTTACTCATATGGAAAGGAGATATTCCATGGAAGACTGGTGGCAAAGGAAACGTAATATATATGCAATACATAGTTACCGTATATAGGTGTAGCTTAGTATAACTATTTGTTCTTAGGCATTGTACATCAACACCTCTCTACAGACGGACTTATATTATCATTTTATCTTTTCAAGCATTCCGGTGTTTAGCCTTTCTTCTTGCTCCCGCGTTCACTGCTCACTTTCGAAGGCATCGCTGATGACATCTGTAGTGCTTTTGCTTAAGGGTGTTCGTCCATTGTCTTCCTCTCTCTCTCTCTTTCAATCATTTCATACAACGACAACACATTCAACGAATCATTCGGGCACCAGTTGACCCGTAGTGCTAGAGATTTCCGACGTGTTTGGATCCGACTTGTCTGCGGTCACTTCCGGAGCGAACAGATGGTTCGATAGAGAAACCGGTGAGTTAGATCCTTTGTTCCTACCGTGGAAAAGCTGCACTGATTTAAAAATTCCGCGGATCCAGAAGTCTGTTTCCATTACCATTGCATCATCCACAATCCTTTCCCTTGATTCAGAAAAAGGAAATTTTGGGCGAACTCACGGAAAGGTATTTCTGTACCGATGACTCAGAAATTCTCTCAAATATATATAAAATATCACATTGGGTTCAAGTATGTAGAACTGTCCCGGCATCATCGGTTAAAAACTATCGTGCCGGGCAAAATCTATTATTCCATGAAGTTCACGAAATACAAACTGCATTATAGTTTAGCCTTTCCGAATTTGTTGACACAATAAAATATTCTGGGCCCGTACTAAGTCTACGGCCCATATCGAGTGCAGGCCTAAGTGAACAGCCCGTCGACTTGTGGAAATCTCGGTCTACAACAGCCTAGGTCTATAGTTCCTTTAGCGGCGCAAAGTGCGAGATAAGTCTACGACTCGTCTGAGCACGTCTTAACTCATTAAATGACAGTTAAGAAAATCTTTTAAAACAACTCCCGAGATCCCTGGAGGGAGGTTAAGATTGAGCCGTGTTTTGAAGGATTTTCAAGATCGTGTAGGACGTGTGGAGTTTTGTGAAAACTAGTATAAAAGGGCAGTTTACACTTGGGAAATTGACACGATCAATCAGCCAAACACAAGCTTTGCATTGCTCGTCACCCTTAGCTTAGTAGATACCTCGGCCTGGGTTTCAGGTCATCCTTCCAACTTCGGAGTGAGCAACCGTAGCTCCGGAGATCAACCTTCCGCCAGCACTTCCACCGTCCCGGTGAGCAACCGTAACCGAGACGACAATCCTCCGCCATCACCTCCACCGTCGGGACGATCAACCGTAGTTCCGGCTATCTTCCTTCACCCGCATCTCCGCCATCAAGGTGTTCGTTTGAAGCCTCGACATCCGCATCCAAGGATACCTCCGTCCGTCGCAGTCGTACCAAGCGCCAACAGCCAGATTCCGTTCCACGAGTATTCAGGTCGATAGTGCACTGTACTAGGTCTACAGCGTCAGCAGTGACGTCAGCTCCAGTCGCACCTCAAGTCGCAAGTCTACAGCCCTTTCAATTCCGTGTTTTTCCTTCAATTTTATGGCTGTAAGCACGCGTTTCCTCTCGTGAACCTTTGAATTTGTAACAGCTTTATTTTTATATCATTGAAATTCATCTTTCTGGCGACCACATACAATTTAATTCCCTGTGAGTCCGTTTGCCAAATATTTCCGACGTGGTCCGTTTCCTACGCGAACACGTCTTTGGCGACCACAGTGGGAGATCGAGGTAAATACCTCATATTTACAGATGACAAAAAATACTAGAAGTGGCGCAAACCGCGATCCCCCCCTCCTTTAGAAGGAGATGGTACTTTTCAGGCAGGGGATGCGATTACTGAAAATGTGACCCTAGGTGGTCAGTTAAACGTAACCCAGACTGAGTTATTGGAGCATACGCCATCCGAGTTCATATCAAGGTTGGAGTTCTATAATGAATTTAATGATATGAAGAACTCGTTTGATAAGCGGATATCTGGTTTGGAGAGTAATATGGCTCGAATTCTAGAGCAAATCACCGCCTTAAGTAGGCCCAGTGTCGTCGCAGGAACGAGTAATCATACGGACAGAGACTTCTCTTTTATGGGAGATGCGCGACGTGCTGACAAAAGGAACGTCTCTTTTCAGAATGAGGATCCCTGGAATGTTGATGCCCAATATTCTGCGGAAATCAGGGACAGGACGTCTCCCTCTAGGCCAGCCTCTTCCCGGTCGCCCACGGAGTGGAGGCAAAATGCCGCCTTCGCAACGAAACCGGAAGATCAATATGGCGAGGCTCAGGGTGAGACAAACAGGTATGCGCCTTCCGCCCCAGGGCGGCGACCTGGAAAAGCCCCTATAGATGATTTTCCACCAGGGGATTTGTCAAACCCAAGGGGACCGTCCTGAGTAGAAAGTTTTTATGCTAAAGCCCCTGTAGATTCGCAGTCGACAAGGAATGTTGAAAGGATGCCTTACATGGGTGAAAGATGGGGTCAGGACCCTATAAGGGAGCCAGTTGGCCGTCCCCCTCCCCCATTAGATTTGAGGGAAGCAATAGCTCAAGTACTGGAACAAATGGTCCCTGGAGTCGTGAGACAAGATGACCCCACCTTCTACAGGAGCCCTTATCCGGCTTACGTCGACAGGGACTTTCCCTTGCCCAGAGGGTACAGAGTACCTGATTTCACTCGTTTCTCAGGGGAGGATGAGATGACTCCTTTGGAGCACATAGCGCGTTTTACCCATCAGCTTGGGGAAGCTGCGACTAATGATTTTTGGAAGTTGAAGTTGTTCCCAAATTCGCTCACAGGAGATGCCTTTACGTGGTACGCTAGTTTACCCCCTAGGTCAGTGGCATCATGGGCTGATATGCAGTCTAGCTTTATGAAAGCGTTTGCGCGGCTGGACTCGCCTCTGTCAATCTTTGAGGTCATGCGCTTGAAACAAGTCGCTGGTGAGCACCCGGGCAGTTTTTGATGCGTTTGCGAAAAGCGTTGCTCCGCTGTAGACCGGCAATCTCGGAAAGAGACCAGCTCATGGTGGCATTAAATGCCTTGTCCATCCCTTTCAAAAATAAATTACAAGGGGAAAGGTTCACCGACCTGTATGACCTCGCCAGAAGGGCAACTGAGTACCACCAGTTGTTGGTAGAAGAAGCTCAGTCTACGCGCACTTATCAGCTAGAGGCTGTCGAGGTGGACATGGCTGAGTTCATAAAAGGAGAAGCCACCGTTTGTGAGCCGTTAGCACGGAGGAATTCCAAAGCGAAGGCGTCCCAGAAAACAGGGGAAGAAAGAAAATATTTCTTCGATATAGATAAAGCCGATGCAATTTTTGATTAGCTCTTTCAGCGAAAGCGGATTAAACTAAAACCGGGTCATAGGACCCCCTAGACGGATAGAGAAAAGTCTAGGAACTTTTGCAAGTGGCACGGGTCATTTACACATACGACCAAAGATTGTCTGTCTTTCAGGAACATTATTCAAGACCTTATAGAGGCAAAAGAATTGTATTTCCCTGAAGTCGACGAAGTTACTATGGTCGACGAGAAACCTTTTGATGATGAAATTGCTATTCATATGTTTGACATATCTGATGTAGACATAAATGTCATAGAAGCTGACCATATTCTCCCTCTACAGGATTTTAATCACACAAAGGTATCTGGGGAGACCTTGGTGGCGAATGCCCTGTTCCGTAGGCTGGCTGAAAAAGGGGTAATTACTTGCCCGGCCAAAGCGGTTGCCAGTAACCTTTGCTGCTGGCATATGGATGACACACACACTACTGATAGGTGTAATACCTTTCGGAAATACCTCCAAGCTAATCAGGGTGACACCTGGTACGACCTGACCCCGCTTGAGGAGGTGGCAATGGGAATGGGCTCCCCGCGACCACGGACAGCCTCTAATAACCCTCAGAGAGGATTCAAAAGCCCTCCGAGTCTAGAGCATAGGTTGGCGACCCGAGGAGGAAGAGGCGGCCCCCATGGCAGAGGAAGGGCTCCCGAACACCATTCTTATGCTGCAGAGCGTTCTAGGAAGCATTTAGAGTTTGACAATCCACAAACTCATCAGAAACCTAACCAAGAAAATAGTGCTCACATCCACGAGTCACACCCTGCAACGGGCGCACACCCTGTAACAGGTGCGACTGATAGAGCACAGCAAAGCGATGCGGCGCAAAGGAAAGGAGTCAAGCCAAGGTATGGTTCGCGCAAGGTTGATGCTCGCGCGATCCAGATGGGGCCACCAATTGCTCAGTTCTTGGATGAGAAGCTGTTGTGCCAGAAATGCAAACTGATTGGGCGCAACAGGATTTTAATCACACAGCTCTGCACGGCGTGCTGTGTGAGCTACTTCCTCAAGTTGGTAGACTTGTCGGCGAATGGAGAGATGGTGATCCAGCCGGTTTGCCCCGCGACTACAGGTACTCGAAATTCCCTGCTTAATTCAGAGACGACACAGGAACCGCCACGAACAATCGTGGGATACGATCCGTTCGTCAAAGACTTTGTGGAGGTACGTCAGATCGCCATTGATTCTAAGAAATCAAGAATGGTGAAAGTAACTAATCCTTCGAAACATTGGCAGAAAGCTGTGGGTAAAGCAACTTTACCCACACAGACCCGAAAAAGGAGAGACAGACGTCTAAGCCACGTCGTCAAAAGGCCTAGACCTACCCCAACAATGGCCGCTCCACATATAAAGAAGTCAAATGTGGAAGCTGAGTACAATGAGTCTACGGACCACTCGGAAGAGCCAGGCTCGAGCTTTGATTACACCCCTCTTAGGAATGACGTCCCGAGAGACATTAATGGCAGGAAAGAGGCAACCGTGAGCTGTAACGCTATCACCTTGCCTGTAGACTTCGCCAAAGTGGAGCATACAGAGAACCCGAAAGGTAAGTCGCCTCCGTCTCGTCCTTTGATCTACCCGTCGGGCTTCCCACTTCATTGGCTTAAGAAGCCTTCGGATAGTATGAAACAACACATGCATTCATTATATATTACGGCTACCTTTGATGGCACTATAGTGAATCGAGTCTTAGTAGACAACGGAGCCACTATAAACGTACTGCCATTGTCCAGGTTTAAATTACTTGGATATAAGCCATGCGACCTGGTAAAGACAGATGTCGCTGTAAGCGGATTCAATGGTAGGAAATCGGAATGCTTGGGAATTTTTTCAGTACACTTGGGTGTAGGTCGACAAGAAAAAGAAACTGCTTTCTTTGTCATAGACATAGTTCCTACCTTCAACGCTCTGCTTGGACGTGACTGGCTGCATAAAGCCGCGGCTATACCATCCACCTTGCATAGAGAATTAATGTTATGGCTTGATTCTGAGGTTGAAATTATTAAGGCTGATGTTTATTCCTGTCGTGATAAGGGTATTTTGCATGCAGAGGCAAGTAAGACCATGAAAGACCTTACACTGCATCAGCGATACGAGCTAGGAGATCCTACAGTCGGACCTCTAGGTCAGCCGTCTGGAAAATTTGACTACATTGTGGATTATGGAACCTCGCATTCCAAACTTGAGAACGGCCCAATCGTTCCAACAGGGTGGGGAGATGAGTTCACCGATAAGGATATAGAGGAGGTTCTTCAAGAGGTTAATTCGGGAGAAAACCTCGCCGAGGAAAGCAGGAATGGTGAGAACAAAAGCGACAAAGGGGAAGCTTTAGAAGGCCAACCAAATGCTGGAGCGGAGTTGGAGCCCGATAGACTCCTGAAGGAGGGAATCTATGGATCATAGTAAAAGGAAGAACGCGGCGGTCGCTGACGTCCTCCAGTGACTCCGAGTCTACAAGGAAGGGCGAAATCAGTCTATGTCGTCTTTAGCAATAAATGTAACGGGGATTAGAGCGCCTGATACTTGCAATAACCCCGTGTCCACTAGCCTTGGTGGCAACAACGGTCGTGAGTCTTTAATGGTTCCTTGTGACCCTTTAATTACTATTAATTTGGGAAGCGAGGCTTCTCCTAGGAATCTTTTTGTCAGTTCATCCATAAATAAAGAATTCTTTGATTCAATCAGGGGCGTACTAGAGGAATTTAAAGATTGTTTCGCATGGGATTACACCGAAATGCCAGGGTTAGATCGTAGACTGGTAGAACACACTTTGCCTATCAAGGAAAACTTTAAGCCAGTACGACAAGCTCCAAGAAGAATGTCTAGAGAGGTGACGCAACTAGTATTTGAGGAAGTAAAAAAGCTCTTCCGGGCAGGGTATAGAAGGACTTCACGATATACGGAATGGATTTCTAGCATTGTCCCCGTATTAAAGAAAAACGGAAAAATTAGAGCTTGCATAGATTTTAGAGATTTAAATCGTGCTACTCCTAAAGATGAATATCCTATGCCTGTCGCAGATGACCTTATAGACAAAACTGCGGGCCATCAGGTTATGTCATTCATGGACGGTTTTTCGGGTTACAACCAAATCTTCATCGCAGAGGAAGATATTCATAAAACCGCGTTTAGATGTCCGCTAGGCATTTTTGAGTGGGTAGTAATGCCGTTTGGGTTAAAGAACGCTGGTGCCACGTACCAACGGGCGATGAACACCATATTCGATGCTTATTTGGGAAAAACAGTGGAAGTCTACATTGATGACATAGTGGTCAAGTCGACAGAAGAGGAGCTACATGTCGAGCATTTGAGAAGTGCCTTCATTAAGATGAGGATACACCAACTCAAGTTAAATCCTCTAAAGTGCGCTTTCGGCGTCAAGGCAGGGCATTTCCTGGGCTTCCTAGTGCATCAGCGGGGTATTGAGGTTGATCAAAACAAAGTAAAAGCCATTCAGAACTTGTCAGCACCAAGAAATAAGAAAGAATTGCAAGCTTTCTTAGGGAAAGTTAACTACTTGCGTAGATTTATAGGGAATGTCGCGGGAAAGACAAAAGTCTTCTCTAATCTACTGAGAGGAAAGAATGACTACAGATGGACTAAGGAACATGAAGAGGCCTTTAACGCTCTAAAAGAATACTTAACGCATCCACCGGTCTTGATACCTCCCCAACAAGGAAAACCTTTCATTCTTTACGTAGCAGCCACCGAAGTAACAATAGGTGCAATGTTGGCACAAACAGATAAGGGCGGACGCGAAAGGGCAGTTTACTACTTGTCAAGGCAGTTAACTGCGATTGAGGTCAGGTACACTTCAAAAGAGAAGCTATGCCTATCAGTGTTCTATGCCGTAATGAAACTTAGACACTACATTGGGAATGGGGAAGTCTATGTAGTGTCTAAGTCACCCATAATTAAATATTTCTTTGAAAGTCCATTATTGGCTGGACGTATTAGCAAGTGGAGCTTAATTCTTTCCCCGTACGACTTGAGATACAAATCCCAACAGTCGGTTAAAGGTCAGGCTTTGGTTGATTTTCTGGTTGATCATGACCCGACCCTGTCGATAGATCAAGAGGAAGGAATCGACGACGTTTGGCAAGCATGGTTCGATGGTTCATCTACAAGAAATGGAGCAGGGATAGGAGTTCACATATTGTCTCCAATGGGCAAGGACATCAGGTTGGCCTACCGGCTACGCAAATTGTCAACCAATAATGCTACTGAATATGAAGCATTGATAACGGCGCTAAAAGAGCTCCTTTCATTAAATGCGAAACAAATTCAAATTAAGGGTGACTCTCAGTTGGTCATCAACCAGGCAAATGAGGAGTGTACATGTCAAGAGAAATTGCGACCTTACCTTGATATAGTTCAGCGGTTAGTCGCATGTTTCGAAAGTGTAACTTTCCATTTCGTAAGTCGTAACGAGAACGGAGTAGCCAATAATTTGGCACAATTAGCCTCGGGTTACAGAGGAAAAGTTAACCCAGGAGATTTAAAAGAAATAGACTCGCACTTACAGCTGAGTAATAATAATATCATGGTTATAGACATAATGAAACAAGGTGAAGACTGGAGAAAACCTATTATAGATTTTCTTTCTAATCCAAATCAAAAGATTAAACAACGAATTAAAATCCAAGCATTAAAATATGTCCTTCTAGATGGGGTTCTTTACAAGAAAGACACCAATGGTGTACTCTTAAGGTGTGTAGACGTAGACGAAGCTACCCCAATAATGCTAGAAACCCATGAAGGACTCTGTGGATCGCATCAATCGGGAGTAAAAATGTGTTGGATTATTCAGAGGCATGGGTTTTACTGGCCATCAATGATGAAAAATTGCATCGAGATGGCCAGGGGATGTCAAGATTGCCAGCGACATGGTCCGTCAACTCGCGCACCGGCAGCCGACTTAACCCCTATAATTAAACCTTGGCCTTTTAGAACTTGGGCACTAGATATAATAGGTGAGATTCATCCTCATTCTAGTCGAGGAGATGCGTTTATCTTGGTTGCGACAGATTACTTCACTAAGTGGATAGAAGCCCAAGTCTACAAGAAAATTGACCATAATGAGGTAATTGAGTTCTTGCGAGCTAACATTATTTACCGATTTGGCATCCCCCAAAACATTGTTGTAAACAATGGGACGGCTTTTAATAATGTTAAGGTGAGAGAATTCGCTGAAGAGTTTGGCTTTGCGATTTTGAATTCTACCCCGTACTACCCTCAAGCGAACGGGCAAGCTGAGGCGTCTAACAAACTGATAAAAAGCAACATCCAGAGAATGATTGGATGTAATCCAAGGAAGTGGCATGAAGTCTTGAATGATACTTTATGGGCTTTAAGAGTCACTAAGCGAGAGGGTACTGGAGAAACTCCGTTCGCACTAGTCTACGGACATGATGCGATTCTACCTATAGAAGTGAGGTATAAGTCGCTCCGCGTTGCACAGCCAAGTCTACAAGACGAAGCTATGTACGTGGCCCTAGAGGAATTGGAAAAGAAAAGACTAGAAGTTATTGATAAATTAGAAGCTCACAAGCAAAGAATAGCCCGACACTACAATAAGAAAGTAGTTCATAAATGTTTTAATATCGGCGACTTGGTCTGGAAAATGGTGTTGCCGCTAAAGTCTAAGGACCAAGCATTTGGAAAATGGTCCCCAAATTGGGAAGGACCGTATCGGGTAATTGAAGCTTATTCAACGAATAGCTACAGGTTGTCGACACTCGAGGGGATTAAACAACCATTGAAAATTAATGGTAAATATTTAAAACGATATAGAAGAACCATTTGGGAATCGCATAGAAAGGTTTTAGAAAAACGTTTCCCAGCCGTCCTTAAAGAGATCACTCAGGGTTAACTGTTAGCATCAATGTAGACTTGTAAGGTCAAGCTTAAACGTTTGCCTACAGAATACAAAAATTACACGGTTATAGACTGAGTTTGTTCATAGGGTGTCATCCCTGCGACGTACTGTCTACAACCGGTAATAAAAGAGATAAGAAAAACTTCAACGTGGAGGAAGTCGCAGGACTAGTCTTGCGCCCAGCTTGAATATTGAGTCGGTCGCCTCCACGAACAAAAGGGTTAAGACCTTGGCGCGGTTGCGTTTAAGGGTGAACTCGTTCTTCCGACGATACCAAGACATTAAGTCGTCCGGGTCCCGCTGCGCGGAAGCATAGGCAGTTCGTTCGATGAGCAGTGAGTCCACCACGGCAATCCGCTCCTGGAGGTCTTTCTGGAAGGCCAGGAGCTCCTTCAGCCGTTTCTCGACTTGCAGTAGTTGCCGGGACATGTCTTCTTTTTGTCCCCGGAGGAGTTCAATGTCGTTAACTTCTTGTAGTTGAGCGGTCAGCTTTTCGTGGATCTTGAGCCTAGCCTCTTGGTGAGCCTTAAAGTCATCCTGATAGGATGACCACTCAGTCCAGAATTGAGTCTTGAACTCCTCACAGGCGGCCAACATCTGCGCGCTGGTTACTGGAGACTCCTGTAGCTCCGTAATACATTCCTGAAGCTCTTTGAAAATAGCCTCAGAAAAGGTCTCGTGGCTAAGCAGCTTTGCGACACGATCCACGTTCTTCATAACACGGTCATAGTCGCTGACATCGCTTGATGTACCCTCACCGGAAGGCATGCTTGGAGGCTGGACAGGAGAGGAAGAGATAGAAGTCGCAACCGGCTGCGCATCAGCGATGGGGTCTGCCTCTGGAGTAACTGCTTCTCCCTGAGTCGCAGCACCGGCTGCAGGCACAGCTAAGTCTACAGCCTCGGCAGGAGTCGCTTCAGAAGCGCATGTATCCCCCAGCGCTGCGATTTCCTCTCCAATGGCAACGTCTCCCTCCCCTGTAAGTGCTAACAACTGAGGAATGGGGGGGAGTAACCTGCGAACAGAAAGAGATTAACCATCGAAGCATTCAAGGGAAAGGAAACAGCAAGGAGAGACTTACGTCCATCTCATGATCAGATGGTGTTTCCAGCGATGGGCAGACCAAGGGTACTAAAGCCAATGAATGCCTAAAGCGAAAGAGCAAGTATTATGAGAGTTGGCAACAATGGTCACTAACAACAAAAGGATGATACATACTCTGGAGGAGGAGTAATCGGTTGGGCAACCACCGGACTTGAAATCTGAGGCCCGGATGAGCTAAGTTTTGCCTGCTTCTGCATCTGAGAGATGGGGATTTCGTCAGAATCCGAGTTTGGAGGAGAAGGCATCTTCCGTTTCCCGCGTCTTTTTGTTGAGGCAGAAGGCAAGTCCTCAGCCTTAGGCTTCACAATCTTCTTCACAGGAACTCGCCGTTGCATGCGAGTCGAACGACTGGCTGGAGGAGCAAGGCTCGTCTCTGAAGGAGTACCTCCTCCAAATCCAGATTTCTCACCCTCCACTGCTGAAACTCAGAAAACAAACATTTGTTTTAAAAGCGACCAACAAAAGAGGAAAGCTGCAAGATCTTACCAGCTGGTACTTTCTGCCCAGTCTTGAGCTTCATGTCAGTGGTAAGATGCAAGTCCGGCTCTGTAGAGGTGTCCAGGAACCTCATCCTGCTACGAAGAGCTTTAAAAGATAACGACCACTGATAAGAAAAAGCTTCAGTGACGTAAACCGTGGTGCTCTTGAGGGGGAACTCCGTGTGCCGAAGCTCCGTCTTCCTTGATAGGAGATCCATCGCTGTTTGGAGGGAATCCTTGGAGAGGACGTAGCTGCCCCTGGAAACCATATTGGAGTCGTCAAAGTGTGGGACTGCAGAGCTCTGGACGAAACCCAACTGCCTTGCGCATAGCTGAGGGTTGTAGTACTCGAAGCTGAAGCCCGCTTCTGTCGCATAGGGTAAGACTCTGCTAGTAAGAACAGAGTCCCAATAAATACTCGGCTCCAGCTTCTTCCGACGCTTGTTGATGGCATGGTTAGCTGGGAATGGGTGCCAGTCGCGGCGTTCACTCCGGTCGATATCAACCAGGTGTTTTATGTGCCCCGTGACAGAAGCCCACAGCCACTGATCCTTTGATTGGCAACAGGACTTGAGCATATGGATTCCATAGCAGCTATCCTTTGCGACGCTGGGGGGCATCCGATACCCAGAAAGTCCTGGAAGCCATATGCATGCCCAAAGATGCACCATCCAGAGAAGGCCACCGGTTGGATATTTCGGAAAAGGGCTTGCAGATGCGCTGTTCTTGAACAGGCTCTGGTAAATAATGCCCAGCAAGAATGGCGCCCAAGCCACTCTGCTCTTCGCCGTGCTTAGGAAGTTGGCAATCCCGTATACAAGCTTCGGCACCCTCTTGCCAGCAAAGCAGTAAACATACTTGCTCAACCAAATGCTGAGAAATTCAACCTCCTCAGCCCTGCCCCAGACAGCGATAGATTGGCCCTCAATCATCTTAAGGTGCCTATCTGCCACACTCTGAATCTGTAGCATCTCCTTAGGGTGGTAATCATCATCCAAGGAATACAAGCGAACGGGGGCTCCAGCCACGCTACTCTCAGTCAGAAAATAAATATCTTCTAGAGTAATAGTCATGGGACCTTCCGACAGATAAAAGCAATTCACTTCACTATTCCAGAGAGGAAGAAGACTGGCACATACCCTTGGGTCGCAACGCTTCCCCAGCATAGTGATCTTCATGAAAGACCAGAGGCCGCATGTCCTGAGTTTGTCCTGCAGTTTCTCCAGCCAGCAGGTAAACCATTGGCGAAATAGGGCTTTCTCTACGGAAGGAAAGCAGAGGAAGCTACTCTGGTCTTCCCAGTTGAGGGGGTCGACGAAGTCTGCCCGGCAGATAGGAATCTGGAATGCCGTTACCAGATACTCATAAGGAACAGGGTCCGGGAAAAGTCGATTGTCGAGAACAGGACCAAGGGTTAAACCCTCGCCGTCTAAAGTAGTGACGATACCAGCGGGGCCGGCACGTTGTTGGTGCCACTGAAAGGAACCAAGAGTCGACATCAGGGTTTTTCTTTGGAAAGAAGTTAGGGTTTCAAGGAAAACAGAGGTTTCTTGGAAAGGAAGAAGTCGAGGTAAAGGACGTAAGTGAAAGGAGGGAAAACGAAACGTTTCTTTTAAACCAAGCGATTAGCCACTGTGCTCAGGCGACTGAAAATCGCCTTAGCAAAAGAGGGGGGCTTATGTTGACACAATAAAATATTTTGGGCCCATACTAAGTCTACGGCCCATATCGAGTGCAGGCCTAAGTGAACAGCCCGTCGACTTGTGGAAATCTTGGTCTATAACAGCCTAGATCTATAGTTCCTTTAGCGGCGCAAAGTGCGAGATAAGTCTACGACTCGTCTGAGCACGTCTTAAATGACAGTTAAGAAAATCTTTTAAAACAACTCCCGAGATCCCTGGAGGGAGGTTAAGGTTGAGCCGTGTTTTGAGGGATTTTCAAGATCGTGTAGGACGTGTGGAGTTTTGTGGAAACTAGTATAAAAGAGGCAGTTTACACTTGGGAAATTGACACGATCAATCAGCCAAACACAAGCTTTGCATTGCTCGTCACCCTTAGCTTAGTAGATACCTCGGCCTGGGTTTCAGGTCATCCTTCCAACTTCGGAGTGAGCAACCGTAGCTCCGGAGATCAACCTTCCGCCAGCACTTCCTTCGTCTCGGCGAGAAACCGTAACCGAGACGACAACCCTCCGCCATCACCTCCACCGTCGGGTCGAGCAACCGTAGTCCCGGCTATCTCCCTTCACCCGCATCTCCGCCAGCAAGGTGTTCGTTTGAAGCCTCGACATCCACATCCAACGA
Source organism: Melastoma dodecandrum (assembly GCA_029817715.1). Lineage (NCBI taxonomy): Eukaryota > Viridiplantae > Streptophyta > Magnoliopsida > Myrtales > Melastomataceae > Melastoma > Melastoma dodecandrum. The sequence goes on along the minus strand of JARUPY010000537.1, from coordinate 982,608 downwards.
TACCTCCGTCCTCGCAGTCGTACCAAGCGCCAACAGCCAGATTCCGTTCCACGAGTATTCAGGTCGACAGTGCACTGTACTAGGTCTACAGCGTCAGCAGTGACGTCAGCTCCAGTCGCACCTCAAGTCGCAAGTCTACAGCCCTTTCAGTTCCGTTTTTTGCTTCAATTTTATGGCTGTAAGCACGCGTTTCCTTTTGTGAACCTTTAAATTTGTAACAGTTTTATTTTTATATCATTGAAATTCATCTTTCTGGCGATCACATACACCTGTGAGTCCATTTGCCAAATATTTCCGACGTGATCCGTTTCGACGCGAACAGAATTACAGAAGACAAAGTGTTCTTTTTTATCAATGGCATCCGTAAGTGTTTCCGTTTAAGGATGTTCGTCCGCTGCCTTCTCCCTTTCTTTTCTTTTCATACGCCAACCACACATTTAACGAACCTCCGGGCACCAATTGCTCGTAGTGCCAAAGATTTCCGATGTCTTTGGATCCGTTTTGTCAGCGATCACTTCCGGAACGAATAAATATAGAGAAGACGAAGGGTTCTTTTTTATCGATGTCTTCACCTTAACCAACAATCTCAGTGCTGGAGCTGCACGCCCATTGAGTTCCTACAATGAATATTGATGTCGTTTTGGATGGACGAAGCACTTCCCACATTCTTTGGGCCCAAAACCTCGATTGCAGTTCGCCTCCATGAATAATTATGTATCGCCTGATTCGATAAGAAACGGGTACTCACCAGTTTATACGGGACGAGGCTCGTCATCAAACCGTCCATGCAATTAGACAAGGCTTTAGCGAAGAGCGAGTCGTCCGGGAAGTTGGCCTTGTTGCACATCATGAAGACAATCTGGGGATCCACATTAGCAACGGCTCCAGGAGAAGCGAAAGCAAACACGGTCACAGAAATCACGGTGCATAAGGTGGCGGTATTCATGGCGAGTACTCTCTTTGTTTGATCGGTCGGTTGAAGCAGCAACAACTTTGGAACTCTTAATTTATAGCAGCAAATCACTCTAGTTGTTTACAGTTGTTTTTGTTCCTGTGCTGTTGTCGGTGGCTACTCAATCGGCAGGCCGTCGTACTTCAGAACAGCATCTTTCAAGCGACAATCATCCCAATAATAACATATGGGGGGGGTTGAAGGAAACAATGGTTTGCATTGGACGAGGTTGTTCTTTCACCAACATCAGTTGGATTTTCTAATGTCTTTTATGTTATAAGTTTGACGGTAGTAAGATTTAGTTAAAAAAATTGTATATCTTTTCCAGGAGTACCATCCACATGTAAGCCTGTTGACACATGAAAATTTCGGCCTTTTTCGAGAAGAGTTTGTTACTCTCGAGAAAGGATTTCTACTAGTGTCTAGAACCTCTCGAGAGAAAAGATCTGATAAATGAGGACTCGAGATGATCTCTGATTTAAATATTATATTAAAAGGAAATATATTTTCAGATTATCCTAGAACATGGCTAAATATATTTAGTTAGATTTTTCCAAATTAAGTAACGTGGTTTACAACCATCCAAACAATTTAATTAACAATTGGAGAACGTGATTGAAAATCAACAACCGTCAATGAGAACATGTTGATTGAAGACATCATTAGAATCACAAATTCTCGACACAAAAACACACACAACGGCAAACAACCTCCAAGTTCTCTGCACAGACTCTAAGTCTTTTATCTTTTTCCTTTCCGGTTACGTTTTACCCTCCAACCTCAGCGACGTGCATTAAATTTCGCCGTTGTTGACGCCTTTCCGTCCATCCTCGGAGACGTTGCATTAAATTCCGTTTCCGTTGACCTGCCTCCACTTCGACTCCGCTCTTCGATGTCGTGCTTTAAATTATGCCATCGAGCTCTACCCTCGGTGCCATCGAATTCAATTCTGGCGCTGTTGACGATCTCATGGGTTTCCACGAAGGTGAACTCCACGAAAGGAGTTTGCCTCGACTGCCCCGCCATCGACCGTCGTGAAGCGTCACCAGGCCTTTTATGTTGTTTTCCGTTCAAGTCATGTCTGTAAGCGTGACGCTGTAAGCTCGATATCGTCGCATTCAATTCCGATATTGTGTTTATCTGTTTTATACTTGTATTCGTGTTCTTCACGGTGTACGACACCAAACGCTGTAAACCCGATACCGTTGTATTAAATTCCGGTGTTGTTGTTTACTTTCACTTTACGATGACCACATTCACTGTAAAATTCGATACGTGTTGCGGGAACAACTTTTTTCGCGCCAACAAAGCCCGAACACGAGGGAATGAGAATTGCCCAACTAAGAGGACAGAAATCAAAGGAATGTGGACCTGAAGGCCCATAATATCAAGAAATACTCCCCTCCCTCCTTCCCTTTTACCATAAAAACAACACGCTCAAAATTTTTGTCATTCAAGAACAAAAATATCATCCAACGTTGTGCTTTTCTTTTCCTTACAAAACAAAAAGTAAAGCATATGGATGCCCCATGAGAAGAAGTGATGCATAGAATATTATTATTATTATTATTATTGTTTCCATTAATTAAATTTGACAATCCACAATACACGCACAAACTACATAATATACCTAATGAACCTATCGTCAAAGAATCGACTCTTTTGAACCTCGAATTTTTAAATCCGATATCCCCGATTTCCAGCCACACCTTTACCCGTCTCACCCCATTTGGAAAAAAATATTTGCATCAGGCTCACCACACATGTCACAATCTCAAAATCACGTCAACCTTTAAAAAGATCAAAGTCCTTGTCCGTAAGACGTAAAGGATTCAAAAAGTCTTCTAGAGGGATGAAGATTAGAGATGTGCTTTTCTTACGTTTATAACACCGCCGGACGAAGACTTAAACCTTTTCCGGGACCAAAATGGTCCTTGATTGAATAGTTGTCTATAGGAGACATGGATATCTAGATCATCGCTAAGTATAGCTAAGGTTGGGATCGACCGAGAGAAAGTATTTCCAGGTTATACTTAGGGTACCCTGAGATTGAGGATACTGGATACGACCCGTTTAAGAGGATAGTAGATATTAAGCATCATTGGTCAATCCTTTTTATGAACGAGTGTAACCGATCTTTTGACTTGAGACCTTCATTTATTATGTGCGTGGATTTTACGCGCTTTCACATCGTTAAAAGCAATCTTTACCTATATTGTGAGTAATACGATTGTTGGGTATGTGACAAAGCGTAAGAGAATACTGTTGAGTCGATATAGGATTCATCGCTTTTTTGGATATAAGAGTTGACATCCTGGCCGCTTAATAGAGACATTATTGGCTCTGAAATCCATGGCCATGGTAAGAATGTTTTACATTCAATTGAGTCTATTGTATCTTGGTAATCAAGTAAAACAATTAATTCAGTGATGATGTATTTTACGCCGAATTAATTGGAATGTCTGTTAGATGAAGAGATTTAATTACACGGTAATCGGTTCATAGTGATTTATGATTTATGATTATTATCCTAACATGTTGGGTGACTAAAAACTGTTGCAAGATGGTTACCTCAGTTTGTGTATAGATTTACACTACCTTCGTGTACAGAACTTAGAGGGTCGAACGCATAGCATGTCGACACGAACATTATATAATTGATGATTTTAATGGATACTAAAATTGATCATTTTGTTATTTCAAAATTAGAATTAATTGGATTATTAATTTATTCTGAAATATTGGAAGCAAATATAGATCAAGATCGAATATTGATTTATTCGGCTCAATTTATAAAATATATGAAATAAATTTTTATATCCAAGATATTTTGTTATTTAAGAAAATTATATATTTGTCCGATTGTTTTGTTTAAAATTATTTTTTCGTTAAGATTTGTAATGCAATAAATATGATTTGAATATGATTTATCAAAACATCTCCACGGCTGATTTCGTACTACAAATGTTTGCATTCCTGGACATATACTCATCGTCCTCCTCTCATTGATGGTCAGCGCAAAATGGTTAGGGGTAAGAAAAAGTTCGAAATTTCAAATACCGTAATATTATAAATTCGATAGTTGATTTTTGGTTTGTTCCGCTGTCTATAAAACTTTTCAGTATTGAGCAACATGTCACGATCTCCACCATTTGGATAATACAATTTAATATTTTGTTAAATTAATTTTTAATAAAATTATTGGGAGTCGAGGTCGTTTCCCAGTGCAAATCTATACTTCAGAAACTCGCCAATGAGATAAAGAAAAAAACAAATAAAGCAGAAGGCCTATATATGAACCCTTCGGGTTGCTCGGGGAGTTTAGTTTCTCAGAAGATCTTAGACTAAGGACGCATCCCAAGGTCGAGGAACGTCATCCGAGGCCGGATGCTGTTACATTCAGCGGCGTGCCGATTGTTCATCCCAATCGCGGCATGGGGAGCTGGACCACGGGTCTCTGTGGCTGTTTCGAAGATTTCACCAACTGTATGTCCGGGGTTTCATCGTTAACTAAGATATCTTTTTTTCTTCATAGACCTGTCCGTAAAATCCTTCTTTCAACAGGTTGCATTACCTGCTGGTGCCCCTGCGTTACCTTTGGACAGAATGCCGAGATCATAGACAGAGGGAAAACATGTAAGAAAAGACTACTTGTTTGCTTTCTGTTACCAGTTTCGGGACGCTATGTGTACTTCTAATGTAACAATATGCAGCCTGCGTACGTGCGGGCATGGTATGCTACTCCCTCGGCCACTTTGCCTTCCATGCTATCTACACGTGCACCTACCGGTCCAAGCTCAGGGGACAGTACTCAATCCCCGGCGATCAGTGTGCCGATTTCTGCATCCACTGCTGGTGCCCCTTATGTGCCTTCTGCCAGGAACACAGGGAGCTCGTCAATCGTGGCCTCGACCCTTCAATGGGTAATTTCCAACAATTTCCACATGCCTGAATCGATCAGCTTTTACTGACCACGTCTTGATTTTTCCTCCCCGATGGTTTCATTAGGCTGGGACAACAACAGGGAGATGCAGAAAAAGCAGATCGGAATGACAGTTGCCCCCGCGTCTCAACAGGGTATGACTCGTACTTGACGTGCGACCGCCGCCGACTCATCATGTCAGACTCGCATGATCAGGCACTTTATGGTCCATAAATTTCCGTTGTCGCTTCGGTTTAGTCCTTTCCCGTTAAAATCTTCCCATGATAAATCCTTCGTGTGAAATTCGGATTAGTGTTGCCACGTTTGATGTGCAAAACTTCTGTTTACTCAATGATTCGGCATTGTCAACTAAATGGGGTTGGTTAAAGTGATAACGAGCTTGGATTCGCTTAAGGAGGTCTCGGGTTCGAAACCTACCTTACGTAGCCACCCCTATTGGAAGACTCACCCACCATAACCAGTTGTCTTACCCGGATTGAGTACGGATTAGTCGGAGTGAAGTTCCAAAAATCGAGCGGACAACAAAAAATCACATAAGAAACCGGCAGGAAAGAGAAAAAAATAAGCCTATCAAATCCTACTGTGGGGATAGCAGGTCAAGTGAAATACAGTATGAAATACACTTTTATCTTTTCCTGAAATAACTTTAGACGTGTCGTGTGCCTCAAATTGCCATCCTGCTACAAAATATGAGGCCCCCACGAAGAATAAACCCAGTCCAAGTCTATATCGAATTTCCAAAGTGATGAGGGGGACCAGACGAAATTTAGTCATCCATGACCTCGTCAAAATCGAATGGACAACGTGGTGGATCAATAAAGAAGAAGATGAGTCATGAGTTGTGTGAGGAGACTGTACTCGGACCGTGAGTAATACGATTGTTGGGTGGGTGACAAAGCGTAAGAGAATAGTATTGAGTCAATATAGGATTCATCGCTCCTTTAGATTCAAGAGTTAGACATGCTGGTTGCTTGATAGAGATATTAGTGGATCTGAAATCCATGGCCCTGGTAAGAATGTTTTACATTCAAGTGAGTCTATTATATCTTGACAATCAAATAAAACAATTAATTCAGTGATGATGTATTTTATGCCGAATTAATTGGGATGTCGGTTAGTTGAAGAAATTTAATTACACAGTAATCGGTTCATAGTGATTTATGATTTATGGTCATTATCCTAACACGTCGGGTGACTAAAAACTGTTGCTAGACGGTTACCTTAGTTTGTGTATGGATCTATACTACCTTCGTGTATAGGACCTAGAAGGTCGCACGTATAGCATGTCGGCACGAACATTATATAATTGATTATTTTAGTGGATACTAAAATTGATATATTCTTTCAGAATTAGAATTAATTGGATTATTAATTTATCCTTGAATATCAAAAGTAAATATAGACCAAGATCGAATGTAGATTTATTCGCGTCGATTTATAAAATATATGAAATAAATTTTTATATTATATCCAAGATATTTTGTTACTTAAGAAAATTATATATTTGTCCGATTGTTTTGTTTAAAATTATTTTTTCGTTAAGATTTGTAATGCAATAAATATGATTTGAAGGTGGATTTCACTTCCACGTAATGCATTAATTCTTATTATAATATTTTAAGGAAATAATAGATTAACAATCGGACAAGTGTTATATATATATAAAGAATGAAAATCAAACGACGGGGTTGTTCCAATTTTCGGAAGGAAAAAGTTTCAGAAAAGATAGTTATTTGCTTTCGAAATTTGAGATTTGTCTCTTTAAAAGGCCAGCACGGATCGTTAAGTGTTTGAAAAGTATGAGATCAAAATCCCTCCGCTTCCCATAAAACCTGAGTTTTTGTCGTAAAGAAGAAGATGAGTCATGAGTTGTGTGAGGGAGGCCGTACATGTCGCCCTATCTTTAAGATCACGCACTGCGGAATGCGATTGTGGACAGCTTCTGTTGGGGAAATGTCCTGGAAAGTGGGAGGTGGGTCGCGGCTAAAATCCCGTGTCCGGGACTCCCGTGAGTTTAGACATGTAATCGTCGAAAACCGTCGATGTTGTCAATTGTTCAGACATGTTGGCAATTTGTTCAGTCAGATATGTGCGTGTTTTTTTTCCTATATGTCGTTTTACTGTTCAGACATGCCTATCTGCTTTTATACTATGTCCGAACTCACAGGAGTCTCGAATACAGGATTTTAGCCTTGACCAGGGGAGGTGAAGACGTTTTGACTAAGTTCATGGAGAAGTCGTGTGGGTCGTGAAGAGCCGCCGTAGGAGAAATTCCAACCTTAGCATAGGGGTCGCGATGCAGGAAATCACGAAACGGAGTAACCTGTGTCTCAGCACGGAGAAGTCGTGTATAAGAGAAGTTGTACATTATTGGTGAGATGTTTTACTAAGCAAAAGGACACTATTCATCACGCTAATAGTTTAGTCATTACAATTACGAGCATCTAAGTTGAAAATGCGTAACCATTCTAAAAGATATAATTATTGTAAAGGACATTTTTACTGAGGTCATTATTTTAAAATCTTTTTGAGGTTTACTGAAGCTTAATTTTTTTATATTTTTCACCATAAAACTCGTAAAAAGAAAATAAATTATATAATTTTTTGGATAAAAAAATATTATAGTTAAGGACGCACGCCATGTTCTAGAAAAAAATTGATTTGAGGTATGAAGTCGTTTTCCTCACATTGAACAAAGAGAATTAGGAATACATGTCTTCCGAACGATTTCGTAGAAAGTGCGACCATTGCTTGGACTTGTTCATTTGACAAGCACCCACGATTTCATTTGAATTCATGTGACTGATCGTTTTTAATTGACTGACGATGAATGGTGGGCTTCAAGAACGATTCGTTTTTGTACTTGTGGACAATCGAAATAGCGATGACACTGAAGTTGTGTTTGAAAACCTGAAAGTTCTTTCTTCCCTTCAGGTTTTTAGTGAAAAGCTTTCCATGATAACCGATAGAGGCTTGTGAAATTTGAATTAGTATTGCTACTCTTGATGTGCAAAACTTTGGTTTATTCAATGAATTCACATGGCCGAACTTAGAAAAAAACCTACTTGACTGATCTATTAAACAGACGACGATCCAAGAGTGAAAAAATACTTCAATTTTCCTACTAAAACATGAAAATTTGGAGAATTTAAGCGTGGTAGATGTTTCATAATTGTGGTACTAGTTAAAATATATAGGCGTAATGAATGTAATATAAAGATTATGCCCTTTGCTTCGGAAAACATCTCACCAATAATTTACTGAGTGACGTGACCTAATTAATACCTAATCTAATGCAGCAACGATTCTTCGTCTTTATATCTCAATTTAAACCCCAGACCACGAAGATATACAACAAAAAGTCAAGGTAGAGTTGTCTATGGCAGGTGCCGGAGCCGATGGCTACGGTGGAAGCAGCTATGATGTGTTCATAAGCTTTCGATGACCGGATACCCGTGATGGCTTTGATACGATTACGGCATGACTTTTGGAGCAAATGTCAAGCTCTCTCGTATTCCCTTGTTGTTAATTTAGTGGTACAACATAGATAGGGTGGAGCACTCCAAGACTGGACGTAGGCATTTCGCGCCAGATATCTTAATATCTTACACACAAAAGGAATGATTGACACGTGTATTTTGGTAAATGCATATTCAAATTTTGTGATGAATGCTCTAAGAGAAAGATGTTGTACTCTGAACTGACCAACACTTCTTCATATAGAACGACTCTAGGAATAAGAAAATGGAATTGAACCACACAAACATCGTATTTGAATATAAAAATAATGGTATGATCATATCGAAATTTAAATATAAATTTTTTATTTTAAAAAATTGAACTAAGAAGTTCGTGATAGTAAACTATAAAAATTTATAAAGAGAGGAAACATTGGTACAAATATAACTATGGGCGTGCTATTGGTGTAACCCTAAACTGCATTATCTGAAGTTTGTGTTGATAGAGTTAATTGTTCACAATATCATTGACTTGATCAGTTTGTCAACTGAAGCTTAGTAGTTGACAAATTTCGACAAAATTTAATATCATAGCCATGACGAAGTCCACATATATAATATATATGTAGTAATTAAGACAATAAGCGGCATTCCTCATAGTTGACTTCTACCAACCCCAATTCATTGAGTAAAGAAAAGTTTTGCACATCAAACGTAGAAATACTAATTCCAATCTCAACACGTAGGAATGTTTTAACAACCACAACCGGTTATCATCAAAAGATTCTCACGAAAAAGGACTAAACTGAAGCGAGTAAAGAAATTTAATTCTGACTTTGATGAGTCGGCAGCAGATGGCATGTCAAGCGCGAGTCATACCCTGTTGAGGCACAGGCGGGACTGTCATCCCTATCTGCCTGTTCTGCATCTCCTCGTTGGCGACCCAGCCTAATGAAACCATCCGGGAGGAAAAGTCAATTCGAGATCGGTAAAAGCTGATCGATTCGGGCACGAGGAAATGGTGGGGAATTACCGATTGAAGGGTCGAGGCCACGATTGACGAGCTCCCTATGTTCCTGGCAGACGGCACAAAAGGGGCACCAGAAGTGGATGCAGAAATCGGCGCACTGACCGCCGGGGATTGAGTACTGTCCCCTGAGCTTGGAACGGTAGGTGCATGCGTACATAGCATTGCAGGCAAAGTGGGCAAGGCAGTAGAACATGCATCCCGCCTATGCGCACGCTGCGTATTGTTACAGAAGAAGTATCACTAGCATCCTGAAACTGGTAACAGAAGGTAAGCCAGGAAGTATATAGTCTTTTCTTACATGTGTTCCCTCTGTCTATGATCTCGGCGTTCTGTCCGAAGGAAACGCAGGGGCACCAGCAGGTAATGCAACCTGTCGAAGCAAGATTTTACGGAGAGCTCTATGAAGAAACAAAGATATCTTAGTTAAGGATGAAAGCCCGGACATACAGTTGGTGAAATCTTCCCAACAGCCGCAGAGACCCGTGGTCCAGCTCCCCATGCGGCGATTGGGCAGAACAATCGGCACGCCGGTGAATGTAACAGCATCCGGCCTCGGATGACGTTCCTCGACCTTGGGATACATCCTTAAGCTCAGATCTTCTGAGAAACTAAACTCCCCGAGGCACCCTAAGGGTTCATATATAGGCGTTCTGATTTATTTGTTTTTTCGGAAGTATAGATTTGCGAAAAGAAACACCTTGACCTCTAATATTTGTTAACAATAATTTAACAAAATATTAAATTATATGCCAAATTATCAAATTTATCAAAAAACTTCGATTTTTTTTTTCAATTCAGTATAACATTTGAAAAATATCACCTTACATCGTAAAGTTAGTCATTTACTTTAACGGAAGCGTATTTGGCACTAACAACTAACGCCATCAGCGCCACGTTTAGTTTAAGCCAAATTATGAAATATATATTAATCATTTCTTTTTTCCGATTTATCCTAACATTTGGAATATATCTTCGTATAACCTATTTTGAGATAACGTCCTAATATTAAGTTATACGAAGATATATTTCAAATGTTATGATAAATCGGAAAAAAAAAGGTAAAGTTTGAAATATATTTTGACAATTTGGCTTAAATTATACGTGACGAGTTAGTCGCCATGTCAGCGCCACGTTAGCGGGGACGATTAACGGATGATATAATGGACATAACGTCACAACTTAGGATGTGAAATGATATTTTCGAAATGTTTAGCTAAATCGGAAAAGTGCGTGCTAAATATTTTTGATATATTCGATTATTTGACCTAGATTATATTAGGGTGATCGTGACTTGCTGCTAGTTAATCACTACATTGACCGATCAGGATGAACAATGAGAATTAGTCAATGAAAATATAAAAGTGGACGTTATCAAAATGTCAACCAAAATTACTATCGCACATGGAGATGACAACGCCCAAAAATAGTACAATATACTATAAAAATTATTACACCGTCAAACCATTCCTCAATATCAACCGTTGTTTGATTAAACAAAAATGTTTCGCGCATCAGATATGATAATATTAAATCCAGTTGCGCATTAACTACTGCGGAAAAATGGAGACACGGACATGTTAATACGACATGATAGTGCGTGTTCCGGGTTTAACCGGGATGAACCCATTTATACACGAAAATATTATATTTTGTATAAATTAGGATATTATTAATTTATAGACCTAATTCCTATTAATGATAAATTTACATAATTTTAGATATATATTTGTACTTTTTTTGTGATTAGCTTCTATGTGAACCGGATTATGGTCGAGCTTAGGTAATATTTGCTTCAATAAGTCCATATATTTTGGTTGAATTCATTACTCATATATGTTTGTACTTGTTGCGGTCTGCTTCCATGTGGATCGGATTATGATCGAGCTCGAATAATATTTGAACCAATAAGTCAATATATTTAGTGATATATTTGAATAGTCTCTATTTGTTTTTGTAAACACAATTCTTTTTATATTCGGGAATTGCAATAAAATATTAATTTTTATGAACTAAATTAATATTAAATATTAATACTAGATATTTGGATTCTTAAATAAAATTATCGGATGTTTTTTGCGTCATAGTTAAATTAAATACGAGCAGAAAAATAAATAATATATTTATTTTTACTAGAATACTAATTGAATAATATTTTAACACCTACGTGCAAACAATAACAAAAACTTGTATTGTCATCATGACTTCAGGGGATATCTGTAAGCTTTATTGGTGTTTGTAGAACAATACAACGTTGGAAATTATTATCCACTTCTAATTCTTTACCATTAACCGCCATGGTAAGCATTATCGATATAAGTGCCATCACTATTTTGATCGACCATGTTGGACTTTTGATTATGATTACGAGGGGCGGGTGAATTAGTCTTTCCATTCACGTAGGAACTTTCGATGAAAATCACATAACCATAAATAGCGGAGGACGAAGCTTCTACAGTGTGCATAAACTTGTAAGGAGACATAACATGACAAGACGATCATATTAGATTGAGATCAATTAATGGTAGATTTGAATTTATTTCATAATCTAGAAAAAATGCGAAAAGACCGATAAGAAGAATAGAAGCCAACGTAAGAGATTCTGTTTTAGCGATTAACTTTTTGTGTCGTTCGGGTTTGCCTTATGTGCGAGCCATTTCTAATTTGATTTGGACATAAGCATACTAGTAATAAAAGCAAATGAAGACACAAAAATTTATAGTGATTCGACAAGTTTTACCTTTGTACACACACCCATTGATGATTTTTTTCAGAAATGGAAGCAAATATCCGCGCAGCATAAGTGGAGTAACTCTTGTGGTATAAGAAAATAGTGTGCACATTTTCGATCATACTCATTCATGGGATTAACATTTTCATTGGGAACAACCCTGGATTGATATAATTAATGTTCTTCTCTTTTGAGAATGTTAAAAATTATGTTTCAATAATGTCAAATACAATTTCTTGAGGAAAATTGTATTATCTTAGTATTTATGGTAAGGACTAGCGGATAAAAAAGTTTCCTTTAATCCAAACAATATTGTCGAGGAATAATTTTTATTTGAATTTAGTTAAATAACTAATATTTTATTAATCATAAAATATTTAAATATAAAAATATTTTCTAATCACATATTTAATATGTAACGACTAGATGATTTAAAAAAAAACGTGTTTTCTGAATAATATTTCAAGTGCATAAAGGTTATTCTCGGCATGCTTTTGAACTGTCATAAAATGTCAACCTTCTATATAACAAGTTTAATAATATTTTCGTGTTTTGGTTTTGAATGTTTGACACGATTACATAAATGGGTTAAGACGCAAATCCAAATAAGAAACCATACTTAAAAGACACAATATGTTGGGTAATATTTTACTTCGGCAAAATCGATAATCAGTAAGCTACAGATTGAAAAAAATGTGCTGCAAAATATCAAAGAAATAGTTGATAAGCAATTAACTGAAAAGCTAAATCATAAAACTTGATTGAATTGCCACGAGAAAACCTGCCTTAGCCATCATATTTATCTAATGAAATGAGTTTGAATTTGATGAAATAAATTTTATTGGGAGGTCGTTTTCAAATCAATCCACCATTTAGGATGTGATCTAAGTCGTTAAGAATTTTCATCTCTTTTAAGGCGACATTCTTTATAAAGATTTCAGTACTAACAACGCGAAACTATCTATGTATTTATTCAAGTAAGGTGTTGCAATTTCGAGACCAGAAATTTTTCATATATAGGAAATACGAAAATCTTTTTCCAAACTCACGATCAAACTTTTTCTCTAATATTGACAACAACAATGTGGGAGTCTTGTGGCCTGATTAATGCTTACAAAATGCATGAAAAATCAAAATAAACAAGTCAAGAAGTTTCACCGATTTTGTATTTACGATTATAAATATTCACCACAAGACTTGGACAACTTTATAACATTTTCCACGCTTCATAATATTCAATATCAATGCGCTTTATAAATGATTTCTAAGTAATAAATAATAATCTGGAAAATTCTCATACTCACAGGTGATATTCCACTAGCATTAATCATATTTTCCACGCTTCATAATATTCAATATCAATGCGCTTTATAAATGATTTCTAAGTAATAAATAATAATCTGGAAAATTCTCATACTCACAAGTGATCTTCCACTAGCATTAATCATATGCAAAAAGAATTTATTTAGTTAAATAATGCTTATATTTAGAGAATTTTTGTCGTATAGTTTTTATTACCCAAACATAAACGAGTTGACCGAAAGGCATTGCACCTCTTCCAAGTCTGTGTTTATTTATATCCATTCGTTATTATATCACTGGTGCTGGTTTCGGATCGGTATGACCATCACATGTGTTTGTTCAATCTATTGTGTTTGGATTGAAATTGAACAAAGTACTCGGAAAACGACGTGCAAACCGGTCATCCCGAGGGCACGCAAAAAATAAGACCACCACGAACCCCGCTGATATCAAAAAAAAAAAAAAACCGGTCATCCCATGATGCATGCTTTTTATTTCTTTACATTGAGAATTCCCAACTACATCAAAATTACAAAACACTAAATGAATCCACGATTCACAAATGATCGTGTAATCGGCATGTTTAATCTGTTCCTTAGAGTTTCAGAGATATTAGGATTATCCAGGAATGTTATGCTCTAATTACGTTTACATAGTAAAGCCATTTTGGCTTTCAATTATCCAGGAATGTTACGCTCTAAGTTCCGGCCATTTTGAGCCCATCATTGGGATAGCAGATGTAGTCGAAGGAGCGCCAGGTCAAAGTTCAAGGACGTCGAAGAAGTCCACGTCAAGGCAGAGCGTGTCGAAGTATGGACGAGGTTAAGTTTGATAGAGAGCATGTCGAAGAAGGTGACAATCAAAGGAAGAGTTCCAGATGAAGTTTTAAGACTTAGCCAATTTTCGATAGGAACTTCATCATGACTTGGTCGAAGTTGATGGTTTGCAGTTAGTTTAAATAAAACATGTGCAAAATGTGCCTAGCAGTTGTGTTAGCAGTTTTATTAGCGATTATTGTCTGAATATGATTAAGTTTTAGTATAAATATGCGGTCAGTCATTTGTAATAAAAACACAACAATCATTCAACGACCCCGGATGACTGCTTGATTGTCTCCTTGTATTCTCGTTCCAGAAATGGAAGTAAGTGTTCTTGTTTACATAATCGTACTCTTGTTTTTTTTATATTAATGCTCGTTTATTTCTTTAACCATGTGTTAGTCCTCGTTATATCGCGACATGTTTCATCTGCAAACAAATTCAAATCCTCCTTTGTTTATTAATTCATCTCACATTATATCAGGTTTACTTGTTCATCGTACATAAACAAACAAAGTCAATGTTAGCAACAATATCAAGCAACACGACATTGCACTCGATAGATTTAATCTTAAATTGTTTGTTTTCGGGTTACTTGCCATTGCCGATGACATTGAGGAATAAGCATAACGACTTTGCCCGCTTCCAAGTCTTTTGTTTACCGGTTATATATCCTTTACGTGCGGCCAAACTCAATAACTGGGGAAGACATCATCCAGGGAGGCCAATCAAAGAATCATCCAAGTAGTCTTTTGTTTATGTATCTGCTTTGAGATTATATCAAAGTTCACATTTTCATACCAATCTTGCCGATTATTTTCATAATAAATAGATGAAAGCACTAACGATTTGTTTTTTTGTTCGCGAAATTAGCAATTCAGCAGAATAGACTGGTTATTCCCAGTGGAATAGTAATTCCTAGTGAAGATGCATTCATCTGTAATAATGACTAAATAAAGAATATAATACAAAACTACGTATAAATTCTTAAAATTTAAGTGATTAATTTGATCTTACAGAACAATAATAATCGAACTAACATGAATTTATTTCATATTGATATTAATTTATAAATTATGTTGAATAGTTATTAGAATGAATAGGGTGATTGAACATATAAAAATTAAAATAAAAGAAATTAGGACCATTTTTATGAAAAGCATAAAAATATATTTGTATTAAACAATCAATCGATGTTTTAAATGAAAAATTGTTATTTACATTATGACTTATAGAGAAGATTGGTAATGCCAGATTTGTTTGTTTCCCACTGCTAAAATAAATAAGAGGAAATACTTTTTATGTAATAATCTCACTTGTTTTAGATGTGTGCATCCCTCTCAATGGGTTGTGCATACCTGTTTTCATGTATACTGCGAAATCACGAAAGAAATTCTATAAGTATGCAACGAATGGTACTAATCACTTATGTTGTGTTGGTGATTTCAGTACAAAATAGTTTTGTATATTACCAAATGCGCTTAAACTTTAGGAAGTCATTTTCTTATATGCACGAAATGTTTTCTATTCTTGTAGGAAAAGTTACTCAATGTCGGAAAAATAGAAAGGGAAGATAACAATTCTGATTGGTCTTCAAATGTCATGCAAAGATTATCCTGATGAACCTTTTTGAGCAAGATAAAGGCCGGCGAGGTATTTTCACATTGATGCATCTCCGATCGTGTAAGTTCTCATGTATTTGGTCAGGCGACATAACATTCCTCAAGGCTCTCTTTGATTCCGCGACTTTTCGTGATCATCAGCGATGTTATAACTTTTCACCTTTTTTCACGAATCTCATTAATTCCCTCTCCATCTGCTCGACTCCTTCCAACTTCCAACGAATCAAACACATCCTAAATATGTAGAGCTTCGTAATCTACAATTCCACCGTCTGTTAAAAACAATTGCATCAGCACTATTTGCTGACCAATACAATCAGTCGCTTGCACTCCTGTCTATTCGCATTGTGGAGGAAAAGTAAGGTACCTGCTCGAACTTCCAATCATGATATAGATGTGCTTACCATGTTGTCATTGAGAATATAGTCCGTATCGCTGGGTCTATTCCCACCAGAAAGAAGGCAGGGATTCTTCATGAAGAGTGCTAATATCCAAACCACGTAGCAAATCATGCACCGAAACTAGTCCATTGAAAAAATACATACGAGGAACATAACATTCCAGTGTGTTCCATATAAAGCATAAAGGAATACTCTCGGTATCATCTAGTCCATCGTAACGTATTTTTGCCTGTGATCTTTCTGCCCAGAGCTCAGCTGGGTTTATAAACTACATCTTCCTGTTCCTTTTGCACCAGCTGATAAGCGACCTAAATCTTCAAAGAGTGAGGGGAAGGCTGCCACAGTATCTACAAAATGTCAAGGACAAAGGCACATTGTGCAGCTTCCAAGAAACATAAGAATTTGAAGGATTTCAAACTGATCTTTGTCACTGTTAGCGTACCTGTTGCAGGGCACACGCAGCCTCTGAATTCTTTTAACAGTAACTCGTAGGATTTCTACGATTCCCCATGCATTCCCACACCCGGGGAATTTTGAATGCTCTAAACAATCGGTGATAGAATTTCAATGGCTTTTCTTGCACTCCCACACAAGCTGGCTTTCTAGGTACTCTTAAGAGTTGCCGAAAAGATTTCACCGGTGTCTCTTGTCCTCCGACAGGCGGAGGACTTTGGAATACTCTTAACAGCTTTTGATTCAATTTCAGTGGTTTCTCTTGAACTCCCTCACGAGCTTGTTTCCTAAATACAATTAAGAGTAGCAGATATGATTTCAGCGGTGCTCTTGTACTCTGACAGGTGGAGGACTTTTGAATACTCTTAACCGTGAGAAATTACACAATCACATATATCACAAACACAAAAATAAACAGCGGAAGATTGGATCGGTTACGCGGAATTACGGTCACCGAGAAAGATCAAGGGAAAAGAAAACGTACATGTATTCGCCATGTTCGCCATACCGTAAACCTGAAGATTTCTACCCGAACGACGTAGATCTTCTAACGGTTTCCTCGTGAAAAGTCAGTTTTGCCCTGAATGACAGAGGAAGGGACCTAGCCGTGAATAACCATAATCTGTATAACTTATGGTCCTATCCATCAACAGACCATAGGATATAAAATAGCCTACACCCAGCCGTAAACCACGTCAAATAAACGAGATGCGCATATCCTAATAACTTTAGCAATCACAATATTTTAACGGGATTTCATGCAGTGTCTTATGTCACTGTTTTATGAAATATACTTTAATAATAAAATAAAATAAATAAAACTTAAGTAAAAAATAAGCCATTAATGGAAGTCCAAATCAAAAATTTCTAACATTAACAACTTTTGATACGGTTTATGCGGTTTCTCTTGCACTCCCACCCGAGCTTGCTTTCTAAATACTCTTAAGAGTCGCCAATAAGATTTCACCTGTGTCTCTTCTACTCCAACAGGGGGATGACTTTGGAATACTCTTAACAGCTTTTGATATAAAGGAACGTGCGTTTTTGTGTTTCCTTTATATCAACCTGCAAAACTAATATCCAGTCTATCCATGATTCTGCGGTTGGGATTTTCCTTAAGTTTGTCGATAGACAATTCCCATTCGATCATCGTTTTACCCGTTAACAAGCAACCCAACTCTTTTAGAGCCAGTGGGAGACCGCCGCAATAATCCACCACTTTATCAAACATTGGCTCAAAATCAGTGCTCACTGTCTCCTCCCTCCCAAAAGCATTCCATCGAAATAGATCACGAGCATCATCATTGCTGAGAAGCTGTATTTCGTTTGTGAAATGAGCATTTCGCAATAAATGCTTATCCCTGGTGGTAATCAGTATCCTGCTACCAGGACCAAACCAATCGAGATCTCCAGCTAGTGCTTCAAATTGCTCTGGACCATCTATATCGTCGAGGACCAGTATTACTTTGCGATTGCCCAACTGGCTTCTTATCCTTTTAATCCCATCTTTTTCATTAAAGACATTCACATTCTCTTCACGTGATGTTTCGGTCAGAAGCTGTTTTTGTAGGGAAACCAAACCACCATTCTTCACAGAATTTCGTCCAATGTTCGCTAGGAAGCTGCCCACGTCAAACAGACCAAGCATCCGTTCATAGACAGCCCTTGCTATGGCGGACTTGCCTATTCCACCCATGCCAGTGATTCCACTGAATCGGTTGCTGTCAGATGTGAAATCCATCATCTTCACAACCGGATCAATTAGTGACTCGAACCCAGCCAGTTCTGAAGCAATTCCGGGGAACATGACCCACAGCCTTGAGGATATGTCTCTGGCAATCTCTTCCACTATGTCTGCCTCGTTGGTACTGTAACAGAGAAGTCAGCATACAACTCAAGAAAACGTTAAAAGAAGCAAAAGAAAGGGGAAAAGAACAATCCAGAAGATAAATAACAAGCACCGATCATCAACTGTCCATCCAGTCTGTGTTGCGACCGTGGTCAGTGCAGTTTTCCACCTACTTACCCTCAGCGGGTCTTCACCCCTATTGCCATGTTTCTGAAATGCACCCTCGAAACATCCCTTGTGTTCTCTCACATCAGACGATTTGACATGGTAGAATACAGGTCGAGCAGTAAAGCCCTCTTCGCGCATGCAGTCATGTATCTTAGCCACTTCAGCCAAGCACCAAGTCGAATCTGCATGCTTCTTTGAGGATACTACAACGGCAAACCTCGAGTCTTCTATTGCCCTTGTCAGTTGTGGATTTATATCTCTGCTCATCTCAAACCCTTTATTGTCGATAAAGACTCTGATTCCCTTCCGTTTCAATGCGTCATATAAGTAACCAGTAAAACTGTTTCGGGTATCTTCCCCCCTAAAACTAAGGAAAACATCGTATCTCCATCTCCTCAGTGAAGATGCTGCCACCATTTGTGGGGGATTTCAGAACTCAAACATGGAATCAACTAACTTGGAAACAGATGGTCCCTCACTCATTTGAGGTTAGATTGTCGAGGGGTACCTGGCGAATACTCGAAATCTTCTTGTAAGTTGGCCCTTCGTGCACTGAAAAAGGAGGATTTGAAGCGGATGTGTTGATCCCATCGGTATAACAGAAGCTCTCAAATACAGCGGTATAGGAAAGCACTCCGAAAGTACTGTAATGACTTTCCGCTACGTCGCTTCTTCCTTAAGGGCACCCGGCGTCCGGTTGGCAAACAGTTGACCGAGGCAGGGTGGAGAATGATGTCTAAGTCGAACATGCCGGAGATGAAGAGAAATCGCTGTTTATATATGCCTCCCACTGCATTCGTCATGGTTTGGAAAATTTTTTTATTTACAAAATATAATGTCAAATAGTACTGACAAAACTTCGGTCGATAAAATTTTACACGAACTTTACGAACTAATTATTATATTCTATGAAAAAATTTTAAAGAGGATTAACATAATATAAAAAATTCTACGATGTTTTTGTAAATACAAATTTTATGTATAATTTTATGAGAGATGTGTAAAGAGATTCGGTGACCATTTCATGGGGAATCAAATTTGTAAATTGTGGCTAGTATTTTATGTACAAAAAAAATAAATTAAGAATTTCAATATACTATTTTATGTTCCAATTGGAGTTGCTAATCACTTACGGTAGGTTGGATAATTTGTTTGGCTGCCCCCGGTATTCGAAGTTTTGCTCCGACTCATTCGGACTCGACTTGGGTAGGACACAGTGAGTGAGTCTTTCGATAGGGTTGACTACATATGGTAAGTTTCAAACCCAAAACTTCGTTACGCGAATTCAAACTCCTTACCACTTGAATCAATCCATATTAATATTAGTTTAAGTTAAGGGTCGGTTGTCCTTTCGAATACCCTACTCGTGGCCTTTGCATCGTTTGACCTTTGGCTTTCCGTGTCAACTGAAATACGAATTGACCAATATTCTAATTACGTTAAAGAGAAGATTATAAGAGGAATTTAACAATTAATTAGAATTGACGGTCCTACTAATACTTCCAATATAATTGTGACAAACTCAATAGTCTTTTTTCGGATCACAAACTGTGCGCAAAGTTTTCGTCTAAAAATTTTCGAAAGTTTTATGAAATATAGGAACAACTACACAAAAATAAAATTCTCATTTGATCAAACAAATTTTGTAACTATAGTTTGTTATTTGGAAAAATATATGTTTATGGCATCAATTTTGCACCAACTTTCTATTTTGCATTATTTTAGTTTGTTATATAATTATGTCACCAACTTTTACTTTCATATTAATTTTGGCCAATCTTGACTTTTTTCTAGTGAAAGCCAAACAAAGCCTTAATATAGTCTCACCCATGTATTATAATAATGGTTCTAACATGCCATTCATTCGCCTCATAATCCACTTTACTCATAACAATGACCTCACAATAGCGCAATCATCTGATCTTCATCAATTTTTTGTATTTTTTATAGCATCAGCAACTATCATCCAATTTCGGTAAATGAAAACAAATGAGAGGTTTCAATATTATTTACCATTTTTAAAATTTTTTTCCCTTTTTTAGGTAATAAATGAAAATTGTGTATTAATGCATGTTTGGCTTTTGAGCGACAAAATTCAAGAGTCACAAAAACCAAAATATGAACAAAAATTGGTAACAAAATTATATAACAAACTAGACATGTTCAATGGGCGGGTTCGGGTAGTTTCGGACTGGTTTTATTTGGGCCAAACAAGTTTATCCATTGTTCAAACCCCCGCCCAGGTCCTATCGTCGGGTCGGGTTTATCGAGTTTAAATTTTTTACCTATAACCAGGCCCAGCCAAAAGCATGATACAATATAATTGAAAATAAAATAAAATAAAAAAGAGAAGTTAAGTCCATATAAATACTATTTAAATATATAAGTAAAAGCCGAAATCTATATTAAAAATAAATAAAAGTATAAACAAAAGTAAAAACCCGAGTTTTGACTAGGTCGGGCCGCGTAAGGTTATTATTTTATTTGCCCAAACTCGGCCCAAAATTTAATCGGGCCTAAAAATTATGGTCAAACCCGGCCCATCCGATAAATTATACTGTCCAAATCCACTCAAATAGCGGGCGGGTTGGTTGGGCCAATTGAGGGCTCGAGCCCATGAGTAGGTCTATAAAAAAACTAAATTAATGATAAAACAAAAATTGGCTCAAAGTTAAGTCCACAAATCAATACCTATACTTGTTGTTTTTGCAGAACTTGCATTTTTTTATGTTTGCCAAAAAATGAAAAATAATTTATAAACTTTTCAAAATTCTCATGATTGCGAAATTCTCAACATTTACAGAGTTAAAAATCGTCATCTAGAAATTGTAAAGTTCATCACAGATTGATTAATGACAAAATTTCAGAAAATAATTATCGATCCTATTGGTACGTCCAAAAAGAGGTTCCTACAATAATAAGATTATATTTGTTATACTATCTAGTAAAAGTTTTACTAAATTCCAGACTTTCTTACAATATTTCTTTCTGACAACAACAAAAGGAATGCCCTGCACAGAATTATGGGAAAATCTTGTCCAATTCCTCTGCCCAAGTCTCTCTTTATTCGGCGAATTTTGAAATGCCGCCCTACATGCTCACGTTGGGGCCGTTGTTTCCTCCGTCCGCTGTAGTTTGATTAGCTGATGAAGGCAACTTCTTTCTTAAATACGAGTAAAAGAAAGACGCACATTATAAATGGACTGGCCGGTGGTACCTGTCTTCTGCTGCTCAATACCAAAGTTGACCAAACTAGTTTAATCCCAAGTCAAGCCTATATCGAAGATCATTCATCTTATGATTGGGATTATGGAATGTTTTCGTTGACACAAGCGAAAACTCCCTGTAACGACTAAAACATAGCACCAACCATCTCAAAGTTTTGAGGCATTTCACTCGTAAATGTAGATTGTAGATATTTGTTTTGACATGGCAAAAAACTTATGTCCAAGAGGAAATTATTACAAGAGATCCTAGTACTTGAAAAGCATTCAAGTATTTTGATCAACAATACCCATGATTTGTATAAACTAAGGTTTAGCTACTAATGGGTTTAATCCATTGAAGGTTTTAATCCACTGTAGTTGTTCATCCTTTGAACTTATCTTCGCGGGAATCATAACAAATCCATTCAACGTGCTCTCACATGTCATTCCTGGTCCTCGTTAGCCGAGCAGAGATAGTGAAAGGCTCGCGGGACGTAGATGATTTTGTGTATGATTACGCAAGTGGTACACATTTCCAAATATATGTAAACATTTTCTTTGGATATTAAATGTTTTTCCACGTATGTTGACTTGTCTGGATGGAGTACTAAACGTCTATAAAGCTTGTCAAGTTTGCAATGAAGAAAAAGTTTAGAGATTATTTGAATCACCTTATTGGAGTAAGTTGTTGATTTGTCACAATCCTGATGTTATACATATCGAAAAGCACGTGAAGATCTAGAATATATGAATATACATAAAAGAGCTTCGTTTGTAGAGAAGATGCGGTAAGATTGTCAAACTTGTCGCTTGTCATACAATAGCAGCTAGAGGCATACGAGGTTTTAACCGGGGAAGAGCACTTGACCCGATCAAAGAACCTCTTAGTTATCGAAAAAATCAGACCAAGCCCAGTAACTCTTGCCACTTGGATACATCAAACAAGTAACGGGAACCACTAATACATTAGGACATTGATCCTGTTAGAATGGAACGAAGTCCTAATCAATTGTTCATGTGAACTAGCTTTAGCTTCATCCTAAGGTTGAAAGTATATCTCATCTAAGTTAGAAAAGAGATTCAAGGTATTCAAAGTATTGTACAATTGCTTTGGGATGATCCTCATGTATGATAGTATACTTTGCGGATAAACGGAATAGGTGAATTCCCATATGCCAATCTATACATGAAAAAGTACAGAATTTGTTTATTTAGTGCTTTTGTGAAGCTGTGATTTGATCAATCCTTGATATTAGTCCAAAACAATATCACATAACATTTTATGCAAGTTGATGCTTATAAACAGTCAAGAAATGGGTAATCTGCGAGCCTTGTACAATGCATAAACTCGGTCTAAATTATGACAACGAAAGACCAGCGAACACATGACAACTAAATTACATAAGCCATACAGAAGCACAGGTAAGAAAAAAGCAAGGAATGGCATGTAGGATGAACTGAACATAGTATCAAAGAGAGGAAAAATCCGAGTGGCCCTCAGTCAGATGTTTTGTTTGCAAACTCCCAGATACTCCAACCCTCCTACGACCATTAATCCTACTCGGTATCAGAATAAAGCTGTTCTTGGAACCCTTGTAGTGTTGGTTGGGAAATACAAGGATCATATAATAGAGCTGAAGAACGCAAATCGTTGACTACCACAAAAATATATGTATTCATCCCTTAAACAAATACCATTGCCTGAAAGAGCTAGCATTTCCAAGGTTCCTTAATTTCGGTGATATACCAAACAAGTCACTACAAGTCGACTCGCAGTGGAGATTAAACATAGAAATGGCTGCCCCTCCGATCAATTGGTACAAGTGGTCGGTGGTTTGGTACCGTTTAACTATCCTTGTTGGCAGACACATCGACCAAAGCCAGGTGCGATGTCCTGATCGTGTTCGAATTAGTCGCGAAACGCTGCTAGAGTCGTATCCGAATTAGTCGGGCCGAAGTTCTGGATCATCCTAGATGGACACCTCAGGTTTAACGAGATAACAAACATCCGGGCCCTTTACCGATCGTGCCACTGAACTGACATCCCTCTCGAACCAATTGATCGGAGGGGGGATCAGGAATTGAGAGCGAAAACGTTGACTTTGAATTAAGAAATCAAGGGACGGTTTATTTTTCTTTTCTCGTCAACAATTTAAAGAAAGCTATCAAAATTTTCAGTGAAATCCTGATATGTTAATTTAATTTGGTAGCAAATCCATGTGGATAATGGTTTTGTAGTAACTAATGATTCTTTGAAAGAAATGTACGGTTTTAACTTTAAGTTTGTTTACCGCCTTTAATTTGTAGTTCTCAATGGCCACTTCAATTTAAGAGAGAGATGTACCAAAACAATTTCTAAGGGATTCAAAAATACTAGTTTGAAATCGCGATTTTCTTAATTATATTTGTTCCAAACTGTATTTTCAAAAAATAAATAAATAAATAAAATTAATTTTCCTAAAAACACGGTTTGTAGGACGACAATTAATAAAAGTCACGGTTCTAAATCGTAATTTAAATTAGATAGGAATATTTTTCTCAATGACGATATAGGGAGACTATGCTTTAAGGGGTAAAATAGGCAGAAATTATTACAACCTGTTCAAGGCGAAAGCAACAAAAGATATTGCCTTTACTAAACTAGGTTACGGGCTTAAGTTCGAACAACATCATATGAAGACAGTTCGCTTTAGCTAACTATCCTTCGTCAGAAACTGTTTTATGTATTGACACGGACAAAGAAGAAGAAGAGGGCTTATCTTGAGGACAAAGAATTTATGCACTACTGGCGTGGAAAAGGGAAATGATCGAAATGAAACAAAACTTGGAAACTTGTCAAAACATTAGATGATAGGATAAGGAAGGGAACTCAGTCTGAGTCGTGCTTGATCTTTGTTCTCTTCATCTTGGCCTTGAACCTCGATTTCACCATAAGGGTCTCCACCGTATTTGTGAAATTCCCCACGGCCATTAAAACCAGGAGGATCCCACATACGACCACCTGCAAAAGAATGAAAAACCTGGACTCACTTCCAAATCATAAGACTTGATCACAATGATTTGACAGTCCGAAGATTCGTTGATGAAAGAACGACCACAAAACGTCCGTGAGGAACTTCAGAGATGCAAAACGGTTAAGGTGAAAACAATGTAAATCTTCCACAGATAATAATCGCCTTTCCTGCAATTGGGAGTATATTCATTAACTGGGATAAGACAATTGCTCCGGGAGGATAAAGAAGTACCTGCCATTCTGGGATCACCCCGGCCATTGCTGTTTTGAGCAATAAAAGACCCACATATGCCTCAAAGCCCTAAACAAGAAGAAAATAAGAAGTATCTTCCTTTCAGCACAAGAAACCATCTATGTCTCACCACTTTCAAAATAGATTTAAAAAGAACGAATTGTCTTCATAAAACAAACGCGTTAACTGTAAGTCTCACCACTTTTTGGATGAAAGCTGTCATTATTCATACAAAATAAACACCTTGATGAATATAGAATATTATCAAATGGAGTGACCATGTTGATCTGTTGGGCTAGTTCACATATAACTGGATAAAGCACAGGGTCATCGTGAACTCATGCTGACAAGAAATGCAAAACGAAAAGTCTGAGGTGATTAATCCAATCACAATGTGTCTAAGATCATTCTTCGACATAAAATACAGTTTATGACACACAACAGGTCAATGCACAAAAAGAACATTAGATTAAAACTTACTCTGGAGTAAACTAGTCCATCCATGAAATAGTTATATTAATGGATCATTCATCCTCTTAGAGAAAAGAGACATGCTTAACATATTGAAAGTGATTACCGTCAACTCATTTTTGCTGCTTGGTGAGTTTTGAGTTTAATACATGAGCTCACTACTGCTTCTGGCAAGCTTATTAGCATTGGATTCACAGAGCATAATTGGTGAGGACTTACTTGCATAGCGAAAAGAATTGGACAAAGAAGCCATAATTGACCATCTACTCCGGATGTTTCACCCCACACAACATCCATTCTCTTGGCCTGAAGTGAAGGCGACACACAAGTAAACAACATGAAAGACTACTGTCAGGACTATAACAGCAGAATTGGACAATAATGGTGAGGCAATCACAATTGTGTGTGTACTTAATTATTTTTCTATGCATATTTTTTCACCTTTCCCAATGCAATACGGGTATAAAGTCTCTGGCGTTGATATCTGTTTTGTAGGAGCATGGCAACTCCTTGCATGATGGCCCACTGCAGAAAAAGTTCTACTCCTCTCTGGAAAGTAAACACTAGTAAATAATTTATTAGAAAGAAGGGAGTTGGACCT
Organism: Melastoma dodecandrum; assembly: GCA_029817715.1. Lineage (NCBI taxonomy): Eukaryota > Viridiplantae > Streptophyta > Magnoliopsida > Myrtales > Melastomataceae > Melastoma > Melastoma dodecandrum. Next base: position 956,361 of record JARUPY010000537.1, on the reverse strand, counting down.
CCACCTGTTTGCTCTGGGGAAGAAGCATACCTGCTTTTGGGCGCAATTTGGTTCGCCTCTGATTTCCCAAGTAAGGCTCACAAGGGCCATAGCCATCGCACAGTAGTGATGATATATCCACCTTCCAGTAGATAAATCAACCCAAAACTCAATGAAATAAACACATATAAGATTGGAAAGTTAAGTTCAACTTTCCAATCTAGCTTCTTAAGAATATTGTAAACGACCACAGAAACAAATGTATACGCACCATGGGCGAATATCACTTCCATTAACCCTCAAAATATTCTCTCTTAATGCCAATCCCGTGTACAGGAACAAAAGCCAAGCCTGTGAAAGTGGCGTTCAAACACAACACCCTCTCTATATAAGAGCAGTAACAAATCATAAATCCCACATAATTCTCCAAACCATACCTGGTATAGCTGTACAGGAAATGCTGGCATACATCCATTCCATAGCCAGGAGCGCAACAGAAGCAGCGCCGATGGAAACAAGAGGAAAAGTAGTGCAGTTCTATCCTGTGTAAGGGAAAGATTGGTGTGAGAGGATGCTAATTCAATTTTCTTTTGGAACAAAACAAATGGAGAATGATTTTCTCGATAATAAGAAGTCCTTCATGCGAAAGTACTTGCATGAAGGCTATTTTCAAGCATGGGAAACATGACCAACATGCCACAAAGAATATATCCTTAATGGTGTGTTTGGTTTAAGGATTAGAGGAAGAAATAGAATTGGTATCAATCCTATTTATTTTCCCTTTGTCATCTCCTATTCCTTCTATTTGCTTTTCATTCCATTCCATTTGCTTAATTTTGAAGAGGAAGGGAAAGAATGGACATTCCCTTGCTCATGACATTCTCTTCTTCATTCATTTTCTTTTTCGTCTCCTTTTTATTCTGGAACTAAATACACCATTTTTTATGTAATTTCCTTCCTAATTACTATAGTTTTTTCTCCCTTCCCATGGAATTCCATTTCGGAAACCAAATGGGCTATAACAGTTAAGACCAAATGGCGATTCTGATGAGAACAATGGGATATCACATAGTCACAAACATACCCAAGTCAATAAAGTTTCCACAAATCTTAAGAAGCCAAACTAACTAAAATGCATCAATGAGTGGCAATTACAGAGAAGAAGACACACCCTGTACTTGTTATATTCTTCCTTAACTTTTAGCTGAATATCCTTCTTGGTGGCGCGCACGTTGATCGGACCCAGAAACATCCTCAAAAACCCATCTGCATCTCCCTCCAGTCAGTCCCAAGCGCCTACTCCTCACATTGGGCCAATCCCAATTCTAACATAACCCACGCCCGACAAACGCAATCGGAGAGACGAACGGACATCACAGACCTTGAGGCTTGGCGGGGAGGAAAGACGACGCGTCCCCATCGTCGACGATAGTCCTGGCCTTCTGGAGCTCCTCCTCGAGCCTCTTCCCATCGGGGACCCCGGCCTCGACGCTGGACCTCAGGCGACGAATCTCGGAGTCGAGGGACGCTGTCCTCCGCCGGAGGGAGAGCTCGTCGGCGGAGGTACGGGAGACGTGGGAGGAGACGGCGTCGTGGAGATCCTTGGCCTCCTCGACCGCCTTCCTGACGTCGCCCTCGAGAGGGTGGGGGTGACCGATGGGTCCGTCGTCGTCGGACGTCATCGATTCCCGAGAAGGGGAAATTGGTTGAGGGAGAGGGAAGGGACGAGGGAAATGGGGGTTGAGATTGGTTAGGAACACTTTTGTTACGTGTCTTTGGGTTTTGGTCATGAAAACTAACCCCAAACCGGCTTATGCTTGGTAGGGTAAGTCTAATCTTCCGTGCACGAAACATAAGGCGGTCGAAATTAGCGGGTCCGAAATAGAAAAGTTCAATGATCTCGTGCCCCAATTTCATTCCTTTTAGTACCATAAATTTTTTTTTTAAGTAAAGTTTGTATCCCAAATTCGTTTCCGTTCAGAAAAAGTATATATTCAAGTTTATTTCGAAAGTTTATAATCCAAATTTATCATGTTAAAAAAAAGTTTGTACCTCGAGTTCATTTTTTCAGAAAAGAACCGCCAATATCTTTCACGTTGGACCATCGCTAATTTCCTGAACGGAACAAACTTGGGATACCACAGATACGAGCTTTCCTTGTTCATACCAATCGATTGTCAAGTTTTCTCAATGGATTAACCGTGTTGTCCCATAAAAATGTAAAACTATCTCAACAATTATCTTCTTAAAAAAGGTTATAATTTATATGTATAAATTAATAGGATAATAAGTTTAAAATGATAAGAATTTAGAAATTCTAAAAAATAAAATTTTATACCAAAACATTGAGCAGTCTTTTAGACAGAAAATTTCTTTTTATTCAAGTAATACTGTATAAACTCATAAAATGTTTGTACAAGAATCAAAGGGTAACTATAATAAAGTAAATCAATCAATGTTACGTTCCCAGATAGCGATGCGAGAATAAGAGAAATAAGTGTCCTTGAAGACAATAAATGCTGCCCAACCCAGCCCTCGTTAAGCCTCCATCCACAAGTAATAAACACAACCCTAGCGTCAATCTTACCCAAGTGAAATGGTGCCTAGTGGGAACCTTGAGATTACAGGTTCAATACCCACCACCATTCTTCCACTTGAAAATAAGGATGGTCCTATGGGTAAGGCTAATAAAGCCCATGGGCCACATACCTATCAGGTCTTGAGAGGCCTGAATTTACTCGGACCAGGTGGGTTGTAGGGTCTTGTCTGGGCCCAAGGGAATGTAGTACGGTTGGGCTTAGGCCAGAGCCGCAGGCCTATAAGTATGCCAAGCTCATAAGAGTAAGTCCATACGAATCTCCAAGAATTATAAAAAAAACACAACCCTAGCATCCTGGAAAGGGTAAACGGCTCAAAAGAAAAAATAGGACTGACTTTCCCATGTGTTTATGCCTCGGTTGTTATATTGTCCATTTGATAGACATGGAAAAAATGTTTTATCTTTCCAGTTGAAGTTTATTATATTTTTTATAATCAAATACAATGATTAAGTCGGTGATTATGTCTGATGAACCGAATCAATCGGGATGTTCGTATGAAGAGATATTGAATTATACGATAATTAGTTCATAATAATTTATGATTCATAATCATTATTCCATCACGAGCTAATCTTAATTTGTGTATATATTTCTACTTTCGTATATGAAACTTAGAGGGTTGTACGTAATAATAAGTAAACATGAACATTGTTCTTATGCACATGTTTTCTAAATGCTGTGAAGTTGTACAAACCTAGTTGCACTTGGTAGAAAACCCATCAAGATTCACATTCAGACAGGGCGATCACCTGGGGAAAACTCTGGAAAGAGTCATCTCCATGGCCGTGGAAGATTTTTTCAAGTGATCAGTTAACCTTTTTGATGATGAGCTTGAAGCTATGTTATAAAATCATAGCACTGTGTTGCTGTAACACTTCGCTTGTCTTTGTTAATGAGCTTGAGGAATGTGATGTTGCGTTATAGTAAAGTGTCGTTGTAATGCTGCGTCTGTTCTTATGTAAGAGTGGCAATAATTATTTTTTCCAAAATAAATAATTGAAATTAATTTATATTTTGAATTGTCGAGATTAACTTAATATTTTAGTCATTATCTCGATGTTCTAAATATTCTAATATAATTTAAAATATATTTTACCATAGTTATGGTTATAAAGTTTCTATTTATGGAAGTTAATCAAAATCCTTTTGATTAATTTCATTCATGAGAGGGAAGCTTATCTTTAATGATTAGCTTAAGCAACTTGTTATTGAGCCACAACTAGTGTGAGCAGTATGTTGTTGCTTTACAATAGGCTGTTATTTTAACATTACGTTTACAGATTGATAATATGGAAATAAATATTTCATATCTAAATTTTACTTTGGGTTATCTAAGAATCTTCGTCTGAGTGTCTAAATTCACTGAATGTGATTTAGCTATACCATTTTATACATTTAGGCAACTCAATATTGTGAGATTAGCATTCCAAGTTTAAATCTGGAAACAAAATATTTATTCTGATTTCCTACAACAAAGCTACACTGTACAAAGTTAAAATATCAAATCAAATTGTTTTGATTATAATTTAACTTTATAAATCAATTTGGTCTTATAAGATTTGGAAACAATTAATTTGTTTCGGATAAAATAATTTATTTGAGGACAGTTACCAGTGGGGACTTACCTTCTGTGGTACACGACCGTTAAACAGACCGTTGCTGAGTCCTGTTCGCCAGCTTTTGGAAACAAATCACGAAGATTGTCCCAACATCTTTCCCGTTTCTTTTCTTCGTTTAATACTAGACTAGGACGACGCGTCCGACAGTCGTGGTGCGTCTAAGTGGTTCCAAAGCTTGAGTGATATGAGTGAAGCTTTGAGGATCGACGGAGAGCGGAAGGTGCTAAAGTGTGTCCTGGTTCTTTCTCTTGCAAGCTAAGTGTGAGAGTGTCAAGGGCTGAAGTCAGACCTTTGATCATCGTGAGAGGGACTAGGTATTCACGGTGCGTTCAACGAGCAGTTGGCGAATCGTCTAAGGGAAGCTAAGTGAATACCTGTTCTGAATTCAGTAACCAGTTGCTAACCCATCGTCAAGAAGCCGTTCTTGTCGCGTCTTTTCGCAGGGAGTCTCGAACCTACGGAGTTTGAGCAGATAGACACGCACTTGTGGGGTGCGCGTCAAAACTTTTGTGCCTGCAGGGTATAGTAGGAGTTGGGAACGCCGCCGGAGTGGAAAGTGGTCCACCCGAGCACAGGGGTGATGTGCATAAGTGTCGACCTCCTGCTGACGGATAATAGAGCAGGTTGCGTGGAAGCCGTCGGAGTTGAAAATTCTACCCTAGGCACTGGGTGTGCATTGCAGTGAGCCACGACTGTGGTAACCATGCACGAGCTGAGTGTAGGACGGATAACGTAACTTTGCGGAGTGGTTTTCTCTTTGCGATCTAAGTAATTATCTGTATGGTTATCTTTATGATTGTCTCTTAAGTACTCACAGGCTCATCTTGAGAAGAGACAGATCTGTGTGGTAATCCTCCGCTGGACGACTAAGTGCTGAAGCAATCCTCTGTTGTGAATCATAAACGTGCTACTATCTGAGAAGTCTTTCTGTCACTGTAAGGATTATTATCTGAGGATTTACAACGTTGTCTTTGTGCTTTGATGGACGGGATTATGTCTAAGCGACAAGTAACTGTGTGCGAATCCTTTGAGCAATCAACTGCTGCGCGTCATCATTCTGCTAAAAACGAAAAGGGGTCCACTATGTGAGGAGCTGACCGTTGCCTAGGAATGATCATCTATGTAAAGGATTTTAAATTTCACTTTGTGAGAAACCGAGCACCTAGTGCAAGGGCTCTTTGCACCCATTATATTTATATAGTGGAATCACCTCATTGGTGGAAAATGGACGTAGGTCGACTTAGACCGAACCACTATAAACTACTGTGTTTCTTACGATCGTGCAAACACTCGTACGAAAACCTACTCGATCAAATCGTAACGGTTACGGCGAAACAGATCTCACTTATGAGAAACGCTCTTATGTGATACAGTATGCTTCCGCTTATACTGAGAAAGGGCGAAAAAGTTACAAACACTAATTCACCATCTTTTAGAGTTCCTGAACGATCCAACAATTAATATCAGAGCACTTTACTGGAAAGCTTTCTGTGTGATTGCTAGTACAGAACTCTGTTGCTGTACCCTTAGGTCAAAGCAGCGTGTTGTTGAAAAATCTATTTCTAGCACAATAAGGTGCTGCTGAGTGATCTGATCTTTAAACGGAGCAAAATGTCGATGCTCTTAACTGTCATTTGACCGAACGACCCCCGCTCTTTGCTAGACAACATTTCTCGTATTGGAAAATGAGAATGGAGTTGTTCATAGGAGCAAAAGAAGCCGATTGCTGGCAGATTTTATTGGAAGGAGATATCGAGTTCCTCCATCTAATCCCTGTAACTCTCGGCATGAATTTGAAAGGAAGATAATTATCTCGCTGAACACTAAAGCAAGACACTACTAAGTGTGCGCCCTTGCTGGAAATGAATTCAATCACATCTCTACTTGTAAGACGGTGAAAGAAATGTGGGATAGACTTACTTTGATTTATGATGGAACATAACAAGTCAAGCATTCGCTACAACTTCGGCACCAACAGAAACATCATTCCAAACACGGGTAATTCCCCAGCTTACAACTCAACAACACAATCCAGCACAGGGGCAAACCCCATCATTCACAACAGCATCCCGAGATCAGGACAGCTGCGAGCAATCAACCCCCAAATACGAACACTTAATTCAACCTCATCGTTTCTCCGACAACAAGAACTTGATGAATGCCGGATCCATAGCATCCCAACGACAAAAACATGAACATGGACCAGATTCTTCAAGCGACGGCGAACACATAGCGCAACTGGCATTAGAAACTCCCATTCGCTCTATTCGCCTTCCAACATTTCAAAACATGCATGATGAACTTACCGATATTTAAATTGCTAACACCAATGCATCCATTTTACCTCGCAGGTACAAGATGACTCTTCTAGGGTTCACACAACAGCTTACCAATACCAAAGAACATGATGTCTACCAAACGACGACGCATACTTCGACTGGGGAATTCCCTTTGAATTCCCTATGGCACCCAAGCGGTCATCCCGACAGTAGTCAACCACCGACTCTCACCAAAGAAAAGAGGCGAAGGTCAATCACCGCATCGCTCATTGACGAAAAACAAGCACGTCGGCCCACCACATGAGCGGCCAATCCCCTAGCCTGCCCACCACAATTGCGGTCATCGCCCACGCGCACCACAATAAGCAATCAACAATGCACATCCAAGGATAATCAACTTGATGACAATATTTTTTAATGAATCCTATCAAACGCCAGCAATTTCAAAAAAGACATTTCTCTTCAAACTACTATGGAGACGTTCGCTATCAAGCACGCCCTTTCTAGAAAGCAACCACCTTAACCGAGAAGAACTGCCACAAGCACTCAACGCAGATACCCTTCAACATTACAACACATGAAAGGGAGTACATGTTCCTTGATCAGTACTTTCTTGCAAAAATAAGTTACATGAGCTTACTTATTTTAGCCCTTGTCGCATGTTGACGAAGGCGTGGGTGGCAGGGTGGTAAAGTTTCGAGGCAGAGCCTGGAAACAGTTTTGAGCCAAAGCTTCAAAATCTCCTTCGTTGTCAACAAAACGACGATCTACATGAAAGGGAGCATTCATTCCTCAACTAATACTTTCTCTGCAGAATAGGTTACATGAGCTTACTTGTTTTGTCCTTCAACTTGTCTCATAGGTACGTGAATATCCTAGGCAAACGACGAAGGCGAGGGTGGTAGGGTGGAAATGTTTCGAGCCAAAGTTTTGGAACAGCCTTCGTTGGCAAAACAATGATGACGGCAACGCGAGAACAATCCTGTGACAAATCCCCGACCGATCTTGGGGAAAATCTCCGAGTGATCATGGACATATCTCCGAGCGATCCTGGGGCAAATCCCCAAGCTATCCTAGGACAAAACTGAGCAATATTGGATAACTCTCAGTTGACAAAATGGCCTTCGTTGTTAAAATAACGATATACATGAAGGGAGTATACATTCCTTGGTTAATGATTCTCAGTAAAAACAAATCACATAGGCCTACTTATTTTTGTCCTTGTTACATGTAGATACAACAACGTCATGTCATGACAATCAAGATAACTTTCGAATCAAAGCTTTAAAGCAACATGTTGTCAACAAGACAACAAATTACATGAAAGGGGTACATAAGCGCCCTAGGCAGACAATGAAGATAAACAATAAAGCTTCAAACCAGAACTTCAAAACAACCTTCGTCAGCAAACTTCTTTATATCCCCAATAAATCAACTGGGGCAAAGAACACAGACAACAAACATGAAAAGGGAGAATCATTCAAATATTACTCTCTTCATCAAGCTAAGTGAAATTACATGAGCCCATTTCGTTTACGTCCTTTGTCTCGTGGGCAGGTACAAGAGCTCCTCACACGAATGGTACACAACTCCTATGACAAAGGCGAGGGTGGCAGGATTACAAAACTTCAAGCCAAAGTCTTGTCGCAATTTCGTCAAATCCTTCGACATCTACGGACGAAGATGCACTGACGAAATTATATAAAGCGAAGTATCAAAGCTCCACTTCACCTTTCTTATAAATGAAATTACCGGAGCAAATTTCATTTTCACTCTAAAAGAATCAAGTTGCACGAAGACACTTGTTTTCTTGTCATCTATTTGATAGGTACATGAGCAACCTTATACAACGGATACAAAATCAGAGTGGCCACTTCGTCAAACCTTCGATTCCATCGGACGAAGACGCAATGACGAAACCTTATAAAAGGGAAGTACCAAAACCCTACACTACTTCACCTTTCTTATAAATGAAATTACATGAGCAAATTTCATTTCTACTCTAAAAGAATCAAGTTGCATAAAGACATTTGTTTTCTTGTCATCTGTTTGATAGGTACATGAGCAACCTTATACAACGGATACAAAACCAGAGTAGTCACTTCGTCAAACCTTCGATTCCATCGGACGAAGACGCAATGACGAAACCATGCAAAAGGGAAGTACCGAAACTCTACTTCACTTTTCTTACAAATGAAGTCACATGAGCAAACTTTATTCTTACTCTAATAGAAACAAGTCACATGAATTTACTTGTTTCTCGCCATCTGTTTGATAGGTACATGAGCATCTTTACATAACAGACAACAGGCAATAGTACCGATTTCGTCAATCCTTTGATTCCTACGGACAAAGACGCAATGACGAAACACAATAAGGGAAGTATCAAAGCTCTACTTCGCCTTTCATATAAATGAAGTTACATGAGCAAACTTCATTCTTACTTTAAAAGAAACAAGTTACATGAGCTCACTTGTTGTCCGCCCTTTGGCAAGTGTAAGTACATGAACATCCTGCATTACGAACAAAGGCGTGGGCGGTCGGGTGGAAGATTTCGATTCAATGCTTCGAGATTGCCTTTGTTGTCACCAAGGATGACCATATCGAAAGGGAGTATCATCTACACTACTCTCTAACAAATTTCTTATCATTCCCCAGATGGAGTCATACCTCCATTTCCCCAGCTGGAGTCGGTTACAAACACCGCATTCCTCAACAAGAGTAGAATATACAAGCATATTCTTCCAGAACGACCATCGAGATGGGCATATTCATCTCATATCCACAGCGAATACCCAACTTTATTATAATCTCCCCAAACGGGAGTCGAAGTATATGAGCTAACTTTAGCTTCGTCTGTTGTCAACTGTGTAGGCACATGGACTCCGCACAGTACAGTACAAACTCTTACGCAATGGCGTGAGTGGTCGAGTGGAAGTCGTTCCGAGTCTAATATCAAGGACCATGACAGGGGCATGAAAGTGCATACACTTTCCCCACGAAGCTTGCACAAGAACACGACCTTAGTACGACGTCTCCAAAGAGGTTTGTTTACCCAAGGTATTCATTTCCTAAGCATTTGCATGATCATTCACCACATTATAAAAATACTTCTGGGTGAGAATTGGAGAAGGAAAACTCATTCCCCAAACACTCACCCTAGAGAAACAAATGGAAACACCGAGAGGATTCATACAAATAAGCGTCTGGACGGACAAAGAATCTTTTGACAAACGATGCTCAGACTGGGATGAGATCGACAATTCATTCTCTACCCTAAATACAAAACATTAACCATTGCCAGCCCTTTCGAGCTAAACTCGAACTCTCCACATACACTACTCCCTCCGAGGCTAAGGATCGCCTCTCACCGAGGTAAATGGAGATCATAGTCAGAAAACGAGAGCAGTGGACCATAGAGGTGACACTTCCTTATGGTTTAAGCAAAAAGGCACCGTCAACGGGCGTGCACTCCAGTCGAGTCGCTCCCAAGGACAGAGCATCTTCAAACAATTTCATAAGGAGTCCAGAGCATCTCCCACGAAATCAATGAGAGAAAGAAAATGAGGCAAATCCCTATAGTTTACTAAAGAAAAAGCAGAGTCAGCGCAAAGACCACAGTCTTTAAAAAAGCAAAGCGCATAATCAAAATAACAAAAATAAAGTACCATGGCCGACATAGACGGTCGCAAGAGCAAGTGTTTTCTACATATGAGGAAGCAAAACATCTCTAAAGCGGATCATTGGCAATCACCAGTAAAAACATCTCTCAAGCAAATCAAGGAGGAAAGAATCCCCAAAGTGGATCATCAAATGTCACCAGTGAAACCTTCATCAGGCCCCAACGGAGTGTTTCAGCTGGCATGCCATCTGGAAGGTGGAGAATTCGCTTGGACGGTGAAACTTCTATGGTCCAACAGCTCCCGATGAGGTCCATAGATTCGTTTCCCAAAACAAAGAATTTCGAACCTCATCCAAAAGGCCTTATGTCAAACCTACGTTATAACCATACAAAGACTCATTCAACCGGTACATGAGCATCCAAGTCAAAGGAATTTTGAAATCTCACCCAGACAGCTTTCAAAAATAAGAGTGAGCCGTGAGAAAAGTCATAAGCCCTTCTCCAACCTCGCTATGAAGCATTCAAATAGACTTTGTTAAAACAAAGCATGGCATACAAGAATGTCTTAATCATACATGTTTGATTACTCCGTATTTCACGGGGATACATTTATTACTAACATGTTTCTTGGTGAAGCCCCAAAGAACAGGTCTATCAAGGATACCCTAAACCACAATTTGGGGTATTAGTGAAGTCTTTACGAGAAAATCCTTTCATGATTTCCTCCCAAAGAGGGGCAACTGTAATACCCCAAATTGGAAAAAAATAATAATTTGGGGCAATCAATAAATTTGACAATCGGGCAATTATAAAAAAAAAAAATCAGATAATCAGAGAATCGGACGTCTCACCTCAGACACGCTCCACCACCTCTGAAAAAATAGGAGGCCAACTCCTCTGGGAATCGGAGACAAATTCCTCTACATACAACCGGAGGCCAACTCCTCCTGAGGTATACATAGAAACCGGAACCAATGACTCCCCCTCTTTAGTGCTAACGAGCCAAAGCCTCCCGACCAACCAATACCCTTCTCTCTGACAATACCGCCTCCTGCCACAGCCACAACCTAAGCAGGGTGCTCCAAGGCAGCCTTCTAACAGACACCCCGACGTCCTTCTTCTTCCTCAGGCCACCTCGAGGCGAGGCAACCCCTCGGTGAGTTTTTTATTTTTTTTTATATATTCATTCAGGCCGTCTTTTAATTTAGAACATGGCTGACCATCTTTTACATTTTTTGAACTCATCGCAGGTGATGTGGGGAACGCGAAACTGAGCCCCGATGGAGCAGCGTCGCCTCGACCAGAATGCAAGGGAGTCAGTTCGCAGGCCACAAGTTTCACATCAATTGTCGAAATCAGACAAAATCTGGTTGTACCGGTCCTTTATCCTACATGATTGTGATAAAATTTTAGTCAATTTGGTTGAGTTTTCCCTTACTTTTGACTAATTATCCGTATGCTGGAATAACAAATTATAAAAAACGCATTTGCTTGATCTTATCTGTTTTTCTTCTTCAGACTTTACTTTAACTATAAAAATAATTTTATAGAAAACACGTTTAATGATCTTTGTTTTGATATATTATGCACGAATTTATCATTTTTAGATTTCAAGTTATGATTTTTTGGATATTAACCATATTTCTTCTATGTTTTCAGTACTATGTATCATAAACTATTTTGTTTTAAAATTTGCACATGTTCAAAAATTTTGAAATTTTAATATGTTATTTCTTATATGACTAGAAATAATATAATTTTCTTTTATTGAATTTTGACGTTTTCTGATTAAAATATGCTTAAAACGATTTCGACATGTGATCTGAACGTTTTCAATAGTTTTGTTTCGGTAAAATCGATTTCATTTGTTTTCTGTGAATCTATTTCCTGTAAAATGTTAAAAACATGATCTCCCTTAAGTTAAGCATCTTTTAACACTGGTTTTGCTTCATTTAGATTTTTGGATCAAAAGTTACATATTTTTCATTAAGTGGTCGGCAATCAGATCACGCGTCGGGTTCGACCCAACTTCGTGAAATTTTCTGCTATGTTGGGCTTAATATCTTAATTCCAAAATTTGATACTTCTTGTTTTTATGAGGTTAAGAATATATTCCTATAATTTTATGATTTTTTAGAGCCCTATTGCATATTTTTCAACATATTACCCTACATTGCATCATTGAGTTGTTTTGGGCTCTTTGATTGTTTTATTATTGGGCTTGTAGGTACCTGTGGACCATCAACGTCGTTGGTCAACTTCAACACACCTAAAAGGAGTCCCTGTAGACAGTGCTCAAGACATGACGACACTTGGAGTTCGACCGCGGTGGATGCTTCACAAAAGCGGCCCCAACTGACAGGTTTAGTCGATGACATGCCATCTCGGCAGGCCACAGGTACATGAGGGAGGTGCGGGCCTCCCGTTTTTTTTTTTTATTTTCACATGTAACGGGTCGTGGGCCCAAGTGCATAGGTCCACAATCACCACTCTTCCCCGCTCCCTTTGATCTCAATAGTTGTCTGTGCTTGGCCGCATGCCTTAGGCTCATAGGTTTATCGTCGCATGTTGTTTTCCAAACACACACGAGTTCGGGTCCAAAGCCCGAATCGGGTCCAACGCCCATAAAACATTAACATGAGTCCGGAGTTATGCCCGGATTGGGTCCAACACCCATTAACAAAGAACAAACTTTTGGAGCAAATGCCACCTTTTCGCATGTTAGAATGTAAGAGTTAGTAACTAGTAATCCCCGAACCAATTGTTTTTTCCGACTTAAATAGATTTTGTAAATAAAGTCGGTGGCGACTCCGTATAGTTTACCTAGGTTAAACAACAACAAACTTTTTTACGGAGCCATTTTGAATGAGGAACTGACGGCGCGAGCCGCTTCCGATTTCTCCCGAAAGTTCCTTTTTCGGATCATGCTCCGCCTTTCGCCCGCCGCCTCTTAGGAAAAAAGAGACGGTTGGCGAGGCCCCGAGCAGGCCCAGTTAGGAACCTAGGGAGGAATCACCCAATTTCCTTCCGCAGCGTCCGATGCTAGAGTCGTGACGTCGACCGGATTGGGCCCCGGGGGAGCGGGCCTGAATCCTCGTGTCGTTCGTACCGCCACGCGCGTGCTAGGCTGGAAGGCGCGCGTACACATCTCATAACCATCCAATCTGAGGGACTTAATGCTCATGAGTTGACTAACTGTTGATGGCAGGAAGCGAATCTTGCTCCTCGGAAGGTCCAATCTTTCTAAAGCTAACAGGCTCCTGATTTCATCAGGGATTCCTTTGTCGAGAGGACAATACGAACCATCCAACACTGTTAGGCTGGTTGGAAGCCCTCGAAGCTCCTGAAGCATCCTACAACCAACCATTCTGAGGGACTTAAGGCTCATGAGTTGACTAACTCTTGCTGGCAGCAAGCGAATCTTGCTCTCCGAAAGGTCAAAATCTTCTAAAGCTGATAGGCTCCTGATTTCTTTCGGAATTCCTTCTTTGATAGGACAATACGAAGCATATAAGATCGTTAGTTTCTTCAGATCACATATTGAGGTGGGTAATCTTATGATCTTGTTATCGCTTAAGATAAGTGTTCTCAAGGATTCCAACCTCCGAATTGATTCTGGAACTTCTTCAATCTTGTTGTGAGTCACAATTAGCTCCCATAAAGCTCTTGCACAATAGAGCTCTTTCCGTAAACTCCTCAGAGACAAACACTTGGAGATGTTCGTATAAGCAAGATTCTCCAACTTACCCACCGAATGGTGGATTTCTTCCAACTCCCGACAATTGACAAAAACCATAATCTCCAATTTTAAGCAACAAGAGAGGTCGGGTGACGTAGTCATGTTGCAACTCCCGAACTCCAACACCCTTAAGTTATGCATCATCTGTAAATACAAGCACCACAAATTATAATAAGAAGAAGAGCGCTTTACACATTTACCTACCAAACACATGACATATAGGAGGAGAGGATTTCATACCAGCTTTTCACCACCCCTCCATTTCTGTCCACCTTTGATACAAGTGATTCTGAGAACAACTAAGTTTCTCATCTTGAAAAAGTTGGAATTCAACTTTTCATTGTAACCCCACCAAGAAAGCCACAATAAACTCTCCCAGATATTTCCAATATCTCCAATAAATTTCGTCCCATTTAGATGAAGAAACAACAAATTAGATAATCCACTGAAGTTCTCATCAGAGAATTTGCGTGCTTCATCGTGTTTCTCCAAGTTAATCGCTATGACTTTCTCAGAGACCTTATAAATGAAAAGAGTCGACCAGCATTCATAATTATATTGTGCTCGATGAATAGTAATATTTCAATATCAATGAGAAAATTCTCTTAATATAATAGAATTATTAACCATTCCTACATCACAAAATGAAATCGACCAACTTAAATAGCTCATTACCTGTTTTTTAAGTACTATCTTTAAGGCGTCCTTTGGATCCCAAAGTCTAGTACGCTCTTCGGGTCTTCCATCGCCGCCAGACCGAATGATTTCTCTTCCCATGTCTCGAAGTTGATCGTGAATCAAGAACTTTCCCTCTGAATCAATCTTTATTAATGATTTGTTGATGAGTACCTTCACTCCGCTTTTTGGATACAAGTCGCGAGCTTCCCAAAGATAATCCGCATACCTCCGACAATCGTGAGCTTCCCAGAGATAATCCTCACACCTCTGACGCATTGCTTTTCGAAAACACGCAATATCGAGGAAAATTTCTTTCTCCCTCCAGTCTAACCATCGTAACTTGCCTTCAAAATATCAAAGACCCTTTTCTGGAGAACGTTCTTCAACTTTTCAAGCTCATACATCCATGACTCTTTGCTCTGACAACACAAGTGACCTCCAATCACCTCCAAAGCCAAGGGAAGGTTACCTGTGGTCTCAACTACCTGTTTCTATAAAGAAAGGTAATCTTCTGGAGGCTCATTGGTGCCAAAGGCATGCCTGCTGAAGAGCTGAAGGGCGTAGTTGTCAGCCATTTTCTCCATTTCATAAAAATGAAGTAATTCGGAACCAGGACGAACAAATCGATTGCAAACGCTTTTATCCCTGGTCGTGATTATGACTCGACTGCCTGGTCCTATTGTGTCTTCCAGGTCTTTTCCAACCAATTTCTCTAGTTGAGATAACCGATCCACGTCATCGAGAACCAGAAGCATCCTCTTGCCCCGAATCCTTTGTATCATCTCGCCGTACCCATCGTCGAAGTTGCACGATCTCGCGCATTGGCCATCGAGAATGTCCCCCGATAACTTGTTCTGCAACTTCGCAATGTCTCCATGACCCATGGCTGACACACGCACGTTCGAAATGAAACTGGACCCTTCGAACTGGGAAGATAATTTATTGAAGTCGACGCGAGCAAGGGTTGTCTTCCTAATTCCCCCCATCCCATGAAGCATCAGAAGTCTTACCCCAGAGGAATCGCAGTCCAACAGATTTAACATGTCGGATACTCAATCATCGATCCCTGTAAGATGATCAGGCAAACTTTGATCCTTGATTCTCAGCTTCACAACAATATCCTGAACTATTAATCGGACGAATCTGCCTTTCCTGCATGAAGACTACTTGAAAATGGCTCTTTTACTCAGAAACAATGTGTTCCAAATGTTCATGGAAATCCTTGCTCCCATTGGACCATTTGTATCTATATGCATTAGGATTCCGATTCACGGATCTCTCGGTTCGAGAAATAGAAATCCAAAAAAGAGGATCGAACCATTTCTTCTGACTCTTTTTCAAATTCGATAAATGTTGGTTGATCGTATATTTCATTATAGTTCTATGATTCAGAGTATCATTTCCTATTTGATACCCTTGAATTCCATATTCGAAGTTGCGGACAATGAAAATAGAGTAATTACATGGAATTCAGTCGCCGTAGTCATCACCATCCTCCTCGTGGATTTCCTATACGTTTAGTTCCAAAAAAATTTCTGTACTTTAAAATATTTATTTCAAAAGAAAACAAGAAATGATTCAAAAGAGAAAGTGAGCAAAATAACAAGGCTCTGGTGGTTACCCCTGGATGGCTTTGCAGTCCCATCCGCTGATCCCGCCGACCATCTTAAGTGCTTCCTCCCATTTCTTCACAACCTCCTGGCCGTGTCGATCCTTGTGTGCGTCGAGCACTTCCCGATACAGCTCTGTTCACAGCTTTACGTCGGCCGGATCTGCCCCGTAGAAAATCGGCAGTATGATCTTCCTGCCGACGTCCGAGCCTCCGCAGAGATCCACCATCATGTCGAGCTCCCTGAGGCACCACACGCTGGACGCGTAGTTCCTGGAAAGGATGACAGCATAGACCCTGGAGCCGTGGATCGCTCACTTGAGCTCTCCCCCAATTACTTCTCCGCGACGGATCTCCTCGTCGTCCTTGAAAAAGCGGAGACCGGCCCCTGCCATGCACTCGTAGAGGTGGTCAACGATGCCGTAACAAGCATCGGGTCCCTGGAAGCTCAGGAAGACATCGAACTCAGATCTCATGGAGGTGAGGGAATATCGGCCGCTGCCCTTGCTCCGTACGGACTCCATTATTGAGCTGCTTACACTTACTTTGCCACAGAAGTTTATAAATCAGTTTCAGGTAGTCAAAGATTAAGAAGCCGAGATTGATAAGAAATCAGGTTTGCTGTTTGAAGTTACCCGTGTTGGTGTGACCCGCTGCACCTTCCTTTCCTTTAATGCCTTGCTTCATAAGAATGCAAAAGCCTGCAGTGATCGCCCCCAAGACGGCGATCACTATAATCCATTTCTGATCTAGTACAGGCATCGACTCCATGAAAGAGAAGAAGTGGAGCGGTTCGAGTATCGCAAGAGGACGTTATCGAATTAGACGGGTTGCTGCCTTAATTACCAGGGCACTCCTGCGGTGAAACCGTGAGGGAGACGATGAGGAGATGATGAGGAGGAGGAGGGCAAATGATTTGATGATATATATCAATCAGATGGGAGAGATGAGTCAGAAACCACTGTCACTGCAACTGCCCTGGCTCCATTATTGAGCTCATTAGGTCAATTACTAAACATGTAGTACATTTTACTAAGCTCATATGGTGAATTTATAAAAGCTCGTATATTGATACTAAACATTTACTAAGTTCAAGAGCCCGTTACCAAACTATTATGAGTGATTACTAAAGAATGTTACTGTTTAGTACTATATTACGGCCGAAATTTAGTAACCACCAGGAAATCTTGTGGGACTTTAGCCGCTTCCCTCGTTCTTACTTCTCCCACCATCTCACAAAAGAGAGGCAACGAAAAGAAAGATTAAAAGTGATTTCGAGAGACAAGACTCCTTCCCTGAAATTTCCCAACTGGCACGCCCACGTTTATCGCGAACAACTACCTCGATGTCCTACATCCGTGGTCGCGATTAGCCATTATTTGTAAACCGGGGAAAATAATGGCTAATTATTTTATTAAATAAAGAAGAATTTGTAAACACCTACCTAACGCAGGTTTGTTTGCATCTGTTCGACAGAGTGTGGATGGAGGACTTTGTAAGAGAAATATTGTAATTATTTTATTCCTTAAAGAATGCATATTTAATTGAATATAATTTATCATGCCATAAAAGAAAGCAATCAGGTAACCCCTCTTTCATACTTTGCATGTGTTTTGGTCGCCAATGTTTTTTCATGGAGGCTCTCTTACACCATGCGACTTTGTAACGGAAGAAAGTTGTCCAAAAGCAGAGTCAAACACATGTTGTTCATGCATCCCACGGGCTTGACTCTTTTGGACTTGGTCCAGAAGTTACTAATATGTTCAATCAATCATCTGATTGAAATTGGTAGTTTTTATGGTCTACCTAATCAACCATTCTTTTTTTTACTTATCAGTTAGGGTGGCTTTGACATGATTTGCAGTGGCAGAGAGAAGATAGAAACTCCAGAACAGGTAAGGCCTGAAATGTGTTTTAGATCAACAGTGTGTTAAAGGATATGGATGGATAGCTTAGAATATACTATTTGATTTCAGTTTAAACAAGCTGAAGAAACAGCTGCGAAACTTGATCTGGATGGTCTCGTCGTCATTGGTGGTGATGACTCAAACACCAATGCCTGTCTTCTTGCCGAGAATTTCAGGTGCTTTTATGTGACTTTTCGATATTCATATATTCTTTTAGAGTTAAATACATCCACCTGTAGGGTTTTATATCTATGCCTCATATGTTACTTGTAGGAGCAAAAACTTGAAAACCCGGGTAATTGGATGGCCCAAAACTATTGATGGAGATCTCAAATGCAAAGAGGTTCCTGTGAGTTTTGGGTTTGATACAGCTTGCAAGGTAATTTTATCTTAGATTTGTACGTTAAATGCTTCTCTGTTGTCTATTCTGTGATCTCCGTGAAGGGTATATTTATATGTTCATTGGGTTTCCGAAATTGATGGTAGCTACAACTGCAAGGGTCGTAGACCATAGTTTTAAGATTACTAATTGAATGATGGCTAGGTAGCTTTTAGGACATTTTTATTCATGTTTCCTCAGAATACTGTGTTGTTGATGTCATTCCAAATTTTCCTATACCTGTCTTGCAGATATACTCTGAGATGACCGGAAATGTCATGGTGGATGCTCGGTCTACGGGAAAATATTACCATTGTATGTATGCCCTTAATCTTTTCTTTGATGTATAATTTCTTTAATTGTCAACTGCAGAATTTCTTGTTTGTCATTATTGACTGCAGGATGTTCCCAATTACTTCTGGAATTCCTTCTTCGAGAGGACAATGCAAAACATTTAACACCGTTAGGCTGGTAGGAAGTCCTCGAAGCTCTTGAAGCCTCCAGCAACAATTCAATTTGAGGGACTTAAGGCTCGTGAGTTGACTAACTGTTGCTGGCAGGAAGCGAATGTGGGTGTACGAAAGGTCCAATTCTTTTAAAGCTGATAGTTCCCAATTTCATCCGGAATTCCTTTTTTGAGAGGACAATACGAAACATGCAACACCAATAGGCTGGTTGGAAGTCATCGAAGCTCCTGAAGCGTCATACAACAATCAAATCCTAGGGACTTAAGGCTCGTGAGTTGACTAACTGTTGCTGGCAGGAGGCGAATGTTGCTCCACGACAGGTCCAAATCTTCTAAAGTTGATAGGCTCCTGATTTCTTACGGAATTCCTTTGTCCAGAGGGTTACCATAAACGTTCAACACTAGAAGGTTCTTCAGCTCACATATCGAGGCGGGTAATCTTTTGATCTTGTTATCCCGTAACTCAAGTGTCCACAAGCTTCAATAAAATAACGCAGATAGCAGATTTTTTTACCCTTTCGAGCTCAAAACATTTCAGATAGGTGCTCCTTTGTTCCTGCACTTTTGGTTTTAAGAAAAAGTCGCGTTGCTAAAAGAATAGCTCGAGCTCGGTTAATTTATAATCGAGCCAAGTTCAAGCTTTTCACGAGCCGAACTCAAACGGTTCACGAACAGTTCTGTTTCATTTACACCCCTACTGTCCACATGATTGTTTGCGATGGACCAAACGATAAATCTTTTTGGACTTCCCGGGTCCAATTAATTTTTACATGTAAAACCCCGGGAAACAAAATTATAATCTTAATATTTGGAGTTTGCTTTTCTCACCGTCTTTATTTAAATAAATAAAATTTATTAAAAATTTTATTTATAATCGAGCCAAGCTCAAGTTTTTCATCAGTCAAGCTCAAACCATTCACGAACTTTTCTGGTCATTTACACCCTTACTGTCAACACGATTGTTTGTGATGGACCAAAAGATAAATCTCTTTTACTTCCCGGGTCCAATTAATTTTTACATCTAATCCTGGAAAACAAAATTATAATCATATATTTAGAGTTTGCTTTTCTCACCGCCTTTATTTAAATGAATAAAAATAAACAAAATCTAAAAAACACTTCTACTTTGGTGGAAAAATATTATCATCGTGGGGTTTCTTTTCATTACCACATAATTTTTTAAATTAACAAAATTTCCACCACTTAAAGCACTTTACGCACTTGATGTTTAGAAGCAAACGTTTAGAAATAAAAGAAATAAGGAATGGGTTTACCAAAACATTATCATTCGGAATACGAAGAGATTGATGTGTATTCATTTTTGGCTTTATTTTTTATTTGTTTCTACATTACATTACATTTTTTTTTTTTGAGTTGTAGATTTAAACTCTTATTCCTTTTTTCTAATTTTAAATGACAAACTCTAAGGATGTAAACCCCAACCTCCCTTTAATCCCTCAAATAATCACCTCATTCGCAAAAGAAAAAGGAAACTTGTTATACAATTCTTCTTCGTTGCCCACCTCCTTCCAATTGAATTTTGCTGCTCTCTCCTTCGTACTCACTATAACAATCCTGAAATGACCGCAACTTGTCACAGAGAGAAATCGAGATGCAACACTCATCGATTAAACGGGGCACGCGGAGCAACGAGGAGCAATGCCAGATATTCACAATTTTCAGTCTTTTCAAGCCCAACAAATCCTGAATTCCGCAAATGGAAGGGCACCAGTAAAAGCTCAAGTCCTCTAACAGCTCCAATTGTTCCAGTCCTGGGATCTCCACCAACGCTCTACACCCAGTTAACCTAAGCGACCTCAGCCCCCTCAATCTCCCTATGTTTGACACCC
Source organism: Melastoma dodecandrum (assembly GCA_029817715.1). Classification (NCBI taxonomy): domain Eukaryota; kingdom Viridiplantae; phylum Streptophyta; class Magnoliopsida; order Myrtales; family Melastomataceae; genus Melastoma; species Melastoma dodecandrum. The sequence goes on along the minus strand of JARUPY010000537.1, from coordinate 935,634 downwards.
GGATGAGACTATCGGACACCTTTATAGACAATTTAGTAAGACTGGATGATAACGAATCGAGCCAACCAAGCTCCATCTCTGTCAATGTAAAATCTCTTATATTCAGATATGTCTCCAGGGACCCCATACCTGGAAAACTCAAACTGAGAGTCTTGAGCCTGGAAAGGAAGCCCAACTCCGAAACTGTAATAATTCTCGTTCCATCCTTTTCTTCACAACGTATTTTTTCAGAGAGTCCCACCGTCATCCATGAAAATGCAAAGTATGTTAGGCTGGTTGGAAGTCCTCGAACCTCCTGAAGCATGTTGCAACCATTCAATCTGAGGGACTGGAGGCTCGTGAGTTAACTAAATGTTGCTGGCAGGAAGCATATCTCGCTGTATGAAAGGTCCAAATATTCTAAATCTGATAGGTTCCCAATTTCTTCCAAAATTCCTTCGTTGAGAGGACAAGACGAAGCATCCAACACTGTTAGGCTAGTAGGAAGTCCTCGAACCTCCTGAAGCATGTTGCAACCATCCAATTTGAGAAACTTAAGGCTCATGAGTTGACTAACTGTTGCTGGCAGGAAGCGAATCTTGCTCCCCGAAAGGTCCAATTCTTCTAAAGCTGACAGGCTCCCGATTTCTTTAAAAATTTCTTTGCCGAAAAGACAATTCGAAACATCCAACACTGTTAGGCTGGTTGGAAGTCCTCGAAGCTCCTCAAGCATCTCACAACCATCAAGTCTGAGGGACTTAAGGCTCGTGAGTTGATTAACTGTTGCTGGCAGGAAGCGAATCTTGCTCTTCGAAAGGTCCAATTCTTCTAAAGCTGACAGGCTCCCGATTTCATCAGGGATTCCTTGGTCGAGAGGACAATCCGAAGCATCCAACACTGTTAGGCTGGTTGGAAGTCCTCGAAGCTCCTCAAGCATCTCACAACCATTCAATATGAGGGACTTAAGGCTCGTGAGTTGACTAATTGCAGCTGGCAGGAAGCGAATCTTGCTCTCCGAAAGGTTCAATTCTTCTAAAGCCGATAGTCTCCCGATTTCTTCCGAAATTCCTTCTTCGAGAGGACAATTCGAAGCATTCAACACCGTCAGGCTGGTAGGAAGTCCTCGAAGCTCCTGAAGCATCTCGCAACACTTCAACTTGAGGGACTTAAGGCTGGTGAGTCGACTAACTCTTGCCGGCAAGTATCGAATCTTGCTCTCCGAAAGGTCCAAGCTTTCTAAATCTGACAGGCTCCCGATTTCATCAGGGATTCCTTTGTCGAGAGGACAATCCGAAGCATCTAACACTGTTAGGCTGGTTGGAAGTCCTCGAAGCTCCTCAAGCATAATGCAAGCATGCAATTTGAGGGACTTGAGTCTCGTGAGTCGGCTGACCGTTGCTGGCAAGAAGCGAATGTTGCTCTTCGAAAGATCCAATTCTTCTAAAGCTGATAGATTTCTTCCGGAATTCTTTCGTCGAGAGGGTTCTTAGTAACGTCCAACACAAGTAGGTTCGTCAGATCACATATCGAGGTGGATAATCTTCTAATCTTATTAAAATTTAAGTCAAGTGTCCTCAAGGATTCCAACCTCCCAATTAATTCCGGTACTTCTTCAATCTTGCAATGATAACAAATTAGCTCCTGTAAAGCTCTTGCAGAACAGAGCTCTTTCGGTAAACTCCTCAGAGACGGACACTTGGAGATGTTCATATAAGTAAGACTCTCCAACTTACCCACCGAATGGTGGATTTCTTTCAACTTGAAGCAATTAATAAAAACCATAATCTCCAATTTTAAGCAACAAGAGAGGTCGGGTGACGTAGTCATGTAGATATTCCTGAAGTCCAGCACCCTTAAGTTAGGCATCATCTGTAAATGCATGCACCACAAATTATAATAAGAAGAAGAGCGCTTTACACATTTACCTACCAAACACATGACATATAGGAGGAGAGGATTTCATACCAGCTTTTTACCACCCCTCCATTCACCTTCGATACCAATGATTCTCAGAACAACTAAGCTTCTCATCTTGAAAATGTTGGAATTCAACTTTTCATTGCAACCCCACCAAGAAAGCCAAATTAAACTCTCCCAGAGATTTCCAAATTCTCCAATAAGTTTCATCCCACTTAGATCAAGAAACAACAAATTTGATAATCCACGGAAGTTCTCGTAAGAGAAGTTGTGTGCTTCATCGTGTCTCCCCAAGTTCATTGCTATGATTTTCTCCGAGACCTTACAAACGAAAAAAGTCGACCAGCATTCATAATTATATTGTGCTAGAGGAATAGTAATATTTCCATGTCAAATGAAAAAATTCTATTAATATAATAGAATTGTGAACCATTCCTTCATCACAAAATGAAATTGACCAACTTAAATAGCACACATTACCTGTTTTTGAAGTACTATCTCTAAGGCGTCCTCTGGATCCCAAAGTCTAGTATACCTTTTGGGTCTTCCATCGCCTTTCGACCGAATGATTTCTCTACCCATATCTCGAAGCTGGTCGTGAATCCAGAACTCACCAGATGAATCAATCTTTATCAATGATTTATTGATGAGTATCTTCACTCCACATTTTGGATATAAATCGCGAGCTTCCTAGAGATAATCCGCATACCTCCGACACATAGCTTCCCGAAAACACACGATATCAAGGAAAATTTCCTTCTCCCTAAAGCCTAACCCCTCGTAACTTACCTTCAAGATATCAAAGACCTCTTCTAGGGGAACGTTCTTCAGCTTTTCGAGCTCATACTTCCATGACTCTTTGTTCTGACAACACAAGTGTCGTCCAATCACCTCCAAAGCCAAGGGAAGGTTACCTGTGGTCTTAACTACTTGTTTCGATAAACAAAGATAACCTTCCGGAGGCTCATCGGTGCCAAAGGCATGCCTGCTGAAGAGCTGAAGGGCGTAGTTGTCAGCCATTTTCTCCATTTCATAAAAATGAAATAATTCGGAACCAAGATGAACAAATTGATTGCAAACGCTTTTATTCCTAGTCGTGATTATGACTCGACTGCCTGTTCCTAAAATGTCTTTCAAGTCTTCTCCGACCAATTTCTCCAGTTGGGAGAAGTGATCCACGTCATCGAGAACCAGAAGCATCTTCTTGCCCCGAATCCTTTGTATAATCTCTCCGAATCCATCATCGAAGTTACATGATCTCGCGTATTGGCCACCGAGAATGTCCCTCGATAACTTGTGCTGCATCTTCGCAATGCCTCCATGACCCGTGGCCGACTCACGCACGTTCGAAATGAAACTGGACCCTTCGAACTGGGACGATAAATTATTGAAGACGACGCGAGCAAGGGTTGTCTTCCCAATTCCCCCCATGCCATGAAGCACCACGAGTCTTACTACTGAGGAGTCGCAGTCCAGCAGATTTAACATGTTGGAGGCTTGATCATCGATCCCAGTAAGATGATCAGGCAAACTTTGATCCTTGATTCTCAGCTTCATAACAATATCCTGAACTATTAATTGGACGAATCTGTCTTCCCTGTCTTCCCTGCACGACGACAATGAAAATAGAGTAATTACATGGAATTCTGTCGACGAGTCATCACCATCCTCCTTGTGGATTTCCGATACGTTTAATTCCAAAAAACGAGTTATGTATTTTAAAATATTTATTTCAAAAAAAAAAAAGAAATGATTCAAAAGAGAAAGTGAGAAAAATAACAAGGTTCTGGTGGTTACCCCTGGATGGCTTTGGAGTCCCATCCGCTGATCCCGCCGACCGTCTTAAGTGCTTGCTCCCATTTCTTCACGTCCTCCTCGCCGTGTCGACCCTTGTGTTTGTCGAGGGCTTTCTGATAACGCTCTGTTTGTAGCTTTACGTCGGCCAGATCTGCCCCGTAGAAAATCGGCAGTATGATCTTCTTACTGACGTTCGAGCCTCCGTGGAGATCCACCACCATGTCGAGCTCCCTGAGGCACCACGTGCTGGATGTGTAGTTCTTGGAGAAGACGACGGCGTAGACCCTGGAGCCACGGATCGCTCGCTCGAGCTCTCCCCCAATTACTTCTCCGCGACGGATCTCCTCGATGTCCTTGAAAACACGGAGACCGGCCCAAGTCATGCAGTTGCAGAGGTGGTCGACGATGCCGTAACGAGCATCAGGTCCCCGGAAGCTCAGGAAGACGTCGTACTCAGATCTCATGGAGGTGTGGGAATATCGGTGGCTGCCCTCGCTCTGTTCGGACTCCATTGTTGAGCTGCTTACGCTTACTTTGCCACAGAAGTTTATAAATAAGTTTAAGGTGGTCAAAGATTAAGAAGCCGAGATTGATAAGAAATCAGGTTTGCTGTTTGAAGTTACCTGTGTTGGTGTTACCCGCTGCACCTTCCTTTCCTTTAATGCGTTGCTTCATAAGAAAGCCTGCAGTGATCGTCACAGCGAATGCCCCCACGACGGTGATCATTCTAATCCATTTCTGATCTGGTACAGGCATCGACTCCATGAAAGAGAAGAAGTGGACCGGTTCGAGTATCGCAAGAGGACGTTGTCGAATTAGACGGGTTGCCGCCTTAATTACCAGGGCACTCCTGCTGTGAAACCGTGGGGGCACGAGGGAGACGATGAGGAGATGATGATGAGGAGGCAAATGATTTGATGATATATATCAATCAGATGGGAGAGATGAGTCAGAAACCACTGTCACTGCCAACTGCTCTGGCTCCATTATTGAGCTCATTAGGTGAATTACTAAACATGTAGTACATTTACTAAGCTCAGACGGTGAATTTATAAAAGTTCGTATATTGGTACTAAACATTTATTAAGTTCAAGAGCCCGTTACCAAACTATTATGAGTGATTACTAAAGAATGTTACTGTTTAGTACTATATTACGGCCGAAATTTAGTAACCACCAGGAAATCTTGTGGGACTTTAGCCGCTTCCCTCGTTCTTACTTCTCCCACCATCTCACAAAAGAGAGGCAACGAAAAGAAAGATTAAAAGTGATTTCGAGAGACAAGACTCCTTCCCTGAAATTTCCCAACTGGCACGTCGGTGTCCTACATCCGTCACGATTAGCCATTATTTGTAAACTGGGGAAAACCATGTCTAATTATTTTATTAAATAAAGAAGAATTTGCAAACACGAACCTAACGAAGGTTTGTTTGCATCTGTTCGACAATGGAGGACTTTGTAAAAGAAATATTGTAATTATTTTATTCCTTAAAGAATGCATATTTAATTGAATATAATTTATCATGCCATAAAAGAAAGCAATCAGGTAACCCCTTCTTCGTACTTTGCATGTGTTTTGGTCGCCAATGTTTTTTCATGGAGGCTCTCTTACATCATGCGACTGTGTAACTGAAGAAAGTTCTCAAAAGCAGAGTCAAACACATGTTGGACATTTCATTGGGTTTCCAAAATTGATGGTAGCTACAACTACATGGGTCGTAGACCATAGTTTTAAGATTAATAATTGAATGATGGTGTTCGCGTTGAAACGGATCACGTCGGAAATATTTGGCAATAGTACTCACAGGGTTTCAGATGTGGTCGCCAGTAAGTAAAAAGATGATTTGAATTGATCAAACGAAGTCTTACAATAGAAAATAGAAGCTTACAGCCATAAAAATAAAGTAAAGATGATGGTGCGGATGGTGGTGACGTCCTAGACTTGCTGCTGGGAGCTGTAGACTTGCGAACTTGGATGGTGGAATCTGGTCGCTGGGGCTTGGTGGACAGAGTGTGGGCGAAGGTAATGGCGAATGTGGTTACCAAGGCTACGGTTGTTCACCCTGGTGGAGGAACGAAGGCGGAGTTTGGTTGTCGAAGCTACGGTTGCTCACTCCGATGGTGGAAGTGAAAACCAATGAAACCTTAAGGGTTTCTCCCAGGTCGGGGAATCCTAACAATCTAAGGGGTGACGAGCAAGGCAAAACTTTTGTGTGTTTGATTGATCGTAATCTTTCAAGGAAGATCTTCCCCCTTTTTATATTAAATCTTGAGGCATCTGGGGTGTTTGACACGTTCTCCAAGAATCTCTCCAGTTCGTGGCTCTCTCAAACGACCTCCAGACATCTCGGAATCCGTTTGATCCCAGACAATGTATGCCACATTCTTAGGATATTTTGCCAAGTCATGGCTCTCTCAATCAACTTCCTAGAATCTTGGTAACAACCTGATCCTGGTAAACGTGGGTCTTATCCATGTCGTAAACTTAACAGTTTCTTTTTCTTATATTAAATTAAAGAATTAGAGTCTTATCCCCAGATTTTTTTCAGCTGAAGATCTTTTCAAATCATGGGAACATGGCCCCATAATCCTCTCTCTAAAAATCTCGGAGTCAAGATCTTTTCTGATCCTCTTAGACTCTGATCCCCGTACACTCTGACCCGCCAGTCCTTTGTAGACTTAGTACTTCCTTGGCGGGCTCTCATAACGGTGGGCTTATAAACACTCTTAAAGACCTCTGGACTTATGGGCTTTATAAAATGAGCCCAAAATTTATGTCACGGTCTTGGTAGACTTGATATGGGTCGGCGAAATGGGTTTGTGGGTTTCTCATAATTAGGCCCGAGATTTTGCCATGCCAACATAAGCCCCCCTCTTAAGGTGAGACGATCGTAGCTGAGAGTCTTACCCAGCATTGTGAAGTGGTTTGAATACGGACAAAGAAGCTTTAAAAGAATGGAAGACATTGGGGGATTCGAGACCTAACACGAGACGGTATAATCCCATGGTATTTGCCAATGTCGCGGGAATTGAAAATCATTGCCTTGTTGGACGAGATGTTGTCGATTTAAGCGTATGTTGTGTTTCAAACCGCCCAGATCAAAGGGCAGATGGCACAATGATAATGGGTTTGCCACTACTGTTTCTCTAGGTGCCCATGGTTCATGCTCGGAAAGTTCAAGGTTCTCTACGATGTCAACCTCTGTTTGGAAAGCATGAAAAATATGAAATTTAATTTCATTCTTTAATGCTTGGACGTCGATTATGGGCACAAAATCTAGTATGGCATGTTCTACCACTTGTATCCCAACACCTTTGAGGGGTGGCAGACTAAACTGCTCAACTCTATCAACCTCTGGCGATGGGTTTGTTTTGACGTCTACATCAATAGAAGATGTTGTTATGGGCACGTACTCCTCCCTGGGGGTTTTTGGTACGAATGAATAATTTGTTACGGGAGGTTTGGGAGTGGGAATATACCCTTCGACGGAAGGTTCCGTATAAAAACTCTCTCTTCGTCGATATAAATTAGCATTGTTAGAGTAATTATTCGCGTACTCATTTATTTTGAAGCCCCCATCTATGAAGTTTTCGACTTGTGCCGGGACGAAAGAGCTAGGCTGCCTAACTCTATTGGCTCTATGAGTATACTCGTCCCAGTCTACATCGTCATTTTCATATACATGAATAGGACTGATCATTCTCTTAGACTCGTCACTAGTCATTTCCCAGTTATTTGGCTTTGCGGCGGCGCTTGGCCTGTTTAAGGCACTGATTTACTCCAGTATCTAAACTATATTATCTTTTAGCCCGGTGATACACCTGTCCATCAAGTTCTTCGTATCATTAAATTCTTTATAGAACTCAAGCCTAGAGGGTTGAGTATATGCCCCGAAAGAGTGTTGAGTCGCCGCCACTTGGCTTCCTAGAGCCGTGGTTTCCTCCTTTACGTATCCTGCTATATTCCGACCGTCTCCATCTAATGGTGGTGGAGGGTCGCGATTAACCCAACTCCTCGTATTCTTTGCCATCTGTGAGTATTAAACTTTCTCGTCTCCCACTTTGGTCGCCAACAATGTGTTCGCGCCGAAAACGGATCACGTCGGAAATATTTGGCAATAGTACTCACAGGGATTCGGATGTGGTCGCCAGTAAGTAAAAAGATGAATTGAATTGATCGAACGAAGTCTTACTATAGAAGCTTATAGCCATAGAAATAAAGTAAAAATGATGGTGCGGATGGTGGTGACGTCGTAGACTTGCTGCTGGGCGTTGTAGACTTGCGAACTTGGATGGTGGAATCTGGTTGCTGGGGCTTGGTGGACGGAGTGTGGTCAAAGGTAGTGGCGGATGTGGATACAAAAGCTACGGTTGCTCACCCTGGTGGCGGAACTGTTCGCTTAAGAAACGGATCACGTCAGAAATATTTGGCAATAAGACTCACAGGGATTTAAAGATGTGGTCGCCAGTGAGTAATTGAAGTTTTGTACTTGGAGCAGAACGTGAACTTGAACAGTGACGGCGGATGTGGTCTTGACGCTAGGCACTCCGGACTCGAGAATCTGGTCAGCGTCGTCATAGACTTTATGGCAGAGCGCTGTAGACTTGCACTCCTCGGGTGGCAGGACTTAGCTGTTGGGCTTGATGGACGGGCTGTGGTCGAATGTAGAGGCGGACGTGGATACCAAGGCTGCGGTGGCTCACCACGGCGGTGGTGTCGGAAGCGGAGACGTGTATTGGGATTATGGTGGCTCGTCCTGGCGTTGGAGTGGAAGGCGAAGGGTTGTTACCAGAGCTACGGTTACTCACTCTGATGGTGGAAGTGAAGACGGAGGGTTGTTACCAGAGCTACGGTTGCTCGCTCTGATGATGGGAGTGAAGACCAATGAAACCTTAAGGGTTTCGCCCAGGCCGGGGAATCCTAACAACTACACTAAGGGGTGACGAGCAAGATAAGCTTCTGTTGGCTGATTTGATCGTAATGTTTCAAGGAAGATCTTCCCCCTTTTTATATTAAATCTTGAGGCGGGGGTGTTTGACACGTTCTCTAAGAATCTCACCAGGTCGTGGCTCTTTCAAATGATCTCCAGAAATCTCGGAATCGGTTTGATCCCCGACATGGGCCGTAGACATGGCCCGTAGACATGACCCGTAGACATGGTCCGTTGACAATGTATGCCATGTTCTTAGGATATCTTCCCAGGTCGTGGCCCTCTCAATCAGCTCCCGAGAATCTTGGTAACAACTTGATCCTGGCAAACGTGGGTCTTATCCACGTCGTAAACTTAACAGTTTCTTTTTTCTGAAATTAAAGAATTAGAGTCTTATCCCCATATTTTCTCTATCTGAAGATCTTTTCAAATCATGGAAACGTGGCCCAATAATCCTCTCTCCAAAAATCTCGGATTCAATATCTTTTCTAATCCTCGTAGACTATGAGCCTCGTAGACTCTGACCTCGCCAGTCCTTTGTAGACTTAGTACTTCTTTGGCGGTCTCTCATAACGGTGGGCTTGTAAACGCTCTTAAAGACCCCTGGACTTATGGGCTTTATAAAATGAGCCCAACATTTATGTCACGGTCTTGGTAGACTTGATATGGGTCGGCGAAATGGGTTTGTGGGTTTCTCATAATCAGGCCCGATATTTTGCCACGCCAACAGGAACGAAGGCGGAATTTGGTTGTCGGAGCTACGGTTGCTCACTCTGATGGTGGAAGTGAAGGCGGAGTTTGGTTGTCGGAGCTACGATTGCTCACTCCGACGGTGGAAGTGAAGACCAATGAAACCTTAAGGGTTTCACCCAGGTCGGGGAATCCTAATCTAAGGGGTAACGAGCGAAGCAAAACCTTTTTGTGTTTGATTGATCGTGATCTTTCAAGGAAGTTCTTTCCCATTTTTATATTAAATCTTGTGGCGTCTGGGGTGTTTGACACGTTCTCAAAGAATCTCTCCAGGTCGTGGCTCTCTCAAACGACCTCCAGAAATCTCGAAATCAGTTTGATCCCAGATTTGGGTCATAGACATGGGCCGTAGACAATGTATGCCACGCTCTTAGGATATTTTGCCAGGACGTGGCCTTCTCAATCAACTTCCTAGAATCTTGGTAATAACCTGATCCTGGTAGATGTGGGTCTTATCCACGTCGTAAACTTAACAGTTTCTTTTTCTTATATTAAATTAAAGAATTAGAGTCTTATCCCCATATTTTCTCCAGCTGAAGATCTTTTCAAATCATGGGAACGTGGCCCAAAATCCTCTCTCCATAAATCTCGGAGTCAAGATCTTTTCTGATCCTCGTAGACTCTAACCCCCGTAGACTCTGACCCCGCCAGTCTTTTGTAGACTTAGTACTTCCTTGGCGGGCTCACATAATGGTGGTCTTGTAAACGCTCTTAAAGACCCCTGAACCTATGGGCTTTATAAAATGAGCCCAAAATTTATGTCACGGTCTTGGTAGACTTGATATGGGTCGGCGAAATGGGTTTGTGGGTTTCTCATAATCAGGCCCGAGATTTTGCCATGCCAACATAAGCCCCCCTCTTAAGGTGAGACGATCGTAGCTGAGAGTCTTACCCAGCATTGTGAAGTGGTTTGAATACGGACAAAGAAGCTTTAAAAGAATGGAAGATATTGGGGGATTCGAGACCTAACACGAGACGGTGTAATCCCATGGTATTTGCCTTGTCGCGGGTATTTGCCAATGTCGAGACATTAGGGGATTCCGACTGAGGCCCCCTTGTCTGGATCGCAACGGCATGCACGAACGGCTTTACATTGCCCTCCCCCTCGATAAAGACATCACACCTAACCTTACAACTATGATTAAGATTCAATCCCGGGTTCGGAGAAGAATCGTGGAATATGAACTTGTAGAACTTCGGTCGATCCCGGACATGACTAAACAAAGCACGGTCAAGTTTGAGCCCAAGCTCAGACTTTATAAGTTTTTATTTAGATTGAGCTTGGGGAGAGGTGTCTGAGTCCGGCCCAACTCTGGCCTATTTCCTTCAATTAAAATTTTAATTAATGATAGGCTATTAATGATTCAACCATATCTTAAAAACTTTAACCATTTGAATTAATTATACCTTTCTTACCTATCAAGGAAACAATTAATTATTACTAGCAAAATCAAATACTTAATCCATAAATGGAACAAAAGGTGAATTAGTTAAACATACTATTGCATTATTTTTATACGAAAAATCGTTTATATAATAAATGACTCCCCACACCACTCAGATACCAAACTCTCATAAAGAAAGACACGATACAAGAAGAAGAATATTTACTTCCGTCGACATGGCTGTTAAGAAGTCGATGATAGTGTCGACGCTCCTGATGATTTCATTCCTGGTAGCGATGCAGTCGATGGACGTGGCCTTTGCGGGCGAATGCGAGAATAAGTGTTGGTCAAGATGTGTAGATAACCATAGAAAGCTCGACCAGCGCTGCTACAATAGATGTATACTGCATAACTGCCCGTGACCAGCCTTTGATCTCGACTCTTCTGACCGCTGCCCCATTTCCGATCCGAATATCCAGTGCGAAAAGGGAATGCATTTCCTCTAAATGCATGAACTTATCCAGTACGTCTCAAATGACCCCTGAAAGAAAGTTACGAACGGTTTCTTCTCGATTTTTGCTGGATGATTTTTTAAATTCTTTTCCGGCTATTGTATTGCAGACGCCAAGAAGACCTGGGATTGCATTACCTCCTGCGTGACTGATTGCAGTACAAAACGCCTCAGGAACTAGTGAATTGCTGGGACTTTTTGTAGCGTCGATGTTTCGAAATAATACCATCTCGTTGAGACCCCCATACTGCAACAAAAGGGCTGTCGTTTGAAAGAAAATTAAGTATACTGGTAAAAGGAAAAAGAGAAAAAAATCCAACAGAGTGAAGGAGGAACAAGTTATTCGAACTAAATACACATGAGGCATACATCTTACTGCATTATTTCTCGATTTCGACGTGAGGGAGGAGTAGTCGGAGGGGCCAGCATTCTCCCATGCGTTGCTCTGAGCATCTCTCCTCTGGCAAATGAAAAGCAAACCGTAACATAAGCAAACATCAAGCATCTGTTATTTCGGATCACAATTTGGGGAATTGCAGTGGTTTGAAGTTACTTGACCCGCTGCACCATCGTTTCCTTCAATGTGTTTCATATAAATGCACAAGCCTGCAGAGATCGTGCAGTGGCGATCATTACAATCCATTTCACGGCCAACGTTGCTACAAATTTTCACATTATTTTTCATTTAGGGACGTGTGAGCGGAGTAATTGAGTCATATAATCATCAACGTAATCTAATCAGCCCTTCGATCGAATCTGTATCGTATGTATGGGTGTAACCCCGATCCCTCCATTGCTTTGAGTTGGGCAAGGATGGAAGGGTTTTTCGGGCTTGGCAAGGATGCACCGATAGAGGGTATTGGGTTCAAGTCTTGTACTTTTCTTCGTGGTGCACTGAGAGAGCTTGTAGAAGCCGGAGTGTCACCCCTCAACGAAGAGGAGATGGAGGAGGCTTTTGACATTGGAGGACTGGATGCAAGTCTCGGTGTCGACGCAGTTACTTTTGTGCAATGGCTGTGAAAACCGTGGTTCGGCAGAGCACAAGGGAGACAAGGATGATGATGAGGAGGAGAAGCTGGGGAGGGGCCATCTTTCTCATACTCCAAAACTCTGTGGCAAAAGAGTTATGTATTTAAGATGGGGAGACGTCGTTGATTTGGTATTAATTTGAATAAATCCCAAATATCTATAAGGAAACATTCTTTTTATACTTATTTTTTTAAATAACAACCCAAAAAATTTCTCATTTTTAAAAACCTAAAATCCGACTCTATTTAAATCATTGAATTTCGATTATAAGAGAACATCACCCGGCCTAAAAAATTAAATATATAATAATGTTACTAATCCAAACCTATTATTAAAGATGAGACAATTATTTGGGTCGAGGTTTCATTGGAGTATTAGTCACTTTTGCAATATATTACACGTAAATTCTTTTAGAGAAGGTAAAAAAAAATCATGTGATTTCTTGTAGTAAGTACACATCTTTTGTTTAGGTTCTTTTTACTTAGGTTCATAGCAACCTAATTTCAAACCATTAAAACTTTCAAGAGGTTTCTAGTCCAGTTTAAAGTCCGACTCAGACCTAGTACAACCTCTTAAGAGCTTACAAGACCCCGTAATCCACGGCGATCGTATTAGTCAAGCTCACTAAGACTAGGACCTGATAGATATCCAGATCACTACTGCAGATATTCGAACATGAAATCTCCGGTGAATCCTCATTGTACTCTTGGGGACACTGAAAAGCTTTTAAGTTTACAAGTTTCCAGAGTTATATTTCTCACACATTCTCATCAATTAAGACCAACTTGAAATTAATACAATTGAATGGATCTTTAACAAGAGATGTGATAAAAATATCAGCTCATTGTTGAGTTGATTCGTACATGTTTTGTTGGAATAATTCCCATTGTTTATACTTTCACGAACATAACAAATAATTTCAATATGTTTTGTCCGTTCATGATAAAATGGATTGCTGCTTAATTATCATTGAATAATGAGGTGGGTTGAAAAATGTGAACTTTAAAATCTTTTAATAAAGAAATTGAGTATTTTAGTACAAGTCATAAGCATCAAACATTGGCTCGATATTTGGTAAGACATTATAATCTTCCAATTAGTATTATCTAAAATAAATTTAAATTAGTTTCCAAAAGGGTATAAAATGGTTTTGCATGCCGAAATCTTTCAAAATATTTGGAAAAAAAATATTTTAAAGTTTTATCACATAAAGAAAGTGACTAACTTTTTTTATTTTGATTCTATCATTATCTTGGATTAGAGAGTTGATATATTGACCGTTTGATAGACATACCAATGAAGTTTACGACATTGCATCGGGCGATTGAGTTGCTTCGGGTCTGAGTCATAAACAGCCCACTTTCAATTCATATATCAGTCAGACGAATGGTGGCCGGCATATAGGAACAGTCTTGGCTGAATGCATCTTTACGTTGTTAGATGAGTTATCAGGGACAGAGTCGCGTACATAGCATAGGCATGTAAGGATAACCGATTTGAGTATCTCATAAAATATTGGCTAATGTCTCAGGTAAGTACAAGCCTGTGATTAAGAAGGCTATGGTGGAGCTTGACGGTAAGAAGTCTTGTCTCCTCTCTATTATCCCAATCAATATCGCAGTGATTAAGAAGAGTCTTATGAACTCATCGTGCCAACTTGAGACCGTCGGAGCTCTTCCCGGCAATCCTCTGCAGTGCCTCGTCCGCGAGGCGAGCCGTCGCCACCTCTATGGCAGCCCACCGCCTGTCTGCTTCCGCCCTCACAGCGTCCCTCTCCTTGGCCATCTCCGCCTCTGCAGCCTCAATCCTTGCCCTTGCGTCCCTCAGCGTGCCAAGGGCGGTGTTCCTCCTCGTCATCGAGGAGGAGCTGCTGCCGAGGGCTTGGCTGTCGGGATCGAGGGTGGTGGTGTTGGTGGGTGGATTCTCTTCTTCTTCCGCCATGGCAAAAGATGGGGAGTGGAGATTGTGGGGTTGGTGCGGTCGGCCACTGCTCTTCTGCCTCTCTTTCTATCTTTTCTTCTGTCGTATGTTCGAAACTTCGCAATGCCTTCGTGTTTAATAAAAAATTTCTATGTAAATTCAAGATAACGTTGAAAATAAAAATATACAGTATGTCACGCTTCTTTGACTTACCTATTGTACAACAAATAATACCAAGCACAGTATTATATCATAAAGCTAAATTCCAAAATAAGAAATCCATTGGAAAATATTTCTTTAAATAGTAGCAATAACTTTCAAAATTTGTCTAATAATGATTAGTTGGTGTTAAAAATAATGAGTTCAATTTATATAGAATCAGTGTTACCCAAATTATATAAATTATTTGACAAATTCTAAAAATTATCGTACGTTTTCGGGAAATACTTTCTCATGAAACGTTATTTTGGAACGAAGCTTTTATATTATAATAACCAGCCGAATCAAGACGGCCCAGATCCAATGTAAATGCATCCATAGATGTCTGCGATACCCTAGACGTCTTCCGAGGGACTAGTAGCAGTCTGAATCTTGGAGCGTCGGCCGCGGACAGCATGTGCTCGGCCATCGGAGCCGCCAACATTTTATTGGCAGATGAAAGTATTAAGCATGGTGTTTGCAAAATAACATCTAACTTAAATAATTTAAAATCTTCAGCGTCCCTCTCGGCCATTTGAGGCAAGTGGTCAGCAGCCATGACTTGAGGTTGCTGTTGGTTGGAGATGGTCCTGATGACCGATGAGGCAGTGTCTTGAACCGAGGTTATTATACCTTTGAAGGGCTGAGCCCGATACGTTGTCTTAAAAAATTCCACGTTCTCATGCACAACGATCGAGTCCGTTGGCTGGGGAGTTCCGATCATGCCTTCTTCGAGTTCGATCCGATTCAGCCAAACAGAGAACGAAGAAACCAAGCAAAAAACCATGGTGATTGTCGATATACGTCCATTCATCGAATGCAAGCACATGCTGAATCGCTATCCAAGTATGATACCAACTTGAACCCTCTTGGGCCTACAAACTTCGAACTTTGTGTTCGTGATCATTGAAGTAGTGGGGAGTGGGCCTGAGAATTGGACGCAGTTTTGGACGGTCAAGTTCTCCGAATCGATGGTCTGTGAAATCTCCTCTACCTTCACCAACGGAAGGGCTCCAATCAACAATAGAGGAAACAAGCCGGCAAAAGAGTTACAATCCAAATGGTGCAAATCTAAACATCTCACGTCGAAAAGAAAAATGAGTTCAACCTAGTATATAAGTCTAGCAGTATACTCTTTTATCGTTTCAGAGTGAAAATCCTTATGTATTTGTATGATGAGATTGGTATTTGAAGTGATCCGATATTACTAACTTATAGAGACCACCAAACCAACTATTGTAATTCATTGCGTTTGATGAGGTCCAGATCCCATAGGCAATGTAATTGTTTTTAGGTGGACGGCGGGTTTCCGAAAACTAAATTTCAAATTGCGCATCAGTGAAGAATGAATCGAAGAGCCTTATAACTACCCCAACATGTTGGGGGATGCATAGTAGTTCATCGGTTCGAGCGAACGGCCATGAACTTAACATGAGTGAAGACACCACAAGATTATATCCATCATCGTCCGTCAAGTGGAATGTAACGTGAGATAGAGTAAAGTGAAGGAAGGGACATGATGATGCATACACTGCAACTCACATTATTGAAAAACGCCCACAAAAGTCTGAGAAAGCTCAGGGAATTAAACAGATCGTGAACGATGAGATATACTTCGACGGCGTGATTAGTTACTCGGCCACGGCCACGGCCACGGTCTTATTGACTTTATACCAGAGGTAATTTTGCAGACCTTTTATTGTGTTGAAAAGCTAAGTGATTCCAGGAGATATTCGTCTCATTTGAATTTCACCTTCCATTACCAGTTTCGAATAGTGATGCATTATGTGATCGGTGCAGGTGCAGCAACTGATTGCAGAATTAAATGAAATTCCTGCACAAGAGGTCATTGATGAGGAGGGCCTTTGGAAAAAGAAACATGTTCCCCAGTCCTTGGAGCTTTTCAAGTTTTTACCATCAAGAACAATTGATGCTCGAAAGGGATCCCTGTGGAAATGTGGAAGTATGAAATTTTAGTTTCACGATGGCATGCTTCATATAGTATATTTTACGTGTGGTTTCTTACTGTTGTTCGTTCCACCTTTTACTAGGTGGCTGAGATAGAGACAGAGAAAATGCTCATTCAAATGGTGGAGACGGAGCTTGAGAAGAGGAAACAGGAAGGAACTTACAAAGGGAACTTCAAAGGACAGTCCCACTTCTTTGGGTAGTTCCTGCTTGTCTGATATCCTTCTAAACTGTCGATTTTGCAAAGTCATTTTAAAGTCGCCGTGAAAATGGATTCCTCATTTGCTTCTGATTTTCTCAGGCACGAAGGAAGGTGTGGTCTACCAACAAACTTCGACTCCAGTTACTTCTAAGCTTTGGGTTATGCAGCCAGGGCTCTTCTTCAGAGTGGGAAAACTAGATTGATTTCTTCGGTCAGAACTATATTCTTCTCTCCTTTTTGAGTAAATTATGCTGAATTCTCCTTCTTGAAACTGAAGTATCTGACATAGTCATCCGTGTTTTATTCCACGTAACGATTCGATCGGGTTGGGAATCTGGCCTCTCCTGTTTCAGAATGGACTGTTGGGGGCGCTGCGTTGACTTCATTGATGGATGTGGAGAGGAGGCACGGTATGGCAGCTTTGTGAAATTACTTATTACACACCATATAAGGACTCAAATGGCTGACTGTGGTGAAGGACGTGAAGTTTATGACATTGCATTTGGCGATTGAATTGCTTCGAGTCTGAGTCTTAAACAGCCCACTTTCAATTCATATTTCAGTCAGAAGAATGGTGGCCGGCATATAGGAACAGTCAGTTTTGGCGGAATGCGTCTTTACGTTGTTAGATGAGTTATCCTGGACGGAGTTGTGTGCATAGCATATGCATGAAAGGATAACCGATTTGAGTATCTCATAAAATATTGGCTAATGTCTCAGGTAAGTACAAGCCTGTGATTAAGAAGGCTATGGTGGAGCTTGACGGTAAGAAATTTATACTCTTGTCTCCTCTCTATTATCCCAATCAATATCGCAGTGATTAAGAAGAGTCTTATGAACTCATCGTGCCAACTTACATCCAGGTGCGCCTTTCAAGAAATTCGCGTCACTACGGAAGGAATGGGCGGTCAAGAACTGCTATATCAGCCCTGGTACCGCCGCCCCCTTTCTCCGATCAGTGCTTTTTCGAGCCTTTTGTCCACCTTCGCTAACAGCCTTCTTTCTTCATTACACGTTGCCATGGCAGGTCCCATTCACTTTGTTGGCCCAGCGTCCGATGCAGTCAATCACACGCTTTTGTTGGAGCTTGGCACCCTCGCCTAGACCACACTCACTCCCAGTGAACGGAACGGACTCACTGGGGGTGGCTCTTATCCACTTATCTCGACTTTATCTTTTTGGGATAAAGAGACGTTCTGGCAATGATTATTCGCCATGGAGAAAAGACTAATTGACTGTGGAGGGTTGTCTGCTTGCTTTCTCATTAGTTACCATATAAAATTGTTAGCTTTTTATAATATTGAATCTGCTGATAAATTAAGTAAGGAATTTGTCATATGAAAAAAAAAACTAATTTATATTATTTGAGAATTTTTTCTCACAAGTTTTTGATATGAAAAATGATTTCGTTTTCTATTTTTTATATAATCTGCTGGGACATTCGTTACTCCGAACGACATCACTCTGAACTCATAATGTCCATATCTCATTCGAAACGCAGTTTTCGGCATACTTCTTCCTTTACTCCAATTTGATGGTAGCCTGATCTCAAGTCGATATTCGAATATACGACTGATCCCTGCAATTGATCGAATAGATCATCTATTCGAGGAAGTGGATGACGGTTTTTGATTGTTTGTTGGTTCAACAACCTGTAATCGATACACAATCTCATCAAACCATCTTTCTTTTTCACAAATAATACGGGAGAATGATTTAGCCTATGGAGACCACCCTGGTTAGGGATCATCCCCATCAAAGACGGAAGATTCTGCCCCCTTAAGCTATGGACTTGGAAATGCAAATACCGATGTCATAGCTTAAAGTAATGCTGGTTATGTTGGCTATGGCATGACTACCATCCAATAGAGGTAAACTTCTACACGTCCATTTCATTCATTAAACTGATCACAGGCGTTACTGCACTTTTGATTTTAAGAAAAAGTCGCATTGCGGAGTGGTTGAATACTAGAAAATTGTATCATATTTCTCTGGTGATCGGACGATACATATGGATGCTGACTACTACATCCCTTTTCCATTCACCCACCTTGTTTATCAGCAAGGGTGGTGTCGGGCCGGCATCCGATCAAGTGGCCACACGGATTGTTGATGTGGTCTTCGAATCAGTTTAGGCAAGAAAATGGTGATATTGCTGATTACAAGGAGGATGATGAGCTACTTTTGGACAGTGATGTTTGAAGCCTTTTGATTAATGTTTCTGTTGATTTATGTTACTATTTAGCCTTTGGTGAGATCATGTTGGTGGATTTGGTTAGAGGTCTGATATTGTTATCCTTATAACACCTATGTATTACTATTTAGAATCCAAATATCATTTGATTGAATAGTTGACCCAACTCCTTGTTATTTGAAGAAACCCTCCACTTTAATTATCCAATTTTTCTTTTTCTTTTTTGTTAAATGTAATCAATACAAAATTTCAGTACATACTAAATTTAACTAAATTTCGCCTATTGGTCATTTTTCTTAAAGGGCCAATGGGCGACACGGTTGATCAGTCAATTGTTAAGGAACTGGCAGCAAAGGAAGCATAATATATGTACACTATTACATTACCGTATATACGTAGGATTAGCTTAGTATAAATAGTTGTTCTTAGGCATTGTACAAAAAACACATCAATACCTCTCTACAGACGGACATATATTGTCAATTTATTATCATTTCAAGCATTCCAGCGTTCAAGTTCTCTTTGTGCTCCTGCGCTATTGCTCACTATCGAAGGTATATGGCATTCATAAGTGCTTCCGCTTAGGGGTGTTCGTCCGTTGTCTTCCCCTTTTCTTTACTTTCATTTCATACGGCGACCACATATTCAACAAATCCTCCGGGCACCCGTTAATTCGTAGTGCCAGTGCTTCCGCTTAGGGGTGTTCATCCGTTGTATTCCCCTTTTTCTTTATGTTCATTTTATACAGCGACCACACATTCAACAAATCCTCCAGGCACCGGTTAATTCGTAGTGCAGAGATTTGCGATGTGTTCGGATCTGGCTTGCCTGCGGTCACTTCCGAAGCGAACAACGTCTCAAATGGCCCCAAAAGAAAGTTACAAACGGTTTCTTCTCGATTTATGAGCAATGTTTTTAAAATTCTTTTCCGGCTCTTGTATTGCAGACGCCAAGAAGACCTGGGATTGCATTACCTCCTGCGTAACTGATTACAGTACAAAACTCCTCGGGAACTAGTGAATTGCTGGGACTTTGTGTAGCGTTGATGTTTCGAAATAAAACGTTTATCGATGTTTCATAATAATACCATCTCGTTGAGCGCCCCTTACTGCAACAAAAGTGCTGTCGTTTGAAAGAAAATTAAGTATAATGTTAAAAGGAGAAAGAAATTAAACAGAGTGAAGGAGGAACAAGTTATTCCAATTAAATACACATAAGCCATACATCTTATTGCGTTATTCCTCAATTTCGACAAACGAAAAGCAACCCGTAACATAAGCAAACATTAAACATCTGTTATTTCGGATCACAATTTGGGGAATTGCAGTGGATTGAAGTAACTTGACCTGCTGCGCCTTCGTTTCCTTCAATGGCGTCGCTCAGCCAGCCTTGCTGCAAATTTTCATATCATTTTTCATTTAGGGACGTGTGAGCAGAGTAATTAAGTCATATAAACATCGACATAATCTAATCAGCCCTTCGATTGAATCTGTATCATAAGCACGGTATATGGTGTGCTACTTATGTGTAACCCCAATCCCTCCATTGCTTGAGTTGGCCGATGGTGACAGAGTCCTACCAGGGCACTCCCGGTGGATCTCAGCTGTCGTGCTGTTTATGTAGCTCTGGCAGGCATCGCCGGAGACATCACCGCGGCAGAGGAAGAGGCCGTAGGCTGTGTCAGGGGGGTCGCCCACCGTGGCATTGTAGAAGCCGGAGTCTCGGCCCTCGACGAAGAGGAGCTGGAGGAGGCTTTTGACATTGGAAGACTGGACGGAAGTCCCGGTGTCGATGCAGTGACTGCGAAATCGTGGTTCGGCAGAGATGAGGGAGACAAGGATGACGAGGAGGAGGAGCAAGGGAGGGGTCGAGGTTTCATTGAGAGTATTAGTCACTTTTGCAATATATTACACGTAAATTCTTTTAGAGAAGGTAAAAAAATTCATGTGATTTCTTATAGCAAATACACGTCTTTTGTTTTACTTAGGTTCATAGCGACCCACAAACTATAAATGTAATTTCAAACCATTAAAACTTTTAGGTTCAAAGTCCGAACTAAGTCCTAATACTTTCTCTTAAGGCCGTTACAAGAAGACCTTGTAACTCATGATGATCGGGTTAGTCAAGCCCACCAAGACTAGGGCCTGATAAATTACCTCGATTTATATTTTCGTATATAAAATCTTAAGGGTTGTACGTAGTAACGCGTAAACATGAACATTATTATTACGCGTAGTTATACACATCACAGGTTTTCTAAATGCGGTAAAGCTGTACAAACCTAGTTGCACTCAGTAGAAAACCCATCAAGATTCACATTCAGACAGGGCGACGGGGGCAAAAAATGGAAAGTTTCATCTCCATGGCCGTGGAAGATTTGTCCAGGGGAAGCCCGGAGTCTACTTCGCTGACAGGAGGTCTACCGACAAAAAACGCGGGTTGCGATGGCTCAGGGAGCTTGATCAAATCCCCTCCGAGCATTTGAATCATGAGAGACATGCTAGGTCGATCCGCCGGATCTTCTTGGACACATAGTAGCCCGACTTGGATGCACTTGAGGACTTGATCCGTGTCGCACGCCTCCTTGATGGAACCATCGATCAGGTCTGGCAGTCGTCCGCCATTCCAACGTTTCCATGTCTGTTAAAGGGAAATTGCGTCACGTGTATACGAGACTGTTCTGGAGTCGAGCGTTAAAAACGAAGTAGTTGATGACGATGCCGCTTACAAAAGTGAGGAGGCTTTCGCCATGTTCATGGAGGTGGAAGTTACTGTTCTTCTCCCGTTTACTATCTCGAGCAAGAGCACCCCGAAGCTGAATACGTCCGATTTCACGGAGAAGAACCCTCCCATTGCGTATTGCTGCGCCATGTATCCGCTATGCAACATCGACCAAAGAAAAGAGTAAGTCGGAAGACGAACAAATGCATGGTGATGGTAAGTTAGAAGTAGAAATATGAGGCATACTAAGTTCCAACAACTCGATTCGTGGCGGCCTCGTCTTGGTTGATGCCGAAGATCCTTGCCATTCCGAAATCGGAAATCTTTGGATTCATCGCGTGGTCCAGCAAGATGTTACAAGCCTTAAGGTCCCGGTGGATAATTCGTAAGCGAGAATCCTCGTGCAGGTAGAGGAGGCCACGAGCGATCCCGCCGATGATGCTGAAACACTTCTGCCAATCGAGCGACCAGCTCATGCTTTTATCTGTCAAATAAGTTCATAAGAATGGTTTCTTCCTTAGCTCGAAAAATGAGTCCGTGCCTTATAGCACGTACCGAACAGGAAGAAATCGAGGCTCTTGTTGGGCACATACTCGTATACCAACATCATCTCATTTTGTTCCAAGCAGAATCCCAACAGCCTAACGAGATTCCGATGCTGCAGACGAGCCATCAGAATGACCTCGTTCCTTAACTCCATCAGTCCTTGAGCAGACGATCTGGAGAGCCTCTTTATGGTAACTTGTTTCCCGTCAGTCAATACGCCCTAAACAAAAAACACACGACAAAAGTCCAAAGGCAGGATTCTCCTCGTGAAACCGGCAAATACCCTGAATCGACAAGCTTATGATACTCTCTTCATTACCTTGTAGACGGGACCGAATCCCCCTTGCCCAAGCTTATTTTCATTGGAGAAGTTGTTCGTAGCGGCACGGATCATGCTCAACCGCATCATGAGCACATCCTGGAAGCTCAAGGTCTTTTCGCCTTGGAGATCATTTCTGGTGGGACCTGCGATTCCATCTCCGAGGTCGAGCAATTGTACCTCCTGATTATTTTCCCCATCTGCATGCACGAGAGAAATATCATTCGTAAAACCCGGGATCGATTGGAAATCATGTTTGTGGTTTGAAGTTACGTGACCCGCTGCACCTTCGTTTCTTCCGTTAATGTGTCGCTTCATATAAATGCACAAGCCTGCAGTGATCGTCACAACGAATGCCCCTGCAATGGCTATCATTATAATCCATTTCACAGCAAACGCTGCTGCAAATTTTCACATCTTTTTTCGTTTACGGACGTGTGAGCAGAGGAGTAATCGAATCATAAAAATATCGACGTAATCTAAGCAACCCTTTGATCAAATCCGTATGATATGCCCGGGATATGCTCTGCCACTTACATGGTTGCGGATTGCCGATGAAGCTATAAAATGCGAACCGCACCACACAACTGGGTTGGAAAGCTCTCATCCCAGCCTCCCCTTTGAAGTTGTCAACTAGATTCTTAACTGCCGGACTCAGGTATCTGCTACACTCCGTTTCAGACAAATACGGCATGCATTGCGCAAATGTGTACGGCTTTTGGGCAAGGCAGGCAGAGCAGTTTCCGATGTAGCATACAAATTGCTCGAAGAGATTGTGGCATTCGTGACATTATGAAGCACCTCCCTCAGTACGGTCCTGAAATTGTCAGGGATCGTGACCCTCTTATCGTCTGATACGGGGAAACTCGGCATTGACCCCATGACCGAGAAGAAGGACCAGTTTGAGAATCGCAAGAGGCAATTGTCAAACCAGAGGATTGCCTCCTTTTTACCAGAGCACTCCTCGGCGATCTCCATCTTTGCTTTTTTTTTATGCAGCTCTGGCAGGCATGCCCAGAGACATCACCGCGGCAGAGGAAGTGGCCATAGAATGTGTCAGGGGGGTTGCCTGCCGTGTCATTGTGGAAGCCGACTCGTAGGCTCACGGCGATGAGGCTCTGGAGGAGGCTTTCCAAGTTGGAGAACTGGATGGCGTTCTCAATGTCGGTGGCGTTGGTGCAGTTATTTTTGTGCACCAGCGGCTGGTCCGAATCCGTGGAGTGGCAGAGGACAAGGGAGTCGAGGACGATGAGGAGGAGCAGGAGAGGGGCCATCTTGCTCATTCTCCAAAACTTTGGGGCAAAAGATTTGATGTGTTCGGCGTTTTTTTATAAGAAGTAATATCGGAAGCGATAGCTGATATTCGAATATATATCTCTCAATTCCAAAATTAATTCGAATGAAATTAGTATTCGAGGCATTCCAAAATTTTTAATTCGATTATATTATTTATGTTAAATTTTAATTTTATAACATAAACAATATCAACAACTCTGCAAAATAGTGATGAAAATAAAAATAATAAAATTTTAAAAAATTGTTCGTAAATGATCTCGTTTTTTGGTACCGACCCCTAATTTCCATTATATTTGGATCATACGAGAACATCATCCCCCGCCTAAACAATATATAATAATGTGTCCAAGCCTATCAAAGATATGACCAATTATTTTGGGTCGAGGCTTCATTGGAGCATTAGTCACTTTTGCAATATGTTGCACGTAAATAAACAACGTTAATTCATTTGATTTCTTGTATCAAATACACCATCTTTTGTTTAATGTTCTCTTCTGCTTAGATTCATGGCGACCCGCGAGCTACTAAACTTGATTCCAAATCATTAAAATTAAGGAAATATTCTACTACTTTGGACTCGATCTGAATAAGACATCTGGTTCATAATGGGGGAGTCTTTCAACAGAGATACTTGTGTACGGTAATTTTTGAATTCGAGGATCTCCTTAAACGAATTCAAGCTTCTCGTCACTTGTACCAAATCCAATAAATTAATGTATCTGGCTTGACCTGACATCACTTCTCTGGGTTATATTATTTATATTAAATTTATGAGGAGACTTGTTGATTTGGGGTTGATTTGAATAAATTAATGTTTGTGGCTTGACTTGACCACACATTTTAATAGTTAATACTACACTTGTTTGGGTTCTGTTATTCATTTTAAATTTAAGTGTGTTTGATATAATTTTCCCGTGAACCTTGTTAAGTTCTTGTTGATAAATGCATGTTAGGTTTCTGGTTTTCAGAATTTAACGAACCCAAGTTTCCAAATACGATTTCCGTTTTTACCACGAGAAAATCGCTATAAAATTAAAAGTACATTAAACTTTACGATGGTAATACTTTTAATATTCATTTCTTATATATATCATAGTTTTAACTCTTTCTCTTCTAATTCATGTCACGGAAACTTGCTAAGATATGAGAATGGTTCGAGTTGAAATTTCACTGTCAAATATGTTACAATATATCAAATCGTATTTTGTACAGTTGGTTCTTTGCATGGAAAAGAACCGACTGTACTCGTAGAGGTGGTCAACGATGCTGTAACGAGCACCGGGTCCCTAGGGATGACCAAAACAATATTTCAAGAAACCCAAGTGGCAACAGCATCTCTTCTGGCTGCACAAAGAAAATCCTTGTTGGAGGATTGATTACCTTCGACAATTACTGAGAGCGACTTCAAGAAGTACTTTGATCAGTTTGGATTGATTAGGGTTGTCGTCGTGATGTATGATCACAACAGTCAAAGACCCAGAGGTTTTGGATTTATCACTTTTGATGCAGAGGATGCTGCAGTGGACAGAGAGCTCTTTACAAGACATTCCACGAGCTTAATGGTAAAATGGTAGAGGTCAAGCGAGCAGTCCCCAAAGAGATGCCTCCATGGTCCAATCGGAGCCCCTTAGGTAGTTCTAGTCCTGGTCTGGGTAGAGTTAGCAGCTTCCTCAATGGTTATCCTCAGGGCGGTTATGCTTCATCCCCAGTCGGCAACTATGGAGCTAGAGTGGATGGTAGAGTTAGTCCTGGGTCGATTCCCCCCTTTTTATGAGAACGGAGAGCCGAACTCGAATTCAAGCTATGGACTGAGCCCAAACTTCAACCCCAACCTTGGTTATGTAAACGAGTCCAATCCTCTGTATGGTGGAATTTCAGGGAGGCCTGCCAACAATGGTCCGGTCGGTTATCTCAGAGGTAATCCATTACTGAGTCTGTCTAGAGGGAAACTGTGGGGAAATGACAGCTTTGGCTTCTCTGCAAATTCTGGTACTCTCAATGGATCCGGAAATGATAATTCATGGATGGATCCTTATGAAAGCATTGCAAATCTCTGGGGTTCCTCTTCTAGCTTGAGCGACGGATTTGTTAACGGAAGCAAGCTTAGTGGTCGAAATTCTAATTCTGGCAGCATATACGAACGTTATCCTGGGAGTTATCAGAAAAATAATGTTGGCATTGGCGTGATTGGGCCACCTTCATCGTATGCCGCATCCGGGGTCGGTTATGACGGAAGTTTTGATCTCTATGAGAATGATTTAGCCTATGGAGGCCACCCCGGTTGGGGATCATCCCCATTAAAGACGGAAGATTCTGCCCCCTTAAGCTTTGGACTTGGAAATGCAAATACCAAAGTCATAGCTAAAAGTAATGCTGGTTATGTTGGCTATGGCATGACTACCATCAAATAGAGGTAAACTTCTATATTTCTTTTTCTCCTGAAACAAGTCAAGTTCTTCCCCGACCAGTTAAAAATGTCCTGATGTAGTCATAAAGAGTACTTTGAAAAGTCTCTGCCCAACTCGTATCCTTTTCGGCTTATGTCCCACAAAGTGCTATTTAGCGCCAAAATAACGCAGGTAGTTTGGTTCTGTTTAAACTAGTAATCTTCCAATATATTTGCAAATGGCAAGGATTTGTGGATTCAAATTCAAGGTGGAATAATAGATCATATAACTTTGGGGCAGCGTCGGCATCAATTATCATGGTCTTGTCAACAGTTTGCTCTGATCACGAGTAAAATCTCATGGAATATTAATTTAGCTGCTACATTGTTTTTTGAAACAGTCGTTTCCACACTGTGACGGCTGTAAACATGGTTCTGCGCCTAATAATTTGATCGATACAAGCAGCTGACTCACTTAAGCCTTTTGTCTAATTGACGGACACTGGCTAATCCTTTTGCTGATCTGTTTACTCTGTACTATTGAGAATCATGTTTACTAATTTTTGTCGAGTTGTCCTGTTGAAATTTGTCCATGAGCCCATATTCGATTGCATGCCCATTTCATTCTTCAAACTGATCACAGGTGTTGAGTCTTGTGCTTCTTGTGATTAGTGGATTTGGATGAATCTCTCTATTTATTGCAATAAAATGAGAAATGTGTCATAAACTTTGGAAGCATAATTTTGAATGCTGTTTTGGGAAAAGAAAAAGGAAAATATTTATGAGCCAATGTATTTTCCTTTTGTGTCGTTCCTCTCACAGGAGTTTCTTCCTTGCAGGAATGTGTGAGAGTTTGGACAGTCAAAGTAGATATTTTGATGATTAGTGGTGCCATGATTTGTCATGTGGTTTATATCGAGTTTCTGAAGAGGTTACAGAGTGTCTAGGGGTAATATACCTGTGTCGCGTCGCGTTGTGCATTCACAAGGATTCCTCGTACAGCGAGAGGCAACAAGAAGAAGCTTCCATGAGATTTTTTAAACCCTTTCGAGCTTGAAACATTTCAGATGGGCGTTACTGTGTTCCTGCACTTTTGATTCTAAGAAAAAATCACGTTGCGGGGTGGTGGAATTCCAGAAAATTGGATCATGTTTCTTTGTTGATCGGACGATACATATGGATGTTGACTACTACATCCCTTTTTCCATTCACCCACCTTGTTTATCGGCAAGGGTGGTGCCGGGCCGGCATCCGGTCAAGTGGCCATACGGATTGTTGATGTGGTCTTGGAATCAGTTTAGGCAAGAAAATGGTGATATTGCTGATTACAAGGAGGATGATGAGCTACTTTTGGACAGTGATGTTTCATGACCCTGATTGATTCATCAATTTTCTTCAAGAAGCCTTTTGATTAATTTTTCTATTGATTTATGTTACTATTTTGCCTTTGGCGAGATCAAGTTGGTGGATTTTTCGGACATTGTTATCCTTGTAACACCTATTTATTACTATTTTGAATCCATCCCTTATTCACTTTTCTTTAAAAAAAAAATGTAATCAATACGAAATTTCAGTACATACTAAATTTAATTTCAACAAATTTACATGAAGCTCGAACGAGCTCGAGCTCGGCTCATCAGATCTTTAAATTCTGATTCCTTTTGTCTGATTTTAAATGACAAACTATAAGGATGTAAACCCCAACCTCCCTTTAATCCCCAAAATAATCACCTCATTCACAAAAGAAAAAGAAAACTTGTTATACAATTCTTCTTCGCTGCCCACCTCCTCTTTCGTAATCATCGCTGCTCTCTCCTTCGTACTCACTATAACGGCCCTCAAATTCCCGCAACTTCACACAGCCAGAAATCCAGAGCCAACACTCGTTGATCAAACGGGGCACGCGGAGCAACGAGGAGCAAAACCAGATACTCACATCTTTCAATCTTTTCAAGCCCCGCAAATCCTGAATTCCGCAAATGGAAGGGCAGTTGTGAAAGCTCAACTCCTCCAACATCTCCAATTGTTCCAGTCCTAGGATCTCCACCAACGCTTTACACTCTATGAACTTAAGCAACCTCAACCCCCTCAATCTCCCTATGTTTGACACTCGGAGGAGACTGTCAGAGTTCCAAATAGACAACTTTGTAAGACTGGGTAACGAATCGAGCCAACCAAGCTCCATCTCTGTCAATGTAAAATATCTTATCCTCAGATTTGTACGCAGAGGCGCCATGTTTGGAAAACTCCAACCGAGAGTCTTGAGCCTAGAAAGGAAGCCCAACTCGAAAGCTCCACTAAATGTAATCTTTCTTCTTGGCCTTCCGCCCAAGGATTCAAACTCAACTGCTTCCGATAGTCCCTCCGTCATCCATGAAAATTCAAAGTGTGTTAGGCTGGTAGGAAGTCCTCGAACCTCCTGAAACATCTCACAACACCTCAACTTAAGGAACTTAAGGCTCGTGAGTTGACTAACTGTTGCTGGCAGGAAGCGAATCTTGCTCCCCGAAATGTCCAATTCTTCTAAAACTGACAGGCTCCCGATTTCATCAAGGATATCGGACGCATCCAACACTGTTTGGCTGGTTGGAAGTCCTCGAAGCTCCTCAACCATCAGACAACCATCCAATCTGAGGGACTTAAGGCTCGTGAGTTGACTAATTGTTGTTGGCAGGAAGCGAATCTTGCTCCCCGAAAGGTCCAATTCTTCTAAAACTGACAGGCTCCCGATTTCATCCGAGATTACTTCGTGGAGAGGACGGTCCAAAGCATCTAACACTGTTAGGCTGGTTGGAAGTCCTCGAAGCTCTTGAAGCATCACACAACCATGCAATTGGAGGGACTTGAGGCTCATGAGTTGACTAAATGTTGCTGGCAGGAAGTGAATCTTGCTCCCCGAAAGGTCCAATTCTTCTAAAGCTGACAGGCTCCCGATTTCATCAAGGATTTCTTTGTCGAGAGGACAATTCGAAGCATCCAACACTGTTAGGTTGGTTGTAAGTCCTCGAAGCTCCTCAAGCATCTGACAACCAACCAATCTGAGGGACTTAAGGCTCGTGTGTAGACTAACTATTGTTGGCCGGAAGCGAATCTTGCTCTCTGAAAGGTCCAAATCTTCTAAAGTTGATAGGCTCCTGATTTCTTTCAGAATTCCTTCTTCGATAGGACAATACGAAGCATATAAGATCATTAGGTTCATCAGATCACATATCGAGGTGGGAAATCTTCTGATCTTGTTATCCCTTAAGTTAAGTGTCCTCAAGGATTCCAAACTCCCAATTGATTCTGATACTTCTTCAATCATGCAATCATTGACAATTAGCTCCCGTAAAGCTCTTGCAGAACAGAGCTCTTTCGGTAAACTCCTCAGAGACCGACACTTGGATATGTTCAAATAAGTAAGACTCTCCAACTTACCCACCGAATGGTGGATTTCTTTCAACTTGAAGCAATTCAAAAAAACCATAATCTCCAATTTTAAGCAACAAGAGAGGTCGGGTGACGTAGTCATATCGTTATTCCTGAACTCCAGCACCCTTAAGTTAGGCATCATCTGTAAATGCATGCACCACAAATTATAATAAGAAGAAGAGCGCTTTACACATTTACCTACCAAACACATGACATATAGGAGGAGAGGATTTCATACCAGCTTTATACCATCCTTCCATCCACCTTTGATATCATCGATTATGAGAACAACTAACCTTCTCATCTTGAAAAAGGTGGAATTCAACTTTTTATTGCAACCACACCAAGAAAGCCAAACTAAGCTCTTCCGGATATTCCTAAATTCTCCAATAAGTTTCGTCCCATTTAGATCAAGAAACAATAAATTAGATAATCCACTGAAGTTCTCATCAGATAAGTTGTGTGCTTCACCGTGTCTCCCCAAGTTCATTGCTATGATTTTCTCTGAGACCTTATAAATGAAAAAGTCGACCGGCGTCATAATTATATTGTGCTCGATGAATAGTAATATTTCAATGTCAATGAAAAAATTCTCTTAATATAATAGAATTATGAACCATTCCTACATCACAAAATGAAATTGACCAACTTAAATAGGTCATTACCAGTTTTTGAAGCACTACCTTTAAGGCGTCCTCTCTATCCCAAAGTCTAGTATGCCTTTCGAGTCTTCCACCGCCTTCCAACCGAATGATTTCTCTTCCCATGTCTCGAAGCTGGTCGTGAATCCAGAACATACCAAATGAACCAATCTTTATCAATGATTTGTTGATTAGTACCTTCACTCCGCTTTCTGGATATAAATCACGAGCTTCCCAGAGATAATCCGCATACTTCCGACAATCGCGAGCTTACCAGAGATAATCTACATACCTCTGACGCATCGCTTTTCAAAAACACACAATATCGAGGAAAATTTCTTTCTCCCTCCAGTCTAACCCATCGTAACTTACCTTCAAAATATCAAAGATTTTCTGGAGAACGTTCTTCAACTTTTCGAGCTCATACTTCCTTGACTCTTTACTATGGCAACACAAATGTCCTGCAATCACCTCCAAAGCCAAGGGAAGGTTACCTGTGGTCTCAACTACCTGTTTCGATAAACAAAGATAATCTTCTGGAGGCTCATCGGTGCCAAAGGCATGCCTGCTGAAGAGGTGAAGGGCGTTGTTGTCAGCCATTTTCTCCATTTCATAAAAATGAAGTAATTCGGAACCAGAACGAATAAATCGATTGCAAACACTTTTATCCCTAGTCGTGATTATGACTCGACTGCCTGTTTTTAACGTGTCTTCCGGGTCTTTTCCGACCAATTTCTCTAGTTGAGATAACCGATCCACGTCATCGAGAACCAGAAGCATCCTCTTGCCCCGAATCCTTTGTATCATCTCGCCGTACCCATCGTCGAAGTTACACGATCTCGCGTATTGGCCACCGAGAATGTCCCCTGATAACTTGTTATGCAACATCGCAATGCCTCCATGACCCATGGCTGACACACGCACGTTCGAAATGAAACTGGACCCTTCGAACTGGGAAGACAATTTATTGAAGACTACACGAGCAAGGGTCGTCTTCCCAATTCCCCCCATGCCATGAAGCACCACGAGTCTTACTCCAGAGGAGTCGCAGTCCAACATATTTAACATGTCAGATACTCGATCATCGATCCCTGTAAGATGATCAGGCAAACTTTGATCCTTGATTCTCAGCTTCACAATAATATCCTGAACTATTAATCGAACGAATCTGCCTTCCCTGCACGACGACAATGAAAATAGAGTAATTACATGGAATTCAGTCGCCGTAGTCATCACCATCCTCCTCGTGGATTTCCAATACGTTTATTTCCAAAAAAAAGTTCTGTATTTTAAAATATTTATTTCCAAAGAAAAAAAGAAATTATTCAAAAGAGAAAATGAGCAAAATAACAAGGCTCTGGTGTTTACCCCTGGATGGATTTGGAGTCCCATCCGCTGATCCCGCCGACCGTCTCAAGTGCTTCCTCCCATTTCTTCACTACGTCTTGCCCATATCGATCCTTGTGGGCGTCGAGCGCTTCCCGATACAGCTCTGTTCGCAGCTTTACGTCCGCCGGATCTACCCCGTAGAAAATCGGCAGTATGATCTTCCTGCCGACGTTCGAGCGTCCGTGGAGATCCACTATCATGTCGAGCTCCCTGAGGCACCACGGGCTGGATGCGTAGTTCCTGGAAAGGATGACAGCGTAGACCCTGGAGCTGTGGATCGCTCGCTTGAGCACACCCCGAATTACTTCGCCGGGACAGATCTCCTCGTTGTCCATGAAAACGCGGAGACCGGCCCCAGTCATGCACTTGTAGAGGCGGTCAACGATGCCGTAACGAGCATCGGGTCCCCGGAAGCTCAGGAAGACATCGAACTCAGATCTCATGGAGGAGAGGTAATATCGGTCGCTGCCCTGGCTCCGTACGGACTCCATTATTGAGCTGCTTACGCTTACTTTGCCACAGAAGTTTATAAATAAGTTTAAGGTAGTCAAAGATTAAGAAACCGAGATTGATAAGAAATCAGGTTTGCTGTTTGAAGTTACCTGTGTTGGTGTTACCCGCTGCACCTTCCTTTCCTTTAATGCGTTGCTTCATAAGAATGCACAAGCCTGCAGTGATCGTCACAACGAATCCCCCCACGACGGCGATCATTATAATCCATTTCTGATCTGGTACCGGCATCGACTCCATGAAAGAGAAGAAGTGGACCGGTTCGAGTATCGCAAGAGGACGTTGTCGAATTAGACGGGTTGCCGCCTTAATTACCAGGGCACTCCTGCTGTGAAACCGTGGGGGCGCGAGGGAGACGATGAGGAGGGCAAATGATTTGATGATATATATCAATCAGATGGGAGAGATGAGTCATAAACCCCCGTCACTGCCAACTGCCCTGCCTCCATTATTGAGCTCATTAGGTGAATTACTAAACATGTAGTACATTTTACTAAGCTCATATGGTGAATTTATAAAAGCTCGTATATTGGTACTAAACATTTACTAAGTTCAAGAGCCCGTTACCAAACTATTATCAGTGATTACTAAAGAATGTTACTGTTTAGTAACCACCAGGAAATCTTGTGGGACTTTAGCCGCTTCCCTCGTTCTTACTTCTCCCACCATCTCACAAAAGAGAGGCAACGAAAAGAAAGATTAAAAGTGCTTTCGAGAGACAGACTCCTTCCCCGAAATTTCCCAAATGGCACGTCGGTGTCCTACATCCGTCACGATTAGCCATTATTTGTAAACTGGGGAAAATCATGTCTAATTATTTTATTAAATAAAGAAGAATTTGTAAACACCTACCTAACGCAGGTTTGTTTGCATCTGTTCGACAATGGAGGACTTTGTAAGAGAAATATTGTAATTATTTTATTCCTTAAAGAATGCATGTTTAATTGAATATAATTTATTAT
This sequence comes from Melastoma dodecandrum, assembly GCA_029817715.1. NCBI lineage: Eukaryota > Viridiplantae > Streptophyta > Magnoliopsida > Myrtales > Melastomataceae > Melastoma > Melastoma dodecandrum. The sequence goes on along the minus strand of JARUPY010000537.1, from coordinate 902,673 downwards.
GCCATAAAAGAAAGCAATCAAGTAACCCCTTTTTTATACATTGCATGTGTTTTGGTCGCCAATGTTTTTTCATGGAGGCTCTCTTACATAATGCGACTGTGTAACCGAAGAAAGTTCTCCTAAAGCAGAGTCAAACACATGTTGTACTTTTCATTGGGTTTCCGAAATTGATGGTAGCTACAACTACATGGGTCGTAGACCACAGTTTTAAGATCAACAATTGAGTGATGGTGTTCGCGTAGAAAACGGATCACGTCAGAAATATTTGGCAAATGTACCCGCAGGGATTCGGATGTGGTCGCCAGTAAGTAAAAAGATGAATTGAATTGATCGAACGAAGTTTTACAATAGAAAATAGAAGCTTACAGCCAGAAATAAAGTAAAAATGATGGTACAAATGGTGTTGATGTCGTAGACTTGCTGCTGGGCGTTGTAGACTTGCGAACTTAAATGGTGGAATCGGGTCGCTGGGGCTTGGTGGACGGAGTGTGGTCGAAGGTAGTGGCGGATGTGGATACCAAGGCTACAGTTGCTCACCTTGGTGGCGGAACGAAGGCAAAATTTGGTTGTTGGAGCTACGGTTGCTCACTCTGACGGTGGAAGTGAAGGCGGAGTTTGGTTGTCGGAGCTACGGTTGCTCACGCCGACAGTGGAAGTGAAGACCAATGAAACCTTAAGGGTTTCACCCAGGTCGGGGAATCCTAAATCTAAGGTATGACGAGCAAAGCAAAACTTTTGTGTGTTTGATTGATCGTGATGTTTCAAGGAAGATCTTCCCCATTTTTATATTAAATCTTGTGGCATCTGGGGTGTTTGACACGTTCTCAAAGAATCTCTCCAGGTCGTGGCTCTCTCAAACGACCTCCATAAATCTCGAAATCGGTTTGATCCCCGACATGGGCCGTAGACATGGCCCGTAGACATGACCCGTAGACATGGCCCGTAGACATTAACCGTAGACAATGTATGCCACGTTCTTATGATATTTTGCCAGGTCGTGGCCCTCTCAGTCAACTTCCTAAAATCTTGGTAATAAGCTGATCCTAGTAGACGTGGGTCTTACCCACGTCGTAAACTTAACAGTTTCTTTTTTCTGAAATTAAAGAATTAGAGTCTTATCCCCATATTTTCTCTATCTGAAGATCTTTTCAAATAATGGGAACGTGGCCCTATAATCGTTTCTCCAAAAATCTCGAAGTCAAGATCTTTTCTGATTCTCGTAGACTCTGACCCCGCCAGTCATTTGTAGACTTAGTACTTCCTTGGCGGGCTCACATAACGGTGGGCTTATAAATGCTCTTAAAGACCCCTGGACATATGGGTTTTATAAAATGAGCCCAAAATTTATGTCACTATCTTTGTAGACTTGATAGGGGTCGACGAAATGGGTTTGTGTGTTTCTCATAATCAGGCCCGAGATTTTGCCTTGCCAACAGATGGCAAGGTAGCTTTTAGGACATTTTTATTCATGTTTCCTCAGAATACTGTGTTGTTGATGTCATTCCAAATTTTCCTATACCTGTCTTGCAGATATACTCTGAGATGACCGGAAATGTCATGGTGGATGCTCGGTCTACGGGAAAATATTACCATTGTATGTATGCCCTTAATCTTTTCTTTGATGTATTGGGTGAGGAGCCATCCTTCTCATTTTCCAAAGCTTTTTCTGATATCGACTGAACGCCAATTAAAAAATAGATACCAGAGAAAATAAAAAAGTAAAATTATTGACGCTGGAGAGTCTTCCGCTGTCCCTTTTTACTTCTTCTTCAACAACAAAAAAATATTATTATTAATTTATGATGTTCCTCGAATCACTTACCTGGAAACAACGGGGTAGAACTGGACATCACCTGCTTCTGCGCATGTAGCATGACGAGGGCGAGGTGAAAGCGGAAGGATTCCGACTGAGGCCCCCTTGTCTGGATCGCAACGGCATGCACGAACGGCTTTACATTGCCCTCCCCCTCGATAAAGACATCACACCTAACCTTACAACTATGATTAAGATTCAATTCCGGGTTCGGAGAAGAATCGTGGAATATGACCTTGTAGAGCTTCGCTCGATCCCGGACTTGACTAAACAAAGCACGGTCAAGATTGAGCCCAAGCTCAGACTTTACAATTTTTTTTATTTAGATTGAGCTTGGGGAGAGGTGTCTGAGTCCGGCCCAACTCTGGCCTATTTCCTTCAATTAAAATTTTAATTAATGATAGGCTATTAATGATTCAACCATATCTAAAAAACTTTAACCATTTGAATTAATTATACTTTTCTTACCTTTCGAGGAAGCAATTAATTTTTACTAGCAAAATCAAATAATTAATTTAAATACCCATAAATGGAACAAAAGGTGAATTAGTTAAACATACTATTGCATTGTTTTTATCCGAAAAATCGTTTATATAATAAATGACTCCCACACCACTCAGATACCAAACTCTCATAAAGAAAGACACGATACAAGAAGAAGAATATTTACTTCCGTCGACATGGCTGTTAAGAAGTCGATGATAGTGTCGACGCTCCTGATGATTTCGTTCCTGGTAGTGATGCAGTCGATGGACGTGGCCTTTGCGGGCGAATGCGAGAATAAGTGTTGGTCAAGATGTGTAGATAACCATGGAAAGCTCGACCAGCGCTGCTACAATAGATGTATACTGCATAACTGCAGGCGGCCAGATCCGAATATCCAGTGCGAAAGGGAATGCATTTCCTCTAAATGCTTGAACTTATCCGGTACGTCTCAAATGAACCCGAAAGAAAGTTACAAACGGTTTCTTCTCGATTTTTGCTGGATGATTTTAAATTCTTTTCCGGCTATTGTATTGCAGACGCCAAGAAGACCTGGGATTGCATTACCTCCTGCGTGACTGATTGCAGTACAAAACGCCTCGAGAACTAGTGAATTTCTGGGACTTTGTGTACCGTCGATGTTTCGAAATATAACGTTTATTGATGTTTCGTAATAATACCATCTCGTTGAGACCCCCATACTGCAACAAAAGGGCTGTCGTTTGAAAGAAAAAGAGAAAGAAATCCAACAGAGTGAAGGAGGAACAAGTTATTCCAACTAAATACACATGAGGCATACATCTTAATGCATTATTTCTCGATTTCGAAGTGAGGGTGGAGTCGAAGGAGGGGCCAGCATTCTCCCATGCGTTGCTCTGAGCATCTCTCCTCTGGCAAATGAAAAGCAAACCGTAACATAAGCAAACATCAAGCATCTGTTATTTCGGATCACAATTTGGGGAATTGCAGTGGTTTGAAGTTACTTGACCCGCTGCACCATCGTTTCCTTCAATGTGTTTCATATAAATGCACAAGCCTGCAGAGATCGTGCAGTGGCGATCATTACAATCCATTTCACGGCCAACGTTGCTACAACTTTTCACATTATTTTTCATTTAGGGACGTGTGAGCGGAGTAATTGAGTCATATAATCATCAACGTAATCTAATCAGCCCTTCGATCGAATCTGTATCGTATGTATGGGTGTAACCCCGATCCCTCCATTGCTTTGAGTTGGGCAAGGATGGAAGGGTTTTTGGGTCGAGGTTCCATTGGAAGATGAGACAATTATTTGGGTCGAGGTTTCATTGGAGTATTAGTCACTTTTGCAATATATTACACGTAAATTCTTTTAGAGAAGGTAAAAAAAAAGTCGCGTGATTTATCGTAGTAAGTACACATCTTTTGTTTAGGTTCTTTTTACTTAGGTTCATAGCGACCTAATTTCAAACCATTAAAACTTTCAAGTGGTTTCTAGTCTGGTTTAAAGTCCGACTCAGACCTAGTACATCCTCTTAAGGCCGTTACAAGACCCCGTAATCCACGGCGATCGTATTAGTCAAGCTCACTAAGACTAGGACCTGATAGATATCCAGATCACTACTGCAGATATTCGAACATGAAATCTCCGGTGAATCCTCATTGTACTCTTGGGGACACTGAAAAGCTTTTAAGTTTACAAGTTTCCAGAGTTATATTTCTCACACATTCTCATCAATTAAGACCAACTTGAAATTAATACAATTGAATGGATCTTTAACAAGAGATGTGATAAAAATATCAGCTCATTGTTGAGTTGATTCGTACATGTTTTGTTGGAATAATTCCCATTGTTTATACTTTCACGAACATGACAAATAATTTTAATATGTTTTGTCCGTTCATGATAAAATGGATTGCTGCTTAACTATCATTGAATAATGAGGTGGGTTGAAAAATGTGAACTTTAAAATCTTTTAATTAAAAAAAAGAGTATTTTAGTACAAGTCATAAGCATCAAACATTTGCTCGATATTCGGTAAGACATTATAATCTTCCAATTAGTATTATCTAAAATATCTCTTTGAGAATTGAATAAATTTAAATTAGTTTCGAAAAGGGTATAACATGGTTTTGCATGCCAAAATCTTTCAAAGTATTTGAGGCATGGAAATATATATATATTCTAGAATTAGTTATTAAAATTTCGATTTCAAGAAATTTAAATTTTGTAGTTGTTGGAAAAAAATATTTTAGAATTTTATCACATAAAGAAAGTGACTAACTTTTTTTATTTTGATTCTATCATTATCTTGGATTAGAGAGTTGATATATTGACTGTTTGATAGACATACTAATGAAGTTTACGACATTGCATCGGGCGATTGAGTTGCTTCGGGTCCGAGTCTTAAACAGCCCACTTTCAAATCATATATCAGTCAGACGAATGGTGGCCGGCATATAGGAACAGTCAGTCTTGGCTGAATGCATCTTTCCGTTGTTAGATGATTTATCTTGGACAGAGTTGTGTACATAGCATATGCATGAAAGGATAACCGATTTGAGTATCTCATAAAATATTGGCTAATGACTCTGGTAAGTACAAACCTGTGATTAAGAAGGCTATGGTGGAGCTTGACGATTTGAAGTCTTGTCTCCTCTCTATTATCCCAATCGCTATCGCAGTGATTAAGAAGAGTCTTCTGAACTCATCGTGCCAACTTGAGACCGTCGGAGCACTTCCTGGTGATCCTCGGCAGTGCCTCGTCCGCTAGGCGAGCCATCTCCACCTCTATGGCAGCCCACCGCCCCGTTTCCGCCCTCACAGCGTCCCTTTCCTTGGCCATCTCCGCCTCTGCAGCCTCAATCCTTGCCCTTGCATCCCTCAGCACACCAAGGGCGGTGTTCCTCCTCGTCATTGAGGAGGAGCTGCTGCCGAGTTCTTGGCTGTTGGAATCGAGGGTGGTGTTGTTGGTGGGTGGATTCTCTTCTTCTTACGCCATGGCAAAAGATGGGGAGTGGACATAGTGCGGTTGGTGGGGTCGCCCACTGCCCTTCTGCCTCTCTTTCTATCTTTTCTTCCATTGTAAGTTCGAAACGTCGCAATGCCTTCGCGTTGAATAAAAAAATTCTATGTAAATTCAAGATAATGTTGAAAATAAAAATATATACAGTATGTCACGCTTTTTTGACTTACCTATTGTACAACAAATAATACCAAGCACAATATTATATCATACAGCTAAATTCCAAAATAAGAAATCAATTGGAAAATATTTTCGTTAAATAGTAGCAATAACTTTCAAAATTCGTCCAATAATGATTCGTTGGTGTTAAAAATAATGAGTTCAATTTATATAGAATCAGTGTTAGAAAATTCAATTATACACATTATTTGACAAATTTTAAAAATTACCGTACTTTTTCGGGAAATACTTTCGCATGAAACGTTATTTTGGAACGAAGCTTGACCGTCGGCCACGGACAGCATGTGCTCGGCCATCAGAGCCGCCAACATTTTATTGGCAGATGAAATTATTAAGCATGGTGTTCGCAAAATAACATCTAATTTAAATAATTTAAAATCTACAGCGTCCTTCTCGGCCATTTGAGGCAAGTGGTCAGCAGCCATGACTCGACGTTGCTGTTGGTTGGAGATGGTCCTGATGACCGATGAGGCAGTGTCTTGAACCGAGGTTATTATACCTTTGAAGGGGTGAGCCCGATACGTTGTCCGAAAAAATTCCACATTCTCATGCACAACGATCGAGTCCGTTGGCTAGGGAGTCCCTGTCACGCCTTCTTCGAGTTTGATCCGATTCAGCCAAAGAGAGAACGAAGAAACTAAGTATAAAACCATGGTGATTGTCGATATACGTCCATTCATCGAATGCAAGCACATGCTGAATCGCTATCCAAGTATGATACCAACTTGAACCCTCTTGGGCCTACAAACTTCGAACTTTGTGTTCGTGATCATTGAAGTAGTGGGGAGTGGGCCTGAGAATTGGACGCAGTTTTGGACGGTCAAGTTCTCCGAATCGATGGTCTGTGAAATCTCCTCTACCTTCACCAACGGAAGGGCTCCAATCAACAATAGAGGAAACAAGCCGGCAAAAGAGTTACAATCCAAATGGTGCAAATCTAAACATCTCACGTCAAAATAGAAAAGGTATACTCTTTTATCGTTTCAGAGTGGAAATCAGTATTTACTTGTATGATGAGATTGGTATTTGGAGCGATCCGATATTACTAACTTATAGAGACCACCAAACCAACGGTTGTAATCCATTGCGTTTGATGAGGTCCGGATCCCATGGGCAATGTAATTGTTTTTAGGTGGGCGGCTGGTTTCCGAAAACTAATTTTCAAATTGCGCATCAATGAATCGAAGAGCCTTATAACGACCCCCCCAAAAACATATTGGGGGATGTATAGTAGTTCATCGGTTCGAGCGAACGGCCATGAACTTAACATGAGTGAAGACACCACAAGATTATATCCATCATCGTCCGTCAAGTGGAATGTAACGTGAGATAGAGTAAAGTGAAGGAAGGGACAAGATGATGCATACACTGCAACTCACATTATTGAAAAACGCCCACAGAAGTCTGAGAAAGCTCAGGGCATTGAACGGACCGTGAACGATGAGATATACTTCGACGGCATGATTAGTTACTCGGCCACGGGCCTCTAAAGATCGGTCTATCCTGCCAGATGAGGCTACAGTCAACCAACAGTATACTTGCTGTGGTTGGGAAGCCGCAACGCCGGAAGATTTTAACGTCACAGACCTCCAAGCAAATGCGACACTCCCGTGCCGAAATCGTCGATCAACAGATTGCATGAGCAAAGGCCGTGTCTCTGTTTTCCCTGTGCGAGGTGTAGTGTTGGAATTGTGTTGCTGGGGCACGTCGCTTAACCCGGGAAACTACCTTGAGGACGGCTCTCTGATAGTCGCCAAATAAATAATGCCTTCCCCCACAACGTCCGCTCCTCGTATGGACATCAACGATGCAATCCGCGGGATCCAAAAGGAATAAGGCAGCCACAATCAAAGCAACCATCGTCGTCGTCATCATCCCTTTGCTGAATCCCATCTTGCTCTTTCGGTTGTGGCTTCTCCTCGCCATCTTAATTGCCCTTATAAATAGTGCCCCTTCTCTTACAATTGTTACTTGAGATACATCATCGCTCATCATGCCAAGAACTAAATTTCTGAGGTAACTCTTTCTTAGCAAATATCACATTAAACAATGTGATCTGTGGGATCTATGGTGAGGATCTTGATTCGCATGCTTGATTATAATTGCAGCTAGAAGTTTGGCTCAATAACTCATGGGTGAATATGTCGTGTGAAGGGAAGCACGCTGTATGGGTTTAAAGGTGGTCCTGCTGGGATCATGAAATGCAAATATGTGTTTTGGTTGCCAATGTTTTTTCACGGAGACTCTCTTACATCATGCGATTCTATAGTTGAAGTAAGTTCTCCAAAAGCAGAGTCAAACACACATGTTGTACATTCATCCCACGGCTTGAAATCATCTATTGAAATTGGTAGTTTTGATCTTTTTTTATGGTCTACCTAATCAACCATTCTTTTTTTTACTTATCAGTTAGGGTGGCTTTGACATGATTTGCAGTGGCAGAGAGAAGATAGAAACTCCAGAACAGGTAAGGCCTGAAATGTGTTTTAGATCAAGTGTGTTTGTTACAGGATATGGATGGAGGTCTTAGAATATACTAATTGATTTCAAGTTTAAACAAGCTGAAGAAACAGCTGTGAAACTTGATCTGGATGGTCTTGTTGTCATTGGTGGTGATGACTCAAACACCAATGCCTGTCTTCTCACCGAGAATTTCAGGTGCTTTTATGTGACTTTTCAATATTCATATATTCTTGTAGAGTTGAATATTTGTACTGTATCCATGGAGTTTATGAATCCATCGACTGCTCCCATGTGAATTGAAATTTCTTTTGGTACTTACCACTAGTCGTACTTTCTGACATAGAGTTGTTTGTTATTTAGGTTGCCGCCAAGAAATCAACCCTGAAAAATGTGACCGACTATATTGTAGATGTTATCTGCAAACGTTCCATCTCTGGTTATAATTATGGCGTCATTCTGATCCCTGAAGGTCTTATTGACTTTCTACCAGAGGTAATTTTGTAGACCTTTTATTGTGTGAAAAAGCTAAGTGATTTCAGGAGATATTTGTCTCATTTGAATTTCACCTTCCATTACCAGTTTCGAATAGTGATGCATTATGTGATCGGTGCAGGTGCAGCAACTGATTGCAGAATTAAATGAAATTCCTGCACAAGAGGTCATTGATGAGGAGGGACTTTGGAAAAGGAAACTCGTTCCCCAGTCCTTGGAGCTTTTCGAGTTTTTACCTCTGGCAATTCAAGAACAATTGATGCTCGAAAGGGATCCCCATGGAAATGTGCAAGTATGAAATTTTAGTTTCTTGATGGCATGCTTCATATAGTAAGTATATTTTTAGGTATGGTTTCTTACTGTTGTTCGTTCCACCTTTTACTAGGTGGCTGAGATAGAGACAGAGAAAATGCTCATTCAAATGGTGGAGACGGAGCTTGAGAAGAGGAAACAGGAAGGAACTTACAAAGGGAACTTCAAAGGACAGTCCCACTTCTTTGGGTAGTTCCTGCTTGTCTGATATCCTTCTAAACTGTCGATTTTGCAAAGTCGTCGTGAAAATGGATTCCTCATTTGCTTCTGACTTTCTCAGGTACGAAGGAAGGTGTGGTCTACCAACAAACTTCGACTCCACTTCTAAGCTTTGGGTTATGCAGCCAGGGCTCTTCTTGGATTGATTTCTTCGCTCAGAACTATATTCTTCTCTCCTTTTTGACTAAATTACACTGAATTCTCCCTCTTGAAACTGAAGTATCTGACATAGTCATCCGTGTTTTATTCCACGTAATGATTCAATCAGGTTGGGAATCTGGCCGCTCCTGTTTCAGAATGGACTGTTGGCAGCACTGCGTTGACTTCATTGATGGACGTGGAGGGGAGGCACAGTATGACAGCTTTGTAAAATTACTTATTACACACCATATAGGGTCTCAGATGGCTGTGTGTTGTGAAGGACATGAAGTTTACGACATTGCATCGGGCAATTGAGTTGCTTTGGGTCTGAGTGTTAAACAGCCCACTTTCAATTCATATATCAGTCAGACGAATGGTGGCCGGCATGTAGGAACAGTCTTGGCTGAATGCGTCTTTACGTTGTTAGATGAGTTATCCTGGACGGAGTTGTGTGCATAGCATATGCATGAAAGGATAACCGATTTGAGTATCTCATAAAATATTGGCTAATGTCTCAGGTAAGTACAAGCCTGTGATTAAGACGGCTATGGTGGAGCTTGACGGTAGGTAAGAAGTTTACACCCTTATCTCCTCTCTATTATCCAAATCAATATCGCAGTGATTAAGAAGAGTCTTCTGAACTCATCGTGCCAACTTTCATCCAGGTGCGCCGTTCAAGAAATTTGCATCACTACGGGAAGAATGGGCGGTCAAGAACTGCCATATCAGCCCTGGTGCCGCCGCCACCTTTCTCCTATCAGTGCTTTCCCAGGCCTTTTGTCCACCTTCTCTTACAGCCTTCTTTCTACATTTCACGTTGCCATGGCAGGTCCCATTCAATTTGTTGGCCCAGCGTCCGATGCAGTCAATCACTCGCTTTTGTTGAATCTGCTGATAAATTAAGTAATGAATTTGTAATATGAAAAATTAAGAAATAAAACTAATTTATATTATTTGAGAATTCTTTCTCACAAGTTTTTTATATGAAAAATGATTTCGTTTTCTATTTTTTATATAATCTGCTGGGAAGTTCGTTACTCCGAACGACATCACTCTGAACTCATAATGTCCATATCTCGTTCAAAATGCAGTTTTCGGAATACTTCTTCCTTTACTCCAGTCTAATGGTAGCCTAATCTCGAGTTGATCTTCGAATATACGACTGACACATGCAATTGATCGAATAGATCATCTACTCGAGGAAGTGGATGACGGTTTGATTGTTTGTTGGTTCAACAACCTATAATCGATACACAATCTCATCAAACCATCTTTCTTTTTCACAAATAATACGGGAGAATGATTTAGCCTATGGAGACCACCCCGGTTAGGGATCATCCCCATCAAAGGCGGAAGATTCTGCCCCCTTAAGCTATGGACTTGGAAATGCAAATACCGATGTCATATCTAAAAGTAATGCTGGTTATGTTGGCTATGGCATGGCTACCATCAAATAGAGGTAAACTTCTACACGTCCATTTCATTCTTTAAACTGATCACGGGCGTTACCGTACTTTTGATTTTAAGAAAAAGTCGCATTGCGGGGTGGTGGAATACCAGAAAATTGGATCATGTTTCTTTGTTGATCGGACGATGCATATGGATGTTGACTACTACATCCCTTTTGACATTCGCCCATGTTGTTTATCAACAAGCGTGGTGCCGGGCCGGCATCCGGTCAAGTGACCGTAAGGATAGTTGATGTGCTCTTGGAATCAGTTTAGGAAAGAAAATGGTGATATTGGTGATTACAAGAGGAGGAGGAGGATGAGCTACTTTTGGACAGTGATATTTGATGACCTGATTGATTCATCAATTTTCTTCAAGAAGCCTTTTGATTAATGTTTCCGTTGATTTATGTTACTATTTAGCCTTTGGTGAGATCATGTTGGTGGATTTGGTTAGAGGTCTGACATTGTTATCCATATAACACCTATTTATTACTATTTAGAATCCAAATATCATTTGATTGAAGAGTTGACCCAGCTCCTTGTTGTTTGAAGAAACCCTCCACTTCAGTTATCCACTTTTTCTTTTTTTTTTGTTAAATGTAATAATCAATACAAAATTTCAGTACATACTAAATTTAACTAAATTTCGCCCATTGGCCCTTTAAAAGGGTCAATGGGCGACACGGTCGATCAGTCAACTATTAAGGAACGCTCCAGAATATCTCGGGATTCGTAAGGAGATTATTGCCAAGTTTACTCATATGGAAAGGAGATATTCCATGGAAACTGGCAGCAAAGGAAGCATAATATATGTGCACTATTACATTACCGTATATACGTAGGATTAGCTTAGTATAAATAGTTGTTCTTAGGCATTGTACAAAAAACACATCATCACCTCTCTACAGACGGACATATATTGTCAATTTATTATCATTTCACGCATTCCAGCGTTCAAGTTCTCTTTGTGCTCCTGCGTTATTGCTCACTATCGAAGGCATCGTCGATGGCATTCGTAAGTGCTTCCGCTTAGGGGTGTTCGTCCGTTGTCTTCCCATTTTCTTTACTTTTATTTCATACGGCGACCACATATTCAACAAATCCTCCGGACACCAGTTAGTTCGTAATGCTAGAGATTTCCGACGTGTTCTGATCTGGCTCGCTCACGGTCACTTTCGGAGCGAACAACGTCTCAAATTACCCCCGAAAGAAAGTTACAAACGGTTTCTTCTCGATTTTTGCTGGATGATTTTAAAATTCTTTTCCGGCTCTTGTATTGCAGACGCCAAGAAGACCTGGGATTGCATTACCTCCTGCGTAACTGATTACAGTACAAAACTCCTCGGGAACTAGTGAATTGCTGGGACTTTGTGTAGCGTTGATGTTTCGAAATAAAACGTTTATCGATGTTTCATAATAATACCATCTCGTTGAGCGCCCCTTACTGCAACAAAAGTGCTGTCGTTTGAAAGAAAATTAAGTATAATGTTAAAAGGAGAAAGAAATTAAACAGAGTGAAGGAGGAACAAGTTATTCCAATTAAATACACATAAGCCATACATCTTATTGCGTTATTCCTCGATTTCAAAATAAGTATTCTCGCCTGCGTTCCTCCGAGCATCTCTCCTCCGACAAACTAAAAGCAACCCGTAACATAAGCAAACGTCAAACATCTGTTATTTCGGATCACAATTTGGGGAATTGCAGTGGTTTGAAGTAACTTGACCTGCTACGCCTTCGTTTCCTTCACTGGCGTCGCTCGGCCAGCGTTGCTGCAAATTTTCATGTCATTTTTCATTTAGGGACGTGTGAGCGGAGTAATTGAGTCTTATAAACAACGACGTAATCTTATGAGCCCTTCGATTGAATCTGCATCATATGCACGGGATATGGTGTGCTACTTATGTGTAACCCCAATCCCTCCATTGCTTGAGTTGGCCGATGGTGACAGAGTCCTACCAGGGCACTCCCGGTGGATCTCAGCTGTCGTGCTGTTTATGTAGCTCTGGCAGGCATCGTCGGAGACAACACCATGGCAGAGGAAGCGGCCGTAGGCTGTGTCAGGGGGGTCGCCCACCGTGGCATTGTAGAAGCCGGAGTCTCGGCCCTCGACGAAGAGGAGCTGGAGGAGGCTTTTGACATTGGAAGACTGGACGGAAGTCCCGGTGTCGATGCAGTTAGTTTTGTGCAGTGACTGGGAAATCATAGTTCGGCAGAGGACGAGGGAGACAAGGATGATGATGAGGAGGAGGAGCAAGGGAGGGGTCGAGGTTTCATTGAGAGTATTAGTCACTTTTGCAATATATTACACGTAAATTCTTTTAGAGAAGGTAAAAAAATTCATGTGATTTCTTATAGCAAATACACGTCTTTTGTTTTACTTAGGTTCATAGCGACCCACAACCTTCAAATATAATTTCAAACCATTAAAACTTTTAAGAAGTTTCTGGTCCGGTTCAAAGTCCGAACTAAGTCCTAATACTTTCTCTTAAGGCCGTTACAAGAAGACCTTGTAACTCATGATGATCGGGTTAGTCAAGCCCACCAAGACAAAGGCCTTACAAATTACCGATTTACATTTTTGTGTATGAGATCTAGAGGGTTGTACATAGTAAAGCGTAAACATTAACATTGTTCTTAGGCATAGTTTATACGTATCACACGTTTTCTAAATGCAGTAAAGTTGTACAAACCTAGTTGCACTCGGTAGAAAACCCATCAAGATTCGCATTCTTACGGGGAGGTCACCGGGGGCAAACAGTGGAAAGTGTCATCTCCATGGCCGTGGAAGATTTGTCGAGGGGAAGCCCGTAGTCCACTTCGCTGACAGGAGGTCTACCGACAAAAAACGCGGGTTGCGATGGCTCAGGGAGCTTGATCAAATCCCCTCCGAGCATTTGAATCATGAGAGACATGCTAGGTCGATCCGCCGGATCTTCTTGGACACATAGTAGCCCGACTTGGATGCACTTGAGGACTTGATCCGTGTCGCACGCCTCCTTGATGGAACCATCGATCAGGTCTGGCAGTCGTCCGCCATTCCAACGTTTCCATGTCTGTTAAAGGGAAATTGCGTCACGTGTATACGAGACTGTTCTGGAGTCGAGCGTTAAAAACGAAGTAGTTGATGACGATGCCGCTTACAAAAGTGAGGAGGCTTTCGCCATGTTCATGGAGGTGGAAGTTACTGTTCTTCTCCCGTTTACTATCTCGAGCAAGAGCACCCCGAAGCTGAATACGTCCGATTTCACGGAGAAGAACCCTCCCATTGCATACTCCGGCGCCATGTATCATGAGCACATCCTGGGAGCTCAAGGTCTTTTCGCCTTGGAGATCATTTCTGGTGGGACCTGCGATTCCATCTCCGAGGTCGAGCAATTGTACCTCCTGATTATTTTCCCCATCTGCATGCACGAGAGAAATATCATTCGTAAAACCCGGGATCGATTGGAAATCATGTTTGTGGTTTGAAGTTACGTGACCCGCTGCACCTTCGTTTCTTCCGTTAATGTGTCGCTTCATATAAATGCACAAGCCTGCAGTGATCGTCACAACGAATGCCCCTGCAATGGCTATCATTATAATCCATTTCACAGCAAACGCTGCTGCAAATTTTCACATCTTTTTTCGTTTATGGACGTGTGAGCAGAGTAATCGAATCATAAAAACATCGACGTAATCTAAGCAACCCTTTGATCAAATCCGTATCATATGCCTGTGATATGCTCTGCCACTTACATGGTTGCGTATTGCCGATGAAGCTATAGGTTGCGAACCGCACGACACAACTGGGTTGGAAAAGTCTCATCCCAGCCTCCCCTTTGAAGTTGTCAACTAGATTCTTAACCGCCGGACTCAGGCATCTACTGCACTCTATTTCAGACAAATAGTGCGCAAATGTGTACAGCTTTGTGGGCAAGGCAGGCAGAGCAGTTTCCGATGTAGCATACAAATTGTTCGAAGAGATCGTGGTATTCGTGACATTCTGAAGCACCTTCCCCAGTACGGTCCTGAAATTGTAAGGGAACGTGACCACTTAACGTCTGATACGGGGAAACTCGGCATTGACCCCATGACCGAGAAGAAGGACCAGTTTGAGAATCGCAAGAGGCAATTGTCGAACCAGAGGATTGCCTCCTTTTTACCGGAGCACTCTTCGGCGATCTCCATCTTTGCTTTTTTTATGCAGATCTGGCAGGCATGGCCAGAGACATCATCGCGGCAGAGGAAGTGGCCATAGAATGTGTCAGGGGGGTTGCCTGCCGTGTCATTGTGGAAGCCGATGCGTAGACTCACGGCGATGAGGCTCTGGAGGAGGCTTTCAACGTGGGAGATCTGGATAGCGTGCTCGAAGTCGGTGGCGTTGGTGCAGTTATTTTTGTGCACCAGCGGCAGGTCCGAATCCGTGGAGCGGCAGAGGACAAGGGAGTCGAGGACGATGAGGAGGAGCAGGAGATTTGATGTATTGGGGCAAGAGATTTCATGTATTGGGTGTTTTTTTATAAGAAGTAATATCGGAAGCGATAGCTGATATTCGAATATATACTTCTCAATTCCAAAATTAATTCGAATGAAATTAGTATTCGAGGCATTCCAAAATTTTTAATTCGATTATATTATTTATGTTAAATTTTAATTTTATAACATAAACAATATCAACAACTCTGCAAAATAATGATGAAAATAAAAATAATAAATTTTTTAAAAATTGTTCGTAAATGATCTCGTTTTCTGGTACCGACCCCTAATTTCCATTATATTTGGATCGTACCAATTATTTGGGTCGAGGCTTCATTGGAGCATCACATTTGCATTATGTTACATGTAAATAAACAACGTTAATTCATTTGATTTCTTGTATCAAATACACCATCTTTTGTTTAATGTTCTCTTCTGCTTAGATTCATGGCGACCCGCGAGCTACTAAACTTGATTCCAAATCATTAAAATTAAGGAAATATTCTACTACTCTGGACTCAATCTGAATAAGACAACTGATTCATAATGGGGGAGTCTTTCAACAGGGGTACTTGTGTACGGTAATTTTCGAATTCGAAGATCTCCTTAAACGAATTCAAGCTTCTCGTCACTTGTACCAAACCCAATAAATTAATGTATCTGGCTTGACCTGACATCACTTCTCTGGGTTATATTATTTATATTAAATTTATGAGGAGACTTGTTGATTTGGGGTTGATTTGAATAAATTAATGTTTGTGGCTTGACTTGACCTCACATTTTAATAGTTAATACTACACTTGTTTGGGTTATATGATTCATTTTAAATTTAAGTGTGTTTGATATAATTTTCCCGTGAGTCTTGTTAAGTTCTTGTTGATAAATGCATGTTACGTTTCTGGTTTTCAGAATTTAACGAACCCAAGTTTCCAAATACGATTTCCCTTTTTACCACGGGAAAATCGCTATAAAATTAAAAATACATTAAACTTTACGATGGCAATACTTTTAATATTCATTTCTTATATATATCATAGTTTTAACTCTTTGTCTTCTTATTCAAATCACGGAAACTTGCTTAGATATGAGAATGGTTCGAGTTGAAATTTCACTGTCAAATATATTACAATATATCGAATCGTATTTTGTACAGTGGGTTCTTTGCATGGAAAAGAACCGACTGTACTCGTAGAAGTGGTCAACGATGCTGTAACAAGCATCGGGTCCCTAGGGATGACCAAAACAATATTTCAAGAAACCCAAGAGGCAACAGCATCTCTCCTGGCCGCACAAAGAAAATCTTTGTTGGAGGATTACCTTCAACAATTACTGAGAGTGGTGCGCGTCGTCAACGCAACAAAAATAAATCCTCGTTCACACAAACTAAGCAGTAAGCAGTAAGGGCAAGCAAGGGTCGATCCCACAGAGAATCAGTATCAATTAAGTCTTGTAACGTCAAATAACCAAATTCAAGGTCAAGTGAACAAATTAAGTGATGAGAAGTTAAACTACAGCAAAGTGAATCGAATTACCAATAAGAATGAAAGATCTAGGACTACCGATTTCCCCTCATGACTTATGCTCTCATATCCCCTCTTCTTATTACTATTGAATTTCATCGGTTGTTAACTGTAGGCCGCTAATCTCTCCCCATATCCCTCTCGGATATCCGGGAACGTACCCCCATGTATCAAATTCTCTACTCTATGTCTAGGCAAAGAACTAGTGGAGGCCCTTTACGATTTAACCCTACTTTGATTACCCAAGGTGCACGGTATTTCTACTTTCACACTAAAACCCGATCTCTCGACTCGAAGGTTCCTTAGGTTATCCTAATCCCGATCTGACCTAGGCTACTCTCTCGAGTCTCCCTAGGTGATCAAATCAATATCAACAGTTGATCAGGCTGCTAATACGCATTAAACACGGAATTGGATAAACAACCGATGGAAATTCAAATCATAATAAAGAAAGGTTCAACAATTACAAAAGAACACGAGGTTCCATCGTCGTCCTAGAACAAAGAAATTAGTTCATAGCGATGCAACACGAAAGCCAGATCAAAGATGAAAGCATAATTGAAATCTAAAAGCAAAAGTGAAAAGAATTTGCAATTCTCCGCCGGCACCAATCTCCTGTCACGAGCTTTTGCCGTCAAAGAAAAAACCAATTCCCCCCACCAACCCTAGTACGCCTTAAGTTTGAGTATTTATACTAGGGAATAACTAAAGGACCTAAATAGAAATAAAGAAAGAATCTAAGAATTCGGAGGGGAGGAGATTTTCTGGTTCTGCCGCAGCTGCGAAAGTCTCTGAGGTTGCGAACTTCCTCTTGCCCGCAGCTGCGTCGAGACTCTCCGCAGCTGCGGAGGTCTCTGTGGTCGCACTCCTCGCTTCCTTCTCACAACTCTTCCTTCCTCTCTTCGTTGTTCCTCATTTCATCTTCAATTCCCTACACGAACAATAACGAACGTGAGGTAACACAATTCAGCTTGAAACATCCGATCTAAACACCTAGAACGACGGAACTAACTCAAATCAAGGCACAAATGTGATCATTTAACTCTACTTTCGTTGAGTTATCACACCCCCAAACCTATCTTTTGCTAGTCCTCGAGCAAAACAAAACCAAAACAAAACGAAAATGTAACCAAACAAAATAAACAAATCATAATTGATACTCCCCAGTCTCACCCAAGTCTTCCGAACTCGAATTGTCGTTAACGACTCTCAGCTAAGGCCGCACACCTATTTTAGAGGTAGACTTCGTTCAAGGCTAGCACGCACGGGTTTTGTAGTTCTTATAAAACTTGTTCCCTCAATTTGCACACCTCGCGTTGTCAACCCCACATTCTCAAATCTTTCATAGCCATCAAGTACTTTTCTAGACTCAACTCTCCTCACATTCTCAACTAATTCGAGGTCTTTCTTTTCATCTCATTTTTCTCTTTTCATTTAGTTACACGACTCTAAATGCTCATCAATTCCCGCAAACGCTCGTGTAACAAGTTCTCAGTCAGTGACTCCCGGTCCAAACGGACCAAGGCACTAGGTGATAAAGCACCCCTCGGACGAGAACTCGAGCCGCAAGGAAGACTCACACCACAAGCACATATTCAAGCTCAAAATCGATTTTTGTTCTTTCTCTCTTTTACTTTTTACCCTTTTCTAGCTTGAATAGTGGTGCTCAGAACCTTGGCAACCGTTTTCTTTTCTTGCTCTTTTTTTTTTCTTTTTTTTTAACCTGAATTTCGTCTCCAAAGGATGAGTCGAGTGCCTATACTTTTCCTTAATGACTATGCTTTTAAAGAGACTGTAAAGTTGACGCTGCTTAGTTAGCTTCCTATCAGGAACAACATAGATTATTTTTTTTTTCAAGAAATTAGGCATGCTTACTAGAACTAATTCCTCCTCTGCCTTAAATGTGCGACCCTAAATCATCCTCCTAGAATCCGACTCTTCTAATTCGAAATCCTAAGGTTTAACTGAGGGGCATCGACTCAAAGAAAATAACAAAAACAAAACGAAAAAATAGACTCAGAAGCATGATCAAGCTGACATAAATAACAAGCAAAAGCAATCAATTCATAAAGGATAACATCAACACCCCCAAACCTAAATCCTGGCACGACCTCGTGGCAGACTGTATCTCCAACAGTGCATGAGATAGATGAAGGTAAAGCTAAGAGAGATACAACCTGGCACATGTCCGGTTGAATTCAGGATCCTCTCCCTGATGGCAGGCTAATCGGACTCCGAGTCGGAGTCAACATCTTCATCCTCCGCCGGGCTGGTTTCTGCATCTTCCATAGCAGCATCACTCCATCCCATGGGTCGATCCCATCCCGGTGGGTGGTAGACTGGTTGATGCAACGCGTTGAAGTCTACTCCAAAGGATGGCGCGGCCTGACGGTTGTACCCCAGCTGATGTCGGATGAATTCCATGGTGTATTGCTGGAAAGCTCTAGTTTGCTGTTGAGCGTCGCTGGTTTGCTGCATGAATTCCTGCATCTGGGCCCACCGTTCTTGCTCGGAGGGCATAGCACTCGCAGTGGCTGGACGAGGGCGAGAGGAGGCGCCACCCTCCCTTGCGCTAATCTTGTCTAGCGATTGATGGTCTAGAGGCTGGCCCGGGGGACAAAGCTCCTCCGTCCTGTCAAACTGCACACCTGCTTTGATACATAATTCAGAAATAAGACAAGGGAACCACAAACCTCGTGCGTCGTCCAAACAACGGTGGATCATCCAATTCAGCAGCCTGCCCACATCAATAGGCATCTCCTCCATGATACAGTAGATGAGCGCCGCTCGATCCCTGGTGATCTCGCTCGTGTTTTTGCTAGGGATAAGCCGGGTGGCTACAAATAAGGCCCACATGCGTGCTTCGGTGGTCAAATTGCTGCCGTGGAGTCTGAGGGGGTCCCGGCTTCTTGTCAATTTCCATTGGGATCCTGGCTTAGCAATTCGCGCAATAACTGTGTTACTATCAAAACGATTATTAAGATAATCGAAATATGCCTCAGTGTTGTAAACAGGGAGGCCATAAAATGTGGAAATCACTGATGCACCAAACTTAACCTCCCTGTCTCGAACTCGAATACTTTGCATATCCCTATCCAGGGTATGCACGTTTGCATAAAACTCCCTGACCACCGGGACGACGCCCCGCTTTATCGTTGTACTAAAACGAAGCCACCCCAGACGTTCTAAACGCGCCCGGTATTCAACCAAATCGGGATGCGTGGTATCGAATACCCGCTCAGCGATCAACGGTCGTTTCATGGACCGTTGGTACGCCGCCGACGATTCATTCACAACGGCCTTATCCTTCCCTGCCGTTTCCTTCCCTTTCCTTTTCCTATAACTAGAGGCACCGGTCGTAGTGCGTTGCTTGGGCGCCATCGCTAACTACGCTATTCTAAGAACTAAGGCAACTATTGAATCACCGGGTGAACAATGATGTGGCCGTACGCAAATCACCGATAGGACTAAGGGATGGGAAACTTTCCTGATTATCGCCGCTATGGGAGATTGTGGTCGACCAACGGCAGGAAGGGGGCGGCGAGGTTGGTTGGGTGGTTGGCGGGTGGCACCGGAGAGCGGATCTGCAGCGGATGGACGCACAGGAGAGAAGGCGGGCGTCAGAGATCGATGCGTGAGTAGCCGGCGATGTGGAGATGAGGAGCCGCCGCCTGGAGATGAGGGGTGCGTCTTGGAGTCGCGTGGATGTAGTTCCTCGCTCAAGTGGCTCTCCATGATAGTGTTTGAGGCGTTGGCCGTTGACCTTGAACGTGGTCTCCGAATCATTCGACTGCAACTCTACAGCGCCATGAGGAAACGTTCTGACCACTTTGAACGGTCCGGACCATCTCGACTTCAATTTGCCTGGAAATAACCGCAAACGTGAGTTGAAAAGTAGTACATACTCACCTGGCATAAATGTCCTGTTAAGGATGCGGCTATCATGCCATTTTTTCGTCTTCTCCTTGTAGATAGATGCATTCTCGTATGCCTGATGACGAAGCTCCTCCAACTCGTTCATCTGCAAAAGGCGAGCCTCACCTGATCGGGTTGCATCGAAATTCAGGTGCTTTAGTGCCCAGTATGCCTTGTGCTCGAGTTCCACTGGGAGGTGACAAGACTTGCCAAAGACGAGTCGGTATGGAGACATCCCGATCGGTGTTTTGTACGTTGTTCTGTACGCCCTCCAAGCATCGTCAAGTTTTAACGACCAATCCTTTCGTGTTGTACTTACCGACTTTTCAAGGATGCTCTTCACTTCACGGTTGGAAACTTCCGCCTGTCCGCTGGTCTGTGGGTGATATGCCGTGGCCACTTTGTGCTTCACGCCATATTTGCTTAACAGTGCATTAAACTGACGATTGATGAAATGTGTACCCTCGTCACTAATGATAGCGCGTGGAACACCGAACCTAGTGAAAATATGTTTCTGCACAAACTTGACAACCACTTTAGCCTCATTAGTGGGGGAAGCAATTGTTTCCACCCACTTGGAAACGTAATCTACTGCTACGAGGATGTACTTGTTACCGTTCGATGGGATGAAGGGTCCCATGAAGTCGATGCCCCAAACATCAAAAAGTTCAACCTCAAGGATGTTCTGCAGGGGCATTTCGTTTCTCCGTGATATGTTCCCTGTTCTTTGGCACCTATCACAATGAAGAACAAACTGATAGGCATCCTTAAAAATAGTCGACCAGTAGAAACCTGACTGGAGAACTTTTGCGGCTGTTCTATCTCCTCCAAAGTGTCCTCCGTAGGGGGATGCGTGGCAATGGGCTAGTATGTCCATGATTTCAGATTCCGGCACATCTCCTGATCACCTGATCTGCACACTTTTTAAACAGAAATGGTTCGTCCCAAAAGTAGTGACGAACGTCATGAAGAAACCGTTTCCGCTTGTGTGCATTGAAATCCTCAGGAATAAATTCCGACACAATGAAGTTTACAAAATCAGCATAGTTTTCTAACCTAGACAAGTGATCTGCTATCTGATTTTCAGCCCCTTTCCTATATCGGATCTCTAAATCAAATTCTTGTAATAATAGTACCCAACGAATCAGCCTAGGCTTAGCGTCCTTTTTCTCAATCAAGTATTTGATCGCTGAGTGATCCGTAAACACTATTATCTTAGATCCCACCAGATAACTGCGAAATTTATCAAATGCAAACACGACGGCTAACAATTCTTTCTCAGTCGTGGTGTAATTAACCTGGGCATCATCTAAGGTCCTGCTGGCATAGTATATAACCCGAAAAATCTTATCTACCCTCTGGCCTAATGCGGCTCCTACTGCATAGTCGCTAGCATCACACATCAACTCAAAGGGCAAATTCCAATCAGGTGCTATGACTATGGGAGCAGATACTAACCTCTTCTTAAGTTCAGTAAAGGCAGAAAGGCACTCAGCATCGAATACAAAGGGAACATCCTTCTCCAACAAATTGCACAGTGGCTTCGTGATCTTGGAGAAATCCTTGATGAACCTTCGGTAGAAACCAGCATGTCCGAGGAAGCTCCGAATCCCTTTCACTGAAGAGGGTGGGGGTAACTTCTCAATCGTCTCTATCTTTGCCCTGTCTACTTCAATGCCCTTGCTGGAGATCCGGTGACCTAAGGCAATGCCATCACGAACCATAAACTGGCATATCTCCCAGTTTAGGATTAGGTTAGCATCCTCACAACGTTTTAGAACCTTAGTGAGGTTCGACAGGCAATCCGCATACGATGCACCAAAAACAGAAAAATCATCCATGAAGACCTCCAAACCATTTTCAATCATATCAGAGAATATGGCCATCATGCATCGTTGAAAAGTCGCAGGTGCATTACACAATCCAAATGGCATGCGGCGAAACGCAAAGGTACCGAATGGGCATGTGAATGTTGTCTTTTCTTGGGCCTCCGGAGCAATCAAAATTTGATTGTACCCGGAGTATCCATCCAAGAAGCAATAGAAATCCTTACCCGCCAATCGATCAAGCATCTGATCAATAAAGAGTAGAGGAAAATGGTCTTTCCTGGTGGCCTTGTTAAGTTTGCGGTAATCCATGCAAACTCTCCACCCGGTTACAGTGCGAGTCGGAATCAACTCATTCTTCTCGTTCTTGACCACCGTCATCCCTCCTTTCTTCGGGACGCACTGCACAGGGCTAACCCAAGAACTGTCAGAGATCGGGTAAATAATACCTGCATCTAGCCACTTGATGATCTCTTTCTTCACCACTTCCTTCATGTTTGGGTTGAGACGCCTCTGAGCCTCGACTGAGACCTTATGATCATCCTCAAGCAAAATCTTGTGCATACACACCGACGGACTGATTCCTCGAATATCCGCTATAGTCCATCCCAATGCCTTCTTGTGTGCCTTGAGGATCTCAAGCAATTCCTCCTCCTCTTCTCCTGTAAGATTGGCAGAAATAATCACAGGTAAAGTATTTGATGGTCCGAGGTACGCATACCTGAGATGATCCGGGAGTTGCTTGAGCTCTAGAGTGGGGGGTTCCTCAATTGAAGGTCGCATCGGGTTCAGTGGCCGCTCTAGCGTGTCACATTGTTGAATCCTTCGTGTGAATAACGCTAGGGCTTCCTGGGTGTCACAATCGGGGTCGGTCTTCTCTCCTTCATCCTCTGAGATACCTTCATTACCAAGAGGGGAAAACTTGCAAGTGCACCTATCAACAATGTCCATCCGCAAACAATCAGAATTTTCAGAAGGCCATTTAACAGATTTATAAACGTTAAATATGACTTCCTGATCGTTGACACGGATTGTCAACTCTCCCTTCTGCACATCGATTAATGCCCTTCCTGTGGCTAAAAACGGACGACCAAGGATGATAGGAATCTCCTTGTCCTCCTCAAAGTCTAACACCAGAAAGTCAGCCGGAAAAATAAATTTATCTACTTTGACAAGAACATCCTCAAGAATCCCTTTCGGGTACGTAATGGATCTATCGGCTAACTGAAGGGACACGGATGTAGGTCTTACCTCCCCCAAACCTAGCTCTTTATACACCGAAAAGGGCATCAGATTTATGCTCGCCCCAAGGTCGCAAAGAGCTTTACCTGAGAATGTCGTTCCAATTGTGCATGGGATTGTGAAGCTACCTGGGTCCTTGAGCTTCGGTGGTATCTTCTTCTGGATTATGGCGCTACACTCCTCGGTAAGTGTAACTGTCTCAAAATCGCCCAACCTCCGTTTCTTCGAGAGTACGTCCTTCATGAACTTGACGTAACTCGGCATCTGCTCCAAAGCTTCTGCGAAAGGGATGTTAATGTGTAACTTTTTAAATACATCGAGGAACTTACGGAATTTAGCATCCTCGTTTTGCTTTCGGGCTCTCTGTGGGAACGGAAGCTTCAGGATGTCAATTTCCGGTTTCTTTCTCTCTTCCTCCGTCTTTTTCTTCCCTTGTCCTGCGACAAATCCAAGTTAGAATTTAATGGACTAGTCTGAGATTTCTTACTAGTTGTCTCCACTGGACTGGATCCACTGCTTTCCTTCTTAGCCTCAGCTTCCCCTGCCTCAAGTGACCGGCCGTTCCTTAGAGTCACGGCTTTGGCTTGCTCCCTTGGATTAATTTCCGTATTGCTCGGGAGAGTCCCATAGGCTCTCGAATTCACCGCCTGAGCCAGCTGGCTAACCTGGTTCTCCAGGTTCCGAATCGACGCTGCTTGGTTCTTCATCAAAGCGTCTTGATTCGCCATGTATTTGAGCATCATCTCTTCGAGGCTCGGCTTCTTTTCCGAGGCTTCTGCTTGTGCTTGCGGATACTGAGGCGCTGGTGCTGGTGGTCTCGACATACCAGGCGGAGGTGCCTGTGCTCTCCAAGAAAAATTCGGGTGATTCCTCCACCCTGGGTTATACGTATTCGAGTACGGGTTGTTGCGCTGGTTTCCAACAAAGTTGGCTTCCTCCATGCTCATGGTGCACTGATCTGTGAGATGCGCTCCTCCGCAAATCTGACAACCCTGCTGGTTGCTCTGAACCGAACTAACGTTCGCTTCCTCAAATTTCTTAGTGAGAGCGGCTAGTTGTGCTTGAATTGAGGTTAAGGTATCCAATTCAAAGATGCCCTGCGGCTTCCTTCTGTTTATACGATTCGAATACTGGTTCGGCAGACAAGTCTTCCTCATTGTCTCAAGGAGCTCCAGTCCTTCCACATAGGACTTCCTCAAGAAGGATCCTCCGGATGCCAAATTTACATCCTTCCTGGACGAGTCCGTGAGTCCATTATAGAATGCCTCAAGCTGTCTCCATCCAGGCAGATCATGATATGGGCACTGTATCAGCAGATTCTTGAAACGCTCCCATGCCTCCACGAAAGTTTCATCGCTATCCTGTCGGAACGTGGTAATCTCGTTCCTCATCTGAGATATCTTCGAGGGAGGATAATACTGATCCAGGAAGGCCTCCTCCATCTGTGCCCAAGTCGATATTGAATTCACTGGGAGTGAATTGAACCACGCCCAGGCCTTGTCCTTTAGGGAGAATGTGAACAGCTTCAGCCTGACTGCATCTTGGGACACTCCGTTCTGCCTGAAAGTGTCGCATACGCTGAGAAACTTACTCAGATGGTCGTGCGGATCCTCCATCGGTGTTCCTCTGAACTGGACTGTATTCTGAATCATCTGCATCACCGATGTCTTGATCTCATAATCACGAGCTCCGATGGGCGGTGGTGCTATGCATGACCGGTGAGCGTAAGTTCTGGCCGATGTGAAGTCCATCATCGGCCTGTTATCGACATCTGGGACTAGGTTTCCGTCGATCTGATTTCTGTTGACCTCGTCGGCCATAGCTGCTCGCTGTGCTCTCAACCTCTGCCGAAAGGTGCGCTCGATTTATGGGTCCACTGGAGTCAAATTAGCTCCTTGACTCCGTAGCATAAACTGAAATATAATATAAAGGAAAACAAAAACTTGAATGTCAAACAGTTATCGAAAATAGAGGTAAAAGACAACTAAACGAAAACTGGTTCCTCGGCAGTGGTGCCAAAATTTGGTGCGCGTCGTCAACGCAACAAAAATAAATCCTCGTTCACACAAACTAAGCAGTAAGGGCAAGCAAGGGTCGATCCCACAGAGAATCAGTATCAATTAAGTCTTGTAACGTCAAATTCGATAACCAAATTCAAGGTCAAGTGAACAAATTAAGTGATGAGAAGTTAAACTACAGCAAAGTGAATCGAATTACCAATAAGAATGAAAGATCTAGGACTACCGATTTCCCCTCATGACTTATGCTCTCATATCCCCTCTTCTTATTACTATTGAATTTCATCGGTTGTTAACTGTAGGCCGCTAATCTCTCCCCATATCCCTCTCGGATATCCGGGAACGTACCCCCATGTATCAAATTCTCTACTCTATGTCTAGGCAAAGAACTAGTGGAGGCCCTTTACGATTTAACCCTACGTTGATTACCCAAGGTGCACGGTATTTCTACTCTCACACTAAAACCCGGTCTCTCGACTCGAAGGTTCCTTAGGTTATCCTAATCCCGATCTGACCTAGGCTACTCTCTCGAGTCTCCCTAGGTGATCAAATCAATATCAACAGTTGATCAGGCTGCTAATACGCATTAAACACGGAATTGGATAAACAACCGATGGAAATTCAAATCATAATAAAGAAAGGTTCAACAATTACAAAAGAACACGAGGTTCCATCGTCGTCCTAGAACAAAGAAATTAGTTCATAGCGATGCAAAACGAAAGCCATAACAAAGATGAAAGCATAATTGAAATCTAAAAGCAAAGGGAAAGAATTTGCAATTCTTCGCCGGCACCAATCTCCTGTCACGAGCTTTTTGCCGTCAAAGAAAAACCAATTCCCACCACCAACCCTAGTACGCCTTAAGTTTGAGTATTTATACTAGGGAATAACTAAAGGACCTAAATAGAAATAAAGAAAGAATCTAAGAATCTAAGAATTTGGAGGGGAGGAGATCTTCTGGTTGCCGCAGCTGCGAGGAAATCTTCCGCAGCTGCGAAAGTCTCTGTGGTCTGCTCCATTTGGCTTCTTCGCAGCTGCGAGGAAATCTTCCGCAGCTGCGAAAGTCTCTGTGGTTGCGAACTTCTCTTGCCCGCAGCTGCGTCGAGACTCTCCGCAGCTGCGGAGGTCTCTGTGGTCGCACTCCTCGCTTCCTTCTCACAACTATTCCTTCCTCTCTTCGTTGTTCCTCATTTCATCTTCAATTCCCTACACGAACAATAACGAACGTGAGGTAACACAATTCAGCTTGAAACAACCAATCTAAACACTTAAAACGACAGAACTAACTCAAATCAAGGCACAAATGTGATCATTTAACTCTACTTTCGTAGAGTTATCAGAGAGCGACTTCAAGAAGTACTTTGATCAGTTTGGATTGATTACGGATGTCGTCGTGATGTATGATCACAACACTCAAAGACCCAGAGGTTTTGGATTTATCACTTTTGACACGGAGGATGCAGTGGACAGAGAGAGCTCTTTACAAGACATTCCACGAGCTTAATGGTAAAATGGTAGAGGTCAAGCGAGCAGTCCCCAAAGAGATGTCTCCATGGTCCACTCGGAGCCCCTTAGGTAGTTATAGTCCTGGTCTGAGTAGAGTTAGCAGCTTCCTCAATGATTATCCTCAGGGCGGTTATGCTTCATTCCCAGTCGGCAACTATGGAGCTAGAGTGGATGGTAGAGTTAGTCCTGGGTCGATTCCCCCCTCTTTATGAGAAGGGAGAGCCGAACTCGAATTCAAGCTATGGACTGAGCCCAAACTTTAACCCCAACCTTGGTTATGTAAACGAGTCCAATCCTCTGTATGGTGGAATTTGAGGGAGGCCTGCCAACAATGGTCCAATCGGTCATCTCAGAGGTAATCCATTACTGAGTCTGGCTAGAGGGAGCCTGTGGGGAAATGACAGCTTTGGCTTCTCTGCAAATTCTGGTATTCTCAATGGATCCGGAAATGATAATTCATGGATGGATCCTTATGAAAGCATTGCAAATCTCTGGGGGTTCCTCTTCTAGTTTGAGTGACGCATTTGTTAACGGAAGCAAGCTTAATGGTCAAAATTCTAATTCTGGGAGCATATACGAACGTTATCCTGGGAGTTATCGGAAAAACAATGTTGGCATTGGCGTGATTGGGCCACCTTCATCGTATGCCGCATCCGGGGTCGGTTATGACGGAAGTTTGGATCTCTATGAGAATGATTTAGCCTATGGAGACCACCCCGGTTGGGGATCATCCCCATCAAAGACGGAAGATTGTGCCCTCTTAAGCTATGGACTTGGAAATGCAAATACCGATGTCATTGCCAAAAGTAATGCTGGTTATGTTGGCTATGGCATGACTACCATCAAATAGAGGCAAACTTCTACACGTCCATTTCATTCTTTAAACTGGTCACAGGTGTTGAGTCTTTGTGCTCCTTGTTGTGATTAGTGGATTTGGATGAATCTCTCTATTTATTGCAATAAAATGAGAAATGTGTCATAAACTTTGGAAGCATAATTTTGAATGCTCTTGAAACAGTTTTGATCCAAAGTTTCGAAATATCCTTCGTTGTCAGCAAAACAACAGAACAACATGAGAGGAAGTATTCGTTCTCATGTTAATACTTTCTTTGTAAAAATAAGTTACACGAGTTTACTTATTTTCACCATGCATTCGTCTTATAGGTAGAGGAACATCCTAAGCAGACAACAACAGGCGCGGGCGGCAGGGTGGTAAAGCTCCAGGCAATATTGGGGCAAAACTTCAAGCAATCTTGGAGAAATCTTCGTTTTCAAGACAACGAATCACATAAAAAGGGAGTATTTTTTCCTTAAAGAATGCTTTCTTCGCGAAACAGGTTACAACTTGTTTTGCCCTTCGGCTTGTCTCATAGGTACGTGAACATCCTAGGCAGACGACGAAGGCGAGGGTGGTAGGGTGGAAATTTTTTGAGCCAAAGTTTCGAAACAGCCTTTGTTGGTAAAACAATGACGACGACAACACGAGAACAATCCTGTAACAAATCTCCGAGCGATCCTGGGGTAAATCCCCGACCGATCCTGGGGAAAATCTCCGAGTGATCATAGACATTTTTCCGAGCGACTCTAGGGCATATCTCCAAGCTATCCTGGGACGAGATTGAGCAATCTTAAATAACTCTCAGTTGAAAAATGGCGAATAACATGAAAGGGAGTATATGTTCCTTAACAAAGGCTTTCTTTGCAAAACAAATTATATGAACTTACTTGTTTTGCCTTTCGGCTTGTCTCATGGGCACATAAACCACTTAGGTAGACGAGAAGGCGAATGTGGCCAATTGGAAAATTTTCGAACTAAAATCTTAAAACAGCCTTCGTTGTCAAAACAACGACATACATGAAGGGAGTATTCGTTCCTTGATCAATACCTCTCTATGAAAACAGGTCACCTAAACTCACTTGTTTTTTTTCCTTGGTACATATAGATACAACAACATCCTATCATGCCAATCAAGATAACCTACGAATTAAAGCTTCGAAACAATACTCATGATCAACAAGACAACAAATTACATGAAAATACATGAGCATCCTAAGCAGACAACAAAGACAAACTATGAAGTTTCAGACCAATGCTTCAGAATAATCTTCGTCAGCAAACTTCTTTATATCCCCAGGGAGTCAACTGGGGCAAAGAACGTTGACAATAAACATGAGAGAGTATCACATAATTATTACTCTCTTCATCAAGCTAAATGAAATTACATGAGCCGATTTTATTTACGTCCTTTGTCTCGTGGGCAGGTACAAGAGCTCCTCACACGTATGGTGCAAAACTCCTATGACAAAGGCGAGGGTGGCAGGGTGGCAAAACTTCAAGCCAAAGTCTTGTCGCAATTTCGTCAAATCCTTCGATTCCTACGGACGAAGATGCACTGACAAAATTATGCAAAGGGAAGTATCAAAGCTCCACTTCCCCTTTCTTATAAATGAAATTACATGAGCAAATTTCATTTCTACTCTAAAAGAATCAAGTTGTACGGAGACGCTTGTTTTCTTGTCATCTGTTTGATAGGTACATGAGAAACCTTATACAACGCATACAAAACCAGAGTAGCCATTTCGTCAAACCTTCGGTTCCATCGGACGAAGACGCAATGACGAAACTATGTAAAAGGGAAGTACCAAAACTCTACTTCACCTTTCATATAAATGAAGTTACACGAGCAAACTTTATTCTTACTCTAACAAAAACAAGTCACATGGACTTATTTATTTCTTGCCATCTATTTGATAGGTACATGAGCATCCTTACATAATAGATATCCGGCATGAGTAACGATTTCGTCAATCCTTTGATTTATACGGACAAAGATGCAATGACCAAACATAATAAAGGAAGTATTAAAGCTCTACTTCGCTTTTCATATAAATGAAATTTCATGAGAAAACTTCATTCTTACTTTAAAAGGAACAAGTTACATGAGCTCATTTGTTGTCCGCCCTTTGAGAAGTGTAGGTACATGAACATCCTGCATTATGAACAAAGGTGTGGGCGGTCGGGTGGAAGATTTCGAACCAAAGCTTCGTGATTGCCTTTATTGTCACCAAGGATGATCATATTGAGAGGGAGTATCATCTACACTACTCTCTAACAAATTTCACATTATTCCCAGACGGAGTCATACCTCCATTTCCCCAGCTAGAGTTGGTTACAAAAACCGCATTCCTCAACAAGAGTAGAATATACAAGCATATTCTTCGTCGTCTTTGCTGATCCAACTATTGCAGAGAGAGTCGTTCAGGAGAAGCACATAATTGACGGCAGAAGTGTAAGACTATGACCTCTGTTTAGTATGTTTCCCTGTGGCAAGAACCCCGGATGCTATCTAAGTGTACGCGCGCCTTCCGGCCTAGCACGCGCGTGGCGGTTCAGACGACACGAGGATCCGGGCCCGCTCCCTAATGCCCAACCGGTCGACGTCACGACTCGAGCGTCGGACACTGCGGAAGGGAATTGGGTGATCCCACCCTGGGTTCCTAACTGGGCCTGCTCGGGCCCTCGCCAACCGTCCAAGTTTTCCTAAGAGGCGACGGGCAAAAGGCGGAGCATGATCCGAAGAAGAAATTTTCGGGAGAAATCGGGAGTGGCTCGTGTCGTCCATTCCTCATCCAAAATGGCTCCGTAAAAAGGTTGTTGTTTAACCTAGGTAAACTAGACGGAGTTGCCACCAACTTAGTTTTGAAAACTGGTTTATTTCGGAAAACCAGAGTAGGATTCGGGGATTCCTATTTACTAACTCTTACATTTTAACATGCGAAAAATGAGGTGGCATTTGCTCCAAAAGATTTGCTGTTGTTTAACGGGTGTTTGACCCTATCCGGGCATGACTCCGAATTCATGTCAAAGTTTTACAGGCGTTTGACCCGATTCGGGCTTCTTGGGCCCGAACTCATGTGTGTTTGTTTGGCAAATAACATGCGACGATAAGCCTATAGGCCTAAGGCATGCGGACAGGCACAGACAATTATTGAGATCAAAGGGTGCGGGGAAGGATGGTGACCCTGGGCCTATGCACTTGGGCCCACGGTCCGTTACAAGTGGATTTTCTATTTTTTCGGGGTGGCTCGCACCTCCCCTTTTACCTCATGTGGCGGATGGAGTCGCTTGATGGTCTTGACACCACGTTTTTATGCGCGGAAAGATTCACGCGCCTTCAACAATCCTTCGAGAGGCTAGGGCCGGGACTTCGAAATTTGTGCATTCGTTGTACATGCATAGACCAAAAGACGTAGTGTAAGTTATGCGAGATTGTAGCATGTAGAAATTCACATATGTTTTACGTAAATAAAAGAATGATCATGTTCATCAAACACAATGTAATCTAATCATATTAGAAAGAGTTACGCAATCACGAATCACAACAAACACAGATTGCACACAGTACAGAAAACGGATTATAACTTTGGCTAGGATTGTCCGATTCAATCGAAATTTAAACCAACAGATCTGAATCTTATTGACGAGTTTGGATGTTAAATTTTATGAAAATCTAAAGGTGCAATCTCTCAAGATCAAGGAACCAAGGTGGCTGTCCAGAAAAGCGGAACAGTTTGCACAAACGGTGTTGTTCCTATCATATCTTCATCCTCGAATGTCCAATCACAGAAAGGTAAAGTGATGAAGAAAATGTACGTAAAATTTTGCATGGATCCAATGGTTGGATCGTAAGAAATACATGTGTAAAAGTTTAGACCATTTTGTAGACTCAGTTTGACTTCGGCCGGGTAAAGTTCGGGGAAGAAAAATGTAAAACTTTATATCCTCAAAACGAAAAGAAGTGAATAACATGTCAAAATGACGGAAGCGGCTAACTGTACGTGCACGTAACCGTTACGTAGTTTAATAAAATTGACTTTTTTTTTTAGTAATCTTTACTAAAAATCGATGTTTTTTAGTAAAATCGTTAGTAAATTACTAAAAAAATTAGTAACAATTACTAATTTTTCACTGTTTGACATTTCGGAAAGTTACTAAACTACGTTTAGTAAATTGGCAGAAAAATTTACTAAACTTTTTAGTAACCGTTTACTAAAAATATCGGTGATTTCGCCTTTTTTTTAGTAACCGTTACTAAAATTTCACTGTTCAAGTTTAGTAAACGGTTACTAAACTTTTTAGTAAATTTTTCCTCCGCGATTTACTCAACGTCGTTCAGTAACTTTCTGAAAGGTTAAACAGTGAAAAATTAGTAACGGTTACTAATTTCTTTTAGTAAAATTTATAATTTTAGTAATTTTCCACGTACTCCGTCGAATGATTTTAGCAATGCTTTACTAATTTTATAAGCGAAATTAGTAAATTACTGTGTAATATGGTAAAGTCGTTAGTAAATTACTAAAATCGTCATTTTTTTCGTAATCGTTTACTATTTTTTGAACGAAATGTGTTGAAAATTTAGTAATCGATTACTAAACTTTTTAGTAATTTATTAAGTAAAACAGTAGATTCCGAACCTAAAATCGAAGCTACTTTCACTGTGAAATTACCTTTTTACCCCTGCGGTAAAATTACAAATAGGTTCGGTTTTAGGTTCGGACTGAGAATTCGTAAACGATTTTCCCCCTTTTTTTAAGTAACCATTACTAAAATTTCACTATTCAAGTTTGGTAAACGGTTACTTAAAAGTTTAGTAAATTTTTCCGCCGATTTACTAAACGTAGTTTAGTAACTTTCCGATAGGTCAAACAGTGGAAAATTAATAACGGTTACTAATTTTTTTTAGTAATTTACTAATCATTTTACTAAAAAACGTCGATTTTTAGAAAAGTTTACTAAAATTTTCGTCGATTTTAGTAAACAACGTAACGGTTACGTGTACGTACCGTTAGCCTCTTCCCAAAATTGCTGGGATGAAATGAAAAACACATCTACAAAATTTAGTGACGATCCGATGGTTGGATCTGCCGTTATTGCATAAAGAAAAGGATTGCAACGTTCAGCAGACTTTTCTCGGTATGCAGTCTGTTCGCGAGATTGTTTCGTACTATGTTAGAAACTTCAACGGTTGATATATATGTTCATAGAACCGTCTTGAAGTCTTATTGAAAAATTTGAACCAGATCCAACGGTTAGGTCTCTCTGAACTTCCCCGGAAACGACAATGCAACAGGCTGTCCTGCTGCGGCCAGCGAAAGTGGCTGCCGTTTCGGGGGAGATAACCCGATCCTCGATCAACAAAAAATTATAACAAAAATATTGCCAAGATCATTCTCATTGTAAATCATTTGACCGTTTGGGTTTGAGGTTCAAAAACGTCCGTAACCTCTTCGAAGAAACCATCTTTTGGAGGCGTTCTCGCAGAAACCATCCTTAGATGGCCGGGAGATGTCCCGACACTTCCGTGCCATAATTGAATGTAAAATCGACCCCCAAAGCTACTGTGAAAGCTTTGAGGTCTAAGAGACATATGAAAATGCGTTTAGAGAGAGTTCAAATGATTACGACCTTTTTCCGCCGTGATTTAATACCGGAGGAAGGTGGTGTGCCGGTTGTCCCTTGTCTGTAACTTCGGCTGTCATGATCTTGTCCGAAGGCTCGTTCCTCACCCCATAGTGTGTGTGATAGTCCAAAGAAGAAAGCGAACGACGGAGGGAAGGTGTCAGCTGGTAGGCTGGTTGGGAGGCTTTGGCTCATTAGCACTGGAGAGAGGGAGTCATTGGCTCCGATTTCTGTTTGTATGTCAGGGAGGAGTTGGCCTCCGGTTGTATGTAGAGGGAGGAGGAGTCGGCCTTCGGTTGTATGTAGAGGGAGGAGGAGTTGGCCTTTGTTTCCCGGAGGGGTGGAGCGTCCAGTTCCCTAGAGGAGAGGATGAACCTCTTTGGGTCTTTGGAAGGAGAGTATTTTTAGAGATCCTGATTGAATTTTTTTACGTGTGATTATTGTTTAATTGGAGATCGTATGAAGGGTATCGTTTGATTGCAGATTGTGCCTCTGATAGGGGATTGGGAGATATCTTTTTTTTAAGGGGATGCGTGTGAAGAGAGGAATCAGGGGAAAAAATCTGCCCCAAAATCTTGGATTGATTGGAGAATTCTACATTATTTCCCTCCTTTTTATTAAAAGAAAATTAATTTTTGATTTAATGTGATTTTTTATGATTTTTCTAATTTTCAGGATTTTATGAGATTTTATATTATTCTTGATTTTTACTTATTTATTATTCTTATTATTATTAATTAAAATTTCGGGTATTACACTAAGACATTGCTTCTTTCGATCGATGTTCTTCGTCTCATTCTTGTGGAAACACCTCCAAGTACCAGTTACTCGTAGTGCCAGCGATCCCCGACATGTTCGCCTTCCGGCTTGTCCAGCTAGTCACTTCCGGAACGAACACAGTGTACCGAGTTCCCCCATAAAAACGCCCCTTCCATTGTCCCGGGCGATGTTGAAACTTACCTGATGACTACTTTCTCTCTAAGCATTGCCTTTCGAAGCAAACACATTCACTGTGAGCGTATGCTCGGAAACGATCTCAAAAGACATAAAACCCACAATTACCTTGTAGTCATCACCCGCCAAGTCATAGCCTATAATATGGAAAGGTTGTTCCTAGAAGATACTAAAATTCAAATACAATAAATTTGCTGACATGGATTATGGAAAACTAGGTCGGGACAATAAATTAATACACAAATACAAGTAGGATAGAGAAACAAAGGCATGAATCATGGACAAAATAATAAACGAAATCCAAATTGCAACAAAGAAGAGGGAAAATATTTGTGAAATCCTTCTATCCATGTCTGGAGGGAGTCGTCCTCAAAGACCCGTTTTGACGAGAAAAAGCTGGAAGACTTTAAGTTGCAAGAACCATGTAGGTATCGTCAGTGATGAGGGACTTGGTGGACGGAGTTAGAACCATCGTACTCCTTGTTTTACTCTTTTGTGAGAGTATATTTTACTTTTTATTGGTAGACTTCGACATCTATATTAATTTATTGTCCGGGCTTAATTTTTGGATCCTCCATGTGTCTAGAATACATAAATTCTGGGACACAGGCCTTTAAGTCAACTAAGGAGCATGGACAAAGAAAGGCCTTTCTCGATCGAATCAAATCAGTGGATCCAAGCAAAATGCATTAAGCGAAGCAAAGGATAAAGCGAGTCCCGGCGAAGGACATAAAGCGAAGTTATCCAAACGATGCACCTGAAGCGAAGCTGATCTGGTGAAGGATAAAGCATAATTATCCAAGCGAAGCACATAAAGAGAAGTCGATCGAGCAAAGGATATAAAGCGAAGTTTCCAAGCGGAGTAGTAGTAGACCCACCAAGGGAGGATATGAGACACCACTTAAGGGCACATGGCAGGTCCAATCTACTCAGAAGAAGGATGTGGGTTCGTTTGAAAATGTGTGACGCCTGAAGAAATGGAGATTACTCAATAAGATTACGCTAATTTTCTAGAAAGGGGTTAGGATTATATTATAAATAGGATCTTTTAGGTCTTGTTAATAGGCATTCAATTAGAAACAATTGTTAATCTCGTTTTCTTTGATCATCTGTGTTTGTACTCATCAATGGCATTTGTAAGTTTTTGTCTTACTTAAATGCTTTTGTGTGCGGTTTTTGGATTTGTTATTCACGTGTTTCTCTAACGAGGATGAAGGATAAATCCCTCCTTCGATTGAAACTTAGACTCCACACGTTCTTGCCAGGGGTGAAAGGTCAAGCCTCCTTTGACATGAATCATTCATTCTAATCCTTTGACTTGTCGAGCTCAGCGACCACAGATTCAGGCGCCTCGACTTCATCGTCCATTATCGCCGCCACCTCCGCCTCCAGCACCGGCGTCATCCATATCCGCGACCAGCCCATCCCCGCCGTTGTCGACGCATGCCCAAGGTAGCACCAGGAGCCAACTCCCAAATTGGAGCTTTACAAAACGCGTACTGCAGCGAAAGCTTCGACACGTCCTGCCTCCCTCAGCCTTTGCCGACGCCGTCCATCAACAGCCACTCCACCCCAGGTTCTCGGCGTCCTCAGTTCTGACCTTCCGAGCTCCAAAACACCGACGACCAGCGGCCTCTCCTCGCCCCCGTCGCCCCACTAACCAAACGCGCAACCAATGCTCGTCTCTTGCGGATTCGCTCAGACAAGGACGCTCGATTCCCCCCAGTCTCCGATGGTCAAACCCTCCGCAAGCCTCAAAATCAGGTTGCTCTCGACGAGCCAAAGTCCCTCAGACAATCTACTTTGCGATGGCGGCTCCTCTTCTTCAAATGCTAGCTGCCTCGTCTCGCCGGTCCTTCCTCTCACCGTCACAGCCATGTGGTCTTGCCTTCCGCAGAGAGCTTTTTCTTTTTTCTCTCGTGTGCAATCCCAATTGATTTGGTTGGTATGAATATTTTAATTAAAAAACTCATTTTGATTGATATTTCAATTTTATCCATGCATGCTTACGAGAGTTTCGGTAAAACATTGATATAGTTCGTGTGCTCTTAATCAAACTTCGATATTTTTCAATGGTGCTCATTTATTAAGTTATTTTTCTAACCAAATATGATTATTTTTGTCTATTCAAATTATTATGATATCTTACTTAGACATCATTTTATCATTTGCTTTACAGAAAAAAAAAAGAACGAGAATTCTGAGAAGACCATAAAAATGGACAGCGAGGGAATCAACTGCAACCGAATCTCCACAGGCACATGGGGCTTCGACAATATGATTAAGTTTATTAATGACATAATAAATTCAACAAGGGTTCTGGCCTCAGAACACGAACTCAAGAGTAAACTCGTTGGAACGGCCTCATCCCCCTCTCATTCCCACCCCGATCTCATTCCCACCCCGACTGGCAGAAGGTTTCTTTCTTTCTCTTATTCCTCTTCTTCCATTATCTTTTCTTAACGATATGTACTTTTTTTCTTCTTTTGAAAGGCACGCGGCAACAATGACGACCGTTGAATCTCCAGCGAGCTACCCCGGCGATCTCCCGGCGCCGCAACCGTTCCCGACCGCCGTGATAGCCTCAATTGCTATCTTGGCGGTTCTTTTTATTGCATTTTTCGCACTTGTACTGTGGTACAAGTTCATGTTCGTAGGTGACGACCAGGGTGCCGAGCAGCCCCAGCAGGTGGCCGACCTTGGTGATCTTCAGGAGGTCATGTCTGAGGCTCCCTACCCGGTGACTGATGAAGAGGAAGAACATCCGCCGGTGCCCTTCTCTATCGGCTAAAACCGGTTACGGTAGTAGTTTATCATTGGTTGATGTGTAGCTGAGAATGAGATGTACTTAATGTCGATGATCAGTGTAGCTCTGTCTTGTCTAGTGTTTTAATTAACATGGTTAATTTATGTCACGATCAGTCTAATGGACAAAGAGTGCTCCTACATTTACTTCAACCTCAACAAAATGCCGCTGGTCGTCTGCCAAAGGGAAGAAACCCCTTTCCTTACATTGCCCGACAATGTCCACCTCCCCTTGTCAAAATCCGACTGTGCAAGTCGTCCCTCAGCACCTTGTTTCCTTCCTAAAAAGAATTTTTGTGTTCCCTTGGCAATAATAACTTAGTCCCCAAAGAAATGAATTACATATATATCTTTATTTCATGTTTATTTTTAATAAATTACATAGCTAGCAACAATGACGGGGTTGAATCTCCCCGGGCGATTTATAGCTTGTTTCCCATTTTCTTTTTATAAATAAATCGAGAGGAATAATTAATTATTAATGTGTTTTGGAGCTGTGATTATTGAAATAATTATTTTGTAATAAGGTAGGGTAAAAAATATTATAATTAAATGTCATAACAGTTGGGTGCGCATGTGCCCATTCAAAAGGGAAAAAAATATTAATATGAATAAAATTAATTTAATTGTAGCTTTTAGCTTAAGATGGATAAGACAGTTTATTTATTTATTTTATACTTTTAAAATATGAGGTTCTAAAATTAAAATAAAATAATTATAGCAATGGCATATTGAAGTGAAATAACTTCAAAACATTTAATGGATGAATCAGGCAGCTAGTTTCAAAAAATAAATCCAATTAATTGTGGGGATATGTTTTTCTAAATTTGGATTGAGAAAAAAAAAGTAATGTTTGTGTTTTTATGTAGCTACAAAAAGGAGGAATGGACCATATATCTTGTTTTTTTAAACCCTAAACAACCATCATAAGTGTAAAAATTTAAAATATTGGAATCTCGAATCCATAATGTCAAAAGATTACAGATCATCCAATTGCTTTCCAATAGATAAATGAATATACACATTTTTCTTTTAGAGTAGTGTAGAAAGGAGACATGGATTTGAACAAGTCATATATGCCGTGTTTGTTGTGTTGTTCATAGTCCTTTCATCAAAGTCATGAACTCCGCCAAGATCATACACACGAAGACGAAGTGTTCGATCGATGCCAGACAGTCTTGAATAAACCACGTCTATTTGACATAGAAGTGATGAAGGTCGTGTTCATTGCAGAAAACATCGGGAAAAGTGAGAGACTGCGTCAACATATACAAACCGCAGGCTCCAGATCATCCATCCTCTGTTGATGCAGATTGGTTATTCCTCTTCAAAAGACGAAGCACCACAGCGGGTATCTTCTCTTTTGGATAAGGATGCCCTGATGGGACGATCCCGATCCTAGGAACAAATAAACAGCCACATAATGTATTCGAGACAATAGCCCGCGTCTTTTCCACTCATCTCATATACATTTCATCATCGGTTAAGCTCACTGGGATTTCTGATTACTTATTCCCAATGTTTCGACCTGCATTGCCAAGGATTTGTACAGGCCGACAGTCCGACTCGTTCTCGGAGGAGGACTCCAGACATGGTGAGGAGGTGGATGAACTGGTGCTTGTGCTTCTTTCTAATTATATAACAATATTGATTTATTACCACTTCTGGACCATCGAAGCTCCGAAACTGACCAATCTAATGAATTAGAACATATTCCTCACCAGACCAATATTTATAATTAAAAAATTGATATGTGAATAAATAAATAAATAAATACGCATATGGATGTGATATGGGAATTACTCGTGGCTTTTGTGATACTGCTTAATTAGTTATTCAATTAATTAAAAAAATTACTATGAAGAAATGAATCGTTTATACAAACAAAAAAAGCCATAATTTATTTATTTTTATAAGATTAATACATAAATTGGTTAAAAAAACATTCGCCATTTGTATTTCTGGCTAATATGACAAACATTAATAGGCGGAATCAATTATTGTACAAAAAACTATCAAATCATGTCGTCCAAATCAATCCCAAAAGTTTAATCTCATTGAATAAAAATAATAATTGAGGGAAATAATTTTTTTTTTCTAAATTTGGATTCAGAAAAAGAAAATAAAAAACCAAATTAGTCTTTATGTTGGAAGAATAAAGTTATTGACTTATTTGTTTATTTAGAATATTTTTTTGGCGGAAAGGATATTTTAAGCCATAAATGAACCATATTTCTTTTCTTACCCTAAACAACCATGTAAATTTAAGACATTCGAATCTCGAATGGCAATGTCAAAAGATTATAGATTATCCAATTGCTTTCCAATATATAAATAAATACACACCTTTTTTGTATTGTGGTTTAAAAGGGAGCCATGGATTTGAACAAGGCATATGCTCTGTTTGTTCTATTGTTCATTGCTTCGTTTCTTCAAAGTCATGAACTCCGCCCACTCGAAGATGAGGTGTTGACGACATCAGGAAAAGTGATAGACTGCGTCGACATATTCAAACAGCCAGCTCTAGATCATCCTCTGTTGAAGGATCACAAAATTCAGGTTTTTATTTATTCAATTTGTTTGTTTCCTTCGCATCATTATAAAAATTCATAGGGACAATTCCATGATGCAGATGGGTGATTCATCTTCGAAAGCGGAAAGCGGCGCAGCGAGTATCTTCTCTTTTGGACAAGGATGCCCTGATGGGAAGATACCGATCCTCAGAACAACTAAAAAAGATTTAATCAGAGAGAAATTACTTCCGCGCTTAGATTCAGCCTTTGCTCAACCTTTCGCCGGTCGTACCAGTGTAAGTTTTCTTGTAGGACATATAATACACAAGCATTATTCAACAAAACTGAAAGTATATAGGAGGTGTCCGAATTCCCTTTCTGTCACTATTTTTTGTTATCTTGTCAATACATGCCGGTTATAAAACATCATTCAGCGTGCGGGAATAGAACTTGTCCGAAATCGCTACTACGGAGAGCACTACTACGGTGCCAAAGCAGTGATAAACATTTGGTCTCCAGAGTGTAAGGGCGACCAATTCAGTGCATCCGTGATTCGGTTAGCTAGTGGCCCTGAAACAGGCGATACTAATGGTATTTACATCGGATGGGCAGTAAGTTTCCTTCCTTACATAATAATTTACGTAATCTATATTTTTCAATGACATCAATCGACATTGCAACCACAGGTTTCTCCGGCGGTATATGGAGATGATAATGCACATCTTTTTACCTTTTGGAAGGTAATTGTTTCATATTATTGTATCATATTATAATTTTTCATTCACGCTCTTCAAAGAGTGACTTCTATCCAGGGGGAAGGATCGACAGGATGCTATGATATTCGTTGCCCCGGTTTCATTCAGACAGATAAGGGAATAGTTCTCGGAGATGTTTTTAATAGGACTTCGGATTACGGGGGAATTCAGCAGCAAGTTGATGTTCACATTACCCAGGTAATGTGTCTCGAGTAATGTTTTATAGCTTTACAAAGAAAACCCTAACTAAGAATTGGATATTGTGCGTTTTTGCAGGATCCCATCACTAAGAATTGGATACTGAGTTTTGGAATTGGAAACGAAGAAAGGCAAGCTGGATACTGGCCAAAAGAACTGTTTCCTCAGATGGCGGGCGGTGCGGCAAATCTGTCTTTCGGAGGAATCACGGTGCATGGGCAAGGCACGAGTCCCCCGATGGGAAGCGGGTACAAGCCGGACAGAGATGAGAGGCACGCTGCCTTCATGAACAAGATAATGTTCTCCGGAAATTATTCGGAATTCCGCGCGCCCTTTGACTACGAAATAGACGAGGTTTTGGACAATAAAAACTGCTATGGCCTGAACAACCTTGGAATGACTGACAACTTTGGATACTTCGTCCTCTTCGGTGGACCCGGAGGACCTAATTGTTGAAAATAAAAATAAAAATTATGAAATAATATTATTTAAAGGAGGAGATAATTTCATGTCTGAATCTTTTATTTTTTTCCATCTATTTATGTCGTAATCTTTAATGACAAATCAAATCGAAGCACTTATCGACTCTCTTTATTTTAGGATTGATATTAGAGATTAAAAAAACACAAAGACAACTAAAAATAAATAAATAGATAACAAA
This sequence comes from Melastoma dodecandrum, assembly GCA_029817715.1. Lineage (NCBI taxonomy): Eukaryota > Viridiplantae > Streptophyta > Magnoliopsida > Myrtales > Melastomataceae > Melastoma > Melastoma dodecandrum. The sequence goes on along the minus strand of JARUPY010000537.1, from coordinate 861,283 downwards.
AGCATTAATTCTCGCCATTCAGAGACTGGCAGGAGAGAAAGAAATATCAAGAAAATCGTCAAACAAGCTGGAAAAAGGTGGTGCTGAATTAATCAGCCGCTATGTTGTCGACACGAGTAGTAGTTGTGCATCTGCATCTCATTATTTGGACCACAATGTCGTCGGATCTGTCTACCATTATGACTAATCGTTTGTGGTCTCTGAAGAAGAAATCGCCACCATTAATCTTCGAGCTTACCCCGCCGATTTCAGTACCTATGATCTATCACCCTTTAAAGATCAGCATGAGATATATGATGCCAGCGGGAGAACCGTCAGGCCAAAAATAGCCTCGTGGAAAACAAAAAAGCGAGCGAATGTGGCCAAAAGTAGCAAACGAATAAGTTTCAATTGTAATGACATTGTTTTGGTTATATAGTCTTCATTCAAATGTTGTGCAACTCCAAGGTCAAAAACATTCTGCACCAACCACAACATCAATATAACTAACCATACCAAAGCCGCAAAACGTGAAAAGATCTTCGCAAAGCATACATACCTGAACAGAGAAAGGAGGGAAGAATCAATGGCGGGAGTGCCGACGGAGGAAGGCTGCCGTTGGAGGGTCGGGCCTTGATCTTTGCTGCCCTCTAATTTCATCTCTTATGCCCAAAAAACGAAGTTCTATGGGGATTAAAAATTGTTATTAGCAGTAGAAGTGATGGGGTATATTATGATAGTAAAACTTGGGCGATTTATAATCGTGGGTAGGTTTATTATGGTAGTAAGAATTTGTGTTGTGGATGTACTATAGTAATAAACATGTTGTCGTTTATAGTAGTTAAAAAAAAAATTGTTCTGTCATCGGTTTATTATCATAATAAATTCACAATTTCTACAGCTAATAATAATTTCTAGGCCTAATAAGCTAAGCTAATGTAATACCTCAAATTAATATGTGAGTCGCAAACAATCATCTTTAGCCCAATACTCATTTCGAAAGGGCAAAGCCTAAATCTATGGTCCATTTTACACACACAAAATAAAATAGAAACAAAATAATAAAAAGGGGGACACACTAAAAATACAGCAGCAACAACAAGCTGTAGCCACAGTTGGCACCCCAACATGATGGTTCGAAGCTGTATGGCCAATTCCCGGCCATCTCCTGCTTTTGCAAAATCTTTCGCCAACCTGAACAGTTCTGCATTGTCCACTTATGGCCTTGACACGTCCTCCCTTTGCTCAAAAGTCATGCTGTTCTCATCTGAAGCTACCTGGCCGACTTACCAGATGATGGCTTCTGCTACGGCTGCGGCTGCTATCTCCCAAAAATGCGCAGCAGAAGAAGAATCTCCATCAGGACACTAAGCCAGAGATCAAGGCTTCTGCTTCTGTAATGCCGTCTCCACAGCAGCTCCAGCAAGGCCATTGTCGAGCGTCCGGCTCCAGAAGCAGCCTCAACTTGCTGCAATACAGTAGCAGCGGCAGCAAGTCTTGAGCTCGCCGAAGCCACATCGGCGTCAGCATCGCAGTCATTTGGTCTGCCACCACTGCAGTAGAATTAGCTCAACGGACAACAAAACAGCTTGACAGCATAGAACAAGACAGCCAAGCCAACAAAGCAATTTGCCTTACCTCCGGCAGTGGCAGCTGCTGTCTCATCAGAATAACCTCTCAAATGTTCATCAACAGCCTCCGGTTACTAGGTTGCATCAACAGCCGCAGTTACTTGGTACTAACACCCCGCAGATTAGCCAGCGTGCAATGAACCCGCCTGGAACAACCAAAACTTCACCTGCCATAACAAATACAGACCATCGCCTGAACGTCTGCAAACTCATCAAAGATCCCAATCACCGAGATCATTGTTTCAACAGCAAAACGTAATTGGTCGACAGAAGCAGATGGTACAGCCTCAACAGTCACAACCCCAAACTGCTCAAATGCAGTCCTATGAAAACTGGGAGTTTCAAGTGCACAACATAATAAATTCACCTCAATCAAATAGCGGTATCGAACCTGGACTAGGGAAGGCTGTGGGCTCAATCACACGAGTTCATCAACGAACATCAACAACGATCAGATATACAGCGACCACAGCCACAGCCACACAAACCTCAGCAATAGCAGCAGAAGACAACTAAACCAAGGAGTCGGGCGGAATCCCAGATGACCTACCTGGATGCTTGGCGCATATGCCATCCTGACTTCACAGCTCCCATCTCAGGTTCAGCAGTCTTAGCATTGTGACAGCCTGGTTCCCAGCCGACATACAGTCGCAGCCAGCCGCTTATACAAACAGAGGCGCAGGTCCAAAATCTGCAGAAAGCACCATCGTTAGCGAAGTCGGCCGGGAGTCCAAGGCATTCCCAACCTCGTTAACAGTTATCGCCAACCTCGCCTAGACGAATCACGCAGGTCCAGTCGTCTCGGCATCGGGCATTTCCGCAGAACCATCATATTCAATAGCTGCAAATACTGGTGCCTCAGCTTCACCAACAACAAATGCAAGACACTGTTAGGATTTCAACAGCGGGCTAACCAATTACAAACCCAAAGCAGAAACAAGCCACAACCCAAGATCCAAACCCAACCCATGAAAGCCCACAATAAACACAGCCCACTTCGAAGTGAAAGCTGATCCAGCCCAGAGCAAAATAAGGATTAGAACAAACTTATCTTCGCTCCCGACAAGATCCCCCAGGCGCCCTGGCACCGCCCAAGACGCCCAATCGCCATCGATAAAGATCCTCGCAACATGCCATCCCACTTGCAACGCAGCCGCAAAGACGCAACATCATGATTTTTTACCGCCCAGTCAAGTGGCCTTGTCACCTCACGACAAATTTTGCAATTGCTCCCCTAATCCCACCTGCACGTGTTAAAAAAAATACAGAAAGAGTAAGACAAAAGAAGAGATGAGGATTAGAGAAAGACGGCTGCAAAGGACGGAAAGCAAAATTCGGCTACACGCAAAGCTAACCGTGACAGTTCCTTCCCCCTGGCCACTATCTCAGAACTCACAACACGCTACCAAGCTGTTGACACTGTAGAATATTTTGGGTCTGTGCTAAGTTTACAAGCCCATGAAAGTAGTTCTAAGTCTACGAGCGTCAAGTCTACGAGGATCACAAAAGATCTTAACTTTGAGATTTTTTTGGAAGAAGATTATGGGGGCCACGTTCCCATTTGGAAAGATCTTCAGATGGAGAAAAACTAGGGATTTGATTTAATTAATTTAATATAAGAAAGAGGTTAAATTGGATAAAAGCCACGATCAGTTACCAAGATTTTAGGAAGTTGATTGAGAACCTTCAAAATATCCTAAGAACGTGTCAGACGTGCTAAGCATCCTGAACACCACAAGTCTCAGTATAAAAGGAGACAGATCCTCCATAAAAAAATTACGATCAATCAACCAAACACAAGCTTTGCATTGCTCGTCACCCTTAGTTTAGTAGATACCTCGGCCTGGGTTTATTGGGTCATCCTTCCAACTTTGGAGTGAACAACCGTAGCTCCGAAGATCAACCTTCCGCCAGCACTTCCATCGTCCCGGCGAGCAACCGTAACTGGGACAACAATCTTCCTCCATCACTCCCACCGTCGAGACGAGCAACCGTAGTCTTGACGTCCAACCTTCGCCAGCACTTCCACCGTCGGGACGAGCAACCGTAGTTCCGGCGACCATCCTCCGCCTGCATCTCCGCCACTAAGGTTTTCATCCGAGGCCTTGACATTCACACCTGACATCCACCAGACTCTGCTTCACGGGCGTCCAAGTCTACAGCGCACTGTACTAAGTCTACAGCATCAGCAGTGACGTCAGCTTCAGTCGCGTTTCCAGCAGCGAGTCTACGTCGCCTTCATCATTCGCGCCAACGTTCTTCCTAAGTCTACATTCGCGGCAACGAGTTTACAGCGTCAGCAGTGACGTCAGCTCCAGTCGCATTTACAACAGCGAGTCTACAACGTCTCCTACCACCGTTTTTCCCTTTGTTTTTATGGCTGTAAGCATTCTTTTCTTTTTGTGAACCTTTGGCTTTGTAACAGCTATATTTTATTATCATTGAAATTCATCTTTCTGGCGACCACACTTAAATTTCTGTGAGTCTACGTGCCAAATATTTCTGACGTGGTCCATTTCTACGTGAACACAAGCATAGCCGTAATGATCTTCCTAACACAATCCCCCTTTCCTCAAGGCGATTGCCATTACCAACCCGATAATGACCAACGTTTTCTATAAAAGAAGGAAGACAGAAGACACCAAAGGCAGGGTCTCCCCCTTCTCTTTCCAAAAAAAAAAAACAAGGAAACCTCCCCTCGAAGAATCAGGCAATCGACTTTTGCTGCCCTCCTTCTCAGTTCACCGACGGACATCTGTCGCCGCTCCCCCTTTCGATCGATCTTGACCAAGGTAAGCAATGATCAGCGTCGCAGAAACCCCCCTTGATGATCAACCCAACCGGAGCATTCGACGACAACAACGAGCAGAACAACATACCCTCGGCGACGATGGTTTTCAACTTCTCCTAACGCAGCAACAGCAGTGTTGAGCTCTGACAACGATCCTGGCTTCACTAGCTATGATCTATGGTGGTGGGCATCTCTCGGCTGCGATGACAGGGACAAATCCCTTTAGACCACCCAACAAAGGCCACTTCGCTGCTCTGCGGGGAACCATGCCCAAGCTTCCCGCGCACACGCATCCGCGTCGTGGGAAGCTCTCCTTTTATTCTGATTGGTTTCCTTTCAAGGCGCAGGTACATACCGCGGGGATGGTGACTCTTCCTTTTTCTTCAGCCTCACAGTCACAATGAGTACGACAACCGCAACTTCTTGTTACCCCACTCCCGCGAGGATCGGTCTAGCGCCTTCTCTCCTCTGTTCTCGCCGACAACTAGCAGCGGGACGCCACAACAGGGGTTTGTTGAATCCAGCAATGACAACCCCAATAGTCACAGTAGCGGACGCAGTTGATCTTTTGCACACCTCCTGATGTTGGCGATGGTAGCAACTTCACTGTGACTCCTCCAAACACCCAGTAGCCTGCCGCATCCCTAGCCAAACCTTGTTGACACAATGAAATATCCTGGGCCTGTACTAAGTCTACGGCCCATATTGAGTGCAGGCCTAAGTGAACAGCCCGTCGACTTGTGGAAATTTCAGTCTACAACAGCCTAAGTCTACAGTTTCCTCTAGCAGCGCAAAGTGCGAGATGAGTCTACGACTAGTCTGAACACGTCTTATCTCATTAAATGACAGTTAGGAAAATCTTTTAAAACAACTCCCAAGATCCCTGGAGAGAGGTTAAGGTTGAGCCGTATTTTAAGGGATTTTCGGGAACGTGTAGGACATGTAGAGCTCTGTGAAAACTAGTATAAAAGGGGCAGTTTACACTTAGGAAATTTTCACGATCAATCAGCCAAACACTAGTTTTGCATTGCTCGTCACCCTTAGCTTAGTAGATACCTCGGCCTGGGTTTCAGGTCATCCTTCCAACTTCGGAGTGAGCAACCGTAGCTCCGGGGATCAACCTTCCGCCAGCACTTCCTTCGTCTCGGCGAGTAACCGTAACCGAGACGACGACCCTCCGCCATCGCCTCCACCGTCGGGACGAGCAACCGTAGTTCCGGCTATCTTCCTTCACCTGCATCTCCGCCAGCAAGGTGTTCGTTTGAAGCCTTGACATCCACATCTGATACCACCGCCCATCGCCATCCTATCGAGTGCCAGCAGCCAGACTCCGTTTCACGAGTATTCAGGTCGACAGCGCACTGTACTAAGTCTACAGCGTCATCAGTGACGTCAGCCAGTCGCACTCCCCGCAGCGAGTCTACGTCGTTCCCATCACCTGCACCAACTTTCCTCTGAGGTTTACATCCGCGGCAGCGAGTCTACAGCGTCATCTGTGACATCAGCTCCAGTCGCACTTGCAGCAGCGAGCCTACGTCGCCTTCATTTTTCGCGCCAACGTCTTTCTAAGTCTACGTTTGCGGCAGTGAGTCTACAACGCCAGCGGTGATGTCAACTCCAGTCGCACTTCAAGTCGCAAGTCTACAGCACTTTCAGCACCGTTTTTCCTTCATTTTTATGGCTGTAAGCACGTGTTTCCTTTTGTGAACCTTTAAATTTGTAATAGCTTTATTTTTATATCATTGAAATTCATCTTTCTGGCGACCTCACACAATTCCCTGTGAGTCCATTTGTCAAATATTTCCGACGTGATCCGTTTCGACGCGAACACGTCTTTGGCGACCACAGTGGGAGCACGAGGTAAATACCTCATATTTGCAGATGGCAAAAAATACGAGAAGTGGCGCAAACCGTGATCCCCCCTCCTTTAGAAGGAGATGGTACTTTTCAGGCAGGGGATGCGATTACCGAAAATGTGGCCCTAGGTGGTCAGTTAAACGTAACCCAGACTGAATTGTTGGGACATGCGCCATCCGAATTCATATCAAGGTTGGAGTTCTATAATGAATTTAATGATATGAAGAACTCGTTTGATAAGCGGATATCTGGTTTGGAGAGTAATATGGCTCGAGTTCTAAAGCAAATCATCGCCTTAAGTAGGCCCAGTGTCGTCGCAGGAACGAGTAACCATATGGACAGAGAGTTCTCCTTTATGAAAGATGCGCGACGCGCTGACAAAAGGAGCGTCTCCTTTCAGGATGAGGATCCCTGGAATGTTGATGCCCAATATTCTACGGAAATCAGGGACAAGACGTCTCCCTCTAGGCCAGCCACTTCCCGGTCGCCCAGGGAGTGGAGGCAAAATGCCGCCTTCGCAGCGAAACCGGAAGATCAGTATGGCGAGGCTCAGGGTGAAACAAACAGGTATGCGCCTTCCACCCCAGGGCGGCGACCTGGAAAAGCCCTTGTAGATGATTTTCCACCAGGGGATTTGCCAAACCTAAGGGGACCTTCCCGGGTAGAAAGTTTTTATACTAAAGCCCTTGTAGATTTGCAGCCGACAAGGAATGTTTAAAGAATGCCTTACACAGGAGAAAGATGGGGTCAGGACCTTGCAAGGGAGCCAGTTGCCCCCCCCCCCACTAGATTTGAGGGAGACAATAGCCCAAGTACTGGAACAAATGGTCCCTGGAGTCGTGAGACAAGATGACCCCACCTTCTACAGGAGCCCTTATCCGGCATATATCGACAGGGACTTTCCCTTGCCTAGAGGGTACAGAGTGCCTGATTTCACTCGTTTCTCAGGAGAGGATGAGATGACCCCTCTGGAGCACATATCGCGGTTCACCCATCAACTTGGGGAAGCTGCGACTAATGATTTTTGGAAGTTGAAGTTGTTTCGAAATTCGCTCACATGAGATGCCTTTACGTAGTACGCTAGTTTACCTCCTGGATCAGTGGCATCGTGGGCTGATATGCAGTCTAGCTTTATGAAAGCGTTTGCGCGGCTGGACTCGCCCCAGTCGATCTTTGAGGTCATGCGCTTGAAACAAGTCGCTGGTGAGCATCCGGGGCAGTTTCTGATGCGCTTGCGAAAAGCGTTGCTTCGCTGTAAACCGGCAATCTCGGAAAGAGACCAGCTCATCGTGGCATTAAATGCCTTGTCCATCCCCTTCAAAAAGAAATTACAAGGGGAAAGGTTCACCGACCTGTATGACCTCGCCAGAAGAGCAACTGAGTACCACCAGTTGTTGGTGGAAGAAGCTCAGTCTACGCGCACTTATCAGCTAGAGGCTGTCGAGGTAGACATGGCTGAGTTCATAAAAGGAGAGGCCACCGTTTGTGAGCCATTAGCATGGAGGAATTCCAAAGCGAAGGTGTCCCAGAAAACAGGGGAAGAGAGAAAATATTCCTTTGATATAGATAAAGCCGATGCGATTTTTGATTGGCTTTTCCAGCTAAAGCGGATTAAACTAAAACCAGGTCATAGGACCCCCCAGACGGATAGAGAAAAGTCTAGGAACTTTTGCAAGTGGCACGGGTCATTTACACATACGACCAATGATTGTTTGTCTCTCAGGAACATTATTCAAGACCTTATAGAGGCGAAAGAATTGTCTTTCCCTGAAGTTGACGAAGTTACTATGGTCGACGAGAAACCTTTTGATGATGAAATTGCTATTCGATCAGACCATTGCTGCCGTTGAGACTCTCGATGGTATGCTTCCCATCTCCACAGACGAAGGACCATCCAAAGTCCAAGTCTCTGTGGAAGATACAACCCAGAAGGAACCTCCGATCGCCATGACGGTGGAACCCTCTATCTCTGAGCCCTCTGTGCCTGAGCCCTCTGTTAAGGGTTCTACTGCGGGTAGTGATGCACTCACTGTCGCCCCCACTGCTGAGATCGCCGCGTCTGATGAGGAGGTTGAAATCCCCCCTGCTGATGATGTGCTTGACGAGTCTGACAAGGAAGTTCCCGATCGTGTCATCACCGTCTCCCCTAATCTCAAGCTAAAAGGAGTAGCTTCTGAGCCGCAGAAGGCATTTCGGAAGCCTGCAGCCACTCCTACCAAAAAGCTTCACCATGATGCCATGAAATCGGTTTAAAAACTGCGGCTAATGGACTTGATATTGTCCCTCTGCTGGATAGAATCGGTTTAAAAACCTTCTGTGAGACCTATGCAGAGCTTCCTGTCTCTTGTTTGAGAGAGTTTTATGCGAACATCACGTTCCATGAATAGGGTCCGCATGCCAAGTACATAAAGACAGTCATGGAAGGGGTCACACTGGTATTCTCTGCCCATGATGTGAATCAATTGTTCAGCTGTATGGAGCATGATCCTCTGATGGACATGGGAAGAGAAGAATTCCATAGCATCATCTTGGGACAGAAGGTCCACGCGACCAAGTACCTTGAGCCCACCAAGCTGGATCTCAAAACGTGCATTCTGCATCGAGTGGTTCCGTTCTGCCTTCTACCAAGAACTGGAAGCATCGACACCATCACCTCCAATGATGCAAAGTTGATGGGTCATATCCTGAAGGGCATTCCTTTTAATCTTGGTTTGCTGGTGTTCTCCCACAAGAAAAGATGCTGCAATACGGCTGAGAAAGCTCTCCCTTATGGCCAGGTAATCGCCGGCCTTCTGAAATTGGCTCATGTCTCTACTGATGCTTCTACTTTTCATGAAAAGTGGAAAGTTGGCACTTGTGGACAACAAATTATAGCCAGCATGCATTGTGTGAGAAAGGGCTCTACCTGGACCCTGAAAGGGAGGTCACAGGATTCTGCGCGTGATGATGAGGATAAGCTTTTGGAGGCCAAGAAGAATGCTGAAGCATCTCCTGCTCGACTCTCTACTGCTAAGTCTGCTAGTCGGAGATGTCCTTCTTCATCTGCTGAAGCTCAAGTCTCTGTGGATAACACGGCTCTCCTCAACTTTGGGGAAGACATCCGTGTCCTTCAACGAATGGTCACTGACCTAATTCGCTTAGTGGAACGCTAGGACAAGCTTCTGCGCGAGCATCTGGAAAAGGATTCTGTTGAGTCTGAGGAGTCATCTCCTTAGTTGCTGTTTCTTTTTCTCTTCTGCATTTCTAGCCAGACCAAAAACTGCTTTCTGTGGTCTACTAGAAATTAATAATTGCCACCTAGTGGACACCTTCTGCACTATATTCTGTATGATGGTTTTGCACTCTCTGCTCTACCCTCTACGAGAATTAAAACTACCATCTGCACATTGGTTATGAATGCTATGTCATACGTTTTGCAAGAAATTTACTCTTCTTTATCAACCTATATTCATCTTCTTTTTGATATGACAAAAAGGGGGAGAAAATTGTGTTGAGGGGGAGTATCTAGCTCTATATTGGTTATAGAAAAATCCTAGATTTTCTATAACTTTAATGGGTCGTAGAAGACTATACCGTCTACGGTGTAGATGCTTATGAGACTTATACAGCTCATAATCAGTGTAGAAGCTTATGAGGCTAATACAGTTCATAATCGCAACCTTCTGCAGGGATTGCGATTCGTGATCTTTTAAAGTTACTATTACTGGGAGTGTAAAAATGAAATACCACCTTTTTGTCGGGCTAAATATAGAAGCTCCACGCTCTGTATAAATCACAAAAGCCTTTGTGCTCTGTGAAAAATCTTCTTTATAACAGAAGCTTCTATGCTCTGTTTCACAGAAACCTTATGGTTCTATAAAATCGTGAGACTCATACTCTCACCTATTAAGGAGGAGTTAGGGGGAGTTCTTTCAAAAACATTTCCCTCAACGATGAATGTTTTGTCATCATCAAAAAGGGGGAGATTGTTGGGATGGTTTTGATGATGAACCGGACCCTCTGTACCACAGAAGGTCGAACATTCTACTCTACAGAAGCTTCTTATATTAAGGGTTTTATGTAAGAATCATTTTGTAATTAAATGATTAGTTGATGATTATTTAATTATGAAATAAAATCCCATCGATCAAGATAATTATCTGATCGAATCATATTGATTTAGTAACCAAATAATCATATTAGAGATAATATTTTTTATATAAGGAAATGTATCTCTCTATATATGGAAAGGTTCTATTAGATGGTCTACAGGTATCTGTAAGCTCTTATAACCTCTACATGACCGCTATTTGGTTGCAAATCACTCACACCTGTCCAGATACATTCTCAAGTGTGTCTTTATCAGGATGGAATGAATCATTACCCATATGGAAATAAATCAAAGAACTATTTCCATCTGGAGAAGGTTATCGAGCAAAACCTTCTGCGATACCTTCTGTGATGCACTCACTATTCATGGAAAATATATCATGATCTCATTCTGATTTATTTTCTATCTGAATACTTGCACGTGTATGTTATTATTCATTTTGTCTACTAACCTTTAATTTCTTATTTTGCAGATTGTTAATTTAACTTTTCCTTTTTGCATTTTCTTCCTTGAACTTTGTGTATAAAAGGGCCACGCCTTCTCAGTCAAAAATAACTTTTGAATTCCATTGTAATTTCTAATTGAGAGCGTGAGTATGAGCTTGAGCATTCATTCTTTCGTTCGTTCGAGTTAGTCACACGAGGAGCACTAACGACGGAAGGCTGTATCGTCGGTGAAGCTTTCTGGGAGAGTGACTCAGGGGCCACGAGGGACTCGGCTGGAAGCTGCAGGATACGTTGTTGGAAGCGTGTGTACGTGGGCAACTTGTAGTGGGCCGGAGAGAAGGGCAGAACCTTGGGAGCACAGAAGGTGAAGGACTGACCAGCTTCTGTTGCGTAGTGTTCTATGTGTAGGAACCTAGGACGGAGGCTGCCGTCTGCTTGCGTGGGGTTTGCCACGAGCTTCCGCAGGGTCTGCTGCGTGCTTGCGTAGGGTATGCTACGTGCTTGTGAGGAGTACGCCACATAGTCGCTATCTCGAGGAGATCGTGTAGGTCGTGTGAAGCCGCCGGAGGGAAAATCCATCTTTGAACAGATATCGCTGTTCGCTTGCATAGGATTCGCTACGTGCTCGCGTGGGGTACGCCACGAAGTCGTATCCTTAAGAGGATTGCGCATTTGGTTACCTTTGTAAGTCACACTCACGTGTGCAACTCTTTGTAGCACAGAACTCTACAGTCTGTGCATACATTTTCTTTATCACTTTTGCTACAGAACCTTACGGTCTGTTTAGTAGAAGATCGACAACTCTTGGCACAGAATCTTTCAGATCTGTGTTTTATAATTAAGTCATTTCCTATACAAAACCTTCTGTTGTGGATTGATATCCTTGGTACGGAATCTTACGGACTGTGCAACACTTTCTCTAAGACGGAGTCCTTGGATGTGTTCTATAGAAGGTTGACGCTTACAGTACAGAATCTCTTGATCTGTGCTATAGAAGGTTAACACAGAACGTTCTGGTCAGTGTCGTGCTTACCTTCTTCGACACAGAACCTTCTGGTTTGTGTTGTGCCTTACTTTCTACGATACAGAACCTTCTGGTCTGTATTGAGCCTAAGTTACTATAGTACAGAACCTTAGTGTTTGTGCTACGTAACAAGCCTCTACGGTACAGAATCTTCTGGTCTGGGCTCTGCCACTCAAACTTCTATTGTACAAAACCTTCGGCTCTGCTTTTAGTTGATATCATTTGTGTAACTTGTACTGAGATACATTTGAGTTGAAACCATCCAAATATCTGGGTGAAGAGTGGACGTAAGCAATTTGCTCAACCACTATAAAAATCCTTGTGTCCAATCAAACAAATTGCGAACACACTCGAACATTCTGCTGTACAGAAACCTATCTACGGTTCTGTTTAACAGAAGCTTCCTTCCGCTGCGGGGTAAAACGAAAAAGTGTTAAAATCCGAATTTGGTAATTAACACTAATTCACTCCCCTCTTAGTGTAACAGATACCCTAGACGTCTTCCGAGGGACTAATAGCAATCTGAAACTTGGACCGTCGGCCGCGGACAGCATATGCTCGGCCATTAGAGCCGCCAACATTTTATTGGCAGATGAAAGTATTAAGCATGGTGTTCACAAAATAACATCTAACTTAAATAATTTAAAATCTACAGCGTCCCTCTCGGCCATTTGAGGCAAGTGGTTAGCAGCCATGACTCGACGTTGCTGTTGGTTGGAGATGGTCCTGTTGACCGATGAGGCAGTGTCTTGAACTGAGGTTATTATACCTTTGAAGGGGTGAGCCCGATACGTTGTCCGAGAAAATTCCAAGTTCTCATGCACAACGATCGAGTCCCTTAGCTGGGAAGTCCCTATCACGCCTTCTTTGAGTTTGATCCGATTCAGCCAAAGAGAGAACGAAGAAACCAAGCATAAAACCATGGTGCTTGTCGATACACGTCAATTCATCGAACGCAAACCCTCTTGGACCTACAAACTTCGAACTTTGTGTTCGTGATCAATGAAGTAGCGGGGAGTGGGCCTGAGAATTGACACAGTTTTGGATGGTTAAGTTCTCCGAATCGATGGTATGTGAAATCTCCTCTACCTTCACCAACGGAAGGGGTCCACTCAACAATAAAGGAAACAAGCTGGCAAAAGAGTTTGCAGTCCAAATGGTGCAAATCTAAACATCTCACGTCAAAAAGGAAAACGTATACTCTTTTATCGTTTCAGAGTGGAAATCAGTATGTACTTCTATGCTGAGCTTGGTAGTTGGGAGCTTTGTTCCAATTTAACCTTGTTTTTCAAAATAATTCGCGAAATGACCTCGTCAGTTTGGAAATTCATAAAATAACCTTGTGAAATCGGCCTTTGAAAGGCCGACTTCAATTCCTTAAAGAAGTCGGCCTTTGAAAGGCCGACTTCATGAATAATATAAAAAAAAATATATTTTGGATGGAAGTCGGTCTTTGAAAGGCCGACTTCCATTGAATAGGAAAAAAAAAACAAGGAAACGGGGGATTGTGGGGTATTTGTTTTTTTTTTATTTGATGGAAGTCGGCTTTTGAAAGGCCGACTTCCCTAAAATTTTTTATTTTTATTTTTATTTTTATGAAGTCGGCCTTTCAAAGGCCGACTTCTTTAAGAATTTGAGGTCGGCCTTTCTAAGGCCGATTTCACGAGGTTATTTGCGGAATTTCGAAATTGACGAGGTTATTTCGCGAATTATTTTATAAATTAAGGTTAAATTGGAACAAAACTATGGTAGTTGAAGTGATCCGATATTACTAACTTATAGAGACCACCAAACCAACGGTTGTAATCCATTGCGTTTGATGAGGTCGGAATCCCATGGGCAATGTAATTGTTTTAGGTGGGCGGCTGGTTTCCGAAAACTAATTTTCAAATTGCGCATCAATGAATCGAAGAGCCTTATAACGACCCCCCCAAAAACATGTTGGGGGATGTATAGTAGTTCATCGGTTCGAGCGAACGGCCATGAACTTAACATGAGTGAAGACACCACAAGATTATATCCATCATCGTCCGTCAAGTGGAATGTAACGTGAGATAGAGTAAAGTGAAGGAAGGGACAAGATGATGCATACACTGCAACTCACATTATTGAAAAACGCCCACAGAAGTCAGAGAAAGCTCAGGGCATTGAACAGAACGTGAATGATGAGATATACTTCGACGGCATGATTAGTTACTCGGCCACGGGCCTTTAAAGATCAGTCTGTCCTACCAAATGAGGCTACAGTCAACCAGCAGTATACTTGCTGTGGTTGGGAAGCCGCAACGCCGGAAGACTTTAACGTCACATACCTCCAAGGAAATGCGACACTCCTCTGCGAAATCATTGATCGACAAATTACATGAGCAAAGGCCGTGTCTCTGTATACCCTATGTGAGGTGTAGTATCGAAATTGTGTTGCTGGGGCACGTCGCTTAACCCGGGAAACTACCTTGAGGACGGCTCTCTGATAGTCGCCAAATAAATAATGCCTTCCCCCACAACGTCCGCTCCTCGTATGGACATCAACGATGCAATCCGCGGGATCCAAAAGGAATGAGGCAGCCACAATCAAAGCAACCGTCGTCGTCATCATCCCTTTGCTGAGTCTCATCTTGCTCTTTTCGGTTGTGGCTTCTCCTCGCCATCTTAATTGCCCTTATAAATAGTGCCCCTTCTCTTACAATTGTTACTTGAGATACATCATCGCTCATCATGCAAGAACTAAATTTCTGAGGTAACTCTTTCTTAGCAAATATCACATTAAACAATGTGATCTGTGGGATCTATGGTGAGGGTCTTGATTCGCATGCTTGATTATAATTGCAGCTAGAAGTTTGGCTCAACAACTCATGGGTGAATATGTTATGATAGACTACTTGCAGGAGCGTGTGAAGGGAAGCACGCTGTATGGGTTTGAAGGTGGTCCTGCTGGGATCATGAAATGCAAATATGTGTTTTGGTTGCCAATGTTTTTTCACGGAGACTCTCTTACATCATGCGATTCTATAGTTGAAGAAAGTTCTCCAAAAGCAGAGTCAAACACATGTTGTACATGCATCCCACGGCTTGAAATCCATCTGATTGAAATTGGTAGTTTTGATCTTTTTTTATGGTCTACCTAATCAACCATTCTTTTTTTTACTTATCAGTTAGGGTGGCTTTGACATGATTTGCAGTGGCAGAGAGAAGATAGAAACTCCAGAACAGGTAAGGCCTGAAATGTGTTTTAGATCCACTTACTTCTATGCTTTGGGTTACGCTGCCGGGGCTCTTCTTCAGAGTGGGAAAACTGGATTGATTTCTTCGGTCAGAACTATATTCTTCTCTCCTTTTTGAGTAAATTACACTGAATTCTCCCTCTTGAAACTGAAGTATCTGACATAGTCATCCGTGTTTTATTCCACGTAATGATTCGATCAGGTTGGGAATCTGGCCGCTCCCGTTTCAGAATGTATTGTTGGGGGCACTGCAGTGACTTCATTGATGGACGTGGAGAGGAGGCATGGTATGGCAGCTTTGTGAAATTACTTATTACACAACATATAGGGACTCAAATGGCTGAATGTTGTGAAGGACATGAAGCTTACAATATTGCGTCGGGCGATTGAATTGCTTCGAGTCTGAGTCTTAAACAGCCCACTTTCAATTCATATTTCAGTCAGAAGAATGGTGGCCGGCATATAGGAACAGTCAGTTTTGGCGGAATGCGTCTTTACGTTGTTAGATGAGTTATCCTGGACGGAGTTGTGTGCATAGCATATGCATGAAAGGATAACCGATTTGAGTATCTCATAAAATATTGGCTAATGTCTCAGGTAAGTACAAGCCTGTGATTAAGAAGGCTATGGTGGAGCTTGACGGTAAGAAATTTATACTCTTGTCTCCTCTCTATTATCCCAATCAATATCGCAGAAGAGTCTTCTGAACTCATCGTGCCAACTTACGTCCAGGTGCGCCGTTCAAGAAATTCGCGTCACTACGGGAAGAATGGGCGGTCAAGAACTGCTATATCGGCCCTGGTACCGCCACCACCTTTCCGATCAGTGCTTTCCCAGGCCTTTTGTCCACATTCTCTAACAGCCTTCTTTCTTCATTTCACGTTGCCATGGCAGGTCCCATTCAGTTTGTTGGCCCAGCGTCCGATGTAGTCAATCACACGCTTTTGTTGGAGCTTGGCGCCCTCGACTAGACCACACTCACTCCCAGTGAACGGAACGGACACACTGGGGTTGGCTCTTATCCACTTATTCTGGATTGAATCATCTGAGGCTCGACATTTTATTTTTTGGGATAAAGAGACAATCTGGAAATGATTATTTGCCATGGAGAAAAGACTAATTGACTGTGGAGGGTTGTCTTCTGGCTTTCTCATTAGTTACCATATAAAATTGTTAGCTTTTTATAATATTGAATCTGATGATAAATTAAGTAAGGAATTTGTAATATGAAAAATTAAGAAATAAAACTAATTTATATTATTTGAGAATTCCTTCTCACAAGTTTTTGATATGAAAAATGATTTCGTTTTCTATTTTTTATATAATCTGCTTGGACGTTCGTTACTCCGAACGACATCACTATGAACTAACTCATAATGTCCATATCTCGTTCGAAACGCAGTTTTCGGAACACTTCTTCCATTACTCCAATCTCATGATTGTCTGATCTCAAGTCGATATTCGAATATACGACTGATCCCTGCAATTGATCGAATAGATCATCTATTCGAGGAAGTGGATGACGGTTTTTGATTGTTTGTTGGTTCAACAACCTGTAATCGATACACAATCTCATCGAACGAACCATCTTTCTTTTTCATAAATAATACGGGAGAATGATTTAGCCTATGGAGACCACCCCGGTTAGGGATCATCCCCATCGAAGACGGAAGATTCTGCCCCCTTAAGCTATGGACTTGGAAATGCAAATACCGATGTCATAGCTAAAAGTATGCTGGTTATGTTGGCTATGGCATGACTACCATCAAATAGAGGTAAACTTCTACACGTCCATTTCATTCTTTAAACTGATCACAGGTGTTGAGTCTTTGTGCTCCTTGCTGTGATTAGTGGATTTGGATGAATCTCTCTTGCGATAAAATGAGAAATGTGTTCATAAACTTTGGAAGCATAATTTTGAATGCTCTTGAAACAATTTTGATCCAAAGCTTCGAAATATCCTTCGTTGTCAACAAAACAATAGAACAACATGAGAGGAAGTATACGTTCCCAATTTCGTCTAATCCTTCGATTCCTACGGATGAAGATATCCTGACGAAATTATACAAATGGAAGTATCAAAGCTCCACTTCACCTTTCTTATAAATTATATTACATGAGCAAATTTCATTTCTACTCTAAAAGAATCAAATTGCACGATGACACTTGTTTTCTTGTCATCTGTTTGATAGATACATGAGCAACCTTATACAACGGTTACAAAACCAGAGTAACCACTTCGTCAAACCTTTGATTCTATCGGACGAAGACGTAATGACGAAACCATACAAAAGGGAAGTACCAAAACTCTACTTCACTTTTCTTACAAATGAAGTTACATGAGCAAACTTTATTCTTCCTCTAACAGAAACAAGTCACATGAACTTATTTATTTATCGCCATTTATTTGATAGGTACATGAGCATCCTTACACAACAGACATTAGGCAAGAGTAACGATTTCGTTAACCCTTTGATTCCTACGGACAAAGGCGCAATGACGAAATATAATAAGGGAAGTATCAAAGCTCTACTTCGTCTTTCACATAAATGAAGTTACATGAGAAAACTTCATTCTTATTTTAAAAGAAATAAGTTACATGTGTTCATTTGTTGTCCGCCATCTGGCGAGTGTAGCTACATGAACATCCTGCATTATGAACAAAGGCGTGGGCGGTCGGGTGGAAGATTTCGAACCAAAACTTCGAGATTGCCTTTATTGTCAACAAGGATGAACACATCGAAAGGGATTATCATCTACACTACTCTCTAACAAATTTCTTATTATTCCCAGACGGAGTCATACCTCCATTTCCCCAGCTAGAGTTCGTTACAAAAATTGCATTCCTCAACAAGAGTAGAATATACAAGCATATTCTTCGTCGTCTTTGCTGATCCAACTGTTGCAGAGAGAGTCGTTCGGGAGAAGCACATAACTAACGACAGAACTGTAAGACTATGACCTCTGTTTAGTATGTTTCTCTGTGGCAAGTACCCCGGATGTTGTTTGCTAAGTGTACCCCGGATTCTGTTTGCAAGTACCTCGGCCTAGCACTCGCATGGCGGTTCGGACGATACGAAGATTCGAGCCCGCTCCCCAATGCCCAACCGGTCGACGTCACGACTCGAGCGTCGGACATTGCGCCTAACTGGGCCTGCACGAGCCCTCGTCAACCGTCCAAGTTTTCCTAAGAGACGGGCGAAAGGCGGAGCATGATCCAAAGAAGGAATTTTCGGGAGAAATCTGGAGTGGCTGGTGTCGTCCGTTCCTCATCCAAAATGGCTCTGTAAAAAGGTTGTTGTTTAACCTAGGTAAACGATACAGAGTCGCCACAAACTTAGTTTTGAAAGTTGGTTTATGTCGGAAAACCAAAGTAGGATTTGGTGATTCCTATTTACTAACTCTTACATTCTAACATGTGAAAAATGAGGTGGCGTTTGCACCAAAAGATTTGTTGTTGTTTAATGGGTATTGGACCAGATCCGGGCATGACTTCCAATTCATCTCAATATTTTACCGGCATTAGACCCGTTTCGGGCTCTTTAGGCTCGAACTCATGTGTATTTGTTTGGCAAATAACATGCGACGATAAGCCTATGGGCCTAAGGTATGCAGACAGGCACATACAATTATTGAGATCAAAGGGGGTGGGAAAGGATGGTGACCGTGGGCCTATGCACTTGGGCCCATGGCTCGTTACAAGTGGATTTTTTATTTTTTTGGGGTGGCCCGCACAACCCCTTTTACCTCTTGTGGCAGTTGAGTCACTTGATGGTCTTGACACCGCGTTTTTATGCGCGAAAAGATTCACGCACATTCAACATTCCTTCAAGAGGCTTGGGCCGGGACTTCGAAATTTGTGCGTCCGTTGTACATGCATCGATCAAAGGCGAAATGTAAGTTATGAGAGATGGTAGCTTGCAGAAATTAACATATGTTTTACATAAATAAAAGAATGATCATGTTCATCAAACACAATGTAATCTAATCATATTAGAAAGAGTTACACAATCACGAATCACAACGAACACAGATTGCACACAGTACAGAAAACGGAATATAACTTTGGCTTGGATTGTCCGATTCAATCGAAATTTAGACTAACAAATCCGAAACTTAATGACGAGTTTGAACGTTAAATTTTATGAAAATCTAAAGGTGCAATCTCTCGAGATCAAGGAACCAAATTGGCTATCCAGAAAAGCGAAACAGTTTGCACAGACGGTGTCATTCCTATCATATCTTCATCCTCGAATGTCCAATCACAGAAAGGTAAAGTGATAAAGAATATGTTTGTAAAATTTCACATGGATCCAACGGTTGGATCGTAAGAAATACAGGTATAAAAGTTTAGACCATTTTGTAGACTGAGTCTGACTTCGGCCTGGCAAAGTTCGGGGAAGAAAATGAAAAACTTTACATCCTAAAAACGAAAAAATGTCCATGATATGTCAAAATCATTAGATAAAATGAAGAACACATCTACAAAATTTGGCGATGAACCAATGGTGGGATCTGCCGTTATTACATAAAGAAAATGATTGCAACATTCAGCAGACTTTACTCAGTATACAGTCTGTTCGCGAGATTGTTTTGTATTATGTTGGAAACTTCAACAGTTGATATATATGTTCATAGAACCGTCTTGAAGTTTTATTTAGCTTTGAAAAATTTGATTAAGATACAACGGTTAGATCTCTCGAAATTTTCCCAAAAACGATAATGCAACAGGCTGTCCTACTGCGGCCAGCGAAAGTGGCGGCCGTTTCGGGAGCAATAACCCGATCCTCGATCAACAAAAAATTAAAACAAAAATAACCCCAAGATCATTAGTCATTGCAGATCATTTGACTTTTGGTTTCGTGGTTCGAAAACGTCCATAACCTCTTCGAAAATCCAGCTTTTGGAGGCATTCTCGCAGAAAACAATGGAAATAGAAGGCAGGAAGATGTCCCGGGACTTCCGTGCCATAAATGAACGTAAAATCGACTCTCAAAGCTATTGTGAAAGCTTTGAGGTCTAAGAGACATGAAAATGCGTTTAGTGACAGCGCAAATGATTAAGACTTTTTTCCGCCGTGATTTAATACCGGAGGAAGGTGGCGTGCCGGTTGTCCTTTGTCTGTAACTTCGGCTGTCATGATCTTGTCCGAAGGCTCGTTCCTCACCCCATGGTGTGTGTGATAGTCCACGGAAGAAAGCGAACAACGGAGGGAGGGTGTCAGCTGGTAGGCTGGTGGGGAGACTTTGGCTCATTAGCACTGGATAGAGGGAGTCATTGGCTCCGATTTCTGTGTGTACGTCAGGGAGGAGTTGGCCTCCGGTTGTATGTAGAGGGGGGAGGAGTTGGCCACCGATTGCTGGAGGGGTGGAGCGTCCGATTTTCCTGAGGAGAGGATGAACCTCTTTGGCTCTTTGGAAGGAGAGGATTTTTAGATATCCTGATTGATTTTTTTTACGTTTAATTATTGTTTAATTGGAGATCGTATGAAGGGTATCGTTTGATTGCAAATTGTGTCTCCGATAGGGGATTGTGAGATATTTTCTTTTTTGGAAAGGGATGCGTGTGAAGAGAGGAATCAGGGGAAAAGTTTTGCCCCAAAATCTTGGATTGATCGGCGAATTCTACAATCAGATTATTGAAAATAAATTTTTGATTGAATGTGATTTTTTCATGATTTTTCAGGTTTTCAAGATTTTATGTGATTTTATATTATCCCTTATTTTTATTTATTTATTGTTTTTATTATTATTAGTTAAAATTTGGGGTATTACATTAAGACATTGCTTCTTTCGATCGATGTTCTCCGTCTCAATCTTGTGGAAACACCTCCAAGTACCAGTTACTCGTAGTGTCAGCTATTCCTGACGTGTTCGCCCTTCCGGCTTGTCCAGCTAGTCACTTCCGGGACGAACACAGTGTACCGAGTCCCCCACAAAAACGCCCTTTCCATTGTCCCGGGCGATGTTGAAAGTTACGTGATGACTACTTTCTCTCCAAGCATTGCCTTTCGAGGGCAAACACATTCACTGTGAGCGTATGCTCGGAAACGATCTCAAAGGACATAAAACCCATAATTACCTTGTAGTCATCACCCGCCAAGTCATAGCCTATATTATGGAAAGGTTGTTCCTAGAAGATACTAAAATTCAAATACAATAAATTTGCTGACATGGATTATGGAAAACTAGGTCGGGACAATAAATTAATTTACAAATACGAGTAGGATAGAGAAACAAAGGCATGAATCATGGACAAAATAATAAACGAAATCCAAATTGCAACAAAGAAGAGGGAAAATATTTGTGAAATCCTTCTATCCATGTCTGGAGGGAGTCGTCCTCAAAGACCCGTTTTGACGAGAAAAAGCTGGAAGACTTTAAGTTGCAAGAACCATGTAGGTATCGTCAGTGATGAGGGACTTGACTTGGAGGAGGGCCTTCTGGTGGATGGAGTTAGAACCATCATACTCCTTGTTTTACTGTTTTGTGAGAGTATATTTTACTTATTATTGGTAGACTTCGACATCTATATTAATTTATTGTCCGGGCTTAATTTTTGGATCCTCCATGTGTCTAGAATACATAAATTCTGGGACACAGGCCTTTAAGTAAACTAAGGAGCATGGACAAAGAAAGGCCTTTCTCGATCGAATCAAATCAGTGGATCCAAGCAAAATGCATTAAGCGAAGCAAAGGATAAAGCGAGTCCCGGCGAAGGACATAAAGCGAAGTTATCCAAACGATGCACCTGAAGCGAAGCTGATCTGGTGAAGGATAAAGCATAATTATCCAAGCGAAGCACATCAAGAGAAGTTGATCGAGTGAAGGACATAAAGTGAAGTTTCCAAGCGGAGCGTAGTAGTAGACCCACCAAGGGAGGATATGAGACACCACTTAAGGGCACATGGCAGGTCCAATCTACTCAGAAGAAGGACGTGGGTTCGTTTGAAAATGTGTGACGCCTGAAGAAATGGAGATTACTCAATAAGATTACGCTAATTTTGTAGAAAGGGGTTAGGATTAATATTATAAATAGGATCTTTTAGGTCTTGTTAATAGGCATTCAATTAAAAACAATTGTTAATCTCGTTTTCTTTGATCATCTGTGTTTGTACTCATCAATGGCATTTGTAAGTTTTTGTCTTACTTAAATGCTTTTGTGTGCGGTTTTTGGATTTGTTATTCACGTGTTTCTCTAACGAGGATGAAGGATAAATCCCTCCTTCGATTGAAACTTAGACTCCACACGTTCTTGCCAGGGGTGAAAGGTCAAGCCTCCTTTGACATGAATCATTCATTCTAATCCTTTGACTTGTCGAGCTCAGCGACCACAGATTCAGGCGCCTCGACTTCATCGTCCATTATCGCCGCCACCTCCGCCTCCAGCACCGGCGTCATCCATATCCGCGACCAGCCCATCCCCGCCGTTGTCGACGCATGCCCAAGGTAGCACCAGGAGCCAACTCCCAAATTGGAGCTTTACAAAACGCGTACTGCAGCGAAAGCTTCGACACGTCCTGCCTCCCTCAGCCTTTGCCGACGCCGTCCATCAACAGCCACTCCACCCCAGGTTCTCGGCGTCCTCAGTTCTGACCTTAAAGAGCTCCAAAACACCGACGACCAGCGGCCTCTCCTCGCCCCCGTCGCCCCACTAACCAAACGCGCAACCAATGCTCGTCTCTTGCGGATTCGCTCAGACAAGGACGCTCGATTCCCCCCAGTCTCCGATGGTCAAACCCTCCGCAAGCCTCAAAATCAGGTTGCTCTCGACGAGCCAAAGTCCCTCAGACAATCTACTTTGCGATGGCGGCTCCTCTTCTTCAAATGCTAGCTGCCTCGTCTCGCCGGTCCTTCCTCTCACCGTCACAGCCATGTGGTCTTGCCTTCCGCAGAGAGCTTTTTCTTTTTTCTCTCGTGTGCAATCCCAATTGATTTGGTTGGTATGAATATTTTAATTAAAAAACTCATTTTGATTGATATTTCAATTTTATCCATGCATGCTTACGAGAGTTTCGGTAAAACATTGATATAGTTCGTGTGCTCTTAATCAAACTTCGATATTTTTCAATGGTGCTCATTTATTAAGTTATTTTTCTAACCAAATATGATTATTTTTGTCTATTCAAATTATTATGATATCTTACTTAGACATCATTTTATCATTTGCTTTACAGAAAAAAAAAAGAACGAGAATTCTGAGAAGACCATAAAAATGGACAGCGAGGGAATCAACTGCAACCGAATCTCCACAGGCACATGGGGCTTCGACAATATGATTAAGTTTATTAATGACATAATAAATTCAACAAGGGTTCTGGCCTCAGAACACGAACTCAAGAGTAAACTCGTTGGAACGGCCTCATCCCCCTCTCATTCCCACCCCGATCTCATTCCCACCCCGACTGGCAGAAGGTTTCTTTCTTTCTCTTATTCCTCTTCTTCCATTATCTTTTCTTAACGATATGTACTTTTTTTCTTCTTTTGAAAGGCACGCGGCAACAATGACGACCGTTGAATCTCCAGCGAGCTACCCCGGCGATCTCCCGGCGCCGCAACCGTTCCCGACCGCCGTGATAGCCTCAATTGCTATCTTGGCGGTTCTTTTTATTGCATTTTTCGCACTTGTACTGTGGTACAAGTTCATGTTCGTAGGTGACGACCAGGGTGCCGAGCAGCCCCAGCAGGTGGCCGACCTTGGTGATCTTCAGGAGGTCATGTCTGAGGCTCCCTACCCGGTGACTGATGAAGAGGAAGAACATCCGCCGGTGCCCTTCTCTATCGGCTAAAACCGGTTACGGTAGTAGTTTATCATTGGTTGATGTGTAGCTGAGAATGAGATGTACTTAATGTCGATGATCAGTGTAGCTCTGTCTTGTCTAGTGTTTTAATTAACATGGTTAATTTATGTCACGATCAGTCTAATGGACAAAGAGTGCTCCTACATTTACTTCAACCTCAACAAAATGCCGCTGGTCGTCTGCCAAAGGGAAGAAACCCCTTTCCTTACATTGCCCGACAATGTCCACCTCCCCTTGTCAAAATCCGACTGTGCAAGTCGTCCCTCAGCACCTTGTTTCCTTCCTAAAAAGAATTTTTGTGTTCCCTTGGCAATAATAACTTAGTCCCCAAAGAAATGAATTACATATATATCTTTATTTCATGTTTATTTTTAATAAATTACATAGCTAGCAACAATGACGGGGTTGAATCTCCCCGGGCGATTTATAGCTTGTTTCCCATTTTCTTTTTATAAATAAATCGAGAGGAATAATTAATTATTAATGTGTTTTGGAGCTGTGATTATTGAAATAATTATTTTGTAATAAGGTAGGGTAAAAAATATTATAATTAAATGTCATAACAGTTGGGTGCGCATGTGCCCATTCAAAAGGGAAAAAAATATTAATATGAATAAAATTAATTTAATTGTAGCTTTTAGCTTAAGATGGATAAGACAGTTTATTTATTTATTTTATACTTTTAAAATATGAGGTTCTAAAATTAAAATAAAATAATTATAGCAATGGCATATTGAAGTGAAATAACTTCAAAACATTTAATGGATGAATCAGGCAGCTAGTTTCAAAAAATAAATCCAATTAATTGTGGGGATATGTTTTTCTAAATTTGGATTGAGAAAAAAAAAGTAATGTTTGTGTTTTTATGTAGCTACAAAAAGGAGGAATGGACCATATATCTTTTTTTTTTTTAAACCCTAAACAACCATCATAAGTGTAAAAATTTAAAATATTGGAATCTCGAATCCATAATGTCAAAAGATTACAGATCATCCAATTGC
Source organism: Melastoma dodecandrum (assembly GCA_029817715.1). Taxonomy (NCBI): domain Eukaryota; kingdom Viridiplantae; phylum Streptophyta; class Magnoliopsida; order Myrtales; family Melastomataceae; genus Melastoma; species Melastoma dodecandrum. The sequence continues at coordinate 836,443 of JARUPY010000537.1, read as the reverse complement.
TTTCCAATAGATAAATGAATATACACATTTTTCTTTTAGAGTAGTGTAGAAAGGAGACATGGATTTGAACAAGTCATATATGCCGTGTTTGTTGTGTTGTTCATAGTCCTTTCATCAAAGTCATGAACTCCGCCAAGATCATACACACGAAGACGAAGTGTTCGATCGATGCCAGACAGTCTTGAATAAACCACGTCTATTTGACATAGAAGTGATGAAGGTCGTGTTCATTGCAGAAAACATCGGGAAAAGTGAGAGACTGCGTCAACATATACAAACCGCAGGCTCCAGATCATCCATCCTCTGTTGATGCAGATTGGTTATTCCTCTTCAAAAGACGAAGCACCACAGCGGGTATCTTCTCTTTTGGATAAGGATGCCCTGATGGGACGATCCCGATCCTAGGAACAAATAAACAGCCACATAATGTATTCGAGACAATAGCCCGCGTCTTTTCCACTCATCTCATATACATTTCATCATCGGTTAAGCTCACTGGGATTTCTGATTACTTATTCCCAATGTTTCGACCTGCATTGCCAAGGATTTGTACAGGCCGACAGTCCGACTCGTTCTCGGAGGAGGACTCCAGACATGGTGAGGAGGTGGATGAACTGGTGCTTGTGCTTCTTTCTAATTATATAACAATATTGATTTATTACCACTTCTGGACCATCGAAGCTCCGAAACTGACCAATCTAATGAATTAGAACATATTCCTCACCAGACCAATATTTATAATTAAAAAATTGATATGTGAATAAATAAATAAATAAATACGCATATGGATGTGATATGGGAATTACTCGTGGCTTTTGTGATACTGCTTAATTAGTTATTCAATTAATTAAAAAAATTACTATGAAGAAATGAATCGTTTATACAAACAAAAAAAGCCATAATTTATTTATTTTTATAAGATTAATACATAAATTGGTTAAAAAAACATTCGCCATTTGTATTTCTGGCTAATATGACAAACATTAATAGGCGGAATCAATTATTGTACAAAAAACTATCAAATCATGTCGTCCAAATCAATCCCAAAAGTTTAATCTCATTGAATAAAAATAATAATTGAGGGAAATAATTTTTTTTTTTCTAAATTTGGATTCAGAAAAAGAAAATAAAAAACCAAATTAGTCTTTATGTTGGAAGAATAAAGTTATTGACTTATTTGTTTATTTAGAATATTTTTTTGGCGGAAAGGATATTTTAAGCCATAAATGAACCATATTTCTTTTCTTACCCTAAACAACCATGTAAATTTAAGACATTCGAATCTCGAATGGCAATGTCAAAAGATTATAGATTATCCAATTGCTTTCCAATATATAAATAAATACACACCTTTTTTGTATTGTGGTTTAAAAGGGAGCCATGGATTTGAACAAGGCATATGCTCTGTTTGTTCTATTGTTCATTGCTTCGTTTCTTCAAAGTCATGAACTCCGCCCACTCGAAGATGAGGTGTTGACGACATCAGGAAAAGTGATAGACTGCGTCGACATATTCAAACAGCCAGCTCTAGATCATCCTCTGTTGAAGGATCACAAAATTCAGGTTTTTATTTATTCAATTTGTTTGTTTCCTTCGCATCATTATAAAAATTCATAGGGACAATTCCATGATGCAGATGGGTGATTCATCTTCGAAAGCGGAAAGCGGCGCAGCGAGTATCTTCTCTTTTGGACAAGGATGCCCTGATGGGAAGATACCGATCCTCAGAACAACTAAAAAAGATTTAATCAGAGAGAAATTACTTCCGCGCTTAGATTCAGCCTTTGCTCAACCTTTCGCCGGTCGTACCAGTGTAAGTTTTCTTGTAGGACATATAATACACAAGCATTATTCAACAAAACTGAAAGTATATAGGAGGTGTCCGAATTCCCTTTCTGTCACTATTTTTTTTTATCTTGTCAATACATGCCGGTTTTATTCCATAAAACATCATTCAGCGTGCGGGAATAGAACTTGTCCGAAATCGCTACTACGGAGAGCACTACTACGGTGCCAAAGCAGTGATAAACATTTGGTCTCCAGAGTGTAAGGGCGACCAATTCAGTGCATCCGTGATTCGGTTAGCTAGTGGCCCTGAAACAGGCGATACTAATGGTATTTACATCGGATGGGCAGTAAGTTTCCTTCCTTACATAATAATTTACGTAATCTATATTTTTCAATGACATCAATCGACATTGCAACCACAGGTTTCTCCGGCGGTATATGGAGATGATAATGCACATCTTTTTACCTTTTGGAAGGTAATTGTTTCATATTATTGTATCATATTATAATTTTTCATTCACGCTCTTCAAAGAGTGACTTCTATCCAGGGGGAAGGATCGACAGGATGCTATGATATTCGTTGCCCCGGTTTCATTCAGACAGATAAGGGAATAGTTCTCGGAGATGTTTTTAATAGGACTTCGGATTACGGGGGAATTCAGCAGCAAGTTGATGTTCACATTACCCAGGTAATGTGTCTCGAGTAATGTTTTATAGCTTTACAAAGAAAACCCTAACTAAGAATTGGATATTGTGCGTTTTTGCAGGATCCCATCACTAAGAATTGGATACTGAGTTTTGGAATTGGAAACGAAGAAAGGCAAGCTGGATACTGGCCAAAAGAACTGTTTCCTCAGATGGCGGGCGGTGCGGCAAATCTGTCTTTCGGAGGAATCACGGTGCATGGGCAAGGCACGAGTCCCCCGATGGGAAGTGGGTACAAGCCGGACAGAGATGAGAGGCACGCTGCCTTCATGAACAAGATAATGTTCTCCGGAAATTATTCGGAATTCCGCGCGCCCTTTGACTACGAAATAGACGAGGTTTTGGACAATAAAAACTGCTATGGCCTGAACAACCTTGGAATGACTGACAACTTTGGATACTTCGTCCTCTTCGGTGGACCCGGAGGACCTAATTGTTGAAAATAAAAATAAAAATTATGAAATAATATTATTTAAAGGAGGAGATAATTTCATGTCTGAATCTTTTATTTTTTTTCCATCTATTTATGTCGTAATCTTTAATGACAAATCAAATCGAAGCACTTATCGACTCTCTTTATTTTAGGATTGATATTAGAGATTAAAAAAAACACAAAGACAACTAAAAATAAATAAATAGATAAGAAAAGCATTAATTCTCGCCCTTCAGAGACTGGCAGGAGAGAAAGAAATATCAAGAAAATCGTCAAAGAAGCTGGAAAAAGGTGGTACTGAATTAATCAGCCGCTATGTTGTCGACACAAGGAGTAGTTGTGCATCTGAATCTCATGATTTGGACCACAATGTCGTCGGATCTGTCAACCATTATGACTAATCGTTTGTGGTCTCTGAAGAAGAAATCGCCACCATTAATCTTCGAGCTTACCCCGCCGATTTCAGTACCTATGATCTATCACCCTTAAAAGATCAGCATGAGATATATATGATGCCATCGTGTTCACGCACGAAACGGATCACGTTGGAAATATTTGGCAATGGACTCACAGTAGTTATATTGTGGTCGCCAGTAAGAAGATGCACAATTTTATTGAAATCAAATGCAAGTCTTACAATCTTAATGAATAAAGGAAACAGGGCTTACAGCCATTAAAAATGGAAAAAGAGCGCAAGTATTGATGACGATGTGGAAATCCGTGACGATGAAGAACTTGTGACAAAGGCCTTAGAAGCTCGCTCCGTCGGTGGTGGTCGCTGGCGGGAGGCTGTGACGAAGGCCCTACGAGCTCACTCCGTCGGTGGTGTCGCTGGAGGGGGTTGACGGCAAAGGCCCTACGAGCTCACTCTGCTGGCGGAGGGAGGTTGACCTACAAACCGGGTCGAGGTATCTAATTTCCTAAAGTTGACGAACAAACTTCAGTGTTTTGGCTGTGTGTGGTCGTGTCTTTGTCTTGAAATATTCTTTGCTATTTATAGAGGATTTGTACGTGTTTAACACGTAACAGATAGATCGTGTTGCGGATCGTGATCCCTAACATCGTGGGAGTGTTTGAACAACCTCCTTGATCTTTGGGATCACGTTCCTGGATAATAGGATCAGTTACGATCCTTAACAAATGTGATAAATTTATTCCAACCCTGTCGACTTGACTGTACAGACTACGACCGACTTGGTCGACTTATCCAGAATTCCGTCGACTTGGCCCTACTAGTAGGCCTAGCTACTGTTGAGTCATCTTGGTTGACTTTGATCACCATACTCCTTCATTGTGAGTCGACCTAGTCGACCCCGTTCATAAGTCGACCTAGTCGACTTCGTCATGAGTCGACCTAGTCGACTTCGTCATGAGTCGACCTAGTCGACTTCGTCATGAGTCGACCTAGTCGACTTCGTCATGAGTCGGCCTAGACGACTGTATCTTGGGCCGACTCGGAGTATGACTTGAGGGATTACTGGGTTTCTGTTCTAAACCCAGGCCCAAAATTAATTGCCATGTCAACATAAGCCCCCCTTTTATGCTGGGTTGGCTACGCCGACTCAGCAAAAATCATACCCTATATAAAGGAGAGTCATCGTCCTTTTCCCGCACTTTTCTTCCTTGCTCAACACTTCTTCATCTTCTCCAAGAAACTAGAAAACCCTCGCTTCCCGGAAAACTCTTCGTCTTCCTCCTTAACACTCTTCCGATCCTTAAAAAGATGTCGACTTTCCAGGCTTTCGAGGTCCATAATCAGCGTGCGGGGCCAACCGGACCCATTCCGGTCACAGAGGATCAGGGATCGGGCGTCACCCTCGGACCTATCCTGCCGGAGCGTCTATTCCCGGGGACAGTGCCGCTCAACTATCTCGTCACCGAGAAGCCCACCCCGATCTGCCATCCCAACTTCGTCGATCCCCTCAACTGGGAAGGTCAGGGATCCTTCCTGTGTTTTCCTTCTTCGTCTAAATCTGAGATGGTGGAATGGCTCGAGATGTGGGAGGAGCACTTCACAGAGAGGTTTAGGAGTCAGAAAATTCTGAGGTTCTTTAGGATGTCCGTGGCAGACAAGAACTGTGATCCTAGAGTCTGCTCGGCTATGCTGCCTTTCTGGAACTCCTCAGTCAATTGCTTCTATTTCCCGGAGGGTCCCATGTCTATTACCTTGGCCTAAGGTATGCAGACAGGCACATACAATTATTGAGATCAAAGGGGGTGGGAAAGGATGGTGACCGTGGGCCTATGCACTTGGGCCCATGGCTCGTTACAAGTGGATTTTTTATTTTTTTGGGGTGGCCCGCACAACCCCTTTTACCTCTTGTGGCAGTTGAGTCACTTGATGGTCTTGACACCGCGTTTTTATGCGCGAAAAGATTCACGCACATTCAACATTCCTTCAAGAGGCTTGGGCCGGGACTTCGAAATTTGTGCGTCCGTTGTACATGCATCGATCAAAGGCGAAATGTAAGTTATGAGAGATGGTAGCTTGCAGAAATTAACATATGTTTTACATAAATAAAAGAATGATAATGTTCATCAAACACCATGTAAATTTAATCATATTACAAAGAGTTACGTAATCACTAATCTCAACGAACACAAATTACGCACAGTTCAGAAAGCGGTTTATAACTTTGGCTAGGATTGTCCGATTCAATGGAAATTTAAACCAACAGATCCAAAACTTAATGGCGAGTTTGCATATAAAATTTTATGAAAATCTAACGTTGCAATCTCTCGAGATCAAGGAACCAAATTGGCTATCCAGAAAAGCGAAACAGTTTGCACAGACGGTGTCATTCCTATCATATCTTCATCCTCGAATGTCCAATCACAGAAAGGTAAAGTGATGAAGAATATGTGTGTAGACTTTCACGTGGATCCAACGGTTGGATCGTAAGATATACAGGTATAAAAGTTTAGACCATTTTGTAGACTGAGTCTGACTTCGGCCTGGCAAAGTTCGGGGAAGAAAATGAAAAACTTTACATCCTAAAAACGAAAAAATGTCCATGATATGTCAAAATCATTAGATAAAATGAAGAACACATCTACAAAATTTGGCGATGATGCAATGGTGGGATCTGCCGTTATTACATAAAGAACAGGATTGCAACATTCAGCAGACTTTACTCAGTATACAGTCTGTTCGCGAGATTGTTTTGTATTATGTTGGAAACTTCAACAGTTGATATATATGTTCATAGAACCGTCTTGAAGTTTTATTTAGCTTTGACAAATTTGATTAAGATACAACGGTTAGATCTCTCGAAATTTTCCCAAAAACGATAATGCAACAGGCTGTCCTACTGCGGCCAGCGAAAGTGGCGGCCGTTTCGGGAGCAATAACCCGATCCTCGATCAACAAAAAATTAAAACAAAAATAACCCCAAGATCATTAGTCATTGCAGATCATTTGACTTTTGGTTTCGTGGTTCGAAAACGTCCATAACCTCTTCGAAAATCCAGCTTTTGGAGGCATTCTCGCAGAAAACAATGGAAATAGAAGGCAGGAAGATGTCCCGGGACTTCCGTGCCATAAATGAACGTAAAATCGACTCTCAAAGCTATTGTGAAAGCTTTGAGGTCTAAGAGACATGAAAATGCGTTTAGTGACAGCGCAAATGATTAAGACTTTTTTCCGCCGTGATTTAATACCGGAGGAAGGTGGCGTGCCGGTTGTCTTTTGTCTGTAACTTCGGCTGTCATGATCTTGTCCGAAGGCTCGTTCCTCACCCCATGGTGTGTGTGATAGTCCACGGAAGAAAGCGAACAACGGAGGGAGGGTGTCAGCTGGTAGGCTGGTGGGGAGACTTTGGCTCATTAGCACTGGATAGAGGGAGTCATTGGCTCCGATTTCTGTGTGTACGTCAGGGAGGAGTTGGCCTCCGGTTGTATGTAGAGGGGGGAGGAGTTGGCCACCGATTGCTGGAGGGGTGGAGCGTCCGATTTTCCTGAGGAGAGGATGAACCTCTTTGGCTCTTTGGAAGGAGAGGATTTTTAGATATCCTGATTGATTTTTTTTACGTTTAATTATTGTTTAATTGGAGATCGTATGAAGGGTATCGTTTGATTGCAAATTGTGTCTCCGATAGGGGATTGTGAGATATTTTCTTTTTTGGAAAGGGATGCGTGTGAAGAGAGGAATCAGGGGAAAAGTTTTGCCCCAAAATCTTGGATTGATCGGCGAATTCTACAATCAGATTATTGAAAATAAATTTTTGATTGAATGTGATTTTTTCATGATTTTTCAGGTTTTCAAGATTTTATGTGATTTTATATTATCCCTTATTTTTATTTATTTATTGTTTTTATTATTATTAGTTAAAATTTGGGGTATTACATTAAGACATTGCTTCTTTCGATCGATGTTCTCCGTCTCAATCTTGTGGAAACACCTCCAAGTACCAGTTACTCGTAGTGTCAGCTATTCCTGACGTGTTCGCCCTTCCGGCTTGTCCAGCTAGTCACTTCCGGGACGAACACAGTGTACCGAGTCCCCCACAAAAACGCCCTTTCCATTGTCCCGGGCGATGTTGAAAGTTACGTGATGACTACTTTCTCTCCAAGCATTGCCTTTCGAGGGCAAACACATTCACTGTGAGCGTATGCTCGGAAACGATCTCAAAGGACATAAAACCCATAATTACCTTGTAGTCATCACCCGCCAAGTCATAGCCTATATTATGGAAAGGTTGTTCCTAGAAGATACTAAAATTCAAATACAATAAATTTGCTGACATGGATTATGGAAAACTAGGTCGGGACAATAAATTAATTTACAAATACGAGTAGGATAGAGAAACAAAGGCATGAATCATGGACAAAATAATAAACGAAATCCAAATTGCAACAAAGAAGAGGGAAAATATTTGTGAAATCCTTCTATCCATGTCTGGAGGGAGTCGTCCTCAAAGACCCGTTTTGACGAGAAAAAGCTGGAAGACTTTAAGTTGCAAGAACCATGTAGGTATCGTCAGTGATGAGGGACTTGACTTGGAGGAGGGCCTTCTGGTGGATGGAGTTAGAACCATCATACTCCTTGTTTTACTGTTTTGTGAGAGTATATTTTACTTATTATTGGTAGACTTCGACATCTATATTAATTTATTGTCCGGGCTTAATTTTTGGATCCTCCATGTGTCTAGAATACATAAATTCTGGGACACAGGCCTTTAAGTAAACTAAGGAGCATGGACAAAGAAAGGCCTTTCTCGATCGAATCAAATCAGTGGATCCAAGCAAAATGCATTAAGCGAAGCAAAGGATAAAGCGAGTCCCGGCGAAGGACATAAAGCGAAGTTATCCAAACGATGCACCTGAAGCGAAGCTGATCTGGTGAAGGATAAAGCATAATTATCCAAGCGAAGCACATCAAGAGAAGTTGATCGAGTGAAGGACATAAAGTGAAGTTTCCAAGCGGAGCGTAGTAGTAGACCCACCAAGGGAGGATATGAGACACCACTTAAGGGCACATGGCAGGTCCAATCTACTCAGAAGAAGGACGTGGGTTCGTTTGAAAATGTGTGACGCCTGAAGAAATGGAGATTACTCAATAAGATTACGCTAATTTTCTAGAAAGGGGTTAGGATTATATTATAAATAGGATCTTTTAGGTCTTGTTAATAGGCATTCAATTAGAAACAATTGTTAATCTCGTTTTCTTTGATCATCTGTGTTTGTACTCATCAATGGCATTTGTAAGTTTTTGTCTTACTTAAATGCTTTTGTGTGCGGTTTTTGGATTTGTTATTCACGTGTTTCTCTAACGAGGATGAAGGATAAATCCCTCCTTCGATTGAAACTTAGACTCCACACGTTCTTGCCAGGGGTGAAAGGTCAAGCCTCCTTTGACATGAATCATTCATTCTAATCCTTTGACTTGTCGAGCTCAGCGACCACAGATTCAGGCGCCTCGACTTCATCGTCCATTATCGCCGCCACCTCCGCCTCCAGCACCGGCGTCATCCATATCCGCGACCAGCCCATCCCCGCCGTTGTCGACGCATGCCCAAGGTAGCACCAGGAGCCAACTCCCAAATTGGAGCTTTACAAAACGCGTACTGCAGCGAAAGCTTCGACACGTCCTGCCTCCCTCAGCCTTTGCCGACGCCGTCCATCAACAGCCACTCCACCCCAGGTTCTCGGCGTCCTCAGTTCTGACCTTAAAGAGCTCCAAAACACCGACGACCAGCGGCCTCTCCTCGCCCCCGTCGCCCCACTAACCAAACGCGCAACCAATGCTCGTCTCTTGCGGATTCGCTCAGACAAGGACGCTCGATTCCCCCCAGTCTCCGATGGTCAAACCCTCCGCAAGCCTCAAAATCAGGTTGCTCTCGACGAGCCAAAGTCCCTCAGACAATCTACTTTGCGATGGCGGCTCCTCTTCTTCAAATGCTAGCTGCCTCGTCTCGCCGGTCCTTCCTCTCACCGTCACAGCCATGTGGTCTTGCCTTCCGCAGAGAGCTTTTTCTTTTTTCTCTCGTGTGCAATCCCAATTGATTTGGTTGGTATGAATATTTTAATTAAAAAACTCATTTTGATTGATATTTCAATTTTATCCACGCATGCTTACGAGAGTTTTGGTAAAACATTGATATAGTTCGTGTGCTCTTAATCAAACTTCGATATTTTTCAATGGTGCTCATTTATTAAGTTATTTTTCTAACCAAATATGATTATTTTTGTCTATTCAAATTATTATTATATCTTACTTAGACATCATTTTATCAATTGCTTTACAGAAAAAAAAAAAGAACGAGAATTCTGAGAAGACCATAAAAATGGACAGCGAGGGAATCAACTGCAACCGAATCTCCACAGGCACATGGGGCTTCGACAATATGATTAAGTTTATTAATGACATAATAAATTCAACAAGGGTTCTGGCCTCAGAACACGAACTCAAGAGTAAACTCGTTGGAACGGCCTCATCCCCCTCTCATTCCCACCCCGATCTCATTCCCACCGCGACTGGCAGAAGGTTTCTTTCTTTCTCTTATTCCTCTTCTTCCATTATCTTTTCTTAACGATATGTACTTTTTTTCTTCTTTTGAAAGGCACGCGGCAACAATGACGACCGTTGAATCTCCAGCGAGCTACCCCGGCGATCTCCCGGCGCCGCAACCGTTCCCGACCGCCGTGATAGCCTCAATTGCTATCTTGGCGGTTCTTTTTATTGCATTTTTCGCACTTGTACTGTGGTACAAGTTCATGTTCGTAGGTGACGACCAGGGTGCCGAGCAGCCCCAGCAGGTGGCCGACCTTGGTGATCTTCAGGAGGTCATGTCTGAGGCTCCCTACCCGGTGACTGATGAAGAGGAAGAACATCCGCCGGTGCCCTTCTCTATCGGCTAAAACCGGTTACGGTAGTAGTTTATCATTGGTTGATGTGTAGCTGAGAATGAGATGTACTTAATGTCGATGATCAGTGTAGCTCTGTCTTGTCTAGTGTTTTAATTAACATGGTTAATTTATGTCACGATCAGTCTAATGGACAAAGAGTGCTCCTACATTTACTTCAACCTCAACAAAATGCCGCTGGTCGTCTGCCAAAGGGAAGAAACCCCTTTCCTTACATTGCCCGACAATGTCCACCTCCCCTTGTCAAAATCCGACTGTGCAAGTCGTCCCTCAGCACCTTGTTTCCTTCCTAAAAAGAATTTTTGTGTTCCCTTGGCAATAATAACTTAGTCCCCAAAGAAATGAATTACATATATATCTTTATTTCATGTTTATTTTTAATAAATTACATAGCTAGCAACAATGACGGGGTTGAATCTCCCCGGGCGATTTATAGCTTGTTTCCCATTTTCTTTTTATAAATAAATCGAGAGGAATAATTAATTATTAATGTGTTTTGGAGCTGTGATTATTGAAATAATTATTTTGTAATAAGGTAGGGTAAAAAATATTATAATTAAATGTCATAACAGTTGGGTGCGCATGTGCCCATTCAAAAGGGAAAAAAATATTAATATGAATAAAATTAATTTAATTGTAGCTTTTAGCTTAAGATGGATAAGACAGTTTATTTATTTATTTTATACTTTTAAAATATGAGGTTCTAAAATTAAAATAAAATAATTATAGCAATGGCATATTGAAGTGAAATAACTTCAAAACATTTAATGGATGAATCAGGCAGCTAGTTTCAAAAAATAAATCCAATTAATTGTGGGGATATGTTTTTCTAAATTTGGATTGAGAAAAAAAAGTAATGTTTGTGTTTTTATGTAGCTACAAAAAGGAGGAATGGACCATATATCTTTTTTTTTTTTAAACCCTAAACAACCATCATAAGTGTAAAAATTTAAAATATTGGAATCTCGAATCCATAATGTCAAAAGATTACAGATCATCCAATTGCTTTCCAATAGATAAATGAATATACACATTTTTCTTTTAGAGTAGTGTAGAAAGGAGACATGGATTTGAACAAGTCATATATGCCGTGTTTGTTGTGTTGTTCATAGTCCTTTCATCAAAGTCATGAACTCCGCCAAGATCATACACACGAAGACGAAGTGTTCGATCGATGCCAGACAGTCTTGAATAAACCACGTCTATTTGACATAGAAGTGATGAAGGTCGTGTTCATTGCAGAAAACATCGGGAAAAGTGAGAGACTGCGTCAACATATACAAACCGCAGGCTCCAGATCATCCATCCTCTGTTGATGCAGATTGGTTATTCCTCTTCAAAAGACGAAGCACCACAGCGGGTATCTTCTCTTTTGGATAAGGATGCCCTGATGGGACGATCCCGATCCTAGGAACAAATAAACAGCCACATAATGTATTCGAGACAATAGCCCGCGTCTTTTCCACTCATCTCATATACATTTCATCATCGGTTAAGCTCACTGGGATTTCTGATTACTTATTCCCAATGTTTCGACCTGCATTGCCAAGGATTTGTACAGGCCGACAGTCCGACTCGTTCTCGGAGGAGGACTCCAGACATGGTGAGGAGGTGGATGAACTGGTGCTTGTGCTTCTTTCTAATTATATAACAATATTGATTTATTACCACTTCTGGACCATCGAAGCTCCGAAACTGACCAATCTAATGAATTAGAACATATTCCTCACCAGACCAATATTTATAATTAAAAAATTGATATGTGAATAAATAAATAAATAAATACGCATATGGATGTGATATGGGAATTACTCGTGGCTTTTGTGATACTGCTTAATTAGTTATTCAATTAATTAAAAAAATTACTATGAAGAAATGAATCGTTTATACAAACAAAAAAAGCCATAATTTATTTATTTTTATAAGATTAATACATAAATTGGTTAAAAAAACATTCGCCATTTGTATTTCTGGCTAATATGACAAACATTAATAGGCGGAATCAATTATTGTACAAAAAACTATCAAATCATGTCGTCCAAATCAATCCCAAAAGTTTAATCTCATTGAATAAAAATAATAATTGAGGGAAATAATTTTTTTTTTCTAAATTTGGATTCAGAAAAAGAAAATAAAAAACCAAATTAGTCTTTATGTTGGAAGAATAAAGTTATTGACTTATTTGTTTATTTAGAATATTTTTTTGGCGGAAAGGATATTTTAAGCCATAAATGAACCATATTTCTTTTCTTACCCTAAACAACCATGTAAATTTAAGACATTCGAATCTCGAATGGCAATGTCAAAAGATTATAGATTATCCAATTGCTTTCCAATATATAAATAAATACACACCTTTTTTGTATTGTGGTTTAAAAGGGAGCCATGGATTTGAACAAGGCATATGCTCTGTTTGTTCTATTGTTCATTGCTTCGTTTCTTCAAAGTCATGAACTCCGCCCACTCGAAGATGAGGTGTTGACGACATCAGGAAAAGTGATAGACTGCGTCGACATATTCAAACAGCCAGCTCTAGATCATCCTCTGTTGAAGGATCACAAAATTCAGGTTTTTATTTATTCAATTTGTTTGTTTCCTTCGCATCATTATAAAAATTCATAGGGACAATTCCATGATGCAGATGGGTGATTCATCTTCGAAAGCGGAAAGCGGCGCAGCGAGTATCTTCTCTTTTGGACAAGGATGCCCTGATGGGAAGATACCGATCCTCAGAACAACTAAAAAAGATTTAATCAGAGAGAAATTACTTCCGCGCTTAGATTCAGCCTTTGCTCAACCTTTCGCCGGTCGTACCAGTGTAAGTTTTCTTGTAGGACATATAATACACAAGCATTATTCAACAAAACTGAAAGTATATAGGAGGTGTCCGAATTCCCTTTCTGTCACTATTTTTTTTTATCTTGTCAATACATGCCGGTTTTTATTCCATAAAACATCATTCAGCGTGCGGGAATAGAACTTGTCCGAAATCGCTACTACGGAGAGCACTACTACGGTGCCAAAGCAGTGATAAACATTTGGTCTCCAGAGTGTAAGGGCGACCAATTCAGTGCATCCGTGATTCGGTTAGCTAGTGGCCCTGAAACAGGCGATACTAATGGTATTTACATCGGATGGGCAGTAAGTTTCCTTCCTTACATAATAATTTACGTAATCTATATTTTTCAATGACATCAATCGACATTGCAACCACAGGTTTCTCCGGCGGTATATGGAGATGATAATGCACATCTTTTTACCTTTTGGAAGGTAATTGTTTCATATTATTGTATCATATTATAATTTTTCATTCACGCTCTTCAAAGAGTGACTTCTATCCAGGGGAAGGATCGACAGGATGCTATGATATTCGTTGCCCCGGTTTCATTCAGACAGATAAGGGAATAGTTCTCGGAGATGTTTTTAATAGGACTTCGGATTACGGGGGAATTCAGCAGCAAGTTGATGTTCACATTACCCAGGTAATGTGTCTCGAGTAATGTTTTATAGCTTTACAAAGAAAACCCTAACTAAGAATTGGATATTGTGCGTTTTTGCAGGATCCCATCACTAAGAATTGGATACTGAGTTTTGGAATTGGAAACGAAGAAAGGCAAGCTGGATACTGGCCAAAAGAACTGTTTCCTCAGATGGCGGGCGGTGCGGCAAATCTGTCTTTCGGAGGAATCACGGTGCATGGGCAAGGCACGAGTCCCCCGATGGGAAGCGGGTACAAGCCGGACAGAGATGAGAGGCACGCTGCCTTCATGAACAAGATAATGTTCTCCGGAAATTATTCGGAATTCCGCGCGCCCTTTGACTACGAAATAGACGAGGTTTTGGACAATAAAAACTGCTATGGCCTGAACAACCTTGGAATGACTGACAACTTTGGATACTTCGTCCTCTTCGGTGGACCCGGAGGACCTAATTGTTGAAAATAAAAATAAAAATTATGAAATAATATGATTTAAAGGAGGAGATAATTTCATGTCTGAATCTTTTATTTTTTTTCCATCTATTTATGTCGTAATCTTTAATGACAAATCAAATCGAAGCACTTATCGACTCTCTTTATTTTAGGATTGATATTAGAGATTAAAAAAACACAAAGACAACTAAAAATAAATAAATAGATAACAAAAGCATTAATTCTCGCCCTTCAGAGACTGGCAGGAGAGAAAGAAATATCAAGAAAATCGTCAAACAAGCTGGAAAAAGGTGGTACTGAATTAATCAGCCGCTATGTTGTCGACACAAGGAGTAGTTGTGCATCTGAATCTCATGATTTGGACCACAATGTCGTCGGATCTGTCTACCATTATGACTAATCGTTTGTGGTCTCTGAAGAAGAAATCGCCACCATTAATCTTCGAGCTTACCCCGCCGATTTCAGTACCTATGATCTATCACCCTTAAAAGATCAGCATGAGATATATATGATGCCATCGTGTTCACGCACGAAACGGATCACGTTGGAAATATTTGGCAATGGACTCACGGTAGTTATATTGTGGTCGCCAGTAAGAAGATGCACAATTTTATTGAAATCAAATGCAAGTCTTACAATCTTAATGAATAAAGGGAACAGGGCTTACAGCCATTAAAAAATGGAAAAAGAGCGCAAGTATTGATGACGATGTGGAAATCCGTGACGGTGAAGAACTTGTGACAAAGGCCTTAGAAGCTCGCTCCGTCGGTGGTGGTCGCTGGCGGGAGGCTGTGACGAAGGCCCTACGAGCTCACTCCGTCGGTGGTGTCGCTGGAGGGGGTTGACGGCAAAGGCCCTACGAGCTCACTCTGCTGGCGGAGGGAGGTTGACCTACAAACCGGGTCGAGGTATCTAATTTCCTAAAGTTGACGAACAAACTTCAGTGTTTTGGCTGTGTGTGGTCGTGTCTTTGTCTTGAAATATTCTTTGCTATTTATAGAGGATTTGTACGTGTTTAACACGTAACAGATAGATCGTATTGCAGATCGTGATCCCTAACATCGTGGGAGTGTTTGAACAACCTCCTTGATCTTTGGGATCACGTTCCTGGATAATAGGATCAGTTACGATCCTTAACAAATGTGATAAATTTATTCCAACCCTGTCGACTTGACTGTACAGACTACGACCGACTTGGTCGACTTATCCGGAATTCCGTCGACTTGGCCCTACTAGTAGGCCTAGCTACTGTTGAGTCATCTTGGTTGACTTTGATCACCATACTCCTTCATTGTGAGTCGACCTAGTCGACCCCGTTCATAAGTCGACCTAGTCGACTTCGTCATGAGTCGACCTAGTCGACTTTGTCATGAGTCGACCTAGTCGACTTTGTCATGAGTCGACCTAGTTGACTTCGTCATGAATCGGCCTAGACGACTGTATCTTGGGCCGACTCGGAGTATGACTTGAGGGATTACTGGGTTTCTGTTCTAAACCCAGGCCCAGAATTAATTGCCATGTCAACATAAGCCCCCCTTTTATGCTGGGTTGGCTACGCCGACTCAGCAAAAATCATACCCTATATAAAGGAGAGTCATCGTCCTTTTCCCGCACTTTTCTTCCTTGCTCAACACTTCTTCATCTTCTCCAAGAAACTAGAAAACCCTCGCTTCCCGGAAAACTCTTCGTCTTCCTCCTTAACACTCTTCCGATCCTTAAAAAGATGTCGACTTTCCAGGCTTTCGAGGTCCATAATCAGCGTGCGGGGCCAACCGGACCCATTCCGGTCACAGAGGATCAGGGATCGGGCGTCACCCTCGGACCCATCCTGCCGGAGCGTCTCTTCCCGGGGACAGTGCCGCTCAACTATCTCGTCACCGAGAAGCCCATCCCGATCTGCCATCCCAACTTCGTCGATCCCCTCAACTGGGAAGGTCAGGGATCCTTCCTGTGTTTTCCTTCTTCGTCTAAATCTGAGATGGTGGAATGGCTCGAGATGTGGGAGGAGCACTTCACAGAGAGGTTTAGGAGTCAGAAAATTCTGAGGTTCTTTAGGATGTCCGTGGCAGACAAGAACTGTGATCCTAGAGTCTGCTCGGCTATGCTGCCTTTCTGGAACTCCTCAGTCAATTGCTTCTATTTCCCGGAGGGTCCCATGTCTATTACCTTGGCAGATGTGAAGATTTTGGCCAGGTGCAAAGTCAATAGCCTCCCTGTTCGCCAATACTCCCTGGCAGGCGATATTAATCCGAAGGGCGCCCTTCAGTACATGGAGGTGGTAAGCAGGCATTTGAAAATGGCCTCAGCAGGCAAAGAGCCAGATGAGAAATTGTCGACCGAATGCTTTGGCGCCCGGGAAGAGGTCGAGTTCCTCAGCACTTGGTTAAGCAAGTTTGTCTATTGCTTCCCAGGGAAGAAGGTCAGCCACACTTCTTATCCAGTGGCCAACTTTCTGAGGGAGACCAATGAAGAAATCTCTTGGGCCCCCTTCATTTTGGGTCTTCTTTACCATGATCTGGACAGAGCGACGACTCAGATCAAGCCGTTTCCAAAACATCCAGCAGGAGGATTGCTTTGGTTAGTTCACCTTTGGTCAGCTATGTGGATGCCAGGATTGACTGGGTTCAAGGGCCCTGCTTCGCCCCTCGAGTCGGCCTATTATGGGGAGACCATCTTGGAGCAGTGCTGCCAGCGGAAGGATCAATGGCTTATGACATCGGTCACTGGCCACATGAAGCACATCGTCGACTTCGGCAGGGCAGATCGACGCAACTGGGGACCCTTTCCAGGTGGCAAGACATTTGCTCAGGAAATTAAGCTCCAAGCTGCTCATGGCTTCTGGAATGGGGTATTGACCCGCAGGGACCTACCAGTCATCTTCGACGGCTACCTGACCTTTGAAGCCTATAACCCTCAGCTGTGTGCAAGGCAGTTTGGGTTCATCCAGGGCGTAGCGGTTCCACTTGCTGACCCTACCGGTGGCTTATGCGGGGATAGGATGAAGAGGATTTCGTGCAAGCCGATCTCCCCGAAGACCCTCGACTTGCTCAACAGCAAGGCGCAGCTCTCCCAGATAGAATTCCCATCTGGTACTTCTGCCTGTTTCGCCACGCAATTCTTCACTGTGCTGTGGTCGACTACTTATGAAGAGCTGCGGGCTTTGATGCATTTCTTGGAGGTCTCCAAGGAACCTGACTTTTACATGGGCGACGCACATATCAAAGCGAGAGGTAAAGGCTTAGCTTTACTTTAAGAGTATTGGGTTCTTAGTATTAATCGTGAGCTTTCTCCTTTTCAGGATCAATGATGCCTCAGGGCTCTGGAAAGCCTAAGGCTCCCCTTGCCCCCGCTCCTTCTAGACTCAAGTCGACTGGCAAGGGGAAAGCTAAGGTGGCGAGCTCCAGGGAAACAACCGCAGGTGACCCTGCTAAGGCTCGACCTAAGGCTGCTCCAAAGCGCAAGGCGGCCGAGAAAGGAGATCTTGAGGAGATGTCTCTATCCCAGAGGAGGAGATTGGTGAAGGTACCAGCTTCAGTGGCGGCTCCTCTTCCCAAGTCGCCGACTACCGTAGCGGCGACTTCTTCTTCGAGGTCACCAACAGCGGTGGCCCCAGTGAGCTCATCATCTGCTATTGTACCTGCGACCTTAGCGACGGTCGATGTCGCTCGAGGAGCGGCTACAGAGGTATGACTCTACTGGTTCTAATTCATCCTGAGCTTCTGTATCTAACCCGCACTATATTGCCTAGGGCGAAGCGTCAACCGGAGGTGGTGACCAGCCTACTCTGGTTGCGTTCGAGACGGGTGCAACGGCTTCGACCGCCGAGGTGAGCTCGACTCCCTGCTAGGATATATTACCCTAGTTCATACATGAACTTTAGTTTTATTACACTCCACTCTAGGAAGAGCAGGCTCCTGAAGCCTTGCTACAAGAAGGGACCGCTATGGTTTCAGTCGATCCTTCAACTCGGTCGACGCGGGAGGGGGCACTACCTCAGCCGATGCGAGAGGAGGAAGAACAAGGCGTCCCTTCTTCTTCAGCCCCCACTCCTGCACCACCAATGGTATGTGTTCTTCTTTCTCACAAAGTATGGCGTTGTTATCACGATTCTAACCGTGACACTTCACAGGCTCGCCCGAAGAGAGTGAAGACGACTGCTGGTCGCAAGAAGGCTCCTACTCCCTCCACTTCTTCAGGCGAAAGTTCTGAGGATTTACTACCTTCAGAGGTAAGTATTTGATTGCATGGAGGTGTTGACTGTTTGGGACATTGTGTCTTAGCAACATTTCATTTCTTATTCTGCAGGCTCCTGCTGCAGCGACCTCGACTGTCGACCCATGGGTGAAGCTTCATCAGGACATTGACGAATTCTGCCGACTTCTGCTCATTGATCCCTTAAACGTCGACGAGTTTGAGAAGATGCAGAAGCTGTTGAAGGAGATCGAGGCATCCCCTCGGGTGACGGACGAAATACTGGGGGCCTGCAAGAGCTTCAGGTCGACGTATTGGACTCGCTGGAAGGATTACTACGCCGACCTGCTCGCCTACGACTTGACCGACTCGAAGATTCGGTCGATCAATGATGCTCGAGGGCAGGCCTCTAAAGCTGCACAGGACGCCCGCCAACATTTGGTCGATGTGCAAGAGAAGCTGACCGAGGCAGAGAGACAGATAGAGTTCTATACGAACCTGAAGAATGACCTGACTCGGCAGCTTGCGTCGATCAATACTCAAGAAATCGAGGAGCTGGAGGCCAACGCTGAGAAGGATAGAGAAAAGGTCGTCGACCTTTATGCCCAGCGAAACAAGGTGAACGCGAAGCGACGAGCTCGTAAATCCCTTGTCCTCGATTTTAGAGAAGTTGGCGGGTCATGGAGTCTAGACTTGTAACCAAAGAACAATGCAACTCGATTATTTTTTGCTTTACTGAACAAATCAAGTGTCTTATGTCTCGAATGAATTCCTGCCCACTACGCTAAATTCATTCTTCCAAACAGCGTTACTGAGGCCTAACGCGATTTTCTTAGGAATTAAGCGCTTCCCAAATTAATGGAGTCCTTTGTCTTAGGATTTTATGATGAGCTTCCCAGATAGTCGCGCAGTAGGATTTAAGATATTTACCATTGACCTTCAATGGATGCCTATCTCCTTCTCTGGTCATAAGTCGATACGTATTAGATGAGTATGTCTCGCACACTTCATATGGACCTTCCCAATTAGGAGACCACTTACCCAAGACTTGGTCTTTTGATTTAAGGGGTAGGATCATCTTCCATACCAAGTCGCCCACTTTGAAGCGCTTATGGACAACCTTTTTATTATAGTATCTAGCAATTCTTTGCTTATGTACCTCAAGTCGGTCTATTACGTCGAGTCGCTTTTTCTCCAATTCTTCTAAAGCGAGGTACATTGCCTCGTCTTGCAAGTCAGGATGAGCTACCCTGAGCGACTTGTATCGAATCTCAATAGGTAGGACAACATCTTGCCCATATACCAGCGAAAAAGGGGCTTCTCCTGTGCTGTCTCTCTTGGTGACTCTTAGAGCCCACAAGGTGTCCTGTAATAGTTCGTGCCATTTTCTTGGATTTGCACCAACCATTTTCTGAATGTTATTCTTTATGAGCTTATTAGTAGCTTCAGCTTGTCCATTTGACTGGGGGTAATAAGGTGTCGAATTAGTGATTGAAAAGCTAAATTCAGCAGCGAATTCACGCACCTTCTCATTATTGAAAACGGTGCCATTATCTACTACGATATTCTGGGGAATCCCAAATCTATAAATGATGGAGGATCTGAGAAAATCGATCACCTCTTTGTGATCAATTTTCCGGTATACTTGAGCCTCGACCCACTTGGTAAAGTAGTCAGTAGCGACTAGAATGTAGGCATCGCCTTTACTCGAGTGTGGGTGAATCTCCCCGATTATATCTAAAGCCCAAGACCTAAACGGCCAAGACTTGATGACTGAGACTAAATCGGACGCTGGGGCCCTTGTCACCGGACCATGTTTTTGACACTCTTGGCACCCCCTAGCCATTTCTATGCAATTCTTTAGCATTGATGGCCAGTAAAAACCATGTCTTTGGATAGTCCAAGACATTTTGGTGCCAGATTGGTGAGACCCGCATAAACCCTGGTGAGTCTCCAACATAATTGGGGTCGCTTCGTCTAAATCGACGCATCTTAGTAGGACTCCTTCTTTGGTCTTTCTGTAAAGTACCCCATCTATAAGAGTGTACGACAAAGCCTGAGTCTTGATTCTTTGGCTCGCCTTTTGTGTTGGGTCAGAGAGGAAGTCGGTGATTGGTCTCCTCCAATCTTTATCGCTTGTCATTATATTCAGAGTGAACGCGTCACCTTGGGGAGCTAAGTGGGAAGCTATTTCTGGGATACAATCGCTTCCCCTTTTGGCCTTGTATCCTGAAGCCTTTTGGGCTAGGTCGTTAGCGATTGTGTTTTCCTCCCGGCCTACAAAAAGGAAAGTAATTACTTCGAATCGCTCGACTAGCCTTCGAGCGACTTGATGATAGGGTGCGAGTTTCTCTTGACATAGAGAGTCGCCGTTCATCTGGTTAATAACCAGTTGAGAGTCTCCCATTACTCTGGCTTTCCTGGCTCCCAAGGCTAATAACTCCTTCAAGAGCGTGATCAACGCTTCGTACTCAGTCGCATTGTTTGTATGAGTTGCCGACAGACGATATGCTAGGCGAACGTCCTTTCCTAGTGGCGAAAGTACGTGGAGGCCTATGCCTACGCCGGATTTCGCCGAAGATCCATCAAACCAAGCTTGCCAGACATCCTCAAGGAATTCCTCTTGATCGATTGATGTAGATGGATCGTGGTTCACTAAGAAATCGGCTAAGGCCTGCCCTTTCACCGACTGTTGAGGTTTGAAACGCAGATCGTATGCGGATAGGACCAAGCTCCATTTACTAATTCTTCCGGTCAATAGGGGACTTTCGAAAAAGTATTTTATGACTGGGGACTTGGCAATAACATGAACCTCTTGGGATCCGATATAATGTCTCAGCTTCTTAACAGCATAAAAAACTGACAGGCATAACTTCTCCTTAATTGTATAGCGCTTTTCTGTAGCAGTTAGTTGTCTTGACAGATAGTAGACTGCTCTCTCAGTTTTGTCCTCTGTCTCTTGGGCTAACATGGCACCGATGACTGATTCAGTCGCTGCCACGTAAAGCAGATAAGGCTTTCCTATCCGAGGAGGGGCAAGCACAGGCGGTTTCATTAAGTACTCCTTTAAGCCTTCAAATGCTTTTTGGTGTTTGTCGCTCCACACAAAATTTCCCTTTGCCTTTAGTAAGGTCGAGAAAACTTCTGTCCGTCCAGCGACGTTACCAATAAATCGCCTTAGATAATTGACCCTTCCTAAGAAAGCCTGTAACTGCTTCTTATTACTCGGAGGGTTCAATCTTTGAATGGCGTTCACTTTGTTCTGGTCGACTTCTATACCACGTTGATGAACTAGGAACCCTAGGAAATGTCCTGCTCTGACTCCGAAGGCACATTTGAGAGGGTTTAATTTGAGTTGATGCTTTCTCATTTGAATGAAAGCATTTCTAAGGTCATTAACATGTGACTTCTCATCTCGCGACTTGACTACTATATCGTCTATGTATACTTCGACCGTTTTGCTAATTAAGGCATCAAATATAGCGTTCATGGCCCGTTGGTAGGTTGCCCCAGCGTTTTTGAGTCCGAATGGCATGACTACCCATTCGAAAATGCCTAAGGGACATCTGAACGCAGTTTTATGGATATCCGCTTTGGCTAGGAAGATTTGGTTATATCCTGAGAAACCATCCATGAAGGACATAATTTGGTGCCCTGCAGTCTTGTCGACTAAATCATCTGCGATGGGCATAGGGTACTCATCTTTTGGAGTGGCACGATTCAAGTCTCTAAAGTCGATGCAAACCCTAATCTTACCATTCTTTTTAATGACAGGAACTATACTGGATATCCATTCGGTGTACCTCGATGTCCTTATATATCCGGCTTTAAAGAGCTTTTTGACTTCCTCAAATACTGCTTGAGTGACTTCATGAGTCATTCTCCTCGGCGCCTGTTGGACTGGTTTAAATCCTGTTTTGATTGGTAACTTGTGTTCCACAAGTCGGCGATCTAGGCCAGGCATCTCAGTGTAATCCCAAGCGAAACAATCTTTAAACTCTTCTAGAGTAGCTTTGATAGAATGGAAAAGTTCTTTATTCATCGAGGAACTGATAAAAACAATTCGAGGGCTCGATGCCTCGCCTAAATTGACGCCTACGAGTGAGTCACATGGCATCATCAGTGACTCACGACTCTGGACACCACCTAAATTGGTGTCCACGTTATTACATGGCCTAATTTCGAAATCGACGTTGCCTATCTGGCATCCTACTTTCCTCGTCGTCCTAACATGCTTCTGAAGTCGCTGTAGGATATCAGCGACTGCATGACCTTTCTCCTCACTGTCCATACATCCCTTCATGTAGGAGTCTATCGGGCTCCAACTCCGTCGCAGTGCTCTCTTGGCTCTTAGGCGCTTCTCCCTGGTCGTCGTTTGGGCTGTTGTTCGTTTCGCCTCCATCTTTAGTCGTGACTACCTTCTGCAGGACCTCGTCTATGTCTTTGTCTGTGAAGTCGGGCCCCCATCCTGTTGGCACAATCGGTCCTTCGTCAGGCTTGGGGTGAGAGGTGCCATAGCTCACGATGAAGTCGAACTTCCCTGAAGGTTCACCTAAGGGTCCGACTGTGGGGTCTCCCAGCTTGTAGCGCTGGTCCAGAGTAAGGTCCTTGACTGTCTTACACGTCTCTGCATGCAAAATACCCTTGTCACAACAGGAGTATTCATCAGCCTTAACGATTTCTATTTCGGAGTCAAGCCATAGGATTAACTCCCTATGCAAAGTAGATGGAATCGCGGCGGCCTTATGAAGCCAATCGCGTCCTAAAAGCGCATTAAATGAAGGGGCTATATCGATTACAAAGAAAGCAGTTTCCTGCTCGTGTCTCCCGACGCCTAGGCGCACGGAGCATATACCCAGGCACTCGGATTTTCTCCCATTGAAGCCACTTACAGCTACGTCGGTTCGCACCAACTCGCTAGGCTTGTACCCAAGTAATCTAAACTTGGCGAGGGGAAGAACATTGACAGTGGCGCCATTGTCTATTAAGACTCGACCCACTAAGACACCATCAAAGGTGGCTGAGATATACAGCGAATGCATATGCTGTTTCATACGATCTGATGGTTTCCTCAACCAGTGCAGAGGGAAGCCAGAAGGAAATGTAGTGACTCTAGAGTCGAGAGTTTTACCTTCCGGTGCCTCCGGCTTGTTGTTGCAGGCGAACTCCGCAGGGAGGGTAAGAACGTTACAGCCCACGAGGGGCCGTTGCTCTGCATCGAAGTCGCAGGGCTTATCTCCTCGTAGAGGAGTGTAGTCGAAACTCGAGCCTGGGTCTTCCGAGTAATCAGTAGACTCGACCCGCTCGGGCTCTGCGACTTGTTTCCCTGTGGCGTGGTTCCCGCCAAAGGATGGCATCACAGGGGTCATTCTTGGCTTTTTCTGGGCGTGACTTAGACGCCTTTCTTTTCTCTTTTGAGCCCTCACGGGAAGCGTAATCTTTCTTTCCGCCTTCTGCCATTGAGACGAAGGGTTAGGCGCTTTGACAAATCTTGGTTTCTTAGAACCAAAGGGAAGTCGACTCACCTCCACAAACCTTCCGTCGGCTGGGTCATATCCTACCTGCACAGGGTTATCTGCTGGCCTATTCGAGGGCTTGTTAAGGTTCGAGTTACCTGAGCCCTCAGGACGGGCTGCCTTCACGAGTATCTCCCCTTTTGCGGATAAGTCGACGAGCCGCAAGAAGTAGCTAACGCAGCATGCTGTGCAGAGCTGGGTAATGAGTATGCGGTTGTGAGCGATCAGCTTGCACTTTTGGTACAGCAGCTTTTCGTCTAGGAATTGGGCGATGGGTGGCCCCCTCCGTAGTTCCTGAGGATCGACTGTCTGCGACGCATAACGGGGTCTGCGATTCATGGCCTGCTGAGGTTGGTCCTCTCCCTTGTGTTCCGCTACCGGCTTGATCTCCTTGACAGGGGTAGTTCTAGTGTACCCCTGTTTGATGACCCTTTGACCAGACGAGTCTATGAACTCAAGTCGCCGTGCCGGGCGTTCTGTTCCCCGGGCGACTGCCTCTCCATTGCCCTTGTGACCCTGGGGGCCTCCTCTTCCACCTCGCGAGGCTAATCGGCGATCTGCGCTAGGAGGGCTTTTGAAGGCGTGAGAAGATCCTTGGGGAGTATTGAGTGACATTGCTGCTTCTTCGAACGGGGTCAAGTCGTACCACTCCTCCGTTTTGCTGTCCAGTAGATACTTCTTGAACGTGTGGCACCGATCCGTAGTGTGAGTGTCGTTCAAGTGCCAGTGGCATAGCCACTTCTCCCTTCCTTTGGGCAGAATGAAGACCCCACGCTCAGCTAGTCGCTTCATGAGGGCATTGGCCACCAAAGTCTCGCCGGTTTCTTGTACGTCCTGTGAGGGTACAACAGAGTCGTTAATAACTTCTAAGAGATTAACCTCAGCGTCAAATATGTCAAACGTATGAATAGCGACTTCATCCCCGAATGGATTATTATCCACCACGGCGACTTCGTCAACTTCAGGAAAACGGAGCTCTTTAGACTCTATTAAATCCTGTATGATATTTCTAAAGGACAAACAGTCCTTGGTAGCATGGGTGAAAGACCCATGCCACTTGCAGTAATTCCTATTCTTTTCCCTCTCTGTCTGGGGAACTCGATGGCCGGGCTTAAGCCTAATCCTTTTCCTTTGATGAAGCCAGTCGAATATAGCGTCGACTTTATCTGTGTCGAAAGAATATTTTCTTTCTTCGGCATTCTTTTGGGATGCCTTAGCTTTGGAATTTTTCTTAGCCAGGGGGTCGCATATAGTCGACTCCCCCTTGACAAATTCCGCCACGTCGACTTCATAAGTGTCGACTTGGTAGGCTCGAGTCAGCTGGGCTTCCTCTGTAAGAAGCTGATAATACTCTGCGGCCCTCCTTGCTAAGTCATACAGGTCAGCAAAGCGCTCGCCCTGCAGCTTTTTCCGGAACGGAATAGTCAACGCATTTAATGCGAGAAGTAATTGATCCTTCTCCGGTATGGGGGGGCTACACCGTAGTAGGGCCTTCCTGAGTTTCATTAGAAACTGCCCTGGGTGTTCTCCGTTAGCCTGCTTAAGGCGCATTACCTCAAACATCGACATGGGGGCGTCCAGTCGAGCAAAGGTCTTAACGAACATAGATTGCATCTGAGTCCACGAGGCTATTGACCCTGGCGGCAAACTCGCATACCACGTAAAGGCATCCCCTGTTAACGAGTTAGGGAAGAGCTTCAGTTTCCAAAAGTCGTTCCCAGCCGCCTCACCAAGTTGGTGAGTGAAGCGAGCGACATGCTCGAGTGGGGTAATTTCATCTTCACCCGAAAAACGTGTAAAGTCGGGCACCTTATAACCTCTAGGTAAAGGGAAATCCCTGTCGACATACGTAGGATAGGGAGACCTGTACAAACAGGCGTCGTCTCGCCGAGCTATTCCGGGGACGACTTGCTCTATAACCTGAGTTATGGCCTCCCTCAGGTCTGGGGGTACACCGCCTACTGGGGCCTGCGCTGTAGGTCGAGTCGACCTTATCGGGCTGTACGGAGATCTTTCCCCCACTGTCTGACTCGCTGGATTCCTCGTGTAGGAAGAAGGCTCTTCCCGAAAGTTTCCACCTCGGGATCCAAGCCCATAGGGGTCTCCAGTTGCGTCGATTACAGGTTCTTTTCCAGGGCGATGAGACGGAATAAAATTCTCCCCTAGATCCGTTTCCTCTTGAAAGTCCTCTGCCTCATTCCAATACGTATTCGTCGGTTGATTACGTGAAGAAGAGGGTCGACTAGGGGGAACCAAATTCCCAGGTTCGAATAGAGTATTTGTCCTTATGTCGGATCGCTCAAAAGTCACGTTACGTGGCCCTTGAGTAGTCCGACGAGCGTCTGCCATGAACATAGACTCCCTAAATGGGGCCTCTCTCATACGAGGTCTTACTCTTTCCTCGTCTCTCGGGCCAGAGAGACGCCCTATTAGAGTTTGGACATCCATTAGGATGCCCTTCATATCGGTCAAATCCTGACGCACACTCCCCAATTCCTTGTGGAACTCCAGTCTCGAAATAAATTCAGACGGGGCATGTGAATCAAAAGCGGACTGGTTCGTAGCTGCCTGGCCTCCTAGGGCTGGCGCTTGGGCATGTGAATCAAAGGCGGACTGGTTCGTAGCTGCCTGGCCTCCTAGGGCTGGCGCTTCCAAGTTCATTCCCGGAGGAAGCTCCTGGTTTTCCCCATCTAAGGGATTCTGAGTGGTACTTCGAGTATTTCTCGGCATGTTCTCCCACTGTGGTCGCCAAAAACGTGTTCACGCACGAAACGGATCACGTTGGAAATATTTGGCAATGGACTCACGGTAGTTATATTGTGGTCGCCAGTAAGAAGATGCACAATTTTATTGAAATCAAATGCAAGTCTTACAATCTTAATGAATAAAGGGAACAGGGCTTACAGCCATTGAAAAATGGAAAAAGAGCGCAAGTATTGATGACGATGTGGAAATCCGTGACGATGAAGAACTTGTGATAAAGGCCTTAGAAGCTCGCTCCGTCGGTGGTGGTCGCTGGCGGGAGGCTGTGACGAAGGCCCTACGAGCTCACTCCGTCGGTGGTGTCGCTGGAGGGGGTTGACGGCAAAGGCCCTGCGAGCTCACTCTGCTGGCGGAGGGAGGTTGACCTACAAACCGGGTCGAGGTATCTAATTTCCTAAAGTTGACGAACAAACTTCAGTGTTTTGGCTGTGTGTGGTCGTGTCTTTGTCTTGAAATATTCTTTGCTATTTATAGAGGATTTGTACGTGTTTAACACGTAACAGATAGATCGTGTTGCAGATCGTGATCCCTAACATCGTGGGAGTGTTTGAACGACCTCCTTGATCTTTGGGATCACGTTCCTGGATAATAGGATCAGTTACGATCCTTAACAAATGTGATAAATTTATTCCAACCCTGTCGACTTGACTGTACAGACTACGACCGACTTGGTCGACTTATCCAGAATTCCGTCGACTTGGCCCTACTAGTAGGCCTAGCTACTGTTGAGTCATCTTGGTTGGCTTTGATCACCATACTCCTTCATTGTGAGTCGACCTAGTCGACCCCGTTCATAAGTCGACCTAGTCGACTTCGTCATGAGTCGACCTAGTCGACTTTGTCATGAGTCGACCTAGTCGACTTCGTCATGAGTCGGCCTAGACAACTGTATCTTGGGCTGACTCGGAGTATGACTTGAGGGATTACTGGGTTTCTGTTCTAAACCCAGGCCCAAAATTAATTGCCATGTCAACACATCGGGAGAATCGTCAGGCCAAAAATAGCCTCGTGGAAAACATAAAAGCGAGCGAATGTGGCCAAAAGTAGCAAACGAATAAGTTTCATTGTAATGACATTGTTTTGGTTATATAGTAGTCTTCATTCAAATGTTGTGCAACTCCAGGGTCGAAAATATTCTGCACCAACCACACCATCAATATAACTAACCATACCGAAGCCGCAAAAAGTGAAAAGATCTTCGCAAAGCAAACATACCTGAACGGAGAAAGGAGGGAAGAATCAATGGCGGGAGTGCCGACGGAGGAAGGCTGCCGTTGGAGGGTCGGGCCTTGATCTTTGCTGCCCTCTAATTTTATCCCTTATGCCCAAAAACGAAGTTCTATGGGGATTAAAAATTGTTATTAGTAGTAGAAGTGATGGGGTATATTATGATACTAAAACTTGGGCGATTTATAATCGTGGGTAGGTTTAATATGGTAGTAAGAATTTGTGTTGTGGATGTACTATAGTAATAAACAGTTTGTTATAGTAGTAAAAAAAAATATTGTTCATTATCATAATAAATTCACAATTTCTACAGCTAATAATAATTTCAAGGCCTAATAAGCTAATACATGTTGTCGTTTTTGTAAATTTTTTCATATAGTCAAACGTTTAGAAAATTTCATCCTATAGCATGAACTTTTAACTTGCTTCAATAAAACTCATTAAAGAAAATTTTAACTTTTCAAAAAATTGAAATTAGTCCCCCTAAATCTAGAAAATTACGATAAAAGTGCTTCTAACTGGTGTTAGTCCCAGAGTCTAAAGCTAAGTATATTTAGAATTAGCAAAGTTTAAAGTAATTATCTATACAAGGGAATACAAAAAGATTGAATGCCTAACAGGAGAAATCATAAACAAAATCGTAGGCTCTGTGAAGAAATAAAGATGTTTGAAGGGGTTTATGGAGATTAAAGCGACCTCCGAGCTCAGTAGTTCTGTAGGACAATCAGTCGAAAACCTAAAACTGTAATGAAGAAATTCCAAACAGGGCCGAGATAAAAGTTCAGACAAATATATATGGTATAAGCTGCCCCTTTCTTTCTGGATCCTCAGTACGAGGTGCAACTATGAACTCATCAAGTGGTGAGTTACCAAAAGATCTAAAAAATGTCTTAGGTCTGGTAGAAGAAACTCCAATTAATTTGGGAAGCGTTTACTGAATTTGTAGCTACGAAAACGAAAATTTAATGGCCCGATTATCCCTATAGAAAAAAAAATCTGAATTTATTTCTAGAGATAACGTTCTTAAGCTTGTTATTTACCTCAAGTGCTTTTCGAGGCATTAATTGTTCTAAAAAGATCTACTTTGCGATGGCGGCTCCTCTTCTTCAAATGCTAGCTGCCTCGTCTCGCCGGTCCTTCCTCTCACCGTCACAGCCATCCACCTCGTGGTCTTGCCTTCCGCAGAGAGCTTTTTATTTTCTCTCGTGTGCAATCCCAATTGATTTGGTTGGTATGAATATTTTAATTAAAAAAAATCAATGGCTTACGAGAGTTTTGGTAAAACATTGATATAGTTCGTGTGCTCTTAATCAAACTTCGATATTTTTCAATCGTGCTCATTTATTATTATTATTATTATTTAAGTTATTTTTCTAACCAAATGTGATTATTTTTTTCTATTCAAATTATTATGATATGTTACTTACACATCATTTTATCATTTATTTTACATTAAAGAAAACGAGTTATTTGGTTTTTCCTCTATCAAGTGGGACTCGAAAAGGAGCAATCTTTAACCGCCATAACCGTTGTAGTAAAATGACACACACACATATATATATATAATATGTGTCTTTTTAACAAATGCGTCGGTGAATTTCAAAATATTATTTTAAATTTAACATTATCTCAACAAGTTCATATTAGTCGCAAAGTATTCCTAAAAGGGGGCCGCTATCAAGTGTCTAAAGTCCTTATTATAATTCAATAGGTGAAAATTTATGATTCGCATTTTGGCCCACTCTTCTAACTATAGTTGTAAAATATTTGTTTTTTTTTGTTTATTCTTAAATATCACACACACATATATTATTTAAAAGCAATCTTTACAAATATTTCCTCCCTTATATATAATATATACCTTCGTCGAAGTTAGCATTTGACTTTGGTCTATTATTTTCCAATCGGTTGAAAAAAAAGGAAACGATTTCAAAAACTTCACAAAATATATAAATCCTAGAATTATTACTTTTGTTTGATTAAAAAAAGAGAAAAAAGAGGGAGGGAGGGAGATATTTTAGGTGGTTATTATTATTATTAAATAAAGTTTTTCTACAAAACCCTCTGAATGGCCTCATCTCCTAAACCCCTTTCCGTCCCATGGGCTCGGGCCCCCAATTGTCCGACCAATTCGTATGTTATTTGAGTGGATTTGGATATTATAATTTATCGGATGGGTCGGATTTGACTATAATTTTTAAATCCGATTAAATTTTGGGCCGAATTTCGACAAATAAAATAATAACCTTACCCGACCCGCCCGACTGATAAAAGGGTTTTTATTTTTGTTTTATACTTTAGTTTATTTTTAAACTCATATTTTTTGTTATGTTTTATTTTTTATTATATTGAATTGGGCTTTTGGGCCGGACTTGGTTTTAGATAAAAATTTTAAACCCGATAAACCCGACCCGAAGTTAGGGTCTTGACGAGTTTTGATAACGAATAAAAATGTTTGACCCGAATAAATCCGGCCCGAAAATACCCGAACCCGCCCATTGAACAGGTCTAAACGGATCCAACGAATCGTTAATTTAATCAAAATCTCCTTTTGGGATAACGAACACACTTCTTCTTTTCAATTATTGTTTTATGTAGATGGAATTAAACATGGAATTTATTTCCCATAAATCTTTTTAATTTTTAATTTGTCCCATTGGCGAACCCAAGTACGACGAGCCGTCGAAGATCTTGGATTCGCCACATTGGTGCGATGTGATGGACCTGGGTCATGTGGACAACTATGGAAAAATAATAAAAAAGCAAAATGTCAAAGTGTGACCAATATAATGAATTATTGGCACATCTCTTACTAAATTGAATTTAGTGGCAAGTAACCTTTTTTTTCGTGTGAGTAGGTAACTAAATTGAATAGGGAAGGAGGAGGTCATGGGCATGGGAGCTGTCGAGGACTGTAAACGAGCTAACCAAATTGGAGGACCTCGTCAATAATTTGTTGGCTTGGAAGTGTTAGAAATGTTTTGATGATGAGCCTGACCGTGTTACAGAAGTCAAACATTTTATTCTACAGAAGCATTTCATGTTGAAGTCTTTCTGTAAGAAATAATTTTGCGATTAATTAATTATTTAACCATTAGTTAATCATGAATTAATTAAGATTTGATTAAGATGTTATCTAATCAAATCAAATAGATTTCGTCTTCAAATAAATCCATTAGAAATAATGTTTCTTATAGAAAGAAATATAATATTCTATATATGGAAATGTTCTACAGTCTACAGATCTTATTCGACCATTAATGACTGTTATTTGAAGTTGCTAAACGTAACCCTCTTTTAGATATATTTGTTTTTTGTCTTGAACAGAATGGAGTCGATCCTTACCTTTATGGAAGATGATCTTTGATTATCTCCATATACAATCTGGAAAGTATATCATAATCTTATCCTAATTAATTTGATCGATTTCTTTACTGAATACATGTACTTGTGTATTATTTTTGTACATTTATTGTTATCTAATCCTACGTTTCCTTGTTTTACAGATTGTCGGTTTTATATTTTCTTTTTGCGTTTTTACTTCGGTTTTCGTGTATAAATAACCACGCTCTCCCATATTTCAATCTATCCATTCCCTTTGTAACATTCTTGTATCACTAAGAAGACTATGATCGCCAATAAAGTAAACAAAAGTAAATGAACACAAGAATTCACTAGAACAGCCATCTGACGTTGTCCAACATGGTTGCTACAACACTTAACACAATTGCAGACCGTCGGGTTGACAATGAAGCAACCCTTCGGGTCATAGAATGATTGTTTGTGTTTATAATTGACCCGAGGTGACTTATTTATCGACCTAACTTGAATAACCAACGACCTAAACACATTAAGCACGTGTTTATTGTTCTAAATAAGACATCGGCGTCGGCGAACACATCACTGTCATCGATGGACCTTTCATCGACCTTCATCTTCTTCAGCTTTGACATCATACCTTTGGACGCGTCCCCGATGCAGCATCGATCCTATGGTTCATCGACGTCCCTGGTCCTAGGCCTTCGACATCCATCGGCTCGACACCAGACTTTGACCAATGCTGGCCCATCACAAGCGCTCCAAGCCTTCGAACCCCATTAGTAAAAGTCCAAAATGTCGTTTGTCATGTAAATAAGTACGATTTAAATTTCTCACAGTGGTTTGCCAAACTTTTACGATAAACGTACATACATTCGGATGCTAGAAATGCCAAAATCAAAAGTACAACACCTGAAAATGAAAGAAAGGGAGAGAAAAAATGCAGTGAACAATCCAACTCTTCGGGACTTTGGTGTGACTGTCACGCTTTTTACATCGTCTTGGAACTGTCAAAATACGTGCTTCAAGTCACGGGCCACATTTTCTCGTTTTGGGGACCGATGGAGGAATGCGAGTGTTCGTGCGTCTTCAAGCCTATTCGCAGATTTTCATGCTTGGCAGTTTTCTTGCTCTCACTCGACCGTTCTTGAATGAACAGCTTAATTACTATTTCTCTCGTCTTAGTATCTTTATACTCGCTTGACTAAGTTGGAGTTGCTCGCCCGCGAGTTGCTCGCCCGCCATCTCATACTCGCCTGTCTCGATCATGGGATTAGAAGATTAACCCCTTTTACTTAGGCCCAAAATTGGACCTTGCCAACATCTAGTAACAATTTAACCACTATCAATAACATCAAAGTCATACAAGAACTTATATATTGTAATATCTTTTCCATATTTCACTTATACGTCGTAATTCTTTTACTGGTAATAATAATTTCGAAACTATCTTTTTTAAATGAAATATTTGAAATCGTGACTCTGAAACTGTTGAAGGAATTTAAAAAATTAAATATATAACAAAATTCTTTTTCAAAAGTTACAAAACTCACACAATGCATTGTTCTGTCATGTACTAAATTATCCTGATTAAGAATTGCAGAGGAACCTCCACCTCCTTACATCACAGCATAAAAACCTTAAATCAGCTGATCTTCGACAGATCATTGTCGAGCTGTTGTCCGATCGAATTTTCGAACGCTTTTGCTGCCGAGTTCCTCTAACAGGACTGCCTTTCAGTGAACCTGATCGCAAGGACATCACTCATTTCTGTAAACAAACTTGAAATTTTTTTGGGGCCCCACTGGAAAAGAATATCGCTAAGAGAACAACACACTGCGGGCATGCAAGACGTACATTTTACCGTTGCTGTTCTGGTCTACACTTTCTTTTGAGCTATTTTGGAGATGGTTCGCCGGTCCAGTAACTCTTCACGGCCATGAGGATCTTCTCTGGGTTGAATGGCCCGCTCTCGTGGTCCATGATCTTGCTATTCCACCTCATTCCGTCTGTTATGGCCTTCACCTTCAATAGGACCTCAACTGTGTCTCGGAATATCACCGTCCCTTCGGGCCGGAGGATCCGATCCATCTCCAGCAGGATGTACTTGATGTCGCACCTGGTGGACAAACAAAATGACAGGAGTTCATCATACAAACCGCACAGATTGAAGCAGATGCATTTTGCAGTATTAGTCCTTACCTGTCTTGATAAATGCTGAAGACTCCCCCAGCGTGGATGAGATCGTATGTCCTGGGATATGTTGAGAAGGCCTCGCACCAGTCATGGTATGTCCCAATGAATCCCCTTTCGTATATGACGCCGAGCGTGTCGTGGTCGGCATTGGCTGGCACCACGTTCATGACCCATACAGGGTACTTACTGAGGGACGCGGCGAATCCTCCAAGATTTGCATTCATGTCCATGATGTTGCGGAATCGACCTTGCGTCAGGGGACTTATTATGTGCTTGTAGTACGTCAACCTCTTCCTCCACAAATCATTATCCTCGTTGAACTTCTCTGCGGTGATACCCGGGAGAGAGCCACTTCTGATTCGAGGGGGAGTAGCAAAGGCACGGTCAGGCCAGTTCTCGAGCTCACCACCTGCCACGTCGTCCGAGCTGCTCACCTCTGGTAATGGGGTTATGCACATCTCCATATCCTTATACCTTCGCACCAACAAATGATTGGATTAGCTGAGCGAAGAAATCATAAGTTCATCAGATCAATTACACTTAAAGACTTTTTACCAAGCGGCATCGCCATTGTCGCCCTTGCAAATGTGAGGAGTCTTGTAGACGCTCCTGCTCTTGACGCAGTTGATGTGGTTGATCGGTTTCTGCCAGATTGCAAGGTCTCCCTTCTCGATGACCTTCTTCCAGCAAAGGCGCTTTGCTACCTCCTCGATGGAGTCCTGCTCTTGTTTCAAATCCTCTTGTGTCCGTTCCCATCCTCTCCAGTGCTTCTTCCAGTTGATAGGAGGACCCGAAAGGATCCAGTAGCCGCCAGGTCTAAGGACTCTGTCTACTTCTATCAGATATTGACCATCTGCACAAAAAATCATGGCAACAAGGATCACGGGATGTCGATGATTGATCGATGCCCCCACAGTTCAGTTGTTGCATTCTTACTGTAATCTTTCCACGGTATCAGACAGCGAGAACAATGAGCCATATCGAAGGATCTAGCAGGGTAAGGAAGCCTCTGAGATGCCATGATCCCGATCATTGCCGGAACTCCTCGCTCCAACGCGAACCACACCTGCGCCTCGTGGGTGTCTCGAGGGGCGAATGACATGGCCACAACGTCCCTCTTCAGCAGGAATGCACCCCAACTAGCTACCTACACGATCCGTGTCATCTGAAAATCAGATCCGAATCCAATTGTGGAAGAAAGGGAAAGAAAGACACAATGTCCAAGGCACACGTACCCCACAACCAGTATCGATGGCCGTCCTGATCTTCCCACTCGTCAGAGGTATCAACTCCGCAATATCGTCAATGTAAGCATCGGCGCCTCGGGGAAACATGGTACCCCCGCCGGGGAACCTGAAACGTTCGCCCTCGACTTGGATCCAGTTCTGGATGGCCTTCTCGATGCTGAGCTCCTTGTGAGGGATGTTGTCGTACCAAGCGTAGTCCCTGCTCTGAGGCCACTTGAACGGGGTCTTGTAATTGGGCGGGGCAGGGATCATGCAGTTCAGCAGCTCTTCCTTCTTAGGGCAGTGCCGTTCCCGGTACTTCAACTTCTCCCTGTCGAACTTCCTTGCCCTGACAGGGTCCTGGCAGGGTGTGTACTCGCTGAACGACATGTCACAGGGAGGGATGGTCTCGATGGAATCCGTATTATTAAGAGAGATCCGGTGGTGGGCGTCGAAGTCCAAGGAGACCGACGACGACGACACCGATTCCGAGGAACCTCGGGAACCAACCACGGCCGTGTCCTTGGCGGTGCAGTCGACCTTCCTGCTGTAGACCTCGGATCCATTGTTTGGCTCCGGGGTCGAATTCTGCCACGACCCCAAGACATAGAACAGGACGCAGAGGCCGCTGACGCAGAAGATGTAGGTGAGGCGCTTCCTCTTTGTCTCGAGGTGGGCGTGCTTCGGCGATCCGCCGTGGTCCTTCGCCATACCTTCACCTTCCCTTCAACTGCAGCAATTAACATCACATTTTCTCAGATTAAGCAGAAAAAAAAAACAAACAAAAACGACACCACAATCAAACACCCAGTACCA
The DNA here is from genome assembly GCA_029817715.1 of Melastoma dodecandrum. NCBI lineage: Eukaryota > Viridiplantae > Streptophyta > Magnoliopsida > Myrtales > Melastomataceae > Melastoma > Melastoma dodecandrum. The sequence continues at coordinate 800,968 of JARUPY010000537.1, read as the reverse complement.
TCCAGGCATCATTATCATCAAAAAACCAGAAACCCAGAAAAGGAAAAGCATCAAACAACCAGATTTCGATTTTCCCATCTCGTCATCAAAATCATTCATCATCATTCAATGTCCATACCAGATCTCCCGCCCTCCCTCTCGAAAATAACAACTGTTCCTACAAATTGTAATACCAAAAGAAAGGGAGGAAAAGGACTGATCATAATACCCGGAATCAATTCTTCAGCAACCTGAACAGATTCTTACTTCACTTTTTTCTCCAAAATAAATAATTTTTTTTTAAATAGTAGTTTCCACAGCTTCTTCGGCTTCAGATGGAAAAAGACAACGGGAGGAAGGCAGCAAACCAAACCACCCAGCGATCCTCAAAGAAGGGATGGGGAGGAGACAGACAAGGAATGAAAAAGTCTACTGAGAAACAAAACAAAAACAACAAAAAAAAAAAACAAAGTTTAAAAAAGGAAAATGGACTCACCCCCCACTCTCACTAACCAAAGAGGCAAGGAGGAGGACTAGGGATCATAGGAATAGGAAAATGGAAGGTATGGATGATGGATGAACAACAGAGAGTGGGAAAGAGATGAAATGATAGATTATGATGACGAAAATTATTATTATTAATTGGTATATAATAAATATAAATTATAAAAAAATATAATTATTAATGTTCTATAATTATTAAATGTAGTTTTAAAATTTTAAAATATATTAAAATAAAAAAAATAAAATAAACGAAGTATATTAAATATAAAAAATACAACTTAGGAAACCTATTACATGTTAAATTCCTAAATTTAAAGGGCAAACATTTGGTGCATTTGTGTCTGGTATTATCACACTTCCAATTAGAAATAACCACGGCATAAATAATGGGAATCTTAACCCTTTTTATGTACAAAAAAATATGGATTTCACGTCACTTATAAAAAAACATATTTTTTTAACGGATAATAATTTCTGATTCTTTCTTTATATCATGTCACTTATAAAAGAAACCTAATGAATCTTTTGTTTTGGTTGCTTGCTTTTCATTTGGTGGGTGTTTTTTTTTCCTCCATGGGAGCAAGAGACTGATAATATTAATATCCCACGAAGTTTATCAGTAAGATCTGGTAGGACAAGTTGGGTAGGAATAAAAAGTATAAATAGGTGAATGGAAATTTCAATTATTTTTTATAGTTCAAAAGAGATTTTTAATTTATGGGAAGATTTTAAAATTTCACATTATTTGGTTTGTGTAAACTTAGGACTAATATTCAATTGTTTATGACTTTTTTTTATTTTAAACAAAAATAATAATGTGAAATTTTTTTTGGGAGAAATAATGGAGCTAAAAAATGTCTGTATTTGACTTTGAGACACCCCCTCGGCGACTCGACGGGTGATTGATTGAATATGAGATTATTGATACCTGAAAGTGACATTATTTCTTTCCTTCAAAAGGGGAGGGACAAAGCCTTGTTAGGGCTTAACTTAGAGAAAATATAATAACATATTAGATGATGGATTTATTTAGTATGACTTGTATCTTTACTGTTTGTTTCCAAAGATGGGGAAATTTGTGTGACAAGGAGTTGTTCTAAAAGAGGGTTTGCAGGTTTTGGGTAAGTTTTGGACGTAAAACTGAAAAACGTTAAGTTTTAAATATTTGGACGTAACGCTCGATTCCTTATTTTTAGAATTTATATCGGTTTTGAAATTTATCGTTGGACATTTTTTCCTTCTTTATATGATATGTTCGTTGCTTTTCCACTTATAGTCATTCTTACGAAAAGTCGAAGTTTCACGACTTAAAATTCTCACGCGGCTTTACAGTATATGAATTCATGTCAACCAATCATGCATAACATATTAAACATAAATTCAGCATCACTCCTCCCTCGAATTTCATCACCCAAAATGCCAAACACAATCATCTTCGTAAAAATCCGAAGGCAACAAAAACATTTAGATAAATGGCCGAGAACCATTCCTCTCCTTGTCCAACGGCTTCCACAAGCCGGACCAGAATTCGTTGCGCTTCACCACGAAGAAAAGCGTATGAATAGAATGAAATTGGCAGGTGATGGTCACCATCGTCCCCGTTCGACACGATGTTCCTTGTGCTGATCAAAAAATTTAAAACCTAAAACTTACACAGTTTTATTCGAAAATCTTTCTTGATATTTTCCCTGTACTACCGATTTCAGATTTTAACCGGATTCGATGTTTATCCCAAGTTTTAAATATTAAGCACTTGTTTTATTTACTAAAGGAACATATTTTTTTTTGGTGAAATTAGAAATCATCAAATAGATACAAATAAAAAGTTATTTAATACAATCAATAAATCAAACTATTATTAAAGTTATTATTTGGGGAGAAATTTTTACGCGGTTTTGGGATGCATGTGGAATGGACTGACAGATGCATCATGGGAGAAAAAAACAGTGACGCATGTTGTGAGATATATATATATATATATATAAACATCAATTCTGCATTAAAAAAAACAATATTTTCATGTTTATTTATTTATTTATTTATTTACATAGTCTGAAATTTTTGAAATTTAGAATGATTAGTGCCTCGTCTGTGGAATCGGTCCTTATTCTACATTCGTTATTTTTTATTTTATTACAGAGTTTTGTGTAGTACTCCCCTATGAAATGGATTCAAGTGTTCAAATATTATTTTATTTTCAAAACCGTTCATCTTATATCGGTTCAAGGTAACTCGTGAAGTCTTTCTTTTTACCCCAAGATCGCTAAATATACTTAGTATTCTTAAACTGTACTCATGGAAACGAGGTGCGTTGCTAAATAAGGTTGGTCCACGAATTATTTCGTGAAATAGAGTCCTTATTTTTAAATTTTTTTGATTAATGCTTATAAATTGGTGTTTAAACCCTGATTTCACATTAAAAAATTATAAAATGGGCGTTTAAAATATCGACTTCACTTTGGGAGGTTAAAATCGGTATTTAAATATTTATACGAATCTAATTTTCTGTCAAAATCAACGTTTGAAACACCAATATAAAAATATTAATCAAGAAATTTTAAAATTTCGCGAATAACTTTACGTAGGAAGAAAACTCCACGTGAAGACTACATAATTAAGTAAATTTCGATATTCGGTTTGATTACCGTCGTTATATCCGATGCGGACCCATAAGTGATTTATCCGTATTGTTTCTTTAGTTACGAAATTGGAAGGCGCGTTGTTATTAGCCTCGAGATGTTATATCATTTAATGATTATGTCAAGTGTCACAGTGAAGTCCTACGAAATAAATGAGAAGGTGTTTTTAGAGAATTGAATGTTGGGAGGGGGATGACCCACCGATAATCTCTCAAATTAAATTCTGTACACGTGGCAAGAATTCATTGAAGTCAAAACCCCTCCAAAAAGGCTAAGAAGGGGACTCAGACATCTCCATTCAATGCATATGAAATAACGCCATTACTAATTTAAGGTTGTCGGCCAAAGTTTACGTGTGTCATTACGAATTATGGTTCATAATATTTAGAAATAGAATCACAGATACCAATATGTCCCGAAATCGATGCAAATATGTTTAAATAACACGAGCAAAAAAAGGTCATTTTATAGTCGGGATGGAGCGACGAAGAATTCAAGAGAATAAGGTCACTGAATGTCGAGTGGAAGTGTTCCACCGCATTATTTTCCTCAAGGCAAAATACCAAACATCATAAATCATTTTTCCTCGTAACAAAAGTTCCAAAATTTCATGCAAACAATCACAATCTCTAATGTTTTGGTGGCGAAATTGGTACCCCATTTCCCCTATAATTCTTTTTTTTTTTAAATATTTAGAAGTACAGGAGAATGGAAATTAATAACCGAATATAATAAGAAATATTGAAATAATAATAAAATATTTATTATATAAAAAAATGAAAATTACAAGCCCCCGGCGTATAAAAAGAATTTCTCTCTTGTAGTCTTGACTGCTTAGATCTATTTCTTAAATCCCTAATATTTAAGTTTTCAAGAAAGTTCTTTTTATAATAATAATAATAATACAAAATATATCTTTATGGCCTTAATCTTGAGCCAACGTTTTATTTTGTCATTAACTTATTTTGTTATATAATTTTGTCACCAACTTTTTAATTTTATTTTGATTTTGGCCAATCTTGAATTTCTTTCAGCGAAAGCAAAACAAGGCCTTAATATTGTCCGACCCGTTTCCTAAAATCGTGGAGTTTCAACCCCTCATTCATTTTCCTCATATTCCACTTTACCCGTAGTAGCAATCCTGTAATAGAATATCATTCGACCTTTATCGATTTGCGTAGTTTTTGACAAAATTAGCAATTATTGTCTAACTTCGGATTCAAATTTACTTGATTTGTCCATCAAAATTTTAAAATAAAAAACCATATGAGAAGTTTCAATATTATTTTTCATTCTTTGTAATTTTTTTCTTTTTTAGTCTATAAATGAAAATTATCTATTAAGGTTTATTTGGCTTACGTGCGATAAAATTGAAGATTAGCCAAAATAAAAATAAAAATAAAAGTTGGTGACAAAATTATATAACAAACTAAGTTAATGACAAAATAGAAAGTTGTCTCAAATTTGAGGCTATAAATTAATATTTCACCTATGGATTTTGTTAATGGTTGCCCTGATATAAATCAGGAATAACTTAATTTATCAAAAAAATATTAAAGGCAAAAAACACAAACATACTAAATATTAAATTACTAAATTTAAAGTACATGAAATAACTCTTAATCGGTCCGTTTCTGTCTTCCTAATTTTTCAATTCCTTAGAAACGAAGGAAACCCAAAGAAAGAAAAGCCACACCAATCAGGATAAATGATGTGGACTCTGGTTTCGATCATATTAGTAACAAGTCACGGCCATAAAATGTATATTAGTCACGATCATATTGTATCAAATGTCACTCAAATTACCTAAATAAATAATTAGTTAATTTAATTAATTACTAATACTCATCGGAAAAAATAATAATTTATTAGAGTAAAATTTACGGCTTTCGAAACGGCTTATTGATGTTCTTAATTTCAATGTCTAAAAAAATATTTATAATAATTTGATTTCTTACTAGAATGAAACATAAAACCGTATTTCTTTAACATAAGATTAATAATTAATTTATATTAATTTAAAACTTTTGGGTGATAAACATTGGCATGAAATTTGTACGATTACACTATGTTACTTAAATATGTAATGTAGAAATAACAATATCAAATAATGAAAGCTAATTATAATTATTATGTAATAATTTTTATTTTCCAAGTATGTTAATGATTATTTTAATAAATGTGGAGTATATAAATGAATAAGTTTAACTGTTAGAAAATTTACCAATATGGCATTGTTGAAGTGGAATTTATTTAAGAAGATCTCGGGTTTAAAACCTATCGAGTCCTATTTGGGTCAAATTCAAATTCGGAGCCAACAAAAGAAATTGTTAGAGAATTGATTTAAGGCAAGTACTTCGTCGTCATTGCTAGCTTTTTTGGTGCCTTAAATGGCTATTTCCTTTTCACCAATTAAATAAAATATACTTTATAATTTGTACGAATTATGATAAAGAAATACTAACGAAACATAATATAAACAAATAAGTAAATAAATGTATGGTACTATTATTTTATCTCCTCTACGTGATTATAGATTTTTCATTTTCGTCCTCTCTGCCGACAGCGAGTATTTTAATGCAAAAGTCTATATTCCCGACAAACATCTGCCCAAAGCACATTCATCCACAAAATTCACAACCACCCCCTCCTCCCCCACTATTAATTTAATCGAAATCATTTTAATAATTGTCTCAGTGTGCATATCACAACCAGTTCTGTCCAATCCAATCCAATCTAATCCAACCCACTACCAACTTTTTTACGAGCAACCTGTACCATATTTGAACATAGTCGAGTTAGAGTTCTAATTCGAGTTTTGTGTTAGTGTTATCGAATTGAATTCAAACCTAGAAGAATTCGGTCTTGACTTGGCTCGTTTTCATTCTTATAGTCACTCCCGCTTCCTCGTAATTTAATCGAAATCATTTTAATGATTCGTTTTCATTCTTATAGTCACTCCCGCTTCCTCGTAATTTAATCGAAATCATTTTAGTAAGTGTCTCAATGTGCTGTGCAGGTCACAACCAGTCCAGTCCGGTCCGGTCCGGTCCGATCCGATCCGATCCTATCCGATCTACTCGTTCCACTTTTTGACGAGCAATAACCGGTGAGATCATGAACTTTCTTTTAGTACAATACGAAGAAAGAACGCTTTTGTGGGTTAGGGTCACGTGAACTTATAGGGGAAAGAGCCCACGCAAATGATTCTCTCTATCCCCTTTATTATTATTACGTGCGGACAACAACCTTGGATGCCCCCACCCCCCCGCAACCTCCCACTTGGTCCTCCCCGTTGCTGGACCAAACTATTGATATTGGCTCCATCGAATTGTGTCCTTACCTTGAAAGACGGGACGTGATACTCGGCCGGGCGTCTCGATACGACACGCAAGATATGCGAAACGTCACGAACATACGTTCGGAAAGTTAGAATTCGGGTACGAATACAAGATAGTTAGTTACCTTTTGACAAGCATCTAGCAATCAACGCTTATGACCTTCCCCCTTCTATTATGATATGCGGTGATGAACAAGGAATAAATCCCCGAGAAAGTTAATAGAACAAGAGCTATTCATATTAATAGATTTGTTTTATAAAATATTACAGCATAGAATTAAATTAAATTATTCATGGAACTAATAGCGGAATGGGCTAAAGTCCCGTGGATGGGATGTCCCGTTATGTACGAAGAATGACGCCATTTTTTCGTATATACATACGAAATGTGACGCTTTTTCGTGCATTTGACGTAAGCGGTGGCATGACTTTCGTACACGGGCCGATGGGCTTCATAGATCTTTCGTACTTTTGTATGAGTTTGTATGAAAAATATACGAAGCAAATCGACCTATGTATGAAAGTCACATCTACACTTACGTCGAATGTACGAAAAAATGACGTCAACTTTATACACGACGTAGCGTCCTGTCAATGGGACTTTAGCACTTTCCACTAATCACGTATATTTATAATTTGTAAAAAATTGTATTTGAACTTTAATTTTATTTTTATAATCATGAAGCAAACTATTTTTGAATTCCGACAATTGGAATTATATCCTTGCACGATCACGAAATGTGAAAATTCTTATCTTTATTTAGATTGTGAAGACGAGAATATTTTAATTTATTATTATTATTATTATTCTTATTGTTATTACTTCATAAGTGTATCCGACGGGTATTTGAAGAATATCACAAAAAGTATCCAAATTCGAGCATCGAACACGGATATATAATCCTAATCTAAAGTAAGCGCGAATAGTAGGAATTCGCGTGCTACGCGGACACTAACGTTTATCGACTAATGAATACAACTCTCCGATTAACTAACGTTTAGCGTCACATTAAAGATGAACATGACTCAAATCCGATGGTAGGGAGACAAAGATAATGTCATTTCTTGGTTCACCAAAAAAGATGAGGCAAAAGAGGCACATTGTATGAACCCCACACTGCTACCATATGGGCAATATACCTTTTTTTATCATGTGAGTGCTCGTCAGATTAAAGGTTCCCATGCAATCTGCCCCATATTCTTCTATCCACATGAATTGGAATATAATATCGACTTTTTCTGTATAAACTTTTATTAAAATCTTAGTATAGTTGGTTATTGTTCACGTAAGTAAACTATTCTGGGCATGTTTGGGCTCGTAGTCGATAACCATAGCGTAGGGCTAGAAGATAAACAGGTGAACGTGGAAAGAGGAACATTCGAAGGATGGTGATCAAGCGGGTCGAGTGTTGCATTTAATCGAGTGAAGGAGATGCAATCGAATGACGCAGTTGACGAATGACAGTCCAGTCGAATGTGACAGTTGACGGACGATATAAGCACGTAATGGGAAACAAGTGACGATTACTTAGCGGTTATTTTTCCTTTGTTTATATACATCGGTAGTACGGATTGTAATAAAAAAATAGACAGATTGAATCAATAGCAATAAGTGTTCATATGTTATTTGATCTTGTTAGTGTGTAAAGATAGCCATTTCTTTCGCATATAGCACGTGTTTTGGTTTTATAACATTTTATATTTGTTCATGTTTATTCCTTATTTAAGTTCCATTTCCTTCTTTCTCCCTGACCATAAATAACGTTCAACTAAGATAATGTGCAATTCAGATCTTACGTTTGTTTGTTCTGGTGGAAAGCCCAATCTATTTTTAGTAAATGATAAGAATGAATCATATGTCCTCCAAAATATCTTTGAATCTCAGAGAGTTCGATCATAGCCTTGGATGAACGCTGAAGACATGCTTAACACATGCAAGTAGGATAGGAAGTGGTTTTTGGCAAACGGGTAAGTAACACCTAAGAACCTGCCATTAAGAGGGTAACAACGGCCTCACACTATCCTTCCCTCAAAGGAAAGTCATTAGTGTTAGAAATTTATAATTTAGGTTTCCATTAATTGTTTATATTTATTTTACTTTACTTTTATTTTATTTTATTTTAATAACGTATACTTTATAAAATAGGATGTGACATAAAACAATGCATGAAATCCCACTAAAGTACCGCGATTACTAAAATTGATGGGATATGCACATCTCATTTGTTTAATGTGGTTTACAGCTGAGTGTAAGCTATTTTATAAACTATGATCCATTGATGGATAAGATACGGCTAGGTCCAAACAGACATTTCATAAAAAGAAATCCTTTATTAGGTTTTTTGACCCTCACAGAGAGTAAATTTTTGCCAATTTTGCATCCTCCATCAAGTGCAGTCGTACGGGAAGGAAAATGGGAAGAAGATCTATGCCGCTCTTGTTTTTCTATTTAGATTTTTGACATGCCGAATACGGGTATGTTTTCTTTTCTCTTAATCTTTCTCGATGATCGTAAACTCACGAAATCAATTTAGTCTTCCGTTGTTTACTTTGTTTGTTATTTATACGTTTATGTGAATTTCTCATATGAGGTATTAGAGCGAATTGCGCGGATTTACTATCTTGAGAATCATTTTGACACTGTTTGAATTTCGTTTCTATTTTCCTATCGGTTGATTGTGTTTTACCTTGATTGTGATTGAAGAACTGAGGCTAGGGTTAACTGGATTATCGTTATTATTAATATATATATAGTAATAATATTAATAAACAACTGAAATTAGGGTGACTTGGAAGAGTCTAGGCCCAAGTGGGGCTGGCCATAATAGCCCAATTTGGCTTTTTTTAAAAAATGATTAAAGGCCTTATCCAAGTGGGTCAGGCATCGAGCCCATGCGGCTGGCCTAGGCCTGGCTTGTGAGGCTGAATCGGTTTTAAAAAAATTAAATTAAACCCGTTCTAGCTCAAATGGGCTAAGACCAGATAAAAAAAAAGAAAGGATGGGGTTGTGGGCTTAGCCCACCCCATCATAAAGGGGTTGGCCCTTATGGAAGGCTATGGGCTGACCGTGGGTCAGCGCCGGTTACCGGTTCGGTAGTCAAGGCCGGTCAATCGGCGGTCAACGGTCAAACTTTGACCAAAAATTAAAAATTAAAAATTAATTAAATATTGGTTGTAAATATTATAAAGTTTGTTCTACGTAATCATATTAATTTTAGACCAGTGGAAGGAGATATAAAATTATTCAAACATTAGTAAAGACTCTCATACAATCTTTTGATGTGACAAACGTTTTGAGCATAGTGAGATATGACCATGTTGTGCTATGAACGTTTGGCTGTCAAAGTGGCCCATTTATGGTGACAGTTGGTTTTTATTCTCCATTTGGATATGCATTTATTAATCGAAGAAACATCATAATGTATTGCAAGTGTTTAGTTGCCAAAGTGGCTCGCTTGTACGTGACTGATGGTGGTTTTTTGAAGGTGACATTGTAGATACCCCAAATTGTTTGTCATCCGAATGAGACCGGCCGATTTCGTCTTGGACCCGCTTAAATGTCACCTCGAAAATTTGGGGACTAATTTGTAATTATTTAAGTTAGGACCAATTTGAGAAGCAAGGAATCGGTCGCTTTCCTCCTGTTGGTGTTTTGCTGACAGACAGAAGGGGGCCCAACACATCAGGCAACCCCCAGCAGCGGAAAAAAATGTAGCAGGTTCGTCGGACCCACCAGCAGCCAGGCAACAGACATCGGCAGCAAATGGTTCCCACGGAGTCGGAATCCCAGCCTGCGCCTGAGTCCCTCCTTCCCCTAGGGTCCGCAGTTCAAGGCCTCACAGGGAGACACCATTTGCGCAAGGAGGGAGACACCTACCTGCACCCAACAGAGAAGAGAAGAAGAGAATCAGACAGAAGTGACAGGCTGCGAAGAAATCAGCTGCAATAGGAATCGTCACCCCCCTCTCTGATAGTTGTGACGATCGCCTGTGACGCCTTGAGGTGGGTGCCACGATCGAACAGATAAGGGGGAGCCGACCCCCTCTATTAAAGGGAAATAAGGACAGGGCAACCAGGGGGACGGCGATCAATCCCTTCCTTCTCCAGAGATGTCTCCTGCCGTGAACAAGCCACCAACCCCTCAGCTCGTTGAAGAACTGAATCGATCAACCCCCTTCTAACCAGAATCTGCCCAAGGCAGGTTTGAATGCAGCTGACCGTCATCTCCGCCGCAGAAAGCCAAAGCTTGCCTAAACCTCTTTCCCTGAAAACTTCCAAGAGATCTCGCCCTCCGGCACCAAAGCTGCCGAATCGGCACTACCACCAAGGACGACAGACGGCCAACTCCGTTTCCCCCTGCGTAAGCTCTCATCTCCAGCGACCGTCGACAACAATCAATTTCCCCGTCACCACGCTGAGACCAAAGATCTCAGTCCCTCTCCGAGATCGGCAGAGGGTTCCCTGAGCGAACCATACCAGTTCGCGGCGGCCCCTCTGTGAGGTCCTCCCCAACGCCGATGTCCACCCTTCGAGCCGACGCTACCGCTCCCAACTCTCAGCAAACAACCCCGAACTGGGCTCCTTTTGCCCACCATCTCGCCTTTTCCCCAGCATTCATGCAAACCGAGACAGCCCCAGTACAAGTATCCCTTGGCTTGCCTCTTCATACCGGAAGACTTCGGCGGCCGGACTCGCCGTACTTCTCCATGGCGACAACCAGTTTCCCCGAACCCCGGCGACCTGACATCCCAACCTTTAGGCGAACCCAAGCCCTCTCCTGAAGTTCAGTCGCGATGTAGCTTCCTCCGGTCTACGACCCATGCCGACGCGACGCACCCCGAGTAAATCGACCATCCTTGTCCCCATCCGCCAGAAGTATGATGCCGGCCACAAGGAGATCTCTCCAGACCAGATCTCAACCAGATTTGGGCAAAGAAAAGATACCCAAACTCCGACGAACTCGTCGCCATGACCCAGCAGCCCTTCTCAACAACGGGGTCCTTCTTCCTCTCAACCGAGGGATCCCCCAGCAGCGACTTCTCCGCTTTGGCATGCGTGGATCCGCTTCCTTCCCAAGGCGCCATCTTCCCCTCCTGGCCCATGTGACAGCCCCTTTCCCTCCTTGACATCGGCCTTCCACTTTCCGGAAAGAGACCCCGATCTCTACGGGCAAAAGCAGCCCCACCAAGTCCGCACTGGAGGTCGACGTCGTGCACCACAAACCCAGAGGAAGGCGGAGGTCAGGGGAAGCGTGTGTAAGGTGAGGACATTTCGACGGTGAAATCCCAAAGCATGTCTTCGGCTTTCAGAAGGAAAGTCAAGGCTCCAATCCCATCACAGAAAGGTTTAATTCTCCAACATGGCTCCTCGAACGGGAGTAGGGACAAAGCATGACATTACAAATCTACAAGCACAAGAATGACAAAGATTTATCGACGACTACCAAGGCCCAAAGTCGAACATCTAACAATATGAAGACCAAAGTTTCCATTACGGCTACAAAGGTCCAAAGCCGTGCGTCGAACGACATGAGCCCAAAGTGATATCAACGGCTACCAAAGTACAAAGCCAAACACGAACACCAAAGATCACCCAACGGCTACCAAAGTTCAAAGTCGAACCTACAACAACATGAAAATCCCAAGGAGGTTACAGCTCACCAGTCAATCGCAGTCAACATCAGAGCTAATGATGAGCCCATATCCACAGACATGCTTAGATTAGACACGCCGGGAACATCACGCCCCTAATCATCAATCGCCACAACTTCCGCACCAACAGAAACATCATTCCAAACACGGGCAATTCCCCAGCTTACAACTCAACAACACAATCCGGCATAAGGGGCAAACCCCATCATTCACAACGGCATTGCGAGATCAGGACAGCTGCGAGCAATCAACCCTCAAATACGAACACTTCATTCAACCTCATCGTTTCTCCGACAACAAGAACTTGACGAATGCCGGATCCACAGCATCCCAACTATAAAAACATGAACATGGCCCAGATTCTTCAAGCGACGGCGAACGCATAGTGCAACTGGTACAAGATGACTCGTCTGGGGCTCACACAACAGCTTACCAATACCAAAGAACATGATGTCTACCAAACGACGACGCATACTTCGACTGGGGCAATTCCCTTTGAATTCCCTATGGCACCCAAGCGGTCATCCCGACATAAGTCAACCACTTACTCTCACCAAAGAAAAGAGGAGAAGGTCAGTTACCGCATCACTCATTAACGAGAAACAAGCACCTTGGCCTACTACATGAGTGGCTAATCCCCACCCAAGCCCACCACATGGCTCTATCAACTTTGCGCATTCACGACATTCAACCGAAGATCAATCATCTTAACGGAGAAAACTGTCATAAGCAATCGATGTAGGCGTTCTTCAACGCTACAATCACATGAAAGGGAGTACTCGTTCCTCGATCCATACTTCCCTATTTATGAAAATAAGTTACATGAGCTCACTTATGTTAGCCCTTGTCGCATGTTGACGAAGGCGTGGGTGGCAGGGTGGTAAAGTTTCGAGCCAAAGCCTTGAAACAGTTTTGAGCCAAAGCTTTAAAATATCCTTTGTTGTCAACAAAACGATGATCTACATGAAAGGGAGTATTCGTTCTTCAACTAATACTTTCTCTGCAGAACAGGTTACATGAGCTTACTTGTTTTTCCCTTCGGCTTGTCTCATAGGTACATGAACATCCTAGACAGACAACGAAGGCGTGGGTGGCAGGGTGGCAAAGTTTCGAGCCAAAGCCTTGGAACAATTTTGAGCCGAAGCATCAAAATATTCGTCGTTGTCAACAAAACGACAATCTACATGAAAGGGAGTATTCGTTCATCAATTAATACCTTCTCCGCAAAACAGGTTACATGAGCTTACTTGTTTTTCCCTTCGGCTTGTCTCATAGGTACATGAACATCCTAAGCAGACGATGAAGGCGAGGGTGGTAGGGTGGAAACGTTTCGAGCCAAAGTTTCAAAACAGCCTTCGTTGGTAAAACAATGACGACGACAACACGAGAACAATCCTGTGACAAATTTCCGAGTGATCATGGACATATCTCCGAGCAATCCTGGGCATCACCTCCAAGCTATCCTGGGACAAGATTAATTCCCCATTGACAAACGAACGAATCACATGAAAAGGAGAAGTACATGAACATTCTAGACATACAATCAACATATTTCGGACCAAAGCATTGGAGCAACATGTCATCAACAACACCATAAATTACATGAAAGGGATACACGAGCGTCCCAGGCAAACAGTGAAAACCAAAGCTTCAAAACAAATGTCATCAACAAGGGATACATGAGCGTCCCAGGAAAACAATAAAGCTTCAAACCAAAGCTTCAGAACAATCTTCGTCAACGAACTTCTTTATATCCCCAAAGAACTGGGGCAATGAACACTTACAATACACATGAAAAGGGAGAATCACACAGTCTTTACTCTCTTCATCAAACTAAGCGAAATTACATGAGCACATTTCGTTTACGTCTTTCGTCTCGTGGGCAGGTACAAGAGCTCCTCACACGTATGGTGCAAACTCCTATGACAAAGGCGAGGGTGGTAGGGCGGCAAAGCTTCAAGCCAAAGTCTTGTGGCAATTTCGTCAAACCTTCGACTCCATCAGACGAAGACGCAATGACGAAAACATACAAAAGGGAAGTAGCAAAACTCTACTTCACCTTTCATATAAATGAAGTTACACGAGCAAACTTCATTCTTACTCTAACCGAAACAAGTTACCAGAACTTCCTTGTTTCTAGCCATCTGTTTGATAGGTACATGAGCATCCTTACACAACAGACATCAAGCTTGTAGCAATTTCGTCGAACCTTCGATTCCACCGGACGAAGATGCAACGATGAAATCATGCAAAAGGGAAGTATCAAAACTCTACTTCGCCTTTCATACAAATGAAATGACATGAACAAATTTCATTCTTACTTTGAAAGAAAACAAGTTACATGAGCTCACTTGTTGTCTGTCCTTTGCCTAACATAGGTGCATGAACATCCTATATTATGGACAAAGGCGCGGGCGGTTGGGTGGAAAATTTCGAACCAAAGCTTCGAAAGTGCCTTTGTCATCACCAAAGATGATCATACCGAAAGGGAGTATCATCTACACTGCTCTCTAACAAAATTTCTTATATTTCCCCAGATGGATTCGTATCTCCATTTCCCAGCTAGAGTCCTGCCTTCGTTTAAGCTGGAGTTGATTACATGCATCGCATTCCTCAACAAGAATCGAACATACAAGCATATTCTTCCAGAACTATCATTGAGACAGACATATCTATCTCATCTCCCCAGCGGCTACTTCATTTCATTGTTATCTCCCCTAAGCGAGAGTCGAAGTACATGAGCTAACTTCGTCTCTGTCCGTTGTCAACTGTGTAGGCACATGGACATCCACACGGTACGGTACAAACTCCTAGGCAACGGCGAGGGTGGTCGGGTGGAAGCCGTTTGATTCTAATATCAAATAACATGACTGGGGCATGAAAGTGCAAACACTTTCCCCCCTCAAAGTTTGCACAAGAGCACTACGGAGGTTTGAGTATCTAAACCTAGTCATTTCCTAAACATTCGTGTGCTCATTTGCATATAATTTAAAATTATCTTCAATAAAAATGCTTCTGAGCGAGAGTGGAGAA
Source organism: Melastoma dodecandrum (assembly GCA_029817715.1). Classification (NCBI taxonomy): domain Eukaryota; kingdom Viridiplantae; phylum Streptophyta; class Magnoliopsida; order Myrtales; family Melastomataceae; genus Melastoma; species Melastoma dodecandrum. Next base: position 785,822 of record JARUPY010000537.1, on the reverse strand, counting down.
GGCAAGCCTATCCCTAAACACTTACCGAGAAAGATGAGCGCAAACACAGTAAGGATTCATACCTAAGCATTCAGGCGGATAACGAATCCTTTGACAAAAGATGCTCTAAACCGGGATGAAATCGAGCATTTCTTCTCTATCCAAAACACAAAACATTGACCATTGTTAACCCCTTCCGAGCCAAAGTCGAAGTTTCTATATACGTTACTCCCACTGAGTCTAAGGACCGCCTCACATTGAGGTTAAAGGAAAACTTGTAGCTAGAAACCGGAAGCAACGGACCACAGAGGTGACACTTCCTCAAGGTTCAAGCGAAGAGGTACCATCAACAGACGTGCTTGCCAGTTGACTTGTACCCAGGGACAAAAACATCCACCAATTCTGCAAGACGTACAAATCGTCAAAGAGTCCAAAGCAGCTCTAAAAAGATGAACGGGGAAGAAAATAGGGCAAATCCTCAAAAACCATCAAGAATTATAAATCCCCAAGGAGTCCAAAGCATCTCCAGCAAAGTGGAGTGAACGAAAGAAAGCAGGGCAAATCCCTACGATTCAACAAAGAAAAAGCAGAACTTGTGCAAAGACTAAAGTCTTCAAGAGCATAGCGCAAGAAAAAAGAAAACAAAAGAGCAAATTAAAGCACCAGGGCCGACATGAACGGTCGCAAAAGCAAAGGTGCTATCTCCCGGACAAAGCGAGAGGCATTCCAAAAAAAAGTGGGATCTCACTTCCCACCATCACCAACCGCAGAACCAAGCCCCAAGGCAGGCCTGTCTATCCGACAACAACCGAGGAAGGAACCCCTCCCCGTGAACTCGGACCCGACCAGACGACGGCCATCCGTCTCGGATCTCGTCTTGGCAGGCTCAACAAGTCGTCATACCCAAATCCGACGGGAAGACGACCTCCCGTCCTTTGTTTGCAGCAAGGTCGCTCTGGACAACAACCACGACCTCCCGGGTGGATCCCCACTCGCAGCCGCGGTGACGGAGGGAGTCGCAATCCTTGCATCCTTGCTCTCCCTCTCTCTGCCGTCGACTTCCCAGATCCATCAACGGTGCTCCCCCGACTCTCCCCGACGTTGCTCAACCAGCCAAAAATCCATCGCAAGACCGTCCACGAGCGACCTTTGTCGACGCCACTGCCTCAGCCGTCGTCCAGCGAAACCCCACCTCTATGCCCTCCTCTTCGATTCATCCAGTCCGGGCGTTGGCGCCAAACAACGTCGACTCGGCCAATGCTTTTCCAGTCTACAGCCTGTGCCTTCCCCAAGTAGCGGACCCAGTATTCTTCGAACCCCCGACCATCCAGACAGACGCAGGGCCACCACCTCTGTCTCCTCTTTCCCTCCGGAAGTCTCTGCCCAGGTTTGTTGCACATCTCAATTTTTTTTTCCCTCTTCTTTCGATGTGTAGCGTTTGAGGGGAGGGTTGATTTACCACAATCTAAAAAAGGTTTCACTTAAAATATTATTTTTTCTAGTATTACTTGGAAACTTACGCAGTGTCGTCATTTATTCATTTTTTTTTTATTTTCCTTGCTATGAGTTGAATTCAAGTCTGCTCCCCACTTGCTATTTGTTTCAATTCATCGGGACGACATGTTACAGGATTTAAACAAAAACTTCCGGATGTTTCGTTTCCCTCTATTAGTGATTAAGCCTCAATTTTTCGGTCGCTTATCCTTGTCACATTTTATTTATTTTGATTTACATGATTAGTAGCATAAAAATTCTTCCTGAACGTTGTGATTTCCTTTTTAAGCGCATGAGCATTTGTGTAAACCCAAGGCATAGTCTCATATTTTAACTTGTAATTTTTTTATTCCCACCCCCCTCGTATCTTCTATTTGCATGAAAATATGATAAAAAAAATATGGGTTTATTCGGAGTATTGATAACGAGTATAATTGCTTTAAAACGGTGAGACATGTCTTATGTTTAATTTTCATTTTTAGCGATGTAAATCATCAAACGAATTTGACTAATTCTCTGCGTTAATTTTTGTTTCCCATTGTTTTACGTGAAAAATACGAGGAAACACATGGACCTCTCGAGGAATCCAAATCTGGTTCAATCACTTCGAGCGATTCGAACCAGCCATCTCCAACAAGACTCACTATCAATGACCTTATCTTCCTACATCAGGGAGGATCGACATTCACGGGGTTTCAAAAGGCTTTGCACATCTCTTCCATTTCCTGTTTTACATGTAAAACAACGAGGAATTCATTACCAAGGGACATCCATTTTCGACATCACCGAAGATCAATATCAACGGGCCACACAACGCCCCAGACATCCATCTTCCGACATCACGGAAGATCCACATCAACGGGCTATACAACCCCCAAGACATCCATTTTCAACATCATGAAGGATCAACATCAACGGGCCACACAACGCCCGGTGAGTAATCATTCTTACTCACCAGTTAATTTCAAAATCATCCCATGTATTTTAGAATTTTCTGACCCCTATCGTCTTCTATGTGGTGTTTTAATTTTGCATGAAAAAATCAACCGAGCTTCATGGAATTTCGACAAAGCGATATTTCAAAGATAGAAAGCTTGAAGGCGCGTGTAACAAACCGCGCGGGTTGGATCTACCGCGGCCTAAAAAACCGTTGGTTCAGAGAGAAGCGGCATCAACCGTCATCTCAGGTACATGAGGGAAGTGCGGGCTTCCCGTCTTTTCTTTATTTCCACATGTAACGGGTCGTGAGCCCAAGTGCATAGGCTCACGATCACCGCCCTTTCCCGCTCTCTTTGATCTCGATAATTGGTTGTGGTTGTTCGCATGCTTTAGGCCCGTAGGTTTATCGTCGCATGCTATTTGCTAAATACACATGAGTTCGAGCCCAAAAGGCTCGAATCGGGTCCAACGCCCGTAAAACAGTGACATGAGTCCGGAGTCATGCCCGGATCGGGTCCAACGCCCGTTAATCAAAAGCCAAACTCTTTTGGAGCAAACGCCACCTCTTCGCATGTTTAGAGTGTAAAGACTAGTAAGTAGAAATCCCCGAACCAGCTGTTTTTCCGACTTAACAGTTTTTTTAAAATAAAAAGTCGGTGGCGACTCCGTAATAGCTTACCTAGGTTAAGCAACAACAACACTTTTACAAAACGGAGCCATTTTGGATGGGTAACGGCGACACGAGCCGCTTCCTGGATCCTCCCGGAATTTCCCAAGCGAGGTCTTAACGCAGCCTTTCGCCCGTCGCCTTCAAGGACTGGAGACGGTCGGCGAAACGCCCCGCAGATCCGCTCGGGAACCAAGGGAGGATTCAACCCGATCCCCTTCCGCAGCGTTCGACGCTCGAGTCGTGACGCCGACCGGATTGGGCTTCGGGGAGCGGGCCCGGATCCTCGGGTTGCCCGAACCGCAGCGCGCGTGCTAGGCCGGAGGGCGCGCGTACAGACATATATTAATTTCTCACAAATTTTATTATAACACATTGTGCTATGAACGATTTCACCAAAATGGATCGTGTATTGATCAGGTATGAGAATTCTTTAGTTCTGAATCATTGGATTACACTACTTATTTCCCAAAGGGATTTGTCAAATTTGTTGATTCTTTATGATCCTTGTGGGAAGGTTTCTTTGCCTTTGTTTTCTCTACCCAAAGGGGAGTTGACATTGGAGTATGAGGATTCTTAGTAATTGTTTCGTCTAATTGATCAATCTTATACGAATTATGACATTTAATGGTTGCATTACTTTTATCATGCAGTTTCTTTCGAGATGTACAAAAATGTGTCTACTATTGAGTTTTTTTCTAATAATCGTGGAATACCCTCCGTTTGTGGTCATGTTTGGTTTCTTTCGGAATAAGTCGGAGGATGGTAGCTTACCTACTTCTATCAAGAAATCTAGCTTACTTAAGCTTCAGGTGATTGTGACTGGTGTGTGATTAATTTACACATAAGTGTTGTTCTTGCCTTCCTATTTTTGGTTAAACCAAAGATTAGAGAGTTAAGGCATTTGATGGAAAGTCTGAGAAGTACAATGACGGGTTCGTGCTTGCTTATTAGCTAAAAGAGAGAATAAATGATTAAGAAGAATGCTTCAAGTTAGTGTTTATTGCAAGCACAATGTGGTTAGTTTTCTTATGAGACACTCAACACTGGTCTAATCCATGCTCTCATGCATTAACTTGCTTTATATGAGGAATGATGCAAAGGAACAAAAACTCATTAGTATATTAAATTTATAAAGCTACCTCAATTTATTGTCGTAAATGAAATAAGAATGTATAGTCAACATAAATAATATATATTTTTATGTATATGGGGTTTAAATAAAAAACTGGAGAAACATTCATGCATAAATCCTTTGTTAAGCTTTAAAATCATTACATATGGATCGAGTGATCTAATATTATTCTAGCGGGATATCCTTAAGTTTCATATGCAAAATTTGTGTTGTCAAGATATTATGGTCGGTATTCGCTATCTCTTTGGATATTATTCTCTCTTAAGTATTTGTAAATATAACTATTGAGAGAATGAATAAATGTTGCTTGAACTGAGACTGTCGATAAGTATATCACCGACTTGTTAGTTTTAGGTTCGACATTTAAGTTACTCATATGTATAAATATGTGAGTTATTTTATTTATATTCAAGTCAACTTATTTGGACTAATGAAGTAGTCGTTTGGATTAGGGAATCCACTTCATCCACATGATATGGTGTTAATATATAAATAATTGCCCTCTCTAAGGCATTTGAATGTGTTCGAAATATTTAAAACATACAACCTCAAGGGAGTAGATAAATTATAAAATTGAGTTGTTTGTTAGAGACCAGCTGATTGACTCGTTGGTTAAGTTGGCATACATAAAGCTTTCGTATTTATTCACTCCGGAAGTGACCGCGGACAAGCCAGATCCAAATACGTCGGAAATCTCTAGCACTACGGACAACTGGTGCCCCGATGATTTGTTGAACGTGTTGTTGCCGTGTGAAATGAAAGTAAAGAAGAGGAGAAGACAACGGATGGGCAGCCTTAAGCGGAAACACTTACGGATGCCATCAACGATGCTTTCGAAATTGAGCAGGAACGCATGAGCACAAAGAGAGCTTGAATGCTGGAATGCTTGAAAAGATAAATTGACAATATATGTCCGTATGTAGAGATGTGTTGATGTGTATGTGTACAATGCCTAATAATAACTATTTATACTAAGCTAGACCTACGTATATACGGAAATGGAATATTGCACATATATTATGCTTCCTTTGCTGCCAGTCTCCATGGAGTATCTCCTTCCCATATAAGTAAACTTCGTGACAATCTCCCCGGATCTCGAGATCTTTTGGAGACTTCCTTAATAGTTGACTAATCGACCGTGTCACCCATTGGCCTTCGCCGTAGAGTTTCCTCGCTCGCCCAGTCTGACTGTCGCTTGTCGCTTTGCCGACCTGTTGTCGCCAGTCGCCTGGTAATCCCGTTTTTTGGTGATTCCTTCGTCCAGTAAGCCTTCACCTTATGTGTATCCGTGGTTACCTTCTTCCTAAATTTTCCTTCCTTGAGCCTGTGTTTTGGAACGTTGATCTATAGATTGGGCTGAAATCTAGGGTCTAGAATTTCTGTTGCTAATTAGTATGCATAATTACGTGAGCAAGTGGAGTTATTTCGTATTTGGGCTGTAAACACTTGGCTGCCAAAGCGGCTAATTTCAAGTGACATGCGAGGTGCTTCACAGGTGCGTGTAGCCGGGTAAGTTACTTTAAATATGTGCTCTAGTTATTTTGCCACCAAAATAGCTTGGCCAGACTAACAACTGAAGTTTTTTAATAATCGTGCGTGTACTCAATGAGTGAGAAATCTCGCAGTTGTACATTGATTGCTTAGCCGTCAAAGTATAACTATGAGATTTCCATGAGATTTTATTAATCTTATAGAGTTGTGTTAAGAGACTTGAAAATACCAATGTGGGTACCTTTATGCTCAAAGGTGTTTGGTTCCCTGCATTTGGTACGTTTTGAGTGTTTCCGCGAGGTCTGTTGCGTGTTATGAACTCTAAATAAAGTGGAGTTTGTGATATTGTGTTGATGGTCACGTGCGAACACCAAGCTTAATGCTTTCATCTGCCAATAGATGTTGGCGGCTCGAATGGCCAAGCACATACTGTCCAAGGCCGACGGTTGGAGCTTCAGACTGCTACTAGTCCCTCGGAAGACGTCTAGGGTATCACAGAACTTGTGAAATAACATCTCTGCACATTCGAAATATTGAATTGTGGAATAATTTCTCGTGGGCCTTGCTATGGATGCATATATATTGGGTCTGGGCTGTCTTGACTGGGCCGGTTATCATAATATAAAAACTTTGTTCCAAAATAATGTTAAGTGCGAAGGTATTCGCGAAAGGGTACAATAATTTTTTAAATTTGTCAAATAATGTATATAATTTGGTTTTTTAACACTGGCTCTATATAAATCAAACTCATTATTTTTAACACCAACGAATTATTGTTCGACGAATTTGTAAAGTTATTATTTTAGAGAAATATTCTCATGTGATTTCTTATTTTGGAATTTAGCTTTATGATTTATTATCGTGCTTGGCATTATCTTGGATTTACGTGAAAGATTTTTTATTCTACGTGAAGGCATTGCGAAGTTTCGAACATACGACGGAAGAAAAGATAGAAAGAGAGCAGAAGAGCAGTGGCCGACCCCACCAACCGCACTATCTCCACTTCCCATCTTTTGCCATGGCGGAAGCAGAAGAGAATCCACCCACCAACAACACCACCCTCGATCCCGACTGCCAAGCCCTTGGCAGCAGCTCCTCCTCGATGACGAGGAGGCACACCGCCCTTGGTGCGCTGAGGGGTGCAAGGGCAAGGATTGAGGCTGCAGAGGCGGAGATGGCCAAGGAGAGGGATGCTGTGAGGGCGGAAGCGGACAGGCGGCAGGCTGCCGTAGAGGTGGAGACGGCTCGCCTCGCGGACGAGGCACTGCAGAGGATTGCTGGGAAGAGCACCGGGAGGAAGAGGAAGAGGGCGGGAGAGGAGGCCCAGGAGGGGGTCTCTCCATAGAGGTAAAAGTTTATGCATACCCATATGAATAGAGTGTTCCTAAACTAAGGATTCGTATAAATAGTGAGATGGTTAACTGGGTGAAAATGACAGGGAAGGAGTTATGTTGTTGGGCTTACTACAGTGCAACCTGTTCCTATAAGCCTAGGAATGTACGAGAGCATCCCGGACGGTGCTCTGCTTGCTCGCCTATGTGTGTTAACAGGCAGGTTATACTGGCGAGATCGACTTTTACAGCTAAACTCAGACCAGATAATAAGCCTGGTCATTAAATTCTAGAAGATTTTGGTAGTGTCAACTTTGGCTGGTTGAGATCGATCCATTTCGAGTATCTTACTATCAAAGATCTGCATTTCGAAAGAGCATTTGAGTTCCAATTTGATTTCGTAGAGAGCCCGCACAGACAGCAGCTAGACAAAAGAAGCAACTTACCCACGGCATCAGACTTGGATTACTTGAAATTTGTCTGGCATCGTCATCTCATGATTAAAACCGCAGATTCAACATCACAAGCTAACAATTTTTTATGGTAACTAATGAGAAATCCAGACAGACAAAACCCACTGGCAAATAGTCTATTGTAATAAATGATTTTTCATTGTATTTAATGATTTAGAAAAGTTTATTGAAGAAAAAGATAAAATTTACGTAGTAGATTTTCCTCGAAGATAATTTTATTCAAAACAAAGAACAATATGAACGGGGGAAACTTTCTGAGAATGACTCCGACGACTTACCTCATTTTCTGGGGAAGCGGCTAACGGTACGTGCACGTAACCGTTACGTAGTTTACTAATTAATACTAAGGAAAAGTAGTAAAATTTACTAATAGTTGACCGTTACTAACGAAGTCAACGCGAAAGTAGTAAAAAAAGTAGTAAATTTTACTACTTTTCGGTCAACCTTTAGTAAAGTCAACGCAAAGGTAGTAAAAAAGTATGTAAATTTTACTACTTCTTCACTGTTCACTCCAGTTCAATTTTACTACTTCTGCGCTGACTTTACTAAAACATTTCCATTAGTAACGTCAACGCAGATGTAGTAAAAAAAGTAGTAAAATTTACTCCTTATTTTACAACTTCTGCGTTGACTTTACGAAATTTTTTCGTATTTTAGTAAAGTCAAACCAGTTGTAGTAAAAAAAGGAGTAAAATTTACTACTTTTTTTACTACATCTGCGTTGACGTTACTAACGGAAATGTTTTAGTAAAGTCAGCGCAATTTTAGTAAAAAAGGTAGTAAATTTTACTACTTTGGACTGTACGAATGACGCCGATAAGTAGTATCTGTTTACTAATTCTTGAGTTTTTGTTAGTAAAAAGCTCTTCCTCGTAGTAATTTTTACCAATTTTGAGCCCTTTTTACTAAAAAAAGTAGTAATCAGTTACTAAAAAATGAAGACGTTTACGAATAGATTTACTACTTTGAACAGTGTTCCCGAACCTAACACCGACCCTATTTATGTTGTGAAATTACATCTCTACCCTGGTTACTACACTTGTTACTAATTTTGGAGGACCGAAGTAGTCATTTGTTTCGTAGCCTTCGTAACCGAGCTTCCCTTTCCGGCCGCCGTCGCCTCCGTGGTGCGATTCCCTTTCCAGCCGCCGTTAGTGGTGTTCCGGATCAACTTCGCCATCGGCTTTCCTGCAAGTTCCCCCCGCTTCCGCTTCCGCTTCCGCTTTGCAGTACGTGTTGTCGCGTTTGATTAGGGTTCGGGTCGGTGGTGGGCGTCGTTTGTTTGGGTGTGGGTGGTGGTTATCGTTGTTGCTGATTTGGGTCGTGCTTGGGTCGTGCTGATTTGGGTCGTGCTTGGGTTTTAGTTGGAGTCGGGTTTCCGTTCTTTGCATTGGTAGGTTCCGGCGATCGTCCCTTCCTGCTGCGCGTTCCCTTCCGGCCGCCGTCCGTGGCGTTGGCGATGGAGTTCGCCGTCCGTAGCATTGCCGATGGAGTTCGCCGCGGGCTGGAAGTTACCCCGCTTCCGCTTCCGCTTGGCGTGCCCTGTATTCGCGTGTCATTAGGGTATGGGTTAGTGGTGGGCGTCGTCATTTGTTTGGGTGTGGGTATTGGCCGTCTCCCGTATCATCGACGTGAGTTGTTGTTTGTGGGTGGTCGTGCTTAGTTGGCCCATGCTTGGGTCGAAGTTGGTCTGGGTCTGTGCCGGTAAGTGTGTACCTGGGAGTGGGAATGGTTTGCTTGTTATGGTACAGTCTGGTGAAAACACAATCTGATTTGATTTGGTTCGGTTTGCGTTGGTTTGGTATTGATATGCTTTGGCTTTTCATTTCCTTCGTGTTATGCTTTGAATTTGGTTTGTTTTCTGGGCGTGTAGTTGGAGTGGGGTCCGATGTTCATTTCGTTTAAATTTGATATGCATTTGGGATGCAATGTGAACCGTGACTGAGATTTTGGAAGTGCAGATATGGACGGAGATTTTGCTGATTTGCTTGGAGAATATTCACATGAGGCAGCGGGTTATGATCCTGGAGAAGGTGGAATTGAAGGTAACACACCAGCATCTGCTCAAAAGGGGAAGGCGAAGGGTGTCCGAAAACCGAAGGTAATGATGATGACCATTTGTTGTGAGTGTTGGCAGTATTCCCGATTCTATTACTGAGGTGTTCGCGGATATATTGTTACAGGATTATCTTTATACAAGGTGTAGTCCGCGGAAGTTGTTAGCTGTGCTGAATACTTTTAACGATGCCAAGAGGGCTGCGCTGTCTGATCTAGGATTTGAAGGGCTACTGCATCTGGCAAGTCGGCAAGTCCATCACAACGCCTTGAAGTGTCTTCTGAAGTTGTTCGACCCTGTTAAGAGGGTTATGGTCATCGACGGTGTGGAACATCGAATGCTCTCTTCGGATGTGGAGGCGGTGTTTGGCGTTCCGGCTACGAAAGTAAGTGTCCCGTTTAGCGGACACATGGATACCGTCCACGAGGAGCTGAAGACGCATCTGAAGAGGGGTAAGATTTCTCTTAAGTCCGTGGAAAGTAGCATGATGAGAAGAGAGCAGGCCGACGACGTATGGAAAGTGGAGGTTGTATTATTCATACTAGGATCATATTTGTGCCCCACGACGGCGTTCGACATCGACAAGGAGTACCTGCTCGCGACACGCGACGTCGGCTCCATCTGCAAGTTTGACTGGGCCACTCATGTGGTCGATACTCTATGTAGCCAAGTGAGGGCCTTCAAAGGACATCATGCAAAGTATATAGGTGGCTGTGTGCATCTCCTGCTGGTGAGAATGTTTAGGTTTATCTAGCTGTGTGTGTTGCTTATTCATTGTATTGAGTTTGTAATTATTAATGTCAACAAGTGCTTGTGTTGATGATACTGTTTTAAATCCACCAGATGTTTTACGCTTGCAAGAAGTCATTGGAGGAGAGCACGTCAAGAACTGCGAGCAGGAGTACTCCTTTATGCCAGGATTGGGACGATGACCGGCTGAAGGCCATATTCCGAGTTGCAAATGCTGATCTTGCTGAACTTGTACGATTATCCCGCCTACTGCATGTGTACTTCTGTAATTTTGACATGTCGTCGGGTCATATTCTGATTGTGTCCCTTTACAGGAATCCCGCGAAGTTGAAAGTAACGCCGACGAAGAAGTGGACGCTGCGACCCAAGGTGGGCAGATGGATGTGGTGCTGCGTCGTCTAAAGGTATGCTTCATTTCGTAGTGTGCTCTGTATGTGTTTATCATTTGGTTTATCTACCTGATTTTGAATTACTGATTATCGGCATTATATTCTAAGCAGAATGTGGAACTTTCTGTTATGAGACTCCACGCTACGAATGAGCACATCGTCCGCAAATTGGGATTTATTCTAAGAGAACTTAGACGAGAAAGACATCGAGAAGGTCATCCTGTTATGCAAGAAGATCATGGTAAGTCTGAGGAGAAGGTCGTAGGAGGCGAAAAGGAAGATCATGCATTCGAGGGTGTTGATGAAGGTTGCACACGTAAAATGGCTGATGTGAACCCGGCTGAACATGTGTCGAAGCCGATTTCTCCACCGACAGACTCCGGTGTGCCAGTCAGGGACACCAGTATTCCTATTGTCGAGGTAGGCTCCTGTATGATGTCGGAGAAGAGCTTGGTCCCGTATCATCCTCCTCAGATGCCACATAATTTGCCAGAAGGCTCCGATGAGTACTCTGACCCACGTGAAGCACAACTTGCGCGAGCTCTTGATAAACTATCTGCAATGCTGGATCCTCCGGGTGCTGTGAGGTGTAACATTGCGTCTGAATCTGACTTCAGCCTAACTAAATCCGAGGAGGGTGTAAACATTTTGCTGCAATGGAACAAAGGAAAGGAGAAGGTAGTGGAAGAAGGCGCACTGAATGATGAAGGCACGGGAACACCCACAGGAACAGCAGAGGAGAAGGATTTGATAGGAGAACAATTTCGTGCTGCAGCTGATACTGTTCCTACCACTCAAGTGAATGACGATGCAGAGCATCCCATGGATGATGATCCAGAAGTGGTTGAAGTGCATTTGAAGGTGAAAGTGAATCAAATTTTTTTTGTTAACGAAGTTCATTACTTTGACATTTATGTAACCTGCAATATGTTTCACAGGAAAGTGGGTCATCGACAACAGCTGTCTTCAATAGAAAGACCACGCGTCGAACGGCAGACAGGAAGCCGTCCTCATTTAACTGCTCACCATTTGTGCCGCCTAAGCCGGTAACAAGGACAAGAAAGCGTGGACGGTCGTCCATCCCTGAGGTATAAATGGACTGCAGCATACCCACTCCTCGTGACTCGACTGTGACCATCATGACGATTAATAGGTTTATGGATTGTTGTAATTTGTGATGATTAGGCACTGCAAAAATACTTCCCAGTGGATGTGCCCGTTAGTGAGCTGAAAACATTTTCACCGGCTCAATGGTCTGTCATTGAGTATGCTTGGAATGAGGACCGAGACAATAGGTTAGTGTCACTGTCTTCGGATATTGGGATATTGGGATGTTGTTTAAGTTTGGTGAACATGTTGGCTTGGATATTATTTCTTGCAGTGAATGTCTTTGTATGACCGAGTCCGCACACGTTAATAGGCATGCGATGCTATCGCTTTTGCCACGAAGATGGATAGACAGCGATGTAAGCTTACCTCTTCAATTACTATCCTTAAATTAGGAGTAACCCATTAGAGTGTATGCGCCACTATTCGTTATTGCAGATTATAGACTTCCACGCCGTGATACTTCAGAGTAGCATGGATCCCGAAAAGAAAAGGATTTGGTACCTTCCAAGTTGGTTAGGGGTAAGTGCTCATAAACATGAATTCCCTCATCCTCATTACGGTAGCCTGATCTAACCAACAGCCGATCTCAGAATCTTGCAGCGACGCAGTATAGTGCTGCCAAAATGCCCGTCATAACCAAAGATAATGCCGCAGCCTTATATGCGCACTTCAAGTCTCACATTGGGAAGAACCAGGAAGTGCAATGGGTAAGCACCCCCTCCATGTAGCTATCTTTGTCCCTATCTCCCGGTAGTCATACATTTCGTAATGTACGTACAATGCCATGTTCTTTGTTTCTGAAAGTGAATGTGCGTTGCCCGTATGCAGGTTTTCATACCGCTATGTGTCGTGGAATCACATTGGGCATTACAGATTGTGTCATTCAGGACAAAAGAAGTGCTCATAATGGACACAATGTACAAAAAACTGTCCAACGCCGGGGGTAGAGCACAGCTTCATCATCGTGTAATGAAGCTTCTAAGCGTCGTTATGGAAGAGAATCGTGTGAAATCCAAGGCAAAGGGGTATCAATTACCAGACATTTGCAGCTGGAAAAATTAAATATCCGCCGAACGTCCCCGACCAGATGGCCGCCGGGAACGAGTACGTGAAACGCCCGCTTTCCGATTACATATTAAACATAATGAAGTGGTTGCAGGCGTTACAGAAATTCTGTATTGCTGCGTCTGCAGGACCGAATGCGGAATATATGTCATGAAATTCATGACATTGGCCGAACCCCCATTACGTGCTGAGGAAATGGTAAGTGCATCCAATGATTCCTAGCATTATTGTCTTTCCCACAGTTCGCATTATAGTCATAAAGATCGTCCCACCTGTGTTGGAGTTGAGGCATGGGTGAATTCTGGATAAGGTGTTCTCTCTTATGTTTGCACTAACAGCTTTGATTACATGCCATTGTACGTGCGGTTTAGACCGTAGGCATTGCTGACAGGTTGAGGCTCGTTGTTAGTATGATCAAATGGCCTGGGAATGAGGTTAAGAAAAGAGTACAACAGAAACTTAAAGATGATGCCAACAAGAAGAGTAAGAAGCCAGATAGCAGTGATGCTTCAACATGGGATGCACGTCGATAGACAAAGGACTGATGACAGGCATCCTGAACATGGCAGTAGCATACCCTAACATCACCATGTAGGTTACGTTGCAGTCAACTTGTGCCACACTTTTGTAGCCCTTTGTTGTAACAGCTACCAACCTGGTCAAAAGAAGTAGAAATACTGAAACATGTAGCTTTGATTATGGAAAAGTCATTTTGACATATGTACCTTTTGTAAGTAAATGAACAGGTTGTGGCTTTGTCCATATTCTGCAGTTATGCTGTCGAAATTTCCAATTAAGGGTACATATTCCACTGACCATAAACGGAGTTATCTTCGCAACGCATATCCTCGCCTGATCCGGAAGAAGATTCGCTACATACATTCGGCCGTTTCTCGTTATTCATGCCCCGATCATAACCCCGTTCAGAGGGACCCGTGCAGGTTTCTTCATTCATACCGTGAAAGACATACTCTTTAAGCTGGTTACCGAAATTAAATGTCACGCAATCATCAATACTTCTTACGCCTTCATTTTCCACAGTACTACTCTCCAACTCCAACGTTAGTGACAGAATCTTTTTTTGCAGCATTCGAAATGCTTTTTCTGATGAACCACCAAGAAAACACATACGCCGGCATGCGGTCAGGAGAATACCTTGTCGTAAACTATTGATGTCCACCCCGTATTCACAGCCAGATGCAACTTCAGGATTTGCACTTTTTGCTAACTTTGTCCACCTCTTATTGACTAGATGCTTTGGTATGGTGAAGAATCCTTCAATTTTCATCACGTGGAAGAGGTGTGCACACGGAAAACCAAATGTCTCATAATGTAAGCAGCTGCAGCTGAGTTGGACATTTTGTTTTGCAGATGACACTTGCACGCATCGACGCTCGCCGTCATAACACGAAATACTGTATACCCTCGCTATATTCCCGTCGACTAAATCTTCCACATAGAAACGAGCTTCCTTTTTCATTTCTGACTGAACTCTACGGAAAGAACTGAGGGTGTACAACTGACTTGCATCCTCCTCAAGTCGACGCAACATCGTACTTGGCCTGAATGCCTTATGCATTGATTTGAAGTCCTCTTCGTATTGCTTGTGACGAAGATCAGCAACTGCGCGCTCGAAGTTGTTAACGAAGTCATGCAGTTTATGTTTGCTGTCGACATATCCCTTCATGTAACGATGCATTCGTTCGCATCGTTGAGTGCTTCTAAGTTCTGCCCAGAAATGACCATGAAGATACGTTTGCCACCACATATGTCGGCATGCATAAATTTGTTGTAGCCATCTAACGCTTATGGATCCTGTATGGCTAAGTAAAGACGACCACTCCTCTTCAACTTCCTCACTTGGTCTACTATTGTACATGAATGACGAAAGACGGGCTCGCATTCCAGGGTCCTGTACACGACAATTGATATTCCGACTAAAATGCCACAGACATAACCTATGCCTTGACAATGGCCATACTTCTCTCACTGAAGCAATCATCGCTTTGTCCGCGTCAGTGACCACGCTGACCGGATGTTTTCCTCCCATTATCTGTGTATGAGTACGTAGGAGCCAAGTGTAGTCCGCAATGGTTTCATAACTCATCAAGGCAGACCCAAACACGGTAGTTTGATGGTGATGATTGACACCGACGATGATCACCATTTGCATTCCATAATTGTTTGTCTTGAACGTTGAGTCTAGTGCTACGACATCGCCGAATGATTGGTAATCAGTGATTGAGGTACTGTCCGCCCAATATATGCGTGTCACTTCATTATTTTCCACATGTGATTTGAACGCCATACCACTGTCACTGTTCCTCCTACATAGGAGATATGCAAGGACTGAATCACAACGACCAGCTACCCCAGCAGAGTCTTCCTTCAACTTCCGGTTATTTAGGTCCTTCAATAGGAAACCGGCACGTGAATGTCCACCAGATGCGTGTACTACTAGTCGCATAACATCACACTGTCTAAAACCAACGTCAAGCATTCGACGGACAAATGTCATATCTTCGTCGCTAACTTGCCGCCTTTCTCGCATAAAATATGACAGACATTCGCTCACCATGTCATGATTGTGTTCCAACTTAATTGCGACGAAATTCCATTGCCCATTAACCTCCACTCTCGCTTTAAAGAAACACTTGCAACCATTCTTCACAGATGCACGAACCCGACTTCTCGCTGTCAACATAGGCACATCGGAACATCCGCCTTCCCTTGAACAAACCCACTTTCTCATCACGCATTCACCGTTTCTTAATTTCTGCCGATCTCTTTTCCGAACAGAAAACCCATGAACCATTGCATACATTTTAATGAACTCTTCAACTTCTTCGGCAGTACTAAAACACATATTCAACATCTGTTCTTCGTTCATATCACTGATTATATTGAAGAAGTGCTGAACATCATGGTCACCTACATTCACAGTAATGATTAAAGGTTATCAATACATTAGGGATGATGAATAATAAATGCAAGATCAACATCATGTTCTTCACCGAATCTCGACTTCTCCGCTTTCAATACACTTTTCATTTCTTCCCACCAACGACGACCCAAAGCCAAAAACCAACACAATTCCAACCAGATGAACCGGCTGCAGCTCAACAACACTCCCCTGTCGAACCAGTTGGGGCGGAAGAAGATGACCAGCAAATTCCAGCTGCTGCCGAAGAGGAGGGATGATGCAGAAGACCTCGGATGATGCCCTCCGGCCGAAGATCTCGGAGGATGACCTGCGGAATGTCTCTGGGTTGAAGATGACCGCGAACTGAAGATCTGGGTAGCACCCGAGCTGCAGCAGGAAATCGGGGGCGACGTGTAGCCAGGAAACCCAAATCCAACGACAATTGCTTTACCAATATTATATTAAATGCGGATGAGAGTTTCTGAACGTTAGTAAATTTTACGACTAATACACCTCATAATTAGTAATTACATTAGTAATATTTACGCAATTCAACAGTATGATCCACAAATTTAGTAATATGTTTAGTAAATTAGTAACAAGTGTAGTAACCAGGGTAGAGATGTAATTTCACAACATAAATAGGGTCGGTGTTAGGTTCGGGAACACTGTTCAAAGTAGTAAATCTATTCGTAAACGACTTCATTTTTTAGTAACTGATTACTACTTTTTTTAGTAAAAAGGGCTCAAAATTGGTAAAAATTACTACGAGGAAGGGCTTTTTACTAACAAAAACTCCAGAATTAGTAAACAGATACTACTTATCGGCGTCATTCGTACAGTCCAAAGTAGTAAAATTTACTACCTTTTTTACTAAAATTGCGTTGACTTTACTAAAACATTTCCGTTAGTAACGTCAACGCAGATGTAGTAAAAAAAGTAGTAAATTTTACTCCTTTTTTTACTACAACTGGTTTGACTTTACTAAAATACGAAAAAATTTCGTAAAGTCAACGCAGAAGTTGTAAAATAAGGAGTAAATTTTACTACTTTTTTTACTACATCTGCGTTGACGTTACTAATGGAAATGTTTTAGTAAAGTCAGCGCAGAAGTAGTAAAATTGAACTGGAGTGAACAGTGAAGAAGTAGTAAAATTTACATACTTTTTTACTACCTTTGCGTTGACTTTACTAAAGGTTGACCGAAAAGTAGTAAAATTTACTACTTTTTTTACTACTTTCGCGTTGACTTCGTTAGTAACGGTCAACTATTATTAAATTTTACTACTTTTCCTTAGTATTAATTAGTAAACTACGTAACGGTTACGTGCACGTACCGTTAGCCGCTTCCCATTTTCTGGTCCCGTGAAACACGAATGGAAAAGGATTTGCTATATAATATTTATCCAATTCAATTGATATTATTCCGTGTGTAACACGAGATTAAATAAGCACCGATCATTTCATGGATTCCCCAAAATCCCACGTTGTGATTGTTGTGTTAATTTTTCTGCTTTTCCTCCGGTCTTTGTTGGTGCAGGGAGCGCCAGGCAGCAACGGAACAGATCGTGCTGCCTTGCTCGAGTTCAGGAGCCGAATCTTCGACGACCCCGACCAGATCTTTAGCTCGTGGAACGACTCTGTCGACTTCTGTCGTTGGCCGGTCATCACTTGCGGCCGTCGTCATCCACACGTCACCCGCATAGCGCTTCCGAACTTGGGGCTCGGGGGGTCGTTGTCACCATTCATCGGTAATCTCAGCTTCCTCAGAACCATAGACATCGAAAACAACAGCTTCACCGGCGAGATTCCGCCTGAAATCGGCAACCTGCACAGGTTGAGGGTGTTGAACCTCGAAACTAACTCCTTCACGGGCCAGCTCCCAGAGAATATCTCGGCCTGCACGAACCTTAGATACATTTGTCTGAAAAAAAGTGCCCTTTCTAGAGAAATACCCCGTGGACTAGCCGCTTTGTTGGAGCTTCGTAGCTTCACTATCTCCTACAACAATTTCACTGGGAAGTTCCTGGATTTCTTCAGCAACTTGTCGTCTTTGGAGATCATTGACGGAACATACAACGCTTTCAGGGGATCCATCCCAGCATCTCTTGGGCAATTGCAGAAATTGCGGTGGCTTCTACTTGGAAGGAACTCCTTTACGGGAACCATACCCTCCTCCATTTATAACATAACCACTCTGGCCCATATAGGCTTTGCAGGGAACCGACTCGAGGGCAGTCTGCCGCAGGATCTCGGAATCACACTTCCTAATCTTCAGAACCTCAATTTAGATTATAATCATTTGACCGGCCTAATTCCTCCTTCAATAGGGAATGCAACTAGTCTGCTGAGGCTGTCGATGGCCACTAACAACTTCAGTGGTTCAGTGCCAGATCTCAGTCGTCTAAATCAGTTGCAGTGGTTGAGTATTTCTGTTAACCAATTGGGTAGCGGCAAGCAAGGGGACTTGAAATTTGTCGAGTCACTCAACTCCACCGAGCTAAGGCTTCTGACGTTCAATGCCAATAATTTTGGGGGCACATTACCTCAGTCTATTGGGAACTTGTCATTCAATTTGAATATATTGTTTGTCACCCTTAATCGACTGACTGGAAATATCCCTTCGAGCATTGGAAATCTGCGTAACCTGGAAACGCTATTAATAGGCCGGAACCCATTTACCGGTATCCTCCCTGGTGAAGTCAGCAAGCTTCACAAGTTGAAGTACCTTTCAGCAAATTATTGTGGATTCTCTGGGGAAATCCCATCTTCCCTCGGAAATTTGACAATGTTGACGGTACTTTCATTGGCAGGAAATGAATTGGGAGGGAGAATCCCGTCAAGCCTTGGACAATGCCGAAGCTTGCTTAGGATGGATCTCTCTCGCAACAACCTGAGTGGATCTATACCCTCATAAGTCCTCAGTATATCTTCCTTAGCGATTTACCTGGATTTGTCGAAGAATAAACTCACCGGTGCCCTACCAGATGAAATCGGTATTCTAAACAACCTTGGGAGATTGTATTTGCAGGATAACAGATTGTCTGGAGAAGTCCCGGACACCCTCGGACAATGCACTAGCTTGGAGGAATTGTACATGGGAAATAATCTGTTCAAAGGCAACATCTCTCCATTTCTACGTCCATTGAGAGGACTTCAATATGTGGACTTGTCCCGGAATAACTTCTCCGGTGTGATTCCTAAATTCCTAATAGATTTCAACCTTACGTATCTTAACTTGTCTTTCAACATGTTCGAGGGAGAAGTCCCGAATCAAGGAGTCTTCTTAAACATCACGGGAATCTCGGTCATGGGAAATGACAGACTTTGCGGTGGTACTTCGGTTCTAAACTTACCAAACTGTCCTAATCCTATATTGAATCGCAAGAGAAACTTCTCATTTGCAAAGATCGTTGCGACAGCCTGTGCGATTGGGCTCTTGTTTGTTGTACTATCGTTGCTGGCATTATACATCTTCATGAAGAGAAACAGAACAAGAAGGCTGAAGCCACAATCCGAGTTCGTGAAAAGAGGCACTTTTCCGCAACTCTCCTATGAAGATATACATAGAGCGACCAGAGGATTCGACCTAAACAACTTGATCGGTGTTGGCAATTTCGGTTCCGTCTACAGAGGCATCCTTAGAGATGGCGATCAAATTGTAGCCATGAAGGTTCTCAACCTAAAAAATCGAGCAGCTTCGAGATCCTTTGTGGCAGAGTGTGAAGCATTAAGGAATATTAGACACCGAAATCTCGTAAAGATTTTCACAGCCTGCTCAACCATTGACTTTCAAGGTAACGACTTCAAGGCCCTTGTGTATGAGTACCTGGAAAATGGAAACCTGGACGAATGGCTGCATCCCGAAATT
This sequence comes from Melastoma dodecandrum, assembly GCA_029817715.1. Lineage (NCBI taxonomy): Eukaryota > Viridiplantae > Streptophyta > Magnoliopsida > Myrtales > Melastomataceae > Melastoma > Melastoma dodecandrum. The sequence goes on along the minus strand of JARUPY010000537.1, from coordinate 766,149 downwards.
GTGGCCGGGGGAGGGGAACATAAGTTAAACATAATCCAAAGGCTGAAAATCGCCATCGATATTGCTTGTGCGATGGAGTATCTCCATCACGAGTGTGAGACGCCAGTGATTCACTGTGATATCAAGCCGAGCAACATTCTGTTGGATGCGGAGATGACAGCACATGTTGGTGATTTTGGCCTCTCTAGGATTTTTTATGGTACCGATGTCGTTCCGCAAGTAAGCTCGGTGGGGGTGAGAGGGACAATCGGCTACAGCCCCCCAGGTGAGTAAATTTAGTGCAGATGTGCTTCCGGATCTATTTTTGTGGTGCCTTGTAATATAGGTCGGTAAATGTGCAGAGTATGGGATGGGAAGCCAGATGACGAGGGAGGGCGACGTTTACAGCTATGGGATCCTTTTGCTGGAGATGTTCACAGGGAAGAGGCCAACAGACGAGATGTTCGAGGACGCTCGGAACATTCGTAGCTATTGCGAGGCGGCACTGCCAGAAAGGGTAACAGAAGTAGCAGATCCCAGTCTATTTGCAAGTGCTCCTCGGAGGGTGACAGAATGTCTGAGGAAGCTGTTTGAAGTTGGGATCGGGTGTTCCCGGGAGTCACCCGGAGACAGGATGAACATGCGCGAGGCCGCAGTGAAGCTCCGATCCATTGAAGCCTTGGCTCACTGAAATTTTGAATACTTCACAGATAATCGGAGCAGGGTTGTGCCATTCATAAAAGTTTTTAGTTTCTTGTTACAGTGGATGATGATATCTACTTTCTATTGGGGGGCTTTCTTTCAACATCAATAAATCAAATCCCAAAACTACTTTCGGGGTAAATAACAATCGGTCCGGTCTGTTTTTAGTCTCATGCCGAGAACTTGTCCACAAGCTGCCGTATCGAACCCACTCAATTCTTTGTTTTTCCTTTTAAGAGTCCCAAGTCAAGTCAATCAACTCTATCAATTTCGGTGGTTGACTTACCTACGACTACAAAAGACAACTACTAATTTCCCTACTCTAACCTTTCAACTTTGGTGCCAACCGACATCAAATTTGGTTCAAGTAATAAGAAGTTTAGGATAGCCTAAAAATATTTTGAATACAAAATTTACATTTTTCAAAAGACTTACCAATCGTAATTAGGTGTCCTACCCGTATCGATTTACTCTGACATTGGGCCGGCAACCAAACGACAACTTTGCTTTCCATTCCATTTTTTTCAGTTTAACATTAAAAAAGAAAGATGTTTTGGTCATATTAATTTCTCAGATATTTAAATGGAAACTCCAGTCCAAAAGAGTATGGTAAGATCAAAATTTCTGACACTAGTTTTTTTTCCTTATACATCTTCAGTAACCAGTAAATATAAGTCTTTTGTCATGTTAAAATTTAGAAACCATTTGCTTATACGTCGAGTCGAAAGTCACCACCCCGTTCACAGTTTATTCAACAAGTCAGAAATATTTAGTTTGTTTAAAAAAAATATTAAATTTCAAATACTATAAATATATTTATATTTTTTAAAAACTTTCATAATTCCAAACAAGCGTCTCCTAATAACCGGTAAAAGTATGCTTTGTCCACTAAACATTGGCTAAGAGAGGGATTATCTTTATTAGGTTATAATTTTTATTAAACGTAAATTATAAAAATTAAAATTATTTTAGAAGTGGCTGCAATTCTACACAAATCTAATTTGTCAAATGGATTTGTCGCAATAGGGTGTATATTGCGATAGGAGTATCATTTCTCTAAATAAAATTTTCAGTTATGAAAAATAAATTTATAGATATTTGATTTATGATTACTTAATAAAATTTAAAATTATTTTTTAAATATGTTTATGATATTCTACATAAATTTAATAATTTTGTGTGACAGTGTTGGAGTCCATTTTTGTTTCTCAGGAAATATATAATGATATCATGACAAATGTTTTTAAAAAATATCAACTGTTATTAGCATTTTTCGTCACAACAAAGTTAATTTGTATTTTCATGAAACATTTAATAATCACAAATCCATTACTGAGAAGAACACAATCATGTGCAAATACAAATACTGTAAATATATTATTTTAGTAAAAATATTGAAAAAATAAAACATTTTTATTGAACAATATTTAATATTCTATTGATAATTTAATGAATATCAACACTTGTGATAATATTCTATTGATGAGAAACGTCAAGGTATAATATAATTGGTACAATCCATGTTTAATAGAAGGTATCTTAATTTAATATAGAGTTTTCATGTGTACAAAAGAAATTTGCATGGGTTGTTTGATTGGTCTAAAAATTTTCAAGAAAATTGTATTTTTTTTTAAATGTCAAATTATCAAAGATATTCTGAACTTTGACATTTTTTTCGATTTAGTCTAATATTTGAAAAATGTTCTGAAATCCCAACATTGACCGTTAACAGGAAATGCTAACGGAGTATATAATTGAGACGTTATCTCAATTATATACTCCGTTAGCATTTCCTGTTAACGGAGGCCTACTGGCGCACTGTCAGTACTATGTTTAATCTTGATCAAATTATCAAATATATCCTAAAAATTTCTCAACTTTTTCCGATTTACCCTATCATTTAAAAATATCTTCGTGTAACCTAACTTCAAAAAGTTATTTTAAAATTATTTTTCGTTAACACAACCCCTAATGGGGTCTGACTTGGCGCTAATATCAAATAATTTTCCTCAAATCGCACTCGGGCTAACCTCAATCAACAAACTCTAACTCACAACTGTCCCTTCCCACCCAGCCACGACCCTAAGCCTCTCCCTGACCCCAGCCTCCATCCTTGCCCCGGGCCTCGATCCCAACCCCAACTATTAACTGTGCAATGCAACCTATTTCATGTTGTGTAGGAGTTTTACAACCTCTCTTGTTATGGTAAATAGAGTTTACATCTCCAATCCTTTTCTGAAAGTTTGGTTACATTCTATTGCTCTTATTCTACTCATCTCTTCATGTTCTTCTTTGGTCGGGGTCAGGGTCTGGGAGGGGCTTACGGTCGAGGATAGGGTGGCAAGGGATGGGGTGGTTAGAGTTTATTGACTGATTTTAGTCCGTGTGTGATTTGACGAAACCTAATTGGCCTTTGGCCTGAGGTACACATTAGAACCAAATCGGACGTCGTTAAAGGTTCGGTCTAATGAATGATAATTTTGAGATAACGTAATAATATGTAATAATGTTAGGTTACACGAAGATATTTTTCAATTGTTAGGATAAATCGGAAAAGTAAGTGAGAAAGTTTAGGATATATTTGACGGTGTTTATTGCCATGTCGGTGTCACGTAGGCCTGTATTAGGGGGGATAACTAACAGATGATATAATTGAGATAATGTCCAAATGAGATGTAAGGCGATATTTTCTAAATGTTATGCTAATCTGAAAAAAGTGCCAAAGTTTCAATATATATTTGATAATTTGAGATTTAAAAAATTCTAAAAAAGAGTAAATAATATCTTCAAAATTTTCTAAAAATGAAGAAAATTTGGAGAATAAATTTCATGAGTTTTTATAACTTATTAAAAAATTGAAAGCTTTAAATTGAGAAAATTTTCATGAACTAAATAAGCTTTAAATTTCTTCATTGTAATGTTCTCATACTTCAAATAAAATATCATTTCAAATAAAATATCGATATTAATATTTTATATAAAAACTCGTCTATAGATTTTCACAATATTTATGTATTAAAAATGCAAATTCTCGATTACTTTTATATTAATTAAAATTTCAAAATAAATCATTGTTTAATCAATTTTCTTCTTAAATTAATTAAATAAAATGAAAAATATTTTCTCTTTCGTAATAGTTGTCTATGAAAGCTAAGAATTATTGACAAAGGGGTAATTTTGATATGACACGTTGAAAGAGACAATGCCAATATTTCTCGACATGGAATCCCAATATGAATGAGTCTGGAACCATCTTTCCCTCTGTTTAATGCTTCGTATATGTCTCTCTTCAATGTGTCCACATAACACACCTTACATCATATTTACAGTCCATGCACCACATATCAAGCATAATACGTACATCCTTGCTCACTCACTTCCACATCCTCCTCCAAAACGTGTCATGGAATAGCTACATACTTCCTCAATATCAACACGTGGAAAGGACTATGTACATGAGGGAAGCGGCTAACGTTACGTGCACGTAACCATCACGTGCTTTACTAATTACTAAAATTTTTTTAGTAATATTACTAAAAATCGACATTTTTTAGTAAAAGTTTTAGTAAATTACTAAAAAAAATTAGTAATTGGTTACTAACTTTTCACTGTTTGAAGATTAGTAAAGTTACTAAATCACATTACTAAACTTTTTAGTAATCGATTACTAAAAAGTGGTGGTCAGTTTCGTAACTGATTACTAAGAAAACGGTGACTTTACAGTTTATTTTAGTAATCGTTACTAAAAATTCACTGTAGAACTTTAGTAATCGATTACTAAACTTTTCGTTTTTTTTAGTACACGATTACTAAAAAATTTAGTAATTGGTTTTAGTAACTTTCCGAATCGTCGAACAGTGAAAAATTAGTAACGTTTACTAATTTTTTTTGGGAAATTTAGTAATGATTTACTAATTTTGTAACCGAATTTAGTAAATTACTGTTTGACATAGTAAAGTCGTTAGTAAATTACTAAAATTTAGTATTACTTTTCGTAATCAGTTACTAAATTGTGAAAAAAATTTAGTAAACAATTACTAAAAGTTTTAGTAATTTACTAAACAGAACAGTACACTCCGAACCTAAAAACAAACCAGCTTTCGATGTGAAATTACAAATCTACCCTTACAAACCAGCTTACAAACCAGCTTTAACCGCAAGGGTAGATTTGTAATTTCACATCGAAAGCTGGTTTGTTTTTAGGTTCGGAGTGTACTGTTCTGTTTAGTAAATTACTAAAACTTTTAGTAATTGTTTACTAAATTTTTTTCACAATTTAGTAACTGATTACGAAAAGTAATACAAAATTTTAGTAATTTACTAACGACTTTACTATGTCAAACAGTAATTTACTAATTTCGGTTACAAAATTAGTAAATCATTACTAAATTCGGTTACAAAATTAGTAAATCATTACTAAATTTCTCAAAAAAAATTAGTAAACGTTACTAATTTTTCACTGTTTGACGATTCGGAAAGTTTTTAAAACCAATTACTAAATTTTTTAGTAACCGTGTACTAAAAAAAACGAAAAGTTTAGTAATCGATTACTAAAGTTCTACAGTGAATTTTTAGTAACGATTACTAAAATAAACTGTAAAGTCACCGTTTTCTTAGTAATCAGTTACGAAACTGACCACCACTTTTTAGTAATCGATTACTAAAAAGTTTAGTAATGTGATTTAGTAACTTTACTAATATTCAAACAGTGAAAAGTTAGTAACAAATTACTAATTTTTTTTAGTAATTTACTAAAACTTTTACTAAAAAATGTCGATTTTTAGTAATATTACTAAAAAAATTTTAGTAACTAGTAAAGCACGTAACGGTTACGTGCACGTAACGTTAGCCGCTTTCTGTACATGAGACATCTTCGGTTGTAGCACTAAATGATACATTGCCTTCTCCATACGCTCACTGGTGGATAGTGTGTTTACTTGTGCAAGTACATCTCGGTTCGGCTTACTAATCATTTCTGCTGGGCGGGAACTGTCGGCGCCGATGACGAAATGCAGAAAAAAAAAATGAAACAAGAAACGATGTCCGACGCACAGATTTACCTGGTTCGGCCAAACCGGCCTACGTCCACAGAGAGGTCCACCTTAATCATCCACTATAACCAAGAAGTTACACGATTACAAGCCCCGAGAAATCCCACCCCGAGTCTTCGTAGAAAATCCTCTACCCGACTCTCTGGATCTTCTCACCGCTCACCGTGTATCACTCGTCCCAGTATAACGACTCACCAGAAACCTCGGATCACGATAACCCATCACGATCCCTTACCCTAGTTAATTTTTTTAAAATTTAAAATTATTTTTTAAATATGTTTATAATATTCTACATTATTTTAATATTTTTTTGTGACAGTATTGGAATCCATTTTTTTTTTCTCAAGGAATATATAATGATATCATGACAAATGCTTTAAAAGAAAGATTAAATGTTATTAGCATTTTTTTTGTCACAACAAAATTAATTTGTATTTTCATGAAACATTTAACATCAAAACAATCATAAATCCATTACTGAGATGAACACAATCATGTGCAAATACAAATAGTGTAAATATATTATTCATCTAATGTCGTGCCGAGAACTACTTGTCCACAAGCTGCCGTATCGAACCCGCTCAATTCTTTGTTTTTTTTTTTCTTTTAAAAGTCCCAAGTCAAGTCAGTCAACTCCATCAATTTCAGAGGTTGACTTACCGACGACTACAACCAATTTTCCTACTCTAAACTTTAAACTTTGGTCCTAACCGAAGAAGTTTTGGATACAAAATCTACTCTACACAGTCATACTTGTGGGTCGTAATTAGGTGTCCTACTTAGATCGATTCACTCCGACATTGGGCGGGCAACCAATCCCTAATGGGGTCTCTTGGCACTTATGTGTACCTTAATTGCCATTTTAACGCTGTTTAAAACCAATCTCAATTAATTTTCCTCAAATCGCACCTGAACTAAAATCAATCAACAAACTCTAACTCGCAACAGTCCCTTCCCACCCGGCCATGACCATAAGCCTCTCCGTGACCCCAGCCTTCATCCTCGCCCGAAACCTCGACCCCAACCCCCCACTATTAAGCGTTCAATGCAACCCGATTCATGTTGTGTAGGAGTCTTACAACCCCTCTTATTGTGGTAAATAGAGTTTGCATCTCCAATCCGTTTTTGAAAGTTTGATTACATTATTTTGCTCTTATTCTACTCATCTCTTCATATTCTTCTTTGGCTGGGGAGAGGTTTAGGGTGGAGGATAGGGTGCGAAGGGATGGGGTGGTTGGACTTTATTGATTGATTATAGTATGTGTGTGATTTGAGGAAACCTAATTGGTCTTTGGATCAGAACCGCATTAAGCAGCATCTAAGGTACACTTTAGTGCCAAATCGGATGTCGTTAAGGGTTGGGTCCGACGAATGATAATTTTGAGATGACTTAATAATATGTAATAATGCTAGGTTAAACGAAGATATTCTCCAATTATTAGGATAAATCGAAAAAATAAGTGAGAAAGTTTATGATATATTTGACGGTGTTAGTAGCCATGTCAGTGATACGAAGGCCTCTCTTAGGGGGGGACAACTAACAGATGATATAATTGAGATAATGTCCTGACGTTAAGATGTAAGGCGATATTTTTTAAATGTTAAGCTAAACTGAAAAAAAATGCCAAAGTTTTAATATATATTTAATAATTTGGGGACTCATACTTGCTCAACTATACATGCAACTCGAGCTGTTTCAAACTCTCAACACCGTCCCCCGCAAGCGAGCTTCATGCTCCTCTACACTCGCCGAATACACCAATATACCATCGATGAATACAATCAGTACAAACTGATCTAAGTATAGTCGAGACACTCGATTCATCAACTCCATGAAAATAGCCAGGACATTCGTTAGCCAAAAGGACATAACCAAAATCTCGTAATCTGAAACGTAATTTTCTTCACATTCTTATCCCTCACCCGACAATAACCAGACTATAAGTCGATCTTAGAATACACTGCCGGATGCAAACATGCAATTATGATGCAAGTTTTAAGTATCCCTATTGAATTATCCGATGACGTTTTAAATTGTGAACTATTGTGGAAAAATATATTTATAAAAATATACAAATTTTCAAAAATATAATAAAATCAAGTAATTATTGGATAGGTAACTCGAATTAGTTCCATGATCTTTGAAGCCACGGTTCCAAGCCAATTTACTAATTAAAGTTAAAACTTTAAAAAAATAATGAAAGATATTATTAATAAGATAAACATAAAAGTCTCTTCTCAAAAATTGAAAATAATATTGAAACCTATCATATGTTTTTTTTTTATTTTAGGATTTTAATGGCTAGATTAAGGAAGTTGGAAGCCGAAGTTGAACGGTAGTTTTTAGGACATATTTTAGGACATATATGAAACTATATTAAGGCCTTGGTTGATATTCGTTAGATGAAATTTAAGATTGACTAAATTTAATATAAAAGTAAAATTTAGTAACAAAAATCGTATAACAAACTAAATTTTTGAAAAAATAAAATGTTTTGTAATAATTTTAGATATTATAATATATTTTACCTATTTAATAAGTCAAAGTAAACAAAGTCACCCGTTTCCATTTTATTCAGAAAAAAAAAAATAAAGTGTTTGTCCATTCCCGTAGACTCCAAGGTCATCCCCCAGAACGCGGCAAAGTCTTGAAAATCGGACAAATTTTGGGTGAAACATAACTCGTACTCGTCATTTCTTATGGATTCGCTAATCTTCTGCTCTGTCATCACGTCCATTTTTCTGTTTTTGCTTTCAGGTTCTACGGTGCTAGGAGTGATCAGGAGCAACGAAACCGACCGTGCCACGTTGCTCGAGTTCAGGAGGCGTGTATTCGGGGACCCTGATGGGATCTTTAGCTCATGGAATGACACGGTCGACTTCTGTCACTGGTCGGGCATCACTTGCGGCCGTCGTCACTTGCGTGTGACCAAATTAGAGCTTCCACGCTCGGGACTCGTGGGGACATTGCCACCGTCCATTGGGAATCTCAGCTTCCTTAGGATACTAGACATCAACAACAACGGCTTTACGGGCGAGATCCCACCTGAAATAGGCAACCTGCGTCGGTTGTCAGGGTTGCGCCTAGATAATAACTCGTTTTCCGGTCAGCTCCCAGGGAACATCTCGGGCTGCACAAACCTAAGAGATATAGCGCTGGGAAACAGCATGCTTGTTGGAGAGATACCTCGTGGACTAGCAGCTTTGTCGGAGCTTCGCTACATCCAATTCAGCAACAACAATCTGACAGGGAAGTTCCCTGATTTCTTCAGCAACTTCTCGTCTCTGGAATTCCTTAGCTTCATGAGCAACTATTTCTGGGGAACCATCCCATCCTCTCTTGGACAACTGAATAAACTGCGTTGGCTTGTCCTGGGAGAAAACTTCTTTTCTGGTACAATGCCCTCTTCGATTTTTAACATAACCTCTCTTGAACACATAGGTTTTTTTATCAACCAACTCGAGGGCGGTCTCCCTCCGGATCTCTGGATCACTCTTCCTAATCTCCTATACCTCAGTTTAACTTATAATCATTTGACTGGACTTATTCCTCCTTCCATAGCCAATACAACTAAATTTCTGAGCCTGGAGATAGCTGCAAACAATTTCAGTGGCCCAGTGCCCCTTCTCAACAACCTAAATCGGCTGCAGGTGTTGAGTATTTCTGTTAATCAATTGGGCAGCGGCACATCCGGCGACTTGACGTTCATAGACTCGCTCAACTCCAGCGATTTGTGGGTTATGGCATTCAACGACAACAATTTCGGGGGAACGCTACCTCAGTCTATAGGGAACTCATCATCAAATTTGAATATCCTGTTTATAGAGTCAAATCGACTGACTGGAACCATCCCTAGGAGCATCGGAAATCTCCGCAACCTAGAAAGTCTATCAGTGGGCGGGAACCGATTTACCGGTAACCTCCCTATTGAAATCGGTAGGCTCCACCAGTTGAAGAGTCTTCAAGTGGCGTACAGCGGATTCTCGGGGGAAATCCCATCTTCTCTTGGTAATTTGACAATGCTGACGGCATTGTCATTGGCTGGAAATGTATTAGGAGGGAGAATTCCGACAAGCCTAGGGAAATGCCAAGACTTGATCAGGTTGGATCTGTCTCAGAACAATCTCAGCGGCGCCATCCCCTCGCAAGTCCTCAGCATATCTTCCTTGTCGGATTTCCTGGATTTGTCGCAGAATAAACTTTCTGGAGTCCTGCCACATGCAATTGGCGACCTCAACAACTTGGGGAGATTGTATTTGCAGGAGAACAGATTGTCAGGACAAGTACCGGAAAGTCTCGGTCGTTGCACTAGCTTGGAGGAATTGCACATGGGGAATAATCTATTTGAAGGCAACATCTCGACATTTCTGAGGCCTCTGCAAGCGACCCAATACATAGACCTGTCACAGAATAACTTCTCCGGCGAGATTCCGAAATTTCTAGTAAATTTTCGGCTTACATATCTTAACTTGTCTTTCAACCATTTCCAGGGAGAAGTTCCGAATCAAGGAGTATTCCTGAATGCCAGCAAGGTCTCGGTCATTGGAAATGACAAACTCTGTGGTGGGATTTCTGCACTAGACTTACCGAGCTGTCCTACACCTCAAATGAAGGGCAGAAGAAAAATATTGTTGAAGGTGATCATTGCGACCTCCATCGGGATTGCTTTCTTATTTGTTGTGTTTTTATTGCTGGCGATATGTATGTGTAATAAGAGAAAAAGGAGAAGAGACGTAACGCCACAGTCCAGGTTGGTTCCCGGAGGTCCTTTTCCTCAAGTTTCATATGAAGATATAGTAAGGGCAACCGAAGGGCTCAACCAAAACAACCTAATCGGTGCTGGCAGCTTTGGATCTGTGTACAAAGGGATCCTTGGAGAACTTCATCATATGGTAGCCATTAAGATTTTCAATCTAAAAAATCGAGCAGCGTCAAGAGGCTTTTTGGCAGAGTGTGAGGCATTAAGGAACATCAGACACCGGAATCTCATTAAGATTTTCACTGCTTGCTCGACCATTGACTTCCAAGGTAACGAAATTAAGGCTCTTGTGTATGAGTACATGGAAAACGGAAGCTTGGATGATTGGATTCATCCTAAAGTTGTAGCAATGGGATTGCACCGGAAGTTAATTTTCGTCCAAAGGCTGAGTGTTGCCATCGATATCGCTTGTGCGATGGAATATCTCCACCATGAGTGTGAGACGTCAATTATTCACTGTGATCTGAAGCCGAGCAACATTTTATTGGATGCCGAGATGACGGCGCATTTTGGTGATTTTGGCCTCTCGAGGATTTTATCCACCTCCGAAGTCATTTCACAAGTAAGCTCCTTGGGGGTGAGAGGAACCATCGGCTACAGCCCTCCAGGTGCGTTGATTATGTGTAAATGAACATATAGATTTAGTTTGCACGTGCTAGTATAAGAATGTGATAATGGCCATCGAATATGAATCCCACAGAGTACGGCATAGGATGCCAAGTGTCGAGGGAAGGCGACGTCTACAGTTACGGAATCCTACTATTGGAGATGTTCACGGCAAAGAGACCGACCGATGACATGTTCGAAGATGCTTGGAACATTCGAAGCTACTGCGAAGCTGCATTGCCGGAAAGAGCGACAGTAATTTCGGACCCTTCTATGTTTACAGATGAGTTGGGCAGGGGATCGAGCATCCGTGCTCCGAGGAGGGTGAAAGAATGCCTGGCGAAGGTGTTTGAAGTTGGGATCGGTTGTTGCAGAGAGTCACCGGGAGAAAGGATGGATATCCGCGAGGCCACAGTGAAACTCCGCTCCATCAAGGATTTGGTTTGCTGAAGCTTTGAATCTGAATAAATAGGAAAATATTCTGGAAGTAGATTGTTGTGTTTCGGTCATCCTCCAGAACAGAAAGACTAATCGCCTCCAATACTACCGATTAAAGTTTAGTTAGCGGAGCAGAGCAGAGGGAAGACACCATAAAATTAAGGTATTACGTGTAGATCGTGTCTAAGTGTGATCTTAATTGCCTTCAGTGTTGTGATCTTTTTCGAGTTCATTAACAAAACCAATTACTGCCTTCACTATTTAGGTATGATAAATAACACTTTAGATCATAATTTCATAATTGAAAATAACCGTAAGCAAGTACTGGGTATATCATGAGCTTATTTAGAGCACGGTGATAATAAGTTCTGAGTAAAACTTGAAACCAGTAGGTTTTCGAATAGACCTAGTTTTAGGTTCTAAATTTTTAAAAACCATTTCAGATTTTCATTTCATGACCACCCTGTAAAATTAGAATGTGAGATAATATATTTTAATATATAATTTATATAATATTTATTTATATTATATACTTTTATAAATAATTTTTATTTTAAAATTACAAATCTCTCTTTTCAAATCCTCCACATGCATCCCTCCCCAATCCCTCCTTATCCTTTCCCCCTATCCCCGTTGCACCCAACTTCTCTTTGCCGAGACCTCTGTCGCCCCTTCGGCCTCATCCCTCAGTCGTTACGAGAACCAGAAGCGGCGCGACTGGAATACCTTCAGTCATCTCAGGAATTACTGTCCCCGCTCTCACTGTCCAGATGCAGCGACCCTTGCGTTTTTCGCAAGGCCTTGACCAATTCTTTTGTGGTTTTTTTAGATTTATTGGAGTAATGAAATAGATCTGATGTGAAATCGTCCTATAAGGACAAGGAATCGGAACAATAAACCGATATCAGAAATGACCGGTGGGTTCTTGGATGGCCGCAGGATAAGTTCTAGGTTTGTTGACATGATGGTCTATTTTGGGCCTAATTAAGTGTCAGCCCGCGTATAGCTATAATGAGACCGACAGGAAACATGGGCTTGTACTAAGTCTACAGCCCATGTCTACACAAACTCGTCTCCAGAAAGATCAGGACGAAGTGTTACTTGCTGAAACAAACCACGAGATTTCTGGAGGGTAACCACGACCAGGGGAAGATTTCCCTAAGAACGTGTCTAATACTTCAAGCACTACTAGGATCCAGTATAAACGAAAGAAGATCTTCCTTGGACAAGAGAAGACAATCAAACCAAACAGAAGCTTTGCATTACTCGTCACCCCTTAGATTTTAGCTAGTTTGATACTCCGGTCTAGGTGAACTCGCAAGGGTTCTTGGTTTTCACTTCCACCATCAGAGTGAGCAACAATAGCTCTGATAACCAGTCTCCGCCTTCACTCCATCGTCGTGGTGAGCAACTGTAGCATTGACACCAAAGCTTTACCTTCACTTTACAGTCCGGGTGAGCGACCGTAGCCCAAACAGCCAAATCCGGCCTTCGCTCCGTCACTAGGGTGAGCACCCGTAGCCTTAGCGTCCAAAGTTTGCCACTACCTTCGTTCACATTCCATCAACCAAGCCTCCAGCGACCAGATAACACCATCCAAGCTCGCAAGTCTACGGCGCCAGCAGCAAGTCTATGGCGTCACCACCATCCGAATCATCAACTTTTCTTTGTTTTTATGGCTATAAGCTTTCTATTTCTATTGTAAGACATCATTTAAGATCGATTGATCAATTCAATTCATCCTTTTACTTATTGACGACCACATACGAATCCTTATGAGTACTTATGCCAAATATTTCTAACGTGATCCGTTCCGACGCGAACAAGGTTCTAAAAATAAGCAAACGCGAATTTTTGTATATTAATGAAATTATTTCTCAATATTTTAGCAATTAATTTAGAAAATCCCAATACTGAAATTTGATCGAGAAACATGCAGTTAAAATTAAGTAAAAACATTAGGCCAGAGGCAGCGGCAACAAAGGTAACAGAATGTCTATCCATCAAATTCTCAATCTTATCCGTTTATTAAAAGGATACAGATGACGTGATACGATTACATAAAATATGTATTTAAATTTAATCAAATATTCCCTAATTAAATTGGAATTGAGTTTATGTTAAGGTTAGATTCAATTAACCTCAACGAACACAGACCAAATTCTAGTCCAAGCCAAGATGGCCGAAAATATTCTTTCTTAAGAAATATGATGATTAAACCCTAGAAAATGTTTGCTCTTGAAAATAAAAGGTAACTAATTGAGTTAAGCCCACTTGTACTTATTCTTCCAAACATTAATCGTAGCAGTTTACTCCCTTTATTATTAGGAACATTCCTAATTGAACCAACCCCTCCCTTCGAAACATCATTCAGATGAAGATTTAATTAATACACCATAAAAGTACAATATAAATTTCGTTTGAAAGATAATTTTTTTTTGTGAAAAACCAGTGGCCAACTAAGCACATACTTTTGTCAGTTTCTCTCAATGTTGGAAAAAATAAATATTTTTTTTTAAAAAGGGATGGTTTTGATTTTACCTAATTACATTTGGGATCATTAGGAATAACAAAGAAAAGGCATAAATTTTAGTCGATAGAGATGACGGATAAGGTGACTACGTCTTTGGCACGTAAAGAAACAAGAGATATGTGGGACAATAAAGTTGGTAAGATGTGGCTCTAAGCGCTTTGCTGAGGGCCGACTTAGACTCAATACAAATTGTCAATTCAAAAGAAATAAAATATGAGTTATAGATGATAGATAGGCACACTCGAATCGTATGCCCCCATCAATGTAATATCGGCTTGAACTAGGGTGGATTGAGGGAAGTGAAGTTCAAAGCTTAGTTGTAGTCAATTATTCGACAAGTTGATTTCCCAAATCTCTTTCCAAATCAACATTCATCTAGTTGTTAAAAAATTCCCCTAGATGAGCATTGAAGAACACCTTGGACTGCTATGAAAAAAGACAATATTTGATTTTAAAATAGCGCGATCTTATTTAAAAATTTCACCCAATTAAGTCGCATAATGGAAATTGTGCTCAATGAAAGAAATTGGTAGCATAATCTTCCAATGATTGATGCATTCTAATAAAATCTTCTTTTCAATTTGGTCACATAATTATAAATAATCATTGGTAACCTTTTTTTTTCTTCCATGTGGCTTTCGTTGCTAGAATTAATGATTAACAATTTAACCAATTCTTTTTATTATTTTCATTCCATTAAACTGTTCGGTCTTTGTTGGTGCAGGGAGGGCTAGGCAACAACGGAACAGATCGCGCTGCCTTGCTTGAGTTCGGCTGAACGACCCCAACCAGATCTTATCCCGATGATATGATGATGATGGCTGTGACACCAACTTCGGGGGGTCTAAACCAGATTTGCGGCTTCCCAGTCCAAAGCGAATCGTGACACCATCGAAAAGGGATGACGGCCAGTGTCGATAATCTCGAGGTTTTATTCATCATTAATTTGATCTATATCAAGTAACTAATTCGAACCTTCAAGTCCACGAATGGACAGAATTTCAAGAAGTTAAGTAGAAAGAATGATACTCTTTGTTCAAAAGAAAAACAAATACTCATGAAAGAAGTGAGGACGGTGATCCTAAAGTGTTACTTTGGGAAAATGCAATGCAAAAACACTCCCAGAAGATATTTGTGTGGTTAGGATGTATACCCATATCTCAGAATATCTTGCATAAATTTAATAGGATTCCAACGGCGAAATGGATTGAAGAGTGGCGTACGGTGGATCGAACCATATATAACTCGAGCGCCATGAAGGAAGGGTGCCTTAATTCTCATCGGCATTCTCAGGCTGAAGTCTATAGTCTTCCAAAAATAAAGCAAAATAAAAGATAAAACAATAGAAAAACTATAGAAATCAGCCTGAGAATGTGGATGATATAGCATTAAGACACTCCTCCTCTATGAGACTCTGGTTAAATATGGCTCAATATCTTGCGCTTCTCTTTAAGCAACAATTTCAAGGGACATGATATACATTCCTAACCAAGGAAATATCTTCTGGCAGGTCACCTTCTTTGATTCTTCCGCACCTTGCACTTAAACATGAGTATTTTTTTTTTCTTTTGCAGATAAGAGTAGTTCTCGAACTTCCTTTTGAGCCCATTCTTAACTTGAATGTTCGAGTACTTAATATAGATTCAAGTTAATGATGACTAGGAACTTAGAGATAAGTTTCTCACAACTTGCATTCATAAAGTATTTGATATCTCCTGAATTTTCATACACACTTTTTTTTTCCAATTTTTATTTTTTTTCCAATTTTTAAGGTAGACAATGTAACAGTGCTTTGGACTGGGAAGCGGCAAGTCTAATTTAGAGCCCTCGAAGATGGTCTCACAACCAACATTATCACCCACGAAAATAATTTTTTAGTCAACTAAGCCTTTAATAATTGGACGTGAAAACTTACTCTTAATATTTGATATGGGATTCCTGATGTAAATAATAATTTATAAAATATATGATTATTTGCGTAATTTTTTGGTTAAAAATGTTATATTTTAAAGAAATAATTTTATTAGTTAATGAGTTCGATAATGAATTTAGATATCATAATTGAGTTAATTTTTTTAAAAAGTCTGAGTAAGACTTTGGAGAATATTTAGCTGGGTCAAAATATGAACATATGACGTTAAAATATTAGTAGCTAAAAAGGAAAAATTTATGTTCAAATTCAAATCTCCAAAAACATAATAAACAAATAATTTGTTAAAAAATATTGCTTGTTCTAAATAAGTAAATGCGTAATACACAAATCGAATATTGTTTAAGCTAATAATTTCCTCCTCCCAAGTCACCCAAACAAAATTTAAGGAACAAATAAAATAATTAAATAAAAGAAAATAGAAATAGGAACAGATCAAATTTATTAAAAAATCAATTAAAAAATAATAAAGTAGAATAATGAAGTTTTTCAGTATGTAGTAAATTAGGCGTAAAACATATTCAATCTTCTTAGTAACTATTTTTTGGTGAAAATCCTTAGTTATTTTATTCTTAGTACTAATTTATAATACTCTTTTTATTCTTAATACTAATTTATAATACCTTTTGTCCATATTTCATATTAGAGTGCAAACTTGGAATAATTTGCTACCAATCTCTAATATAAGTTTTTCAATTCGAAATTTTCATTTATAATTATTTTAAAAAATATTATACATTTTATGTTTTTACTTGAAATTTACTATTTAATTCATTTTAAAGTTTTCTGTACAGGAAGTCAAAAAATAAAAAAGTGACACAAATGATGACGGATCAAAGAAAAGATAAAGAGTACTGTGGATTATACTGAATTTCAGGTTTGAGTTGTCGAAGGACCTTTTTTTTCTCTTTAATCCACCTTTCGATATCTTGCACTCCTCGCGGGTTGCCTCTGGGGCATGGGATTCTCTCTTTGTTCGGACACGTCGCCCTTCTTGTTTTCGTCATTGCCGTCTTTCTCCTACCCTCCGTCCACGGGTTCGTAGTCGGCGTGCTCAGCCTGAATAGGAGGAGATTGAGGGGCTAGGATGGATTTTCCTTCCGAAAGCTGAGGTGATGGTCGTGAATGTGATTTTTTCCATTAGTCTGAAAGAGATCGCTTAAATGAAGAGATCCTGGTAACCATAATATTTTTGGAGAGATTTCTTCTTCAATTTTTTATTTCTTTTCAATGAACAGATTCGCCCCTCCTTTTAAAATCACAAATAAAATTTCATTTATTTTGGAAAATTTTACTTCCATAAAATCATTAATTCCTTCATACAAAAATTCCCGATATTTTGTTTACATAAATAACGAACAATAAATGTATATGATGCTTGCACCTAACCAATTCGAGTTTTAGTAAGTAACGAATCCGCGATTTATTATTCTTTGTTGAAATTTTCCTAAACAAAGTTCAATTGGCTACAATAATGATAAACGCATATTACTAAATACAACCTATTTTCATTTTTTTTTTTCAATTTATTCGATTCTTAATTGAATATATCATTTTTTTTTCATTTTAATTAAATACATTATCGGCAACTTATACGGCAGCCTACCTGGTTCAACTCCTGCTCCCCGTGGTCCCCTAGAATGTTCTCTTTTTTAATTGCTTACTTGATTTGGAGATCCCTATTCCTTTCTTAGGAAAATCTAGAACAACTATTTTTTCGGTATACGTTAAGCACGCTGGCGCATCTTATGGGATTAGACTTATATTACGAAATGACACTAATCGTCGTCTCTGTCGAAAATCTTGAGCAAACCATAGGTCCTACCAGCATCCTCTTCGCAGAAGCACCATCGGACGAACCGCCGATGTAGTGGATCGATCCCCCCATCTATTTTGGAATTGTCTTGAACTGGGGGCCGTGGCTCACACGGGAAATTGTTCAACCAGTCGTGAGAGTAGTTTTAGATGAGGGAAATCACGGACGCGACGCTGGTGACATCTTCGTTCATGTTCAAACTTTTGGCTCAAGGACATGTGCTTTTACAGTGGCCAAGTATTTAAGGTTTCAAAATGGTATCACAAAGATAATACTGAGTTTTATTTTTTCTTTAAAGAGATACATAACTTTTTTTTCTTGTGCACGAGCTCATGAACGCCAAGGATAACAAATAAAAAAGTCCTGCCACAAACAAGGGCCGTTGGACTTCACGTCCCAAATGCAGTTCTTACAACGGTACTCGTCCCTCCGCTCTTCGTATATGTTGTAGGTCCGAACGGGACCGCCACCCCAGGAGAAGCTGCAATAGAAAAGGGTGTTCTCGACGAAGACGTTGGGCTGGAATCGGAAGCCCCAGCGGCCCTGTGGCAGCAGTACATGGATCCCCAGATCATCGTCCTTCGATTTGCAGTGGACCGTGAGCGTCTCGGACAAACGGTTGTTAATCTCCACGTAGGTTTTCATTGGGGAGATCCGGTTCGGGTTCGGGCCACGGGTGGTTGTGGCTCGCACATTAGCGGATACAAGTAGTAAGGACGTCAGGAAACCTCGGGCGAGTCGATCCATTTTGCTTCCCATCTGACCTTTATGGCTGAGATCAGAGTTTTGTTTCATAGAAGGACACATAAATAAAACTATCATGCTTTTTATAATAAAATCAAGAAAACGGCTGGGAATATCAATCAATTCCCGAAACCTGACAGCTGCAAGGGAAAAATTTCCCACCGAATTGCTGTCATTCTTATCAAGAGAAATCTCATGGAAATATCATGGAAATATCATAAAATAAGGTTTGATCCTATTTATTGGAAAATTTTGTAACGTAAATATTTCATCCCAAAAATATAAAATATTCGAGTAAAAAATGCCAAATCAAACTTTTGGCTCTAAAATAAAATTCATGAGATGTATTAATTAATAAGATATTGCCTCATTGACTATCCGTAACTAAATCCCAATTAATTTTACGTGCAACTTAACTTTTTGGGATCAATCACCAAAATGATATCGGGTTTCATCGTTATTTAAGAACATTTATTTTGACGTTTGTAAAACATAATAATAATAATTATTATTTTTATGTATGCTGCAGTTCTTGGGGCTTACAACTTCCAGATGTAGTTATTACGCAATTAACTTATACCAAACTTAGTGCATATTACAACAATAATAACTTTATTATGAGATTTTCTTTTATATTTTTCTAATATTTCCTCTGATATATTTTTTATTTTTTTCTGCAATTTGTAATCTTCTTGTAATAAATGATTTTTCGTCATCATCATGTGTCACCAGCATAGCACTTCCGAACAGATCATTGATGAGATTAAGCAGTGAGGAGGAGGATGAACCTTCGTGTGGGTGTTCCAGGGTCAGAGCAGGTGGAACAACAGCCTTCTCAGTAGTAGGTCCAGTCTTTTCAAAAGTAGTAGGTGCTTCCTTCCGTCGATTCTCTTTTCCCTTAGATTTTGGGACCCATCCATTCTGAGTCTTCACGTATTGCATGCTTGCAATAATCCGTCTACCAAAATTACCAACCCTCCATTTTTCAAGTGCGAATGAAGGATTTGGATTGGATGGGTCCAGAAATCTAAAGGAAAAGAAAGTTGAAAGAAGGAAGCACCTGCTACTTTTGAAAAGACTGGACCTACTGTTGAGAAGGCTCTTGTTCTACCTGCCCTGAACCTGGATCACCCACAAGAAGGTTCATCATCCTCCTCGCTGCCTAATCTCATCAAGGATATGTAGCGACAACTTGCTGTTCTGGTTGAGGACTCCAAGTCGTCACGAAGAAGGTTGATGAGTTGGTTGCTACTGTTGCACGTCAAGTTCAGCTCGTCCGTGACAATCTACTATGAGTTGTTCTTGTTTAATTTTCAGGACCTTAGACTTGCTATAATTGTCATGTTATGGTTATGGATAAATAAGTGACGGGTGACCGTGTGTACCTCGTCTTGGGATTAATTATTTTATAATTATTCATTTTGGTTTTATTTTTACTTTTATTGTGGGAATACCTTCTTCTACGGACCTTAGCTCTCCTCTTCTACTTTCCATTCTTTTTTATATGACAAAAAGGGGGAGAGATTTTGGAGAATTTTGAAAAAATAGTAAGTAACAATTAAGGGGAAGATAACATAGATGTAACGTATGCTAATTCTAAAAAACGCAAGAATTCTTATAATATTTAGCGGGTTAGAGGTATATTAACCTTCTTTCAGGGTATGCAAAATTTGAGCACAACTCATTTTTGCTGGAAGTGCAGAAGCACATACTACTGTCTGGCTAAATATGCTTACACAGAAGCTTTTGCACTTTGCAAAAATAAAATCGTGTTGAAGCTTCTCTAAAGTATCAAACCCTTACTATCTCTACCTTAGGGGAAGTTATATCTCTTATAGATGAATGTTTTGTCATCATAAAAAATGGATAGATTGTTGACATGATTTTGATAATGTGTCACACAACATGTTTGACATACTATGATTTTACAGAAGTTGTAACCTTCTGTAACCTATATATGCCTCCTAATAAAGGAAAAATATAACGCTAATATTTTCGACTTCTCCAATGATAATTCTAAAATCAAATGATGTGATTAGAAAATATTTTTCTATAAATAGATATTTCAATAATTAATTAATTATTATTTAATTATTGGTTATCTTAATTATTTTATTAATTCAAAAAGGGAATACTATTAGGAATAATTAATTAATAATTAATTAATTATTGAAATGTCTATTTATGGAAAAATATTTTTCAATCACGTCATTTGATTCTAAACTAATATCGAAAGTATCCTAATATTTCTCCTTTATTATGAAGCATATCTACGTTAAGGTTATAACTTTTATAAAGTCATAGAAGGTTAAATATGCTGTGTGATCCATCATCAAAACCATGTCGACAAGATCACTGTCCCCCTCCTTTGCGGCTTTCCTTGATTTTTCTCACAACGTGACCCAAAACTTGAGTATTTTATTCATCTTTTGAAGAAAGAGTACCGTTCTTTCTACTTATCTTCTTGAACTTCCATCTACGTCTTTTCTACTTATTTTGTACTTGAATCTTCGAGTAATCGGGTCAACGATAATAAAACCTTGATATATAAGTTCCTGACGTTTGCCTTCACCTTTTTTTCTTAACATATTTGACCTTCTCCTTCAACAACATAATATTCTGGTTGGATTTTCATTTATATTTTCTTTTCAATCTTTTTGAGGTTCGCAATGCAACAGGAGCATCATCACTACCAGCCACTCGTTTCGACCATTTCTTTCTGCAGAAGTGTGAAATCCCTCATAGGTGATGTCACGAATTCGCTTTGGGCTTAGAAGTGACCAATCCAGTGTACAACCATCATCGTCATCTCATCTCACGGTGGTGGTCATGACTATCATCGTTGTCGAAGGGACAAGGTGTTGCCACCAGGGGGGGGGTCTTGGTCGGACGCATTGTTTCAGGAATCATGTTTTTCTGACCTCTAAATCTTTTAGTAGGTCCAAAATCTTTCATTCTCTTATTCGAAAATTAAATTGGTTGCGTGATTTTTCACTTTTGCTATATATGTCGACTAAACCTTTAACAATTTGAAAATTTTTTACGGGCATACAAACTAACCCATAATATTGGATCCGTAGTTAGCTAATTTTTTTTATTACAAATATGATATTTTAATGAAACATTTTTACTACCCATCTAAAACTAGTTAACGAGTTAAGTAATTAACTTAGATATTATCATTTCATTAATTTAAAAAGTGAGATTGTCAAAGGCCTGGTTAAGAATTAGGAGAATATTTGGTCGGATCAAAATACAAACATATGACTACGGGAGCAGGTTCCGGATGGGTAAGTTCCGGAAGTAAGAAAATGAGAAACCAAGGAACCTCTCTAGAACCATTAGTGGCAAGTTATACAAAATTAGGGCGAATTTAACATTGATTATTATGAATTATAATTTAATGATTATTAATGATAATTCAAATATTAAAATTAATTTATAATTATAATTTTAAATTTATTATTTATAAATTCATCCTAAAAATAATAAACAAGTAATATGATACGCAATATTGTTCTTTTCAGAGTAACTATGATGCAACCTAGTGCCTTGTAAACAAATCGAACATTTGTTTAAGCTAATAATTTCCTCGTCTCTATCACACAAACATAGAGTAGAAGAAGAAAATGAAACGAATAAACAAATTAGAAAATAAAATAAAATAAAATAATTATTTAGGTATGAAATAAAATGTGTCACTTTCAATTTTTTTAAATAATTTAAATCAACACACTCTTAGATATGATGAGATCGATAATGAGTCATGCTAGTATTCCATTATCATTTTGGGTTATGACATGGAAACAAAAACATACATGCTTAACCAAATTTATCTTCTCTTAAGATATGTGAATGTGATGTGTATATAAAGAAAGATCTGAATTTGATTTCCTGCAAGTATTTTATTTGAGTCAAAATTTAGTTCCGCTGCGAGTAGAAAACCAATCCGATGATGATATCAAATTCCAACAAAGATCTTTCTGTTCTGCTCTGCAGTTAGTCTCTCTAACTGGAGCATGACTGGAACACAACAATCTACCATAATATTTTCCTGCTTATTCAGATTCATAGCTTCAGCAAACCAAATCTTTGATGGGGCAGAGTTTCACTGCAGCCTCGCGGATATCCATCCTTTCTCCCGGCGACTCACTGAAGTTGTTAGCGGGCATTGACAGCCTCATCAGACTAGTTGCAGTCCCTATTGAAGGATGAATTAGGCCGGTGAAATGATTATCAGCTAAATTGAGGTCCAGAAGATTAGGAAGTGTGATTCCAAGATCCTGCGGCAGACTGCCCTCCAGTCGGTTCCCTGCAAAGCCTATATGGGCCAGAGAGGTTATGTTATATATGGAGGTGGGTATGGTACCTGTAAAGGCGTTCCTTCCGAGTAGAAGCCACCGATATTTCAGCAATCGCCCCAGAGATGTTGGGATGGATCCCCTGAAACCGTTGTATGTTCCGTCAATGATCTCCAAGGACGACAAGTTGCTGAAGAAATCCGGGAACTTCCCAGTGAAATTGTTGTTGGAGATAGCGAAGACATGAAGCTCCAACAAAGGGGCTAGTCCTTGGGGTATTTCTCCAACAAGGGTGCTATTTTCCGGCCAGATCTCTCGAAGGTTCGTGCAGGCCGAGATATTCTCTGGGAGCTGGCCGGTGAAGGAGTTATTAATTATTATCGAGGAACAACACCCTCAACCGGTGCAGGTTGCCAATTTCAGGCGGGATCGCGCCG
Organism: Melastoma dodecandrum; assembly: GCA_029817715.1. Classification (NCBI taxonomy): domain Eukaryota; kingdom Viridiplantae; phylum Streptophyta; class Magnoliopsida; order Myrtales; family Melastomataceae; genus Melastoma; species Melastoma dodecandrum. The sequence goes on along the minus strand of JARUPY010000537.1, from coordinate 742,852 downwards.
GTGAAGCTATTGTTTCCGATGTCTATTGTTCTGAGGAAGCTGAGATTACTAATGTACGGCGACAACGACCCCCTGAGAAAATCTTCATTCGATATAATTTTGTTTACATAAATAACGAACAAACCATGCCTTGGTACTAAGCTACATGTTCACAAACAAATAACAATTAGTCAACGAAAAAATAAACTTTTAGCGACGAATTCTTCTATTGTTTCAGTTATACATTGAAGTCTTAGAGCATTAATTGAACATAAATAAGCTTTAATCATATCATACAAATGTTTAATTCATAAACATTAACAAGCATTTCATTATTCAGCAGATTCGTTTCTCGTATTAGAAATGCATTACATAATATGCACAAAATAACCACACCAACAAACTCACACTGTTCTCCGCGTGTTTCAGAGTTCCCATCACGATATCATTCGTTTGTCTTTTGCCGTCGCTACTGTGGTTTTGAAGGAAGTTGGGAAGATTCGTTTCGAGGGAGTTCGAAGTTTATCAAGACCAAATAGTAGAAATTCCTAATTTACTATTTGCATGGAAAACAATGAGTTCGATTTCTTTTTTTTCTTTTTTTTGGTATTTTGTGAGATCCTTTTAGACTTTTAGAAGAAAAAAAGAACTCAAAATGAACGAAAATAAGTCCTAAAAATAATTTTACCTACTAAATTAAAATTAATTTTGTTAGGAGTATTTTGGAGATGGTGATAAATATTCTAAATTAAAATTTATCATTATTAAATTATTATTAATTATCGTGATAACTATTACATTATTTTGGATTTCTTTTTTTTACAATAAAATTGTTAAAATAATTAACCTAGCTAGAATTTCTTTTAGATTCATCATTATCAACTCTGGACTTCCCGAATCAACTCATATACCAATAACAACATAAAATTTATGTTGGAAAATTTACGATAGAAGGGAATCTTTAAATGGTTGTAGGAATAAACACGACAAGATATTTATCAATTTTTGTCGTAGTAAAAAAAATATGAAACATGAGACAAAAGTTTAGGGTGCCTTCCGGTAGGATACCTGACCGAATATCGAAATTCCATATACCGAACCAAATATCGAAGTTTACTAGTTATATAAAAGTTCCAAAAAATTGTAATTGGACCGCAATTATAGGCCTCGAGCCCAAAAAAATAAGTAAGAATGGGGTTTACGGGGGGAATAATTTTAGGTCGGGCCCAATCAAAGTTTGGCTTTTTTAAACCCGAAATTATTGTTTTATTATCTATTCCAATTCGAAAAACGGAAGTTTTTATAAACTTTATACGATTTCAAATACCAAATATCAATAATTAAATTGTTAAAATTTTTGTTCGGTATTTCTAGTGGATCCCCCTTAGACGCGCACCGAGTATTTGATGTTGATTGCGGGTCATCTCTGCCTCTCAATTCATGCGGAACTATCATTTAATTTCAGGCAGAACTGGTCCCCATGTCGAACCCGGTCAATTATTTTGTTTTTATTTTTAAAGTTAAATATTCATTCAAGTCTGTGATGATCATATTTATATTCATTATATTTCCCAAGTCAAGTCAGTCAACTTCATCAATTGGTACGTTTAACATTGAAATGAACGTGTTCAAGTCATTTCGTGGACCACCAAACAAATGATTTTTCGACACTCAAATGAACGGATCTTTTGTCGTTCATGCTTACATAAAGAAAAGTTGTTCTAGCACTGAACGTTGATGGTGTATTTGTAATTCTTGTCGATGCATTAAAAAGAGGGTTGTGTCCTTTCGCTCTCTCTCCTCTAAATTACTCCTAAATGAATAAAATGTAGTTACCGGTATAAGAGGAAAAATTCAGGCGATAAAGTACGCGATCAGATGGCGTGTAATAACGTCAAGTAAAAGTAGCGGCCAAGAAGCTTCCCTACCCAAACAAGAATTGTTGTTCTCAGATTAATTATGTGCCTAATAGATATTACTGTGATGCTCGTGGTGGATGAAAGAGGACAATATACTTTCAAAAGAAGAAAAGATTTGTGGGATAAAATAAAATGAAAATATGGACAAAAATCATCTCTGGACTATGTATTTATTCAGGATGAAAGTAGAAGACGTTGGAAATGGTGATAAATTGGTGGAAGCACTTCTTTATTTATTTTATGGATGGCGTTGGACAATATCCCAAAATTAATTTTTATTTTGGAGCATCTGGAATGGACCCATGATTCCCATTATTGTCAAAAGTCAAGTAGAGCCAACTCCATCTTTAAATTGCGGTTTACTTTCCCTCATCTAGACTTATCCACTACCGAAATTTCAATTCCTATCATGTCGGTGGACCGGCAAACGGTACGTGTCATCGTTACGTACTTTTATTAAATTCGCTTTTTTTAAGTAAACTTTACTAAAAATCCCTTTTTAGTAAAAAGCACAACAGAATTAGTAAAAAATTTAGTAAAGCTTACTAATTCTTTCAATGTTCACTTTTAGTAAATTTTACAAAATTTTGTTAGTAACCAGAATGTTTAACCTTCATTTAGTTCCAATCAAAGATAGTGCGTTCCTGGCAATTTACTCTTGATTCTTAAGTATTCTGAAGACAAGCAAAGAAAACTCAACTTAGAGAGGTGAGAGAAAGTATTTTCTCCCGCATGTGGTAGAGAATTATTGATTATATACCCCAAAATTGGTGTTTATTTATTGTTTGTCAGTTCAAAAGAAGAGGAACCTAAGTTATTGAAAGCGTAAAAAAGCTTGAGGTAAAATAAGTGGTTCTAACAATCGACAAAAGAAAATGGTCTTAACTTGTACAACTTTATTCTCTCGCCTGCATTACTGTTTGTTCTATGTGATTCTTTCATTATTGGTGTTCAATGATATGGCTAACGTTTCACCATTCTCTCCTAAGAGTCCCGGCTTTATCTAAACTTATTGTTCGTGCGCGTAGACATTGAAATTTTATTGATATCAAAATAATGTCATTCGGCCCAAACCATATATTATGGCTGAATATGATTATTGTCTTTATATTATAAGACATCACGATGTGAAATATTTTGCACTTATATCTTAGTGTAAATATAATACACGGGCCTGATATTATAAAAAAGTTCAAGTCCAACCCATTTATTATTGGGTTTTAAAATTATGGCTCAGCCCATATGCTAGCCCAATTAAGCCTAACCCAATTATAAAATGATCTGGGCTTAGCCCATATATCAGCCCATTCAAACATCGGTCCAATCCAAATGTCGGCCTAATATGGCCTTTAAGCCCATGACTCTTTGGTCCACATCGGAAAGAGAGGGCACCCAAGGGTCCTTCAACTCCTATATAAAGGGAGTCTCACCCCCCTCAAGAAGACACAAAAAAAATTTCTCTCTTCTCTCTTATTCTTTTAAGCCCCATCGGGTTATAAAGAGATTCTAGTTATTTTTGAAGACCCCTCAGTGGGTGGTGCGGCGCGGTGAAGACCCCTCTGCGGGTAGTGCGGCTGCGAAGGCCCCTCTGCGGGTAGTGCGGCGAAGGCCCCCTCTAGCGGGTATATCTCCGAAGGCCCCTCTTGCGGGTTTATCTCTGAAGGCCCCTCTAGCGGGTTCTCCGAAGGCCCCTCTTGCGGGTTTATCTCCGAAGGCCCCTCTTGCGGGTATATCTCCGAAGGCCCCTCTTGCGGTTTTATCTCCGAAGGCCCCTCTTGCGGGTATATATTCGAAGGCCTCATAGCGGGTTTATCTCCGAAGGCTCCTCTGCAGGTTTATCTCTGAAGGTCCCATAGCAGGACGACGAGATTCTCGTGGTGATATATTATCCTTGGAGTTATATTTTTCCAGCGGCCTCGACAACTTCAAGAGTGAGGAGCTCCTTCGATAGCGAAGTTCTCGAGCATCTTTTCCTCACCCGATCGACGCAGTGCTGCCAAGATCAAGGTTCGAGATCAAGTCTGAAGATCGAGACCAAGCCTGAAGATCGAGATCAAGCCTGAAGATCGAGATCAAGCCTGAAGATCAAGTTCAAGTTCAAGCTTCAGCAGCCTGGTGTTCTTCGCCATCTCCAGAAGACTCCAGATCAAGCTTCTACACCAGCCCTGGTGTTCTTCGCCCATCCTCAGAAGACTCTCCAGATCAAGCTTCTGCAACAGCCCTGGTGTTCATCGCCCATCCTCAGAAGACACTCCAGATCAAGCTTCTACAGCCTTGGTGATCTTCGCCACTTCTGAAGACCCGCCGGATCAAGCTCTTCAGTTCCAGTATCTTCATCAACATACATTCCTGAAGCTCCAGCGGATATTTGTCAGAGCTTCAGTCCATCTATATTTCGGATATCTTACGAGTATATAATCAGAGGACTCATGTGCTTCGTCCGTGACTAGAGATTGAACATGCTATTTCTCAATACGACAATTTGTACGTTGCTTCCGGTCTATATACGGACCGTGAGATTTTTTACGTCAACAGTGCGATTTTACTCTGCCTTCTTGGAATCAATATTCTCATGTTTTAACTAAGTCATCAATGATTCCCCTCTGAAGATTAAGTTCAGAGTTTCTCTTATCCGGAGGCTATCTAAAAAATCTAATACATTTTCCCATGATTCTCCATCAATCATATCTTCATAATCTAATAATATTCTCTTTAGAGTAATACATGTTCGATCATATATTTGAAGAATCAAACTTTGATGGCTTTCTTTACTATTTCGTCCCTATGATATTTCTGCCATAATAAACCTTAATGATCGAGGTTCTATCGTCTAGCTCCACAAGATGTTAACTTTTACTATGATGGATTTTCCATAACTAAACATTATGAATCATCGCTTTCTTCCATCATAGTGTCGGTAGTCAATGTCGTGGCATACTTAAGTACATATCCAAGGCATCCGACTAAAATATTACCAACGAAGGCAAATGGTTATATCTAGTTTGGATTAGATTGATCGAATTCAAGGATATCCACAAAGCTTGCATAATGGGTAAAACTACTCGCACCAATCATGTTTAATCCTCAGGGTTGGTCACTCCTCCTTTATTCAGTGCAGATAGAGTGAAGTACATAGTTCTTCTCGAGTGAGGATTCTCTCATGTCCTCCTTTTTAAGGCTTTTATTTATGCTACCTCACACGGTACAGTGGACATATTGGTAATGAGAATATTTGCCGAATAATTACTTATTTAGACAATTCTTCTCCATCTAAAGTGTAGTAGTATAACTTGGACTTCAAATATTTGATGTATCCCATAGATTTCTCAATCGTTTATGGTCCAGAAAACCATCACGGTAATTATACGCTTCATAACATTATATATGAGAATAAATTCAGGCTTTTTTTGTGAGGATTATCTGGTTTATAAAATTTTCCACTTCGTAGTTACAAATACATTGAGCATATGTTGTCCAAATGATATCGGAGCTTCTTGTGGCATACCTAATGCATTTTTTGTCTTTTGCCGGCGATGAGTTCACATTTGCATTTCATTTTTGTGGATTTAAACTGTAAGTAGTCAAGACATTGTATACATTTTATCTACACTTTGACCGTGACATTGTTGGAAATTTCTTCCTTCTAGCATCAATTTCCACGAGCTTCAAGTATTTTATTTACGATGTCACGTACTCCTTGTCGTGACATGTTGAATTTTCAAAACTTCGGGAGATTAATTCAAAATTTTGAAAAGTCTTTGTCCTTTCCCGTTGACTCCCAAGTCAACCCCAACTTTTTGTCGTAAGCTCAATGTAAGTCTTCAAATGGGAATGTCCCAACTACCAATGTAAGATTTCTTACGGATTCGCTAATCTTCTGCTCTGTCATCACGTTCGCTTTTCTGTTTTCGCTTTCGGGCTCTACGGTGGTAGGAGTGATCAAGAGCAACGAAACCGACCGTGCCACGTTGCTCAAGTTCCGGAGGCGTGTATTTGGGGACCCTGATGGGATCTTTAGCTCGTGGAACGACACGGTCGACTTCTGTCACAGGCCGGGCATCACTTGCGGCCGTCATCCCTCCCGTGTGACCAAATTAGAGCTTCCTCGCTTGGGACTCATGGGGTCATTGCCACCGTCCATTGGGAATCTCAGCTTCCTTAGGATACTAGACGTCAACAACAACGGCTTTACGGGCGAGATCCCACCTGAAATAGGCAACCTGCATCGGTTGTCAGGGTTGCAGCTAGATAATAACTCGTTTTCCGGTCAGCTCCCAGGGAACATCTCGGGCTGCACAAACCTAAGAGATATAGCGCTGGGAAACAGCATGCTTGTTGGAGAGATACCTCGTGGACTAGCTGCTTTGTCGGAGCTTCGCTACATCCAATTCAGCAACAACAATCTGACAGGGAAGTTCCCTGATTTCTTCAGCAATTTCTCGTCTCTGGAATTCCTTAGCGCCAGGAGCAACAAATTCTGGGGAACCATCCCATCCTCTCTTGGGCAACTGAATAAACTGCGTTGGCTTGTCCTTGGTGATAACTTCTTTTCTGGCACAATGCCGTCCTCAATTTTTAACATATCCTCTCTTGAATCAACCAACTCGAGGGCGGTCTCCCTCCAGATCTCGGTATCACTCTTCCTAATCTTGTTCACCTCGGTTTAGGTTATAATCATTTGACCGGACTTATTCCTCCTTCCATTGCCAATGCAACTAAATTTCAGAACTTGGTGATAGCCGTAAACAATTTCAGCGGCCCGGTGCCCCTTCTCAACAGCCTAAATCGGCTGCAGGTCTTGAGTATTTCTGATAATCAATTGGGCACTTGCGCATTCGGCGACTTGACGTTCATAGACTCGCTCAACTCTAGCAATCTGTGGCTTATGGCATTTAGTTATAACAATTTTGGGGGAGTGCTACCTCAGTCTATAGGGAACTCATCATCAAATTTGATTATCCTGTCATTTGAGTGGAATCGACTGACTGGAACCATCCCTTTGAGCATCAGAAATCTCCGCAACCTAGAAACTCTATTTGTGGGCTGGAACCGATTTACTGGTAACCTCCCTTGGAATATCGGTAGACTTCGCAAGTTGAAGAGTCTTCGAGCGCATACAGTGGATTCTCGGGGGAAATCCCATCTTCCCTTGGTAATTTGACAATGTTGACGGTTCTGTCACTGGCAGGAAATGTATTAGGAGGAAGCATCCCGACGAGCCTCGGGAAATGCCAAGACTTGATCAGGTTGGATCTCTCTCAGAATGATCTGAGCGGCGCCATCCCCTCGCAAGTCCTCCGCATATCTTCCTTGTCGGATTTCCTGGATTTGTCGCATAAATTGACTGGAGTCCTGCCAGATGCAATTGGCGACCTCAACAACTTGGGGAGATTGTATTTGCAGGAGAACAGATTGTCAGGACAAGTACCGAAAAGCCTCGGTCGTTGCACTAGCTTGGAGGAATTGTACATGGGGAATAATCTATTTGAAGGCGACATCTCGACATTTCTGAGGCCTTTGCAAGCCATCAAATACATAGACCTGTCACGAAATAACTTCTCTGGCGAGATTCCGAAATTTCTGGAAAATTTTCGGCTTATGTATCTTAACCTGTCTTTCAACCATTTCCAGGGAGGAGTTCCGAATCAAGGAGTCTTCCTGAACGCCAGCAGGGTCTCGGTCATTGGAAATGACAAACTCTGTGGTGGGATTTCTGCACTAGACTTACCGAGCTGTCCTACACCCAAATTGAAGGGCAGGAGAAAAATATCGTTGAAGGTGATCATTACTACCTCCATCGGGATTGCTTTCTTGTTGGTTGTGTTTCTATTGCTGGCGATTTATATGTGCAAGAAGAGAAAAAGGAGAAGAGACGTAAAGCCGCAGTCCAGGTTGGTGACAGGAGGTCCTTTTCCGCAAGTTTCATATGAAGACATAGTAAGGGCAACCAAAGGGCTCAACCAAAACAACCTAATCGGTGCTGGAAGCTTCGGATCTGTGTACAAAGGTATCCTCGGAGAATTTGATCATATAGTAGCCATTAAGGTTTTCAATCTAACAAACCGAGCAGCGTCAAGAGGCTTTATGGCAGAGTGTGAGGCATTAAGGAACATCAGACACCGGAATCTTATTAAGATTTTCACTGCTTGCTCGACCATTGACTTCCAAGATAACGAATTTAAGGCCCTTGTGTATGAGTACATGGAAAATGGAAGCTTGGATGATTGGATTCATCCTAAAGTTGTAGCCAGGGGATTGCACCGGAAGTTAACTTTCATCCAAAGGCTGAGTATCGCCATTGATATTGCTTGTGCGATAGAATATCTCCACCATGAATGTGAGACGTCAATTATTCACTGTGATTTGAAGCCGAGCAACATTTTATTGGATGCCGAGATGACGGCACATGTTGGTGATTTTGGCCTCACGAGGATTTTATCCACCTCCGAAGTCATTTCACAAATAAGCTCCTAGGGCGTGAGAGGAACCATCGGCTACAGCCCTCCAGGTGCGGTTATTCTGTGTAAATGTAACTTGTGGATTTTGTTCGCTTGTGCTAGTATAAGATTGTGATAATGGCCATCGAATATGAATCGCACAGAGTACGGCATAGGATGCCAAGTGTCGAGGGAAGGCGACGTCTACAGTTATGGAATCCTACTATTGGAGATGTTCACAGCAAAGAGACCGACCGATGACATGTTCGAAGATGCATGGAACATTCGAAGCTACTGCGAAGCTGCACTGCCGGAAAGAGCGACAGAAATTTCAGACCCTTCTCTGTTTACCGATGAGTTGGCAAGGGGATCGAGCATCCGTGCTCCGAGGAGGGTGAAAGAATGCCTGGTGAAGGTGTTTGAAGTTGGGATCGGTTGTTGCCGAGAGTCCCCGGGAGAAAGGATGGAGATCCGTGAGGCCGCAGTGAAACTCCGCTCCATCAAAGATTTGGCTCGCAGAAGCTCTGAATCTGAATAAGCAGGAAAATATTCTGGTAGATTGTTGTGTTCCAGTCATCCTCCGGACAGAAAGACTAATTGCAGAACAGAACAGAGCAGAGATATACCATTCAAGTTGGAACATACACTCACACTGGGGCATGTAGATGATCTGGAATTCGATATCATCATCGATGGGTTTTCTACTCACACAGCGGAACTAAATTTTAAAACTTAGTGTTGAAAATCACTCGGGAATTTGTAATTAGAATAAATCGCCTCAAATAATATACATGTACAAATACCTTTCTCTTATTCGAATATGCGTGCAACGGGAGAGAAATCAAATTCAGATAATTCTTTATAACACATCACATCCACATATCTTAAGATTAGATAAATACAATTCCTTCCCTGCAACTTGATTAATATGAAGTAATGGAAGACTCGACAAAAAATTACTTTCTATCAAAAGTTAAAACTCACGCAACTAATATTGTCTAACATTTCTTCTATAATAGTTGAGTTCCATCCTCTCATTACATTATCTTGTATCAACCTTCATCGATTTTACATATTCTTAATAAGTCGAACTCGACTTTCAACTTACTTAATTTAACAATTAAAATTCTATAATAAAAACACATTGAAATGTTTCGATATTATTACCTTTTTTTAACCTTTTTGGTCAATAATTAAAATTTATAGATTAATGCTTCTTTGGTTTTCCTATGGTAAAATCCAAGATTGGCCAAAATCAATACCGAAACAAAAGTTAGTGACAAAATCGTATAATAAACTAAATTTTTGATAAAACAAAAAGTTTCGAAATAGTTTTTTGACATCGTATATTTTGCCAAAGAAAAATAAATACTCAAGTTTGAGGGCAATGTTTGAGAAGAATCAAGGAAAACCGTACAGGAGGAGGACGGTGATCCTAAAAATGTTACTTTGGGAAGATGCAAATGCAATGGAAAAACTATATCAGAAGATATTTGCTTCGCTAGGAATGTATATCATGTCCAGGATTAATATCTTGGAAAAATTTAACAGCATTTAAATGGCGAAACAATGGCTTAAAGAGAAGCGTGCGAGGTGGATCGAGCCATATTTAATCTTAGTGCCATAGAGGAAGAGTGTCTTAATGTCATGCAGTTAGATCGACATTCTTGAGCTGATATAGAACAAAAGAAACTGTAGAAATCAGCCCGAGAATGCCAACGAGGTTGAATGCATAGCATTAAGGCACTCCTACTCTCAGACACTCCGGTTAAATATGGCTAAATCTACCTTGCACTTCTCTTTAAGCCACTCTTTCGCCATTAAAAATAGTGTTAAATTTATGCAAAATATTAATCCAGGACATGGTATACATCCCTAACCAAGCAAATATCTTTTTGCAGAGCTTTCAGATTGCATTTTTCCAAAGTAACGTTTTAGGAGCACCTTCCGCGGCTTTCCTTGATTCTTCCCACAACTTGACCCCAACTTGAATGTTTGTTTTCTTTTGAAGAAAGAGTACCCTACTTAACTTTTTGAACTTCATTCTGAGTTATGGACTTGAATCTTCGAGTAGTTAATATAGATCGGGCCAAAGATGAATAAAACCTTGAGAGATAAGTTGATAACAACTTACATTCACCTTTTTGCTTAGCGAATTTGATCATCTCCTTCAACAACAAAATATTTATAAAAATATTCATAAATAAAAACAAAAATTTAAGTTTTGAAATCAAATCTCCAAAAAACAATATTGTTTAAGCTAATAATTTTCAAGAAAATGGAACGAATAAATAAAATTATAAAAATATAAAATAGTAATAGGAACGGATCAAATTTAGGTATGAAATGAAATATAACAATTTCATTTTTTTAAAATAATTAAAATAAAAGTGATTATATTCTCACTGAAATGTTTGTGACCAAATTAGGCGTAAACACATATTCAATCTTCTTTCCTTTTATCGTATTGAGGTGTAAATTATAATGTTGTTTACCATAGATAACGAGTAAACCATGCCTTCATATGTTCACAAAATAAAAATATTAATTAGTAAAAAAAAGAAACTTTTAGCCCTGAATTCTTCTATCGTTTCAGTTATCCGTTAAAGTCTTAGAGCACTAATTGAACATAATTAAGAGTAATTGAGCATATTTTTCAAATTTCATAGATCTTCAATATTAAAAAGGTTTTAACTGGTCGAAATGTTTGACTTGAGGTTTGTGCTGCAGACCAAATGTATTTCATTAATGAGCAGACTTGTTGCTCATTGAGAAATGCATTCCACAATGTGGACGAAATAACAACAACATCCACAGCAACAAATTCACACTGATCTCCGCGTGGTTGAGAGTTCCCATCCCCGTGTCATTTCGTTAATTATCCGCTGTTTCTACCTTGAAGGAAGTTGGGAGGATTAATTTCGAGGGAGCTCAAAGTTTATCCAAAAAAAATCGTAGGAAGTCAAAATTTACTATTTGCTAGAGAATGAGTTCGATTCCATATAACTCATCTATTTCGATGGGATTTATTTTTTTTTTTTCTATTTGTGAAGATCCTTTTGGACATTTAGAAGAAAAGAACTCAAATGAAAGAAGATGAGTACTAAAAAGTTTTATCTATTAAATTGAAATTAATTTTGTGTGGAGTATTTCAGAGATATTAAATATTCTATATTAACATTTATGATTTCCAAATTCTTAATAATTATCGTCATAACAGTATATCACGCTTTTATCTAACAATTTGAGTTTTAGCAACGGACCGGCTATTTATTATTCTTTGTTGGAATTATCTTGCTGTAATGAACCCGGGCAATTTTGGAAAAATAAGTTCATCGTCCCTCAAAGTCAATTAAGCCGATCATAGTTCAATAGGCTATGCAAATTATCAAATATATTTTATAATATGCTCATTTTTTTGGATTTATCCTATTCTTCGAAACAATTCCTACCCAGTACTTCCGCTGTTAGATTTAATATATCCTATAGTTACTACCCAATTAACTTATATCAACTCCCTATGTCATTAGCTTCTATAATTTTCCAAGGCACGTGACCAAACATAACGCATATTCCAATATGACATTTAACAATAATATCTTTACTATGATATTTTCTTTATATTTTTATAATATTTCCTTCGATGTATTTTTAATTTTTTACTGCAATTTGTAATTTTCTTGTAAATGATTTTTCGTTGTATCTAGTGATTTAGAAAAGTTTATTGAAGAAAAAGATAAAATTTGAAGATGATTTTATTCAAAACAATGAACAATATAAACGGGGGAACTTTCTGAGAATGACCCCCACGACTTACCTAATTTTCTGGACCCGTGAAACACGAATGGAAAACGATTTGCTATATAATCTTCATGCAATTCAGTTGATATTATTCCGTGTGTAACTCAGATTAATTAAACACCGATCATTTCATGGATTCCCCAAAATCCCACGTTGTGATTGTTGTGTTCAGTTTTCTGTTTTTCCTCCGGTCTTCGTTGGTGCAGGGAGCACCAGGCAGCAACGGAACAGATCGCGCTGCCTTGCTCGAGTTCGGCTGAACGAACCCAACCAGATCTTATCCCGATGATATGATGATGATGGCTTTGACACCACCTTCGGGGGGTCTAAACCAGATTTGCGGCTTCTCAGTCCAAAGCGAATTCATGACACCATCGAAAAGGGAGGACGGGCAGTGTCGATAATCTCGAGGTTTTATTCATCATTAATTTGATAAAGTAACTAATTCGAACATTCAAGTCCACGAAAGGACAGAATTTCAAGAAGTTAAGTAGAAAGAATGATACTCTTTGTTCAAAAGAAAAATAAATACTCGTGTTTAGGGCAAGATGTGAAAGAATTAAAAAAAGGGAGGACGGTGATCCTAAAGTGTTACTTTGCTAAAATGCAATGCAAAAACTCTCCCAGCAGATATTTGCGTTGTTAGGATGTATACCCATATCTCGGAATATCTTGCATAAATTTAATAGGATTCCAATGGCGAAACAGTGGATTGAAGTGTGGCGTAAGGTGGATTGAACGAACCATATATAACTTGAGCGCCATGGAGGAAGGGTGCCTTAATTCTCATCGGCATTCTCAGGCTGAATTCTATAGTCTTCCAAAGATAAAGCAAAATAAAAGATAAAACAATAGAAAAACTATAGAAATCAGCCCGAGAATGTCGATGATATAGCATTAAGGCACTCTTCCTCTATGAGACTCAATATTTTGAGCTTCTCTTTAAGCAACAATTTCAAGGGATATTCCTAACCAAGGGAATATCTTCAGGCAGGGTTTTTGCATTGCAGTTTCTCAAATTGACATTTTAGGATCACCATACTTGCTTTCTTTGATTCTTCCGCACCTTGCAGTTAAACATGAGTATTTGTCTTTCTTTTGCAGATAAGAGTAGTTCTCAAACTTCCTTTTGAGCCCATTCTGAACTTAAATTTCAAGTACTTAATATAGATTCAAATTAATGATGACTAGAAACTTAGAGATAAGTTTCTCACAACTTGCATTCATAAAGTATTTCATATCTCCTGGATTTTCATATACACTTTTTTTTTTTCATTTTTTAGGTAGACATTGTAACAGTGTCACGAATTTGCTTTGGACGGGCAAGCCGCAAATCTAATTTAGAGCCCTGGAAGGTCAACGTGGTGTCATGACTATCATTGTCATCGAGTGATTTTTAACTTTTGCTTTAGAAAATATGTTTTTAGTCAACTAAGCCTTTAATAATCAGAAAATTTTTTACGGACGTGAAAGCTTACTCTTAATATTTGATATGGGATTCCATATGTAAATAATAATTTATAAAATATATGGTTAAAAATGTTTTGTTTTTAATGAAATAATTTTATTAGTTAATGAGTTCGATAATGAATTTAGATATCATAATTGTGTTAATTTTAAAGAGTCTGAGTCTTCGGAGAATATTTAGCTGGGTCAAAATATGAACATATGACTTTAAAATATTAGTAGCTAAAAAAGAAAAATTTATGTCGAAATTCAAATCTCCAAAAAATAGTAAAAAATAATTTGATAGTTCTAAATAATTAAATGCGTAGTAAACAAATCGAATATTGTTTAAGCTAATAATTTCCTCCTCCCAAGTCACCCAAACATAGGAAGAAAATTTAAGGAATGAATAAAATTATAAAATAAAAGAAAATAGTTCAATTTTTTAAAAAATAATTGAAATCAAAAGACTGTTTTCCAGTGATAATATAATAACAACCATAGGATTATCGGATATATTGGATTTCACATATAATCATGTCACTAATTAAAATGCGTTTTGATTATTCCCATGAAATTTTCTTTCCCATTTTCTATTTATAAATCCAGGTGAATTTTTTACTCTTAAACTAATTTTTTCTTAGTACTAATTTATAATACTCTTTTTATTCTTAATACTAATTTAGAATACCTTTTGTTCATAGTTCATATTATAGTGCATCAACTTGGAATGATTTGCTACCAATTTCCAATATAAGTTTTTCCATTAGAAGTTTTGAAATTTACTATTTAATTTTTTTAAAGTTTTCTGTACAGGAAGTCAAAAAAATAAAAAAACGACACAAATGATGATGGATCAAAGAACGGAAAAGCAATACTGCACGGGATTATACTGAATTTCACGATTGAGTTGTGGAAGTACCTTTTTTCTCTTTAATCCACAGAGACGCTAACCTTTCGATATCTTGCAGAGTCTCTGACTCCTCACGGATTGCCTCCGCGACATGGGGATTCTCTCTTTGTTCGGACAATTCACCCTTGTTGTTTACGTCGTCACGATCCTTCTCCTCCCCTTCGTCCACGGGTTCGTAGTCGGTGTGCTCAGCCTGGATAGGAGGAGATTGAGGGGATAGGATGGATTTTCCAAGCTGAGGAAGTGGTGGTGGATTTGATTTTTTCCATTAGTCCGAAAGAGATCGTTTAAATGAAGAGATATGAGATTTTCTCCACAATTGTTGGTAACAATAATATTTTTGGAGAGATTTTTTTTTTCAATGAACAGAATCTCGTCCACTTTTAACCCTTTTCGTTATATTTTTCTACCATCCTAACTTCAAAATCACAAATAAAACTTCATTTATTTTGTTAACTTTTCCTTCCATAAAATCATTAATTGCTTCATACCAAAATCCCCGATATTTTGTTTACATAAATAACGAACAAACCATGCCTTCTTACTAAATTATATGTTCACAAAATACAAATAACAATTAGTAAATTTATTAAATATTCTAAATTAACATTTAGGATTTCCAAATTCTTAATAATTATTGTCATAACATTCAATTGAAAACGAAACCAATAAATGATTATGGTTTTCTTTTAAAAAAAGTCAGTTTACATTATTATGCTTGAAGTTGTTGAAAAATCCACGATTTATTATTCTTTGTTGGAATTTTCGGGCAATTTTGGAAAAATAAATTTCATCATCTCTCAAAGTCAAGTAAGCCGATCAGAGTTCAATAGGCTATGCAAATTATCAAATATATTTTATAATATACTCATTTTTTTGGATTTATCCTATTCTTTGAAATACTTCCTACCCAGTACTTCCACTGTTAGATTTAAATATCCTATAGTTACTACCCAATTAACTTATATCAACTCCCTATGTCATTAGCTTCTATAATTTTCCAAGGCACGTAATGCTGTGACCAAACTTAGCGCATCTTACAATATGACATTTAACAATAATAATTTTACTATGAGATTTTCTTTAATATTTTTATAATATTTCCTTCGATGAATTTTTAAATTTTTTAACTGCAATTTGTAATTTTCTTGTTCGTTGTATCTAGTGATTTAGAAAAGTTTATTGAAGAAAAAGATAAAATTTACGTCGTAGATTTTCCGCAAAGATAATTTTAGTCAAAACAATGAACAATATGAAAGGGGAACTTTCTGAGAATGACCCAGACGACTTACCTCATTTTCTGGTCCCATGAAAGACGAATGGGAAACGATTTGCTATATAATCTTCATGCAATTCAGTTGATATTATTCCGTGTGTGACTCGAGATTAAATAAGCACCGATCATTTCATGGATTCCCCAAAATCCAACGTTGTGATTGTTGTGTTAAGTTTTCTGTTTTTCCTCCGGTCTTTGTTGGTGCAGGGAGTGCCAGGCAGCAACGGAACAGATCGCGCTGCCTTGCTCGAGTTCAGGAGCCGAATCTCCGATAACCCCGACCAGATCTTTAGCTCGTTGAACGACTCTGTCGACTTCTGTCGTTGGCCGGGCATCACTTGCGGCCGTCGTCATCCACGCGACACCAGTATAGCGCTTTCGAACTTGAGGCTCAGGGGGTCGTTGTCGCCGTGCATCAGTAATCTCAGCTTCCTCAGAACAATAGACATTGGAATCGGCAACCTGCACCAGTTGAGGGTGTTGTTCCTCGATAATAACTCCTTCACCGGCCAGCTCCCAGAGAATATCTCGGCCTGCACCAACCTTAGAGAGATCCGGCAGGCAAACAGCGCCGTCGTTGGAGAAATACCCCGTGGACTAGCCGCTTTGTACATAGGCATCCTTAGAGATGGCTGGCAATTTCGGTTCCGTGTACAGGGGCATCCCTAGAGATGGCGATCAAATTGTAGCCCCGAAGGTTCTTGTAACGATCCGTAAAATTTCATTATTAACATACATGAAGATTATGTGCAATTTTGAATAATTAAAAGGGTGAGTCAGACTTGAACTTAGTTAAATCCGTCGTGGATACGAGAATTGAGTGTTCTCGTAGTCAACCGATATTATTTAGCGAGACAATATCGAGACTTCGGATTCGATTATGTGTGATTATTTCACACGGGAAAGAAGGCGCCTTACCTCAAACGTAATTAAATTCGGGTAACGATCATATTCGCACACTATGTCGAGTATTTTGACAGTTGTACTAAATAATTAATTTTATAATAATAAAATAGACAAGAATTTGACCTTTGACCCATAAATCATCGCACTTTAATTGTCGGTTGAATACTTGACATGACAAGAGTCTTGACCCTTGGAATTAAAGAAGCTTCCCAGGGCAAGCTTCGTTTGGAAAAAATTAGGAGGAACTAGACATTAGATTGGGGGGATCATCTTCTTCACCCTTTCTCCTGCTGTCAGACACGATTCCCACCATCTCCCGAGGGAAAAGATGGATGGAAAGGAGTTCACTGGAAGAAACCCTTCCTCCTCAGATCGACAAACTCGACGATGTCGGGGGTTCACCCGACAGCTATAGACAGGTCAAGATCAAGCACCCGGAAGAGAGGCTCAGAGGAAGATGGGAGAGCGCCGAGGAGAAGAGCAAAACCCCTAGTTCAAGGGCTCGAAGCTGCTGTACGTCCTCACCCCCTCCCCTCTCTGTTTGTTGGTTGCATCGTTTGCTTCGGTGAACGAAGGTTTCACTTATCGATATAAAGCGGAAAGTGATGTTACCAATGACCAAGAGAAGTTGGCCATGGACCTTTTTAAGGTAAAATTGATTTTGAGCAACATGAGTTATATGAATATTAGACATAATAGGGGCGTTTATCCATTAAATTCCCGATACATTTCTAAATGGATGATAGATACCACATGATACTTGCGCATGAATGAATATACGAAACGACAACATAAGCAGCGGAAATACAAGTATACTTTGAAAATTTTAAAAATGGACCGGTAAACAAATTCATTTTTTCGTGTCTAACTACAATCAATTATTGTAACATATAAATGAATCTAATTAGACGGGAATCCGACTATGTCCAACTAACAAATTTTAATCTATGGTTATGGTCCGTTTGGTCAAAAACTTTTCAGTGAAACAAAAAGAACTTTGATTTGAATTTTTCTAAAAAAATGAAAGTAATATATTATTTTATTTCATACCTAATTTTGAATTTTATTTGTTCATTCCATTTTCTTTCTCTACCCCATGTTTGGGTGATAGGGACGAGGAAAGTTATTAGCTTAAACAATATTTGATTTGTTTGCTAAGGTTGCATCATAGTTATTTAGAAAAAACAATATCTTGTGTCATATTATTTTTTATTATTTTTCGGAGATTCGATTTTGAACAGAGTTTTTGAATATTTTAAAGTCATGTGGTCATTCTGATCCAACGAAATATCAAGTCTTACCACGCCTTGGGCAATCTGACTTTTTAAATTAAAATTCATTATTTCA
This sequence comes from Melastoma dodecandrum, assembly GCA_029817715.1. Taxonomy (NCBI): domain Eukaryota; kingdom Viridiplantae; phylum Streptophyta; class Magnoliopsida; order Myrtales; family Melastomataceae; genus Melastoma; species Melastoma dodecandrum. The sequence goes on along the minus strand of JARUPY010000537.1, from coordinate 724,828 downwards.
CTCGTTACCTAGTTTTAGATGGGTAATAAAATTATTTCATTAAAATATCATTTTTGTAACCAAAAAAGCGGCCAACTACAGATCATATTATGAGTTAGTTCGTATGCCCATAAAAAAAATCTAATTGTTAAAGGTTTAGTTGAAATAAAAATTATTTTCGAAAAAAACATGATTTAGAGGATCAGAAAAACATGATTTCTGAAAAAAATCCACCTTTAGAGAAATCCCGACAATGCGTCTTACCAAGACTGCCCCAACACCTTGTTATAAGGACGATGATAGTCATGACACCACCTTAGTGAGATCAAATGACGATGATGGCTGTAAATCGGGTTTGCCGCTTCCCAGTCCAAAGCGAATTCGTGACACCACCTCCGAGGGATATGACCTTTCTGCCGAAGGAAATGGTCAAAAGGGGTGGCTGGTAGTGACGATGCTGCTGCTACACGGCCAACCTCAAAAATGGAAAAAAAAAAGTGCAAACAAAAATCCAGTGAGAATATTATGTTGTTGAAGGAGATGGTCAAATATGTTAAGCTAAAAGGCGAATGCAAGCGTTAGCAACTTGTCTCTCAACGTTTTATTCATATCAAGTAATATTGAACATTCAAGTCAGATGAAGTTGTGGGAAGAATAAGGAAAGTAGCGGAAGACGATCCTAAAATGAAACTTTGGGAAAATGCAATGCAAAAATCTGTTAGAAGATATTCCCTTGGTTAGGGATGTCAACCATGTCTTGGCGAAAAAGTGACTTAAAGAGAAGCTCAAGGAGGATGGAGCCATATTTAACCGGAGTGTCATAGAGGAAGAGTGTTTCAATGCCTTGATTGCATAGCATTAAGACACTCTTAATCTATGGCAGTCCGATTAAGTATGGCTCGATCCACCTAAGCCAATCTTTCGCCATTTAAATTTGTGCAAGATATTAATCCGGGACAGGGTTTACATCCCTAAACAAGCAAATATCCTCTCACATAGTTTTTGTATTGCATTTTCCCAAAGTAACATTTTAGGATCACCGTCCGCGGCTTTCCTTGATTCTCTGCCCACAACATTACCCCCAAACTTGAATATTTAATATAGATCGGGCCAATGATGAATAAAACATTGAGAGATAAGTTGATAACAACTTGCATTCACCTTTTTGCTTAGCGTATTTGGTCATCTCCTTGGATTTTTATTTGCACTTTCCTCCATCTTTTGAGGTTGGCAATGCAGCAGGAGCACTAACAGCAGCCCCTTTTCGACCTTCTCCCTTGGCGGATCCCTCGGATGTGGTGTCATGAATTCGCAAGCGATAAATCCAGTTTAGGACCCTTGAAGGTGTGGTGCCACAGTCATAGGAGGTGGTGTCATGGTGCAAGGCGTTCTTTGTTGGACTGTCGGGATTTCCCTTGAGGGTTTTCGGGAATCCAATTTTTCTGACCCTTATAAACCTTTTACTATTGCTCCGTAATAAAAATTATTTTCTAAAGCAAAAGTTAAATCCTATAAACCTTTAGCAATTAGAATAATATGATTATATGACTTTTTAAAATATTCTAAAATTAAAAAAAAAGAAAATTTTAAATTAAAAACCAAAATTCCAAAAAAAAAATAATATTGTTTAACCTAGTAATTTCCTAATCCCTATCACCCAAAAACTAACAGTAATAGGAACAGATCAAATTTATGTATGAAATAAAATCTAACAATTTCAATTTTTTTAAATAATTAAATCAAAGTGATTATATTCTGACTCAAATGTTTTGTTTATCAAATCCACATATTCAATCTTCTTAATACTAATTTATAATACTTTTGTACTCTTAATACTAATTTATAATTTTTTTAGTTAATAGTTCATATTAGAGTGTTTCGAATAGGAAGAATTTGCTACTAATTTCACAATTTCTAGCATAAGTTTTTCGATATTTTAGATTTTCTTTTATAATTATTCTACAAAATATTATATATTCTGTGTTTTACTTGAAGTTTATTGCTTAATGTGTGTATTTTATAAATTTTCTGTACAGCAAGTATAATAAAAAAAAAGTGACACGAATGATGATGGATCAAAGAAAAGAAAGAGGAATACTGCACGAATGATAATTAATCAAATGTATTTGATTATTGAGCAGGTTTGTTTCTCATATTAAAAAACAAAATGACATCAACATCCACCCATCCCCATATAATAGCTGTGGCTACCATTTGGTTTGAAGGAAGACTGGAGGATTCATTTCTTGTGACTTGGAAGTTTGGAATTTACTTGTTGCTTGGAGAATGAGTTACATTCAAAATAACTTCTCTCTTTCAATGAGTACTAAAAGATCCCTAACTTTATGTTTTCATTTATGATCGTATGGTTAACTTCACGTTTTGTCTGTTTTGTGGCCAATATCGAACCGCGTTATTGAAGATAATGACGTGGCATTAACGGCGTCCCACTTGGCATTCCCCGTTGGATGCCACCCTGGAACGTGCGACACGTCAGCAATATGGACGACTGCAGATGGGCATTCTTCCGGAAATTCCCATTTTTGTTCTCAAATGCCCAAACCCAGAGAGAGCGCCGATCTCCGGACCCCCTGCTGGGATGAATCCCCAACGGCGAAGACTGCCGCGGCAGCCACAGCGAAGCTCAAGAAGTCGGGCGGGGCAGGGAGGGCGGCCCAGAACCCACCTAGCGGCAATCCCTGGCAGCCCTACCAGGACGTCATCCTTGGCGTGGCGGGGGGTGAGGAGGGGGAAGGGCTTGTGGTTGTGGTTGGAGGAGTGGTGGAGGAGGAGGGAAGCGGCAGTGGAGGAGCGGGAGGTGGTAGGAAGGAGATGAGGGAGAAGGAGGCGGAGGATGTGCCGGTGGCGGCGATGATGGTGGGCTTGATGGTCATTCGATGGTCTGGCTGTCAGACTTCTGGCCGAGCTCGCGGTTGAGCTGGAATACTCAGGGAGCACAGATGTCGGGCATGGGGATAGGTCGGCCGCGGCCATCGACCTTTCTGTGTCGGTCCTTGGAGGGGGATTTCTTGACGGGGAGGGAGGCATTGGAGGAGGGAGGTGGTGATGGTTGGATGAGGATGACATGGCCGGAGGTGAGTCTGTCAATCTGTTAGGGAGGTGGAGGAAGGGGCGGGGAGGGGGTGGGGGAGTGGGGTCGTGGGTAAGTAAGGAGGAAGATCGAGGGAGAAAAAAAGAAAGAGAGGCAGCAGCTAGTGGTGGTGCTGGCGACAGGAACGAGGGAGTCGCACATGGGGGGCTCCTTCGTTAATGCTACATGTTTTCGATATTGGACAATCATATATAAAAATAAGCAGTTGATAAAATAGAAGGTTTGAGTAAAGTTAAGAATACAGATGCATATTTTGCCAAACAATTTTAACTACTAAATTGAAATTAATTTTGTCAGTACCATGTTAGAGATGATGAAATATTATAAATTAGCATATTTTTATTTATTGATAAAAATTACATATTTTGGATTTTTTTTATATTCCTCAAATTTTTTGAAATGGGCTTCCGGAATCAACTCATATACCAAAAACAACATAATTTTCTTTGGAGAATTTGGAATTGTAAGAAAAACAGGGCAATATATTTATAGATTTTTATCGTAGTAAAAAAATAGAAAACATGTGGCAAAAGGTTGAAAACAAAAACAGGAAATTGTTTTTTGAAATATTTGTATGATATGGAGAATGCAAATCGTCAAATTAATTTCACAACTTCCTAAATTCTACCTAAATATAAAGATTAACCTTATTAGCATGACCATTACATTAATGCGGTGTTTGGTTTGCGGAATCGGAAAGGAAATAGAACGAGAGGGGGAATGGAACGAAGAGGGAATAGTTAATCCTGTCCAAAATGAATACGATGGAATGGATTTCATTCCATTTCTTCTATCATTCCGCAAACCAAACACACCATAAATATTATGATTTCATATTAATAATATATATATAATATAAACTGACCTGAAAATTGCTATTTCGGATCAGTTTAGAATCATTTTGAAATTTCTGGGAAAAGATGTTTATTTTGCAGTGAAAGAATTGTCACAAACAAACTACATAAAAGATGTTTAAATAAATACGCAGTTTCTCCTGCTTCGAGTCGATGAAATGGATTCATCAGGGGACAAAGATGAGGCCATCCTTGCCGCTCGTCCGGGAATGATCGAGAACCCGGTAGATTTTCCTGCTTGTTCTCGAATCTGCCTAGACTTATGAAGCAAGAAGTAATACGTTGGAATCTTTCCATTTGTCCAGTCTCTATCTGCTGCTTCTTAAAATTTGACGGCCTGACAGTTTTTGGTTTGTCCTCTCGCAAACTTATTTTTGTTTTCTCCAGGTTACGCGCCTCTCTGTTTTAGGCCGGTGCGGCCAGCACTCTGCACCAGATCGATTTGGTTCATGGGACCTACACAAGACCGAGTGTTTAAATTTTTAAATGGTAATTTCACAACACTAATAACATCTCCATGATCTCATCACAATAAAGAGGCCAGGAAGGAAACCGCACAAAACACAAGAACAATGTTCTAGTCAATGATTCGTAATCCACAGCAGTCCTAACCTTACTCGAACCTTCAGCCTCCTGAAGCTTTGATGGACCGGAGTTTTACTGCAGCCTCGCGGATGTCCATCCTTTCCCCAGGTGACTCCCTGCAGCAACCGATTCCTACTTCAAGCACCTTCACCAGGCATTCTCGCATCCTCCTCGGGGCACGGATGCCCAATCATTCTCCCATCTCATTTGAAAACAGACAAGGGTCTGCTATCTCTGCCGCCCTTTCTGGCAATGAGGCCTCACAGTAGCTTCGGATGTTCCAAGCATCCTCGAACATGTCATCGGTCGGTCTCTTTCCTGTGAACATCTCTAGCAGAAGGATGCCGTAACTATAAACGTCGCCTTCCCGAGACACTTGGCTTCCCATGCCATACTCTGACACAGTTCATGTTGAATGACCGGATCAAATTTTCATAAGCATAAGAAAAGGTAATTCCGAGCACAATTGTATCCGGATGGCCGTGAACAAATATTTTCAAGGATAAGATGAAACAAAGACCTGGAGGGCTGTAGCCGATCGTCCCTCTCACCCCCACTGAACTGGCTTGTTGAATGACTTCTTCTGTAGCCAAAATCCTTGCAAGACCGAAATCACCCACATGTGCAGTCCTCTCTGCATCCAGCAGTACATTGCTCGGCTTCAGGTCGCAGTGAATTATTGGTGTTTCACAGTCATGATGGAGATACTCCACCACACAAGCAATATCGATGGCAATACTTAGCCTGTGCATTAAACTTAACTTCTGGTCCACTCCGTCCGCTGCAGCCTTATTATGAAGCCAACCTTCTAGGCTTCCATTTTCCATGTACTCATACACAAGGGCCTTAAAGTCGTTGCCTTGGAAGTCAACCGTCGAGCATGCAGTGAAGATCTTCATGAGGTTTCGGTGTCTTATATTCCTTAATGCCTTGCATTCTGCCATGAAGCTTTTCGAAGCAGCTCGTGTTCTAAGATCAAGAACCTTTATGGCTACCGTAGTATCACTGTTTTCCAGAATCCCTTTGTACACGGAACCGAAACTGCCAGCACCAATCAAGTTGTTTAGATTGAGGCCATCAGTTGCCCTGAGTATATCTTCGTACGAGATCTGTGGAAAAGGGCCTTCAGGCACCAACCCGGACTGTGCCTTTGAGTTTCTTCTCTTATATCTGCTCATCCAGATATAAGTCGCCAGCAACAAGGAAAAAAGAAACGAGAATGAGATAACAGTAATCACGATGATCATCTTGGATGATATTTTTCTCCCGGGCTTCGAAGAAGAGCAGCTCGGCAAGTTTAGCTCAGAAGTCCCACCGCAGAGTTTGTCATTTCCCATGATCGAAACCCCACTGGCATTTAAAAAGACTCCTCGATTCGGAACCTCTCCATTAAAGTGGTTGAAAGAGAGATTAAGATATATAAGCTGAAAATCTTCTAGGAATTTCGGAACCTCACCTGAGAAGTTATTTTGCGACAGGTCCAAGTATTGGAGTCCTCGTAGAGGACTTAAAAATGTGGAGATGTTACCTTCAAACAGATTATTCCCCATGAACAATTGCTCCAAGCTGGTGCAGCGGCCGAGGGTGTTGGGAACTGGCCCTGTCAGTCTGTTCCCCTCAATGTACAACATGGCCATTTGGTTTAGACTGCCGATTTCGTCTGGAAGTGCACCGATCAATTTATTATACGATAAATCCAGGCCAACTGTCAACGAAGGTATGCTGAGGACCTGCGAGGGTATGGTTCCACTCAGCTTGTTCCGAGAGAGATCCAACCAGTTCAAGTTTTGGCATCTCCCGATGCTTGATGGGATGCTCCCTCGCAATTCGTTTCCTAACAATGAGAGTACCGTCAACATTGTCAAATTTCCAAGAGAAGATGGGATTTCCCCAGAAAATCCATTGTGCTGTGCTTGAAGGTGCTTCAAATGTTGGAGGTTCCCGATTTATCTGGGGAGGTGACCGGTCAATGGGTTGGAATCGATAAACAGAGTTTCCAGGTTGATGAGATTTCCGATGCTAGAAGGGATGGGTCCGGTCAGCCGATTAAAGGCGAATACCAGTATACTCAGATGGGCTGATAAATTCCCTATAGAATGAGGTAACACCCCCCGAAGTTATTTTCATTGAATGCCAACAGCCGGAGCTCGGTTGAGTTGAGTGACTCGATGAATGTCAAGTCGCCTGATGTACCGCTGCCCAATTGATTAACAGATATACTCAACACCTGCAGTCGATTCAGACTTTTGAGATCAGGCACCGAGCCGCTGAAATTGTTTTGGGGTATCTGCAGCCTCTGTAACTTAGTTGCATTTCCTATTGCAGGAGGAATAGGACCACTCAAATGATTTAAACCTAAACCAAGGTCAATGAGATTAGGAAGATTGGTTCCGAAATCAGGAGGGAGACCGCCATCGAGATGGTTTCCAGCAAGATCCAAGTATGTTAGAGAGGATATATTGAAAATCAAGGCAGGTATTGCACCAGAAATGTGGTTTGAAAACAGACCAAGCCATCCCAATTTCTGCAGTCGACCAAGAGAAGCTGGGAGGGTTCCCTGGAAATTGTTGTACGGTCCATCAAGGTACACCAGGGACGAGAAATTGCCGAAGAAATCAGGGATGTTCCCCATGAAGTTGTTTCTAGAGATCTGGAATATTTGAAGCTGCGTCAACGCAGCTAATCCACGAGGTATTTCCCCAACAAGCTTGCTCCTTTTTAGCCTGATTTCTCTCAGGTTCGTGCAGCTGGAGATGTTCTCCGGGAGCCGACCGGAAAAGGAGTTGTTGTCAAGGCGCAACGCTGTAAACCGACGCAAGTTACCGAGTTCAGCTGGGATTTCTCCGGTAAAGCTGTTGTTTTCAAGGTCTATTATTCTGAGGAAGCTGAGATTCCCGATGTGGGGTGACAACGAGCCCCCAAGTCTCGCGCTCCGAAGCTCCAACTTGATTACACGCGGATGACGACGGCCGCAAGTGATGCCCTGCCAAAGGCAAAAGTCGACGGTGTCATTCCATGAGCTGAAAATCTGGTCAGGGTCGTCCGATATCCGGCTTCTAAACTCGAGCAAGGCGGCATAGTCTGTTTTGTTGCCCTTGGATGCTGATCCTAGCACAAACAAAGTGGGGCAACGAGGAAACAGGCAAGTGAAAATCACAACAACAAGGCAGGATTCCAGTGAATCCATAAATTGATAGAGAGCGTAGTGCTGTTTCGCTGTGGAGTCTGAATGAAACTATAGGAGGGCTTGGGATTAGATAAATGTCGCAATCGAAGTAAACTATCAGGGATCCAAGTCCATGACTTGATCAAAGCGAATTGGACCCCTGCGTTTCCGCCAAAATCCAAGCCATTTGTCCAGTTAAAACTTAACTGATACACACGGACAATGACTGCACGAATGATCGGGTCCAACACGGCAAGCAAAGACAAGCCATGGTAGACCACGCGATATTGACGCTGAAAATTAAACGCCGTTTTGCAGTCTTACTAGTCATCCACTAGAGAGGGTTTATGATGACAACAAACCTTGTCGGGCTTTCCACAAAATGCCTTTGCGCAAACCTTAGTCGTTTTCATGTACGGGAAACCTGCAAATATGCTACAGCGGCAGATTTGCGGTCTCGGAGGATGACGATGGTTTGGACTTTTCATTGAGCGTGTAGCAGACGCATATACTGAGCTAGGAGGATGAAACTAATAAGCTTGAATTCATAAGCAATGTTCCCGGCAAAAGTGACCGGTAGATAAGCCGGATTCAAACACATCGGAAATCTCCGGCACTACGAGCAACTGATATTCGAAGGTTCGTTATATGGTCGCCGTATAAATGAAAAAGAGAGCAGAAGGCAGCGCACATACACCCTTAAGCGGAGGAAGTAGGAACGCAGGAGCACATGCTACTTGAAAACAGTAACTAGTCTTGTAAAGTATGAAATGGACACTGTTTCGTAAAATTTTACGAAACATTATTTCGTAATTTATGAGACTTAAGCAGTGATCCCGAACCTAAACTTAAATATGGGGAACAGTTATCTTTTTCATTTTAACTTTTCTTTTTAATAATCAGGTAACATTTTTATGTCTTTTCCCCTCGGTTTACCAAATCTCTTGCCACTATTATGAGCTTCTTTTTGTGTTTATATTGTACATGTATTTAGTGTGTGTTTTTTCTTCTTTCGTTAATTTTGTAATGACATCCTAATTAATTATTATTCTTTATTTACAATTATGTCGTCGTGTTGTAAAAGATGTGTATATTAAACTTTCTTAATTAAAATCAAATCACAATAAAAATATAAGGAAATGGTAGAAATTATGCATTTAATTTTAATATTTTTAGTTTGCCAAGGTTAAATAACAACAATGTTTTTATGGAGCCATTTTGGATGGGTAACGGTGACACGAGCCGCTCCCTGAGTCCTCCCTAAAATTTCCAAGTGAGGTTTTACACAGCCTTTCGCTCGTCGCCTTCAAGGATTGGCCGGAGACGGTTGGCGAAATGCCCCGCAGACACACTTAGTTTTTGTTAAAAAGAATAAAATTTGACTTATTTTTTTATATAATTTATTCATTTAATTTAAAAAATTAAAATAATTCAATTTGACCCCTTAAATTTCTTCTCGTTACCCCTTCCGCCTTTTCTTCTGGCTTCGCGGCTGGAGAGAGGGTCGAACTCCAAGGGGCGACCCTTGACATTCTCTAGAGATACATAAAAGACAACCCTACGCTATTCTTCTTCACTGTTTGTTATTGTTTTATATTCATTCTCTCCTTTGGATTGCTTCGGTCCGTTATCTTCGACGATGCCTTCTTTTTTTTTTTTTTTTTTGTTAACTTAGACTTCTCCGACTCATCAATGGCTCAGAGGTATCAATTGAAAGATTTTCAGGAGATGTATTGTAACTTCCGTGGCTGGAGGCTCTTGAAGATTATTACTGCCGCTTGCCGGAGAATGCTCGGGTTGCTCTCTTGCGGAATCACCTATCTCACCAACTTTGCGGGAGTCTGTTCTTGATGGCGGTCCTCATCTGGAGTCGCTTGATCTACGCCAACCTGACGATGTTGACCTCGGAGGTGACGTTCCAAAACGACATGAGCTGGCTGGCAAACAATTTGAGGCATCCTTTGGATCCATTTAATGGTTACGGATCCGATGATTTGGTCGAGGACTACTACGTGTCTACCTCAGATGACTCGATAGGTTCCTATGCTTCATCCGACTACTCTTACCAGCCTCCTCCCCTGCCTCTCCCTCAACTACTGGACCCGCGGTCTGAAGCCAAACTGGCTCGATCTCCCTAACGTGGTCCTATCTGAAATTCTCCTCAAGCTCGGCGCCATCGAGATCATTGAGTCTGCTTAGAAGGTGTGCACCCAGTGGCACCATGTCCGCACGGATCCTTCTTTCTGGCGTAGCATTGACATGTGGAACAGTGGTGATCTCAAATTTGCGCGCTATGTCCTCGACAGCACGCGATATGACCTCATAAAGATGTGTTGCCATGCTATCGATCGTAGTCCTGGGGGTTGCATGGATATCAACGTAGAGTACTTTGGTGACGACAATCTCCTGAATTATGCAATAGAAAGGTATGAGAACAGCGCTACTGAGCTTGATGTTCTTCACGCACAGGCATTTTATGTCCATTCTAAGTTTGCCAGTTTACTTGTCCACAGCGGATGTAAGCTCAGGCGCGCCTCCGTCTGAAGGTTTCTTGGTCTGTAACAGACGAAGCAAATGCCGAAGCAGCACGGAGAATGTTGTTTCGGGAGACATTCGACCATTACGCGGGCAATGTACAGAAGAAAGCTCTCACATCCATCTGTAAGAACTGCCCATGGCCCACAACCTTGAAATACGAAGAAAGTGGCCTCATAGAGAATCACTGGGATATCGATGAAGAGTGTCTAGCTATAGCGAAGCACATGCCCAGGTTGCGTAGCCTCGCCCTTTATAGCAACAAGCTCACGAACAACTGCCTAGGGGCTATTCTCGATGGCTGCCCACATCTCGAGTCACTCGACCTAGGAGAAGTCCTTGGAATCGACCTCACGCATGGTGACCTGGATAAGAAATGCGTGAGGATCAAGAATGTGAGGTGGCCACCGTGTGATGACTGTTTCGTGTGAGGTTCATTCCCAAGCCTGAGAATGGTAGATTTCCTTCACAACTCCCCTTTGCCTCCGCGCCCTGTCTCTGTTTTACTGGACTCCGGCAAGCTCACACGTCTCCAGGTGGTGCAATTGACTGAATGTATATTGTACATGCGCCCTTCGGCCTAGCACATGCGTGACGGTTCGGACGACACGATGATCCAGGCCGGCTCCCCCCTGATGTCCTCCGGTTGACATCATGACTCGAATGTTAAGGCGCTGCGAAGGAAACCGGAGTCGATCCTCCTTCAATTCCTAATTGGACCTACCCGGGCCTTTGCCGATCGTCTCCATACTCCTTGGAAAGGCAAAGGGCGATGAGCGAAGCATGGTCCGTAAATGAAATTTTTTGGAGGATCAGGAGTGGCTCGTGTCTTTAAGTAAGCTATTACGGAGAAGCCACCGACTTATTTTTAAAATTGTTTAAGTCAAAAAAACAGTTGGTTCGTGAATTCCTATTCACTAGCTCTTACACCAAAAAGAGTTCGCGAAAAAACTGTTTAACCTAAGTAAGCAATTATTGCTGTAGAGTTTCCTCGTTCGTACAGTTGACTGTCGCTTGATCGTCCTGTTGACCCTGCCACTGGTAACCTCGTCGCTTGGTAACCGCTCTCCCGTAAAGCCTTCGCCTGGTGTGTTTCCGTGGTCACCTCCTTGCTGAGCTTCCATACCTTGGGCTTGTGTTCTGGACCATCGTTCCACAGATGAGGCCGAAATCTGTGGCCTAGAATTTCTTTTGCTAAACAGAATCACAAGAGAAACTTTTCGCTTGCAAAGATTGTTGTGACAGCCACTGCGATTGGACTCTTGTTTGTTGTACTACTGTTGCCGGCATTGTATATCTTCATGAAGAGAAATAGAGCAAGAAGCCTAAGGCCACAATTCGAGTTCGTGAAAGGAGGGCTTTTTCTGCAACTCTCATACGAAGATATTCTTAGAGCAACCAAAGGACTCGACCAAAACGACTTGATCGGCGTTGGCAATTTCGGTTCCGTGTACATAGGCGTCCTTAGAAACAGTGATCAAATTGTAGCCATGAAGGTTCTCGACCTAAACAGCTTCAAGATCCTTCATGATAGAGTGTGAAGCATTGAGGAATATTAGACACCGAAATCTCGTAAAGATTTTCACAACCTGCTCAATCATTGACTTTCAAGATAACGACTTTAAGGCTCTAGTGTATGAGTACCTGGAAAATGAAAGCTGGATGAATGGCTGCATTCCAAAGTTTCGGCTGAGGGAGTGAAACCTGGGTTAAACATCACCCCTGAGAATCGCCATCGATATTGCTTGTGCGATGGAGTATCTCCATCACGAGTGTGAAACGCCAGTTATTCATTGCTATATCAAGCCGAGCAACATTCTATTGGACGCGGAGATGACAGCACGTGTTGGTGATTTTTGCCTCTCTAGGATCTTTTCTAGTACCGATGTCGTTCTGCAAGTAAGCTCGGTGGGGGTGAGAGGGACAATCAGTTACAGCCCTCAGGTGCGTCAATTTCATGCGGATGTGCTTTTGGAATAATTTTTGTGGTGGTTGTAATATAAGGTTGTTTAAAATACGGAGATGTGTAGAGTATGGGTTGGGAAGCCAAGTATCGAGGGAGGGCGACGTTAACAGTTATGGAATCCTTTTACTGGAGATGTTCACAGGGAAGAGGCCAACGAACAAGATGTTGAAGGATGCTTGGAACATTCGCAGCTATTGCGAGGCAGCACTGCCAGAAAGGGCAATAGAAGTAGCAGATCCTTGTCTATTCTCAAATGAGTCTGGAGACGGATCGAGCGCACGTGTTCCGAGGAGGGTGAAAGAACGCCTGAGGAAGCTATTTGAAGTTGGAATCAGGTGTTGCCAAGAGACGCCCGGAGACAGGATGGACATCTGCAAAGCCGCAGCAAAGCTCCGCTGCATCAAATCCTTGGCGCACAGAAGTTCCGAAGCCCGACGACTTCACAAATAATCCGAGCAGGGCAGGGTTGTGCCAGTCATAAAAGTTTTTAGTTTCTTGTTACAAATGATTTTTAAACATGACCCAAAATCGTTGTAAGAAAAAGCAACTTAGCTAAATTATGACAACGACAGTAACCTTTTTTGTAAAAAGAATTGAGTCTCACACGGAAGTGGCTAAAGTGCCGTGAAGGGCAGCTTACGTGAGGTGTACTAATTTCGACCCCGATTTAGTACAATATACTAACTCTATTAGTACATTTTGAAATTACTAATGATGCACTAACACTGTAGTTAGTACAGTGTACTAAATGTTACTGTTCTTGTACTAGTAATGATTAGTACAATGTACTAATATGAACTATTCTTGTACTAGTAATGTACAAGTGTACTAGTTGGTACGAAACATGAACAATAATCGTTAGTACACTGTACTAGTTGGTACTAAACAGGAACAGTAATCGTTAGTACACTGTACATATGTACACTGTACTAGTTGGTTCGAAACAGGAACAATATTTGTTAGTACACTGTACTAGTGTACTAGTTGGTACGAAACATGAACCGTAATCGTTAGTACACTAGTACATATGTACACTAGACTAGTGTACTAGTTGGTAAGAAACATGAAAAATATTTGTTAGTACACTGTACTAGTTGGTACGAAACAGGAACAATGTTTGTTAGTACATTGTACTAGTGTCCTAGTTGGTACGAAAGAGGAACAGTACATGTTAGTACACTGTACATAGTAATACTAGTGAAAAAGCGGTGATTTATAGTTCGATGTACTAACTACAGTGTTAGTATATTATTAGTAATTGCAAAATGTACAAAAGGGTACTGTTCACGTAGGTCCGTTCCTCATTCTGAACCTGCTTTGGATGTGATATTATCAATTTGTCCCTATGTCAGGTTCCCCAGTAAATCCATTTTTTGCGCCTTTCGCACGATCTCGGCCACACAGCATCAGTTAGTACATTATTAGTAATTGCAAAATGTACGACAGGGTACTGTTCACGTAGGTCCGTTCCTCATTCCGAGCCTGCTTTGGATGTGATATTATCAATTTGTCCCTATGTCAGGTTCCCCAGTAAATCCATTTTTTGCGCCTTTCGCACGATCTCGGCCACACAGCATCATACTCCATTGGTTCGTGAGATGATCGTTCGCCACCCGCTTGGCCATCCCCAAGGCCGCCTGGTATGTAGGGCGATCACGGCGACGTCGAAGAAGAGCTGACCACCTGGTATGTGAATCATCGAGGCTAGCGAAACATGTGGCAGAAGGAGTTACAGGATTTCCAGGAATTCGACAAGCTGGATGACGATATTTAAGGGTACTGTACATTAACGACGTTGAAAGGGACAGTGACACGCAGAAGGTCCCACAGGACGCGAGGTGCAAAAAAAAGAGGCCGAGGTACTATAACGGGATGGGTCGGACGGAACTTACCCGGAGGTGGTAGTTCCGAGATGGCCCAATGCCGTTCGTCGTACTTCTGTGCGAAGTTCTCCCGTTCATCATGTTGATCCTCCAAGAGTTGAATAACTAGGCATAGTGTGAAATGTACCCTTTCGTACATTTTGCAATTACTAATAATGTACTAACACTGTAGTTAGTACATCGTACTATAAATCACTGCTTTTTCACTAGTATTACTATGTACAGTGCACTAACAAACACTGTTCCTGTTTCGTACCAACTAGTACACTAGTACAGTGTACATATGTATAGTGTGCTAACGATTATTGTTCATGTTTCGTACCAACTAGTACACTAGTACAGTGTACATATGTATAGTGTACTAACAATTACTGTTCCTGTTTCGTACCAACTAGTACACTTGTACATTACTAGTATAAGAATAATTCATATTTGTACACTTTACTAAGCATTACTAGTACAAGAACAGTACCATTTAGTACACTGTACTAACTACAGTGTTAGTACATCATTAGTAATTTCAAAATATACTAATAGAGTTAGTACATTGTACTAAATCGGGGTCGAAATTAGTATACTTCACATAAATTGCCGTTCACGGCACTTTAGCTGCTTCCGTCTCGCACAGCTACATATGTGCAGTATTTACATAATTTTACAAACTCGAATCATATTTTGCAAATGTTTTCGACATCTTCAAATCCCAAAAATACTTTCGAGTCACATTAGTCATTTCGTGGACCACCAAGCTAATGACTTATCTGCCTTATCACGATAATTACTTTCTCAGACTTTTAAATTGAACTCGACACGAAAACGGTTTCGTAAGAGTAACACTGGAATCAAAATTTGGACGCTAGTTTTTCTTTTTCTTCTAATTTGGAGTAACATGTACATAAAAGTGTTTTGTCATGTTCGATTGTTGTGCAAGACCAAGCATAATTTGGGAACATTATTATGTTAGCCAAATTATTAAATATATTCTCACGTTTGTCCTAAACTTTTAACTTTGTTTCAATAAAATCTTTCTGAAAATTTTCAATTTTTCAAAAATTCAATTTTAATCCTCCAAGTTTTGAAAAATACCAAAAAGACATAAAAATGTCAGAAGAAGGTAATATTCTGAAACTTCTTCTAAATTGGAGTTCGTCGCATAGTCTAAGCAAGTTCCTTTGGAATTTGTAAAGATATAAATTTCCCGTTAACTCGGTTAACCATCTAATAGAACACAAAATCTTGAAATGAGAGACATCTAGCTTAACAAGTAAGAGAAATGATAAATAAAATGCTAGACTCTATGGGAAGATAAAGAGGTTTGCCAGTCGAAAAGTTGAAACTTAAAAGAAAAATTCCAAACACGGTCTCTTTTTGCTAATAGTGTAGATGAAATGTATAGGGAGTCAGCAGCCTCTTTCATTTTAGATACACGAAAATGATATGCAAATTTGAATTCACAAAGCGGTGAATTGACAAAAGATCTAATGAAAGCCTTAGATCTGGTAAAAAAAAACTCCAATTCATTTGAACAATGAGATGTTCAACGAACTGGTAATTATGAAGAGCAACATTTACGTGCCAGATTATCCCTTAAGAACAAAACAGGAATTCATTCCTAGAGATAATGTTCGAAAGCATATAATACCTAGTGCTTTTCTGGACATTATTTGTGAAAATTTGTATCCGAAATGATACATGAGTTGCTATTAGTAATTCAATTGACTGTCTCTACTTGGTTATTTTTCCCTAGATCAGTCTTTGAATTATGTGTTACCGCCTTCATGAGAACAACATAAAAATATTGGAAATCTTTGGTTGATCATACGACAAGAAGGAAAAAAATTATCAAACACTGACCGTTGATAAAAAAATTATTGCCAATGCATTAAAACAAGAGTTCTGTGACTTTTCGCTCCACGGAGATCGTGGAAAAAGAACAATCTATAATGACTCTTGTAAAGCTACAAATATGCAATGTGTTTGTTTCACAACTACGTCGGTGAGTTCTAAAAATAATATTACAATTTGGACATAGTTTCTTAACAATTTATATTGGGAACACTTTTTTGCAAAACTTTCAGTGCCATGGCCGAAGGTAGCGTAAAAGGCTTATGAATTACTCCTCAGTGAAGAAAAGATAGTCCATGCACTCGGAGGAAAAATTCAGTTAGTAAAGTATGCGATGAGAAAGATGTGTACTAAACTCCGGGTCACTGAAGCAGCTAAGAAAATTCCATACCTAAACAAGAGACGTTGTTCTTAGATTGAATGCATCTGGGAGATATGATTGTTATGCTCATAAGTAAACGAAAGAGCTTTATGGACAAGGATATGATTGAAGTCTTTAAGCCAAGCATGACAGAGAGCAATGTGCTAAAAGGAAACCGTTTAGTAGCTGCAATTACTACTGGTTTTGTGAGTCAAAAGCTCACAAGGCGGATTCATGTCCTTAGAAGAATCAAATGAGAGAAAGGCTCCGAATGTTTTTTCTAGACGACATGATTCCTAAGGATGATGTTCTTGCTTATGAACAAATAGATGACCAAGAAATTTTCGACTGAGACTCGGAAGTAGAATTTACTCCGAGGTTATTTCTAATTTTGAAAAGACTCTGATAATGATTCCGATCTCCGAACTTCGCATCTATTTATGATAAGAGTAGAAGCGGGTGGAGATGGTGAAGAGTTGGTTCCTCTGGAAGGAACAGATTAAGTCCTGGAGGAAGTCCACCTGTGCAAAGATCTATCCCAAACAATCCTAGAATAGAGGTTGCCTAATACAAATTTGAGAGATGTCTATAATACCTCGATATTTAATTTCAGATCACTAATTGACATCTCACAGACAAATGGAACGACTCAAGTTATAAGCACGAAACTTGACACCGTGGATGCTCCTTTACTCAATGTACATCGCATTATGGAAACGACGCAACGCTCTAGAGGTGTGTATATTACATACACTTTGGATTAATCCAAGTAGGACAGTCTTGCTATTCCATCTAGCACTTGATCATCCTGTGATAGCAACTATGATAGATAAACGACGAAGATAATTTAAAAGCCAAACGATACCAGGGATCCAAGCCAATCTTGCAAGTGGCCATGTATGGTTTCAAGCAGTGTAATTAAAGGCGCAAGGGTGCTCCTTGCGCTTTAGTCCGAAGTGCAAGGCGAGGTGCACGCTTTACCGTTTGAGGCGGGGTCGAAAATGAATGAGATACATGACATGTTATTAAGTGAGTTACATCCAAAATAAGTCCAAAATAAAAAAGTTATAATCACACACACAGACTTTTACCAAATAACATGAAATAGCCAACAGGAGGTTGGGAGAATTCTTCTGGAATTGGGTCAATTACGTTTATTAGAAGTGGACACAAGATAAAATCCAGCAAGAAAGAAGACTCCCAAGCTGTCAGCAATTTTAGGACTCTCCGTCGGCTAGCAGAAAGAAAGAAAAGTTGGCAAAACAACGCATCACTTTTGGATGCAATTTTAGACTTCCTCGAAATTCTTACCAAATCTCTTGAAAGTTACATTCACTTCGATAAACACAATCACTACGTTAGACTCAATTGAATCAAATTTCTCCTAAAGAAAATTCTAGGGAGAGTTCCAATACGATTAATCCAGTAAAGTGTAGTGATTCCAGTGATTACCCGCTTACACCTGTATCCTAAAGCAGAAAGATGGCTGTTGCCTTTTCCATCACTTGCTGCCATAAAGAGAACAACGGGAAACAAGACTACCAGGGTATGAAAAACCAAACCTTGCTTATTGACTGATCATTCCCATTATTGTCAAAAGTCAAGTCAAGCCAACTTCTGCCAAGGGAGCTGATTTACTTATTGATTTTGAAAACGTACGTTTTGCAAAATTTTTATATCCATTAATAATTAAAGTAGTTGGTGTGGGCCGCGTAAACATGAAATTTCACGGAAACCACGTAACACTGAGTAAATATATTTAACTACGATTTCCTTTGCTAATATTCATTCTGGTTTTTATTTATTATTATTTCTGAATCGAGTATATCCTGCACTAACCTGTATTAAAGTTTACAGAGTTGTTATAATTTTAAAATTAATTAATTAATTAATTAATTAATTCGCGTATCTGACAATTAATAGCTTATTATATAAAAAAAGGAAATTATATTGAAGACGTTACATGAGGAAAAATCTGTACTTGACACGTGCGCTTTTTGCACCGGTCATACCTGCCCTGCTACACCAAAATAATAATATAGTTAGAAAAAAATATAAACGAATCGTACTCATAAATTAAGATGATATTTTATAAATACGTAATTATTTTAAATATATTAATTATTTCTTTATTTTTCGATCGCCAAAACCTACGTTCTTACTTACAGTATTATTTGAATATGAAATATAATCCTAGAAATACAGTGTTTCAGTTTTTTTTACTACTCACGGTTTCGATATATTTCGAAATCGAGAGATTTGAACCGGAGCAGGTGCGATACGAGAACAATTAGCCGATACCACACACCTGCTTCAAATCGACTGGAGACCGACTCTTGACTTTTGCGTCCCTCCATGTGCGACGACTAATAATCCGTGCACCGAAGATACCGTGCACTCTTTAAATGGACGGAACTTAAAATGAATCAGTTAAAAATCAATAATTTTCTAAGAATAATGTAAATTTGTTAATGAATTGAATGGCTATTTATTTTGAAACAAAAAAATTTAAAAGGCTGAATAAATTTCTCATTAATTCATAAAAATTCAAAATCCGAACAGACCATGATTAGATTTTCAAGCCAACAGTAATAATAAAAAGACATTGACGGAATCTAATAATATGTCAAGTATTGTGACTATTTCGTGGTGGCCGCCAGAGACTGATTCAAACAAACATAAAATATTTAAATTAGGATTTGTTTATTTGGTCTCGAAAGTCTTAGACATTTAGGAAAAACACTCAAACTTTGAAATATGTAATCGAAGACTTCCTTTGACTTGTGTGAAAATAAAATGATTAACAATCGCACTGTCTCATAAAAATTTTTATACTAAAAAAAATTTCAAATTTTCGTCAAAATTTCATAAATTCAGAAGTCGTATCCTCACCTGCCAGGTTCTAATCTTGGTGGGCCCAATTTATCTGATCATCGGGACTTAACTTATCCGATCATCGTGGATTGCTGAGTCTTGTGACCCTCCTAAGATAATATACTGAATCTGAGTAGAGCAAGGTATTTGAATTTGTCGAGAAGCTTTTCAGCTTTTCATTATAAAAAAAATGTAATTAAACTAAACTTATAATCAAAATTTATAAATTTTTGTATAATTTTGATACATTTTGCTAATCCCCTCATTGTCTATATAAAAATTATCCCTTGAACAAATTATTCAAAAACCATCTCGCGGTAGAAAGAAAGATACAGCCATGAAATCACATCTTGTCTGTGTACCGGCCCAAGCTCAAAGCCACCTTGGAGGGATGCTAAAGCTAGCCAAGATCCTCCACCACAGGGGCTTCTTCATCACCTTCATCAACACCGAGTTCAATCACCGCCGCCACCTCCGTTTCGGCGGCCTAACCTCCCTAGAGGGCCTCCCCGACTGGCGGTTCTTCTCGATACCTGATGGCATCCATTGGTCAGACACCGAGGCCACACTGGATAAAGCTACCATAATCGACTCTTGTAGGAATTACATGGTCAACCCCTTGTGTGACTTCATCGGGAAGCTTAATGAGGAGGTTCGCTGGGAAAACGGCTCGGATGCCCCTCCGATATCTCATATCGTGGCGGATAGCTTCATGGACTTTGCCGCGGCTCCTGCTGCCGAGAAGTTCAGTTCCGCTGGTGCATCTGTTCACGATACCAGCTTGTGCGACTATGGCCTTGAAGCATTATCGCTTGTTCATGGAAAAATACCTTACGCCGTCGAAAGGTGATCTTTGTGAGGATAAGGCCCCGGCACGAGTTTGCATTGAGATCTTATTAGTTTTCTGGTTGATTGATTTAAGCAGGAAAATCGAATCAGGTAAAGATCGACTGGTCAAATGGCGTGATTGATTGGATCCCGGGAATGAACAACATGTGGCCATGCGACATGCCATACTTTTTCGGAGCCACGGACAATAGCGATACCTTCCTGAATTTTATTGTAGATGCAGTGGAGAGGAGTGGAAAAGCTGACGCGACCATTATTAACACTTTCGAGGAGCTGGAGCCAGTCGTCCTCGAGGCACTTTCGTCCCTGATCCCAAACATTTACCCGATTTGCCCTTTACATCTCCTTCTTGAGAAGATACCCCAGGATGAGTCCATCCCGAAGCTTGCCCTTGGTAACCTCTGGGAGGAGCACGTCAAATGCCTGGAGTGGCTAGACACGAAGGAACCCAGGTCTGTGCTGTACGTGAACTTCGGGAGTGTAGTGTTCCTGAGCCACAAGCAACTGACCGAGTTTGCCATCCGGCTCGCCCACAGCCAGCGTCCGTTCCTGTGGGTCCTAAGGCCGGACCTCATGAACGGCAAGACGGCAATCCTCCCACCGGGGTTCGTCGATGAGACGAGGGAGAGAGGATTCCTGTCGGGTTGGTGCCCACAGGAGAAGGTCCTGAAGCACAGGTCGGTCGGGGGATTCCTGACGCACTGCGGATGGAACTCGGTGCTAGAAAGCCTGAGTGCAGGGGTCCCGATGATATGCTGGCCAAAATTGGTGGACCAGCAGATGAACGCGAGGTACGTCTGTGCGGAGTGGAAGGCAGGGCTGGAAGTAGGCTGCGGCGACGTGAGGAGGGAAAAGGTCGAGAGGGTCGTGAGGGAGTTGTTCGGAGGCGAGAAGGGGAAGGAACTGCAGAGGAGCGCGGCTGAGTGGAAGAGACTTGCCGATGAGGCGACAATGAGCCCGACCGGGTCTGCTGTCAAGAATTTGGACAAGCTGGTTAAGGATGTTCTGTCGACAAGAACGTGAACATAAGATTCGGTAGAAGGCGGTATTTATCTTTCTAGTTATGGCAGTGATGTTTGTCTTACTAGAAACAAATATTATATTGTTTGTCAAATAAAATTATGGGAAATGATCTACAATAAACCCAAGGAATGTAACTCCTTATTGTTGCAGTTTTATTTATTTATCGTCCATAAATCGCTACTCCAGCGAGTTTTCACGCTTCAAATTTCTTAATTTTATCATTATTGTCTGTAAGTTGCTACTTGAAGTAGCGAGTTCATCCAAAAGACGCGAGAACTCGTTACTTCAAATAACCAGTTGTTTTATGCCTTATCCATTGATTCGAGAATCGTTCTCGATTCCAGACAGTGTGATTCAAAAGGAGCCGGTTTCCTTTCGTGGCCTCAAAAAGGTAGAGATAGATTGGACTTGTGATATTAGGCTTCAATATTCCAAAGAGCAACACTTTGAAGCCCAGAGTCGTTTCTTAGCTTCCTCGTATCCAAGTCATCAGTAAGAATTCACACGATTCATTTTATTAATATTTGATTTTTGATTTTTATATTTTCTCATGTTTTCGATGGAAGAGATTTCGTAGTTGGAGGCGAACTTTCCTCGAGGGTCCTTGTCATTCGAAAGAATCCTATTCAAAATCGGATCAGCCGGCCTATATGTTACCGAATTCACTTTTTTGTTAGAAGTTCGGGACCCACGCTCTTGATAACATTACATATGATGTGCAAGGGCGAGTCATTTCTCATCGATGGGATCCGAACAAGCCAAACAATGTTGCACATAATCTCTTCCACCTTGTTTGCTTCTCGGAGGACTCAAAGAGAAAGAATTTGAACCTAAATTAGTAGAATTGCTTGCGCACCATAGACCAGTTCGAAAGGAGTTTCCCCAGTCGATGGGCGTGTTGTCGTTCAGAAGGCAAGTAACACGTCTAGGAGCTTTTTGTGCCAATCGTGGTATGACTACCATCTTCCCGGTCATGTTCTTTACATTTTATTTTGTTGCTTGTACGACATCATTCAATTGTGAATAATATGGCGATGAGTTGAGATGCATGATCCGAAATTCCTCACATCAGGAGTCAATAATCTTGTTGTTGAAGTCGGAGTCATTATCAGTCACGAGCAGTTAACTACTCCATATCGAACAATTATATTGACACAAACGGATCGAGGTATGTAGTCTCCTTGAATGACTCGGCTTCTATCCCTTTGGTGAAGTAGTCGATGGAGAACGAGATAAATCAATGACCTTTTGAAGCCTTCAGATGGATTAAGTCGATGACGTTCATCCCTCACATTAAGAATGACCATGATTAAAACAATAAGTACAATCTTATAAGAGGTAGCTGAACTTTGTTGCTGTAAGCCTGGCATTTATGGCATCGTCGTACATATGAAATGCAATCCGCCTCAATCATCAGCCATTAATACCCTTGTCGTATAATTTTCTATGATAAATCATATCCACTCATATGCGGACTGCATATGCCTTCATGAATTTTAGTATTGAGTTCTCAAACTTCATGCGCATCAGTACATCTCATAAGGATTGTAGAAAACAATTTCGTGTACAATAGGTCTCCATATAGAAAGTAGTTGTGGGTGATCTGTCATATGAATTTTCGCTCTTTCCACTACTTTTTACAGGAAAGTGGCCCATTTGATATCGAAGAACCAAGGTTTGTCGTCTAGTTCATCAATGATGCAGTGGAACTCGGATGGTGGGAGATGTCAATTTGTAGAGGCTCGATATTCATTTGTCCAACAAGTGGAATCATCGAAACTAATCTGGCCAATACATTTGTTAAACGATTATTTGTTCAAGGTAAGTGGTTGAACTCAATGTCAAGGAATCGTTTGATGATATCTTGAACGTACTCGTGATATGGGATGAGCTTTGTATCACGGGTACACATGCCCGGATTATTTAAGTGATAATGAGCGTCGAGTCTCCGAAAACGTCGATGTTTTGAACTCAGAGGTCGAGAGTATGTTGTAGGCCAATAATACAGGCATCGTATTCTGTGATGTTATTGGTGCATGGAAAAACAAATTTCGAGGGAACTGGGTAATACTGAATGTTGGGAGATATTATAACAACGTCGATACCTGACCCACTAGGATCAACTAATCCATCAAAGTACATAGTCCATGTAATCGTTGTATGTAATTAGAACGTTTTCGTCTGATAATTTGACATCAAAAGGAGATGTATCTAACCCTGGATAGTCATTAATATAGTCTACAATACTTCATCCCTTGACAGATTTGGTTGTAGCATATCGTATATCGAATTCAACCAGTTGTAGTGGCCATTTAGAGATACATCCCTTTAGCATAGGTCGGTTGAACAAATATTTCAAATGCTCATTTTCAGACACCAAAAGTATCTCGTAATGCAGGGTATATTGTCTCAGCCGGAGAAGTACCCAAATCAATGCATCATAGCTTCGTTCCAAAATTATGTAACGGGCCTCAAAGGATGTGAACTTCTTGCTTAGGTAGTAAATAGCATGTTTTTATCACCCTGCAGTAGTTGTGCCAGGAGGGCTCCTAAGGACTCGTCTTATACATTGAGATAGAGTGTTAGGAGATGTCCCAGTGTCGATTGGGAGTAAAGATTGATTTGTTTCATCTTTTGTCGCATTTGAAAAATCCTTTGTTCCCATCTTGGCTAATGTAGGCTATTGAGCCAACGGTGTTCATTGGCACGTCTCGTGTGGGAAGAACCTTCACCGAAGGAAGTGGTAGAGGGGATGGCCTCCTTGAATGAAGTAAAATTTCTCCCTCGTCTCATTTTTGCCTTGTCGTGTCCATAAGGATGGGGGACTGCCGCTCCTATTCTTCGTATTTTCAGACCATCATTCTGTCACAATCGAACCCGACTTCGCAATTTGAGCGCGCTGCTCAAGAAGCTTACAGATGAAGCGGGGTGCGGTCTCTTGAATTTGTCCTCGCTCTTTAGAAGCTCTAGCGTCATCTCGCTTGTTTATTGGCAGGGTCATGCTAGTGCATGTTGTAGGATTCAGAGGACCATGTTTATGGGACGTTGGAAAAGCGAGGAGTTAGTGATTGGATTCTGAAGTGGCTTCACCTTGCTGGTGCTCATGAGGTTGGTCATACTCATACCAGTATTGTCGGAATTGTCGGTCAATAGAGATAAGGTGATAACAGTTAGAAATTTCTGATTTTTGAGCTTCCATTAATTATTTATTTTTAATTTTCTTTCATTTATTTTATTTTACTTTATTAAACTATATTTTATAAAATAGGCTGTGACATAATGACAATGCATAAAATCCCACTAAATCGCATGAGTCACCGAATCGCTTGTATCTGGGTTAATCACTCTGATAGAAAGACAGATCGTCAGTTTGTTTTTAGCCTCCTCCATCGAGTTCAGCCGTACGGGAAGGAAAACGGGAAAAATTTCTACGCCGCCAAGGCTACAATCATTAGGTTTACGGTATGGCGAACGTGGTGAATACGGGTACGTTTTCTTTTCCGTGGATCTTTATCGGTGACCGTAAACCCGCGTAACCGCTCCAGTCTTCCGTTGTTTTCTTTGTTTGTTATTTCTATGATTGTGTGAATTTTCTCCCAATAACTTTATAAAAGTAGAGTCAAGGGATATTGTTTAATAAAATGTCCTTTTTTGTGACAAATAAATAAAGCACTTGTCTGTTCTTTTTTGTGGCTGTTCCTTATCCGGTATAGTTATTGGCTTATTGTATCCACTAACATCGGACATGTCTTCTTGTTTTTTACTAACAGAGGTGTTGACGTTTTGCAGAAATTTTTATATCCCCCTTATGAGTTTTGTTCGTTAATAATATTAGTCGAAAAGAAAATTTGCGAAGATCCATAATTTTAAAATTTATTGACTAATACCTTGAAATCGGCCACCGATTTTCAAATTTAAAAATAGAGATGTAGGTCTTTCAAATGCTGATTTCAGGACATTAGTAAATAACTTTTGAAACTGTTGAGGTGTTTTGATGATAAGCAATGACCTTCTGCAAAGTAGAAGTCAACCCTCTACACGACAGAAGCTAATCCTGACAGGAACCTTCTGTAAGGAAATATTTTTGTAATTAATAATTAATTACGAAATTAAGTGGGAATATTCCTTTGGAATTATCCAATATGATCAGGTTAATTATCTGATCGAAATCATTGCCAAAGAAATAAAATAGAATAATATATTTCCATTGGAGGAAATATAATCTTCTATTTATGGTAACATTCTACAAGGTTGTTTCAACCTTCTGTGAATCTATCCGATCACCAAAATCCGTTACCTAGGATGTTTATCCACGTCATCTGTCTAGATACATTCACTTAAGTATCTTGAACAGAATGAATCGAATTAAATCATTAAGGAAGTTAATCTTTGATTATTTCCGTTTGTAGAAGGCTGTCGACAAACCAGAACCTTCTGTAATGCAATATTCGTGGAAACAATCATCAAATTATTATTAATTTGATTTGATACGTTTACCTAAAGAATATATGCCTAGTGTGACGCATTTGTAAATTAAATATTGTATTATATTCTAACCTTTTACTTTCCTTGTTCTGCAGAAGGCTGATTCGTCAGTTTACCTTCTACACTTAGCGTTTTTGTCTTTGTGTATAAATAGGACATTAGTTCATGCTTTCAGATATATAGAATACCTAGACAGAACTGCCACGAATCTTCTTGTATTCTGAGAGCGTAAGTTTTGAGTTTTGTTAGTCACGCACGAGGGACGCTACCTGCAGAAGGCTGCATCGTTGGTGAAGTCTTCTGGGAGAGTGACTCGGGGGCCACGAGGGACTCGGTTGGAAGCTGCAGGAGACGTTGGTGGATAGCACGGCTGGGTGTCGTGTGCCAACGTGCGGTGGGCCGGAGAGAAGGGCAGATACCCCGGGAGCACAGAAGGTGAGGGACTAACCAGCTTCTGTAGTGTAACGTTCTGTGTGTGCAGGTACCTAGGACGGAGGTTGCCGTCTGCTTGCGTGGGGTTTGCCGCGTGCTTGCGCAGGGTCTGCTGCGTGCTTGCGTAGGGTATGCTACGTGCTTGTGTGGGGTACGCCACATAGTCGCTATCTCGAGGAGATCGTGCAGGTCGTGTGGAGCCGCCGGAGGGAAAATCCATCCTTGAACAGGGGTTGCTGTTCGCTTGCGTAGGGTCCGCTACGTGCTCGCGTGGGGTACGCCACGAAGTCGTTGTCCTTGAGAGGATTGCGCATTGGTACTTTGTTAGTCACACTAACGTGTGCATTGAGTTACTATAGTGCAGAACCTTCGGGTCTGTACAACCTACTGTAGTGCAGAACCTTCGGGTCTGTGAATCTACTTCAGTGCAGAACCTTACGGTCTGTACTTATCAAGTCACTTCCTACATAGAACCTTCTGGTCTATAGTGGATTGACATTTACAACACAGAACCTTCTGGTCTGTGATCTTTCACTCAGAGTTCTACGGTACAGAACCTTCTGGTCTGCGCTGTGTAACAAGTTCTACGGTACAGAACCTTCTGGTCTGTGCTCTGCCACTCAGACTTCTACAGTGAAGAACTTTCTGATCAGCTCTATTTGCTATCGATTGTGTAATCTGTATTGAGATAAAATTGAGTGGAAACCATCCAAGTTTCTGGGTGAAGAGTGGAGTAGGCGATTTGCCGAACCACTATAAAAGTCTTGCGTACTTCAAACAAATCGCAATCACAATCCAACGTTCTGTTTTACAGAAACCTATCTCTAAGGTTCTGTGGCACAGAAGCTTTCTTCCGCTGCGGGGTTAATCGAAAAGGAGTTAAATATCCTTAATTGGACTTTAACACTAATTCACCCCCCCCTCTTAGTGTAACAATTGGTATCAGAGCGGGTTCCAACAGAAGCTTAACCGCTTGTTGTAGATCCACAGAAGCTCGTGCCAGCTACACACTCTACGCTGCAGAAGCCTCTGACTCTGCGATTATCTTCTAAACAGATCAAAATTTGTTTCTGTTTGGATTGCTCTGTTCGGTACTCTTGTTCTGACTATCTAGAACTTGATTATCAAAGGAATCAGATTTACTTCCACAGAAGCTTTAAGTTCTGTGAAAAGTTATCCGTCTCTACTCTGTAGAAGCCTACGCTCTATCAGAATTATATTTCAACAGAAGCTTACACTCTGTTAAAATACAAAAATTGATATAAGAGTTCTGGTCAAACAGAGGCTAATTGTCCTGCTGTGATCTTACAAAGACTCTACCACTTAAATACTCTTTTGCGATTTGCATCTTGGTTCTGTTCTGCAGAAGCCTATTGCTCTGCAAGAATTTGACATCTGCTATCGAAAAAGACAATTCAGATTTGTCATATTGACATTCATTCTCTAATTACTAGAGACCTTACGGTCGGTTTGATAACTGCCTTCTACCCAACAGAAGCTTTCAGCTTGTTGAGGTTCTACGCAGTAATCGTCAACGTTCTGTTCTATAGAAGTCTGATACTCTATACGAATTGAACTAATGGCTGATAACTATCATATACCAAAACCACATGTTGGGAATCCTCCCATATTTGATGGTAAGAATTTTGCCTATTGGAAAATTCGAATGAGTGCATTCGTCGATGCTATTGACGACGACTTATGGTCCTATATAGAAGATGGTCCACCTTCTATACCAGAGAACCAACAAAATGATCGAGATGGTCGTCCTACACGGGAATACCTCAAGATCAAACGACTCACTAAGACGGCAAAGTATCTAATGTTTAGTGCTATGTCTGAAAGTGAATTCGTGAAAGTTTCTACTTGCACTTCGGGCAAGGAAATCTGGGATAAGCTTGTCACCATGTATGTTGGGACAGACCAGATTAGAGAAACTAAGATGAATTTTCTAATTCATCAATATGAAAATTTTACTATGAAGGATGATGAATCTGTAGAACAGATGTTCCAGAGACTCAACCTCCTAGTTGATGCCTTAACACATTTAGGCAAAATCTATACAAATTCTGAGATAGTTCGAAAGGTTCTGCGTACTCTACCCAAATCTTGGGAAGCTAAGAAAACAGCTATAGAGGAAGCTAAAGATCTTTCTACTCTTCGACTAGATCAGTTGATGAGCTCCTTAATATCATATGAGATGGAAAGATCCTCTCAATCTGATACAAAGAGAGCAATAGCTTTCAGAGCATCGGAAGAACCTACAGAAGGTTCTGATGATGAAGCAGAAGCTGACTCGGATGATGAACTCGCAATGATAGCTAAACGTCTTCTGCGGTTCGCCACCAAGAAACGCTTCAATAAAAGAAGCCAAAATCGTGAAAAGCAATTTGATCCAAGATTGGTCACTTGTTTTGAATGTAAAAAGAAAGGACACTATAAGACAGAATGTCCTTTACTTAAAGAGAAGGAAAAACCTTCTACACAATCTAAGTCCAGGAAAGCAATTGCTGCTTGGGCAGATCTTGATGATTCTGATGTTGAGGATGAAGAAGCACTAATGTGTCTCACCGCTCGCACAGAAACTCAAAATGAAATGCATACCTGCTTTCAAACAGAAGCTGTTGAAAGTGAATGGTATCTGGATAGCGGATGCTCCAGGCATATGACCGGAGATCCTTCAAAATTTTCACAATTGACTCTACATAATGGAGGGTCTGTGAAATTTGGTGACAATAGCAAAGGCTCTATCATTGGAAAAGGTACCATTGGAAGTCCTGACTCCATGGTCATAGATGAGGTTCTGTTGGTCACAGAACTCAAGCATAATTTGCTGAGCATTAGCCAGCTTTGTGACAAAGGTTATAAAATAACTTTTGATCAAGACAAGTGTTCTGGTATCCTAGACAATGAAGTTCGCTTCATTGGAAATCGGAAAAGGAACATTTATACCTTGACACAGGAGAGCTTCTGTATTACAGAAAACTGCCTTCTGTCCGTTAAAGATGAGAGCCATCTATGGCATAGAAGGTTGGGACATTCCAACTTCAAATTGTTATCCAAGCTTGTGAAAAAAGGATTTGGTTAAGGGATTACCCAATATCCGTTTTGAGCATGACAGCTTCTGTGAAGCATGTTCTCTTGGAAAACAAACTAAGTCTTCATTCAAATCTAAGAATGAAGTCTCTACTTCTCAACCTCTTGAACTTCTACATATGGATCTATTTGGACCTACTAGAGTTCAGAGTGTCGGCGGTAAAAGATACTGTCTAGTTGTGGTCGATGACTACTCTAGATACACGTGGGTTAAATTTCTAACTCACAAAAGTGATGCTTTTGAAACTTTCATTAAGCTAGCTAAGAAATTACAGAATGAAACTGGATCTTCTGTAAAAGCTATAAGAACGGATCATGGTACTGAGTTTGAAAACCATGACTTCGCTACTTTCTGTGACGAACAAGGCATCGATCACAATTTTTCTGCACCATATACTCCTCAACAGAATGGAGTAGCAGAAAGGAAAAATCGGACGCTTATAGACATGGCTAGAACCATGATATGTGAGAGCAACGCTCCACAGAACCTATGGGCAGAAGCTGTTAATACAGCCTGCTACATATCAAACAGGGTTCTACTTAGACCCATACTTGAGAAAACTCCCTATCAACTATACAGGGGGAGAAAACCGAACATCTCCTATTTCTACTCCTTTGGAAGTCCTTGTTTTATCTTGAGACCTTCTAAGGACAATTTAGGAAAGTTCGAAGCTAAGACAGATGAGGGCATCTTTCTCGGATACTCTTTGTCTAGCAAAGCTTATAGAGTTCTAAACAAAAGAACTTCTACTATAGAGGAGTCTATTAATGTAAAAATTAATGACCTTCCTACTATTATTACAAGAGATGTTATATCTCAAGTACCTACAGAAGATGCTGTAGAACCTCTACCCTCTACGAAAGAGAAGGGTGAACTTTCTGTTCATGAATCTAAAAATGATCTTGAACAAACAAATGATAATTATGAAGAACATTCTCATAATAATCAACAAAGTGATATTAGAGCACCTGCTCTTTATCAAAGACGTCATCCTATAGACCAAGTCATAGGAGATCTTAACAGAGGCATACAGACTAGAAGTTCTGTAAATGCCTTCTATGAACACTCGGCTTTTCTATCACAGAAAGAGCCAGAGAATATTGATGAAGCTCTAAATGATCCAGATTGGATACTTGCTATGCAAGAGGAGCTTAATCAATTTGAAAGGAGCAAAGTGTGGTCACTTGTTCCTAAACCTGACAACCGTTCCATCATTGGAACTAAATGGGTTTTCAGGAACAAACTAAATGAGTCTGGCATTGTTGTGAGGAACAAGGCTCGACTCGTTGCAAAAGGGTACTCTCAAGAAGAGGGTATAGACTTTGATGAGACGTTTGCTCCTGTAGCACGTCTAGAGGCAATAAGACTCTTATTAGCTTATGCTTGCTACAACAATTTTAAGTTGTATCAAATGGACGTAAAAAGTGCATTCCTCAATGGAGAAATCAAAGAAGAGGTATACGTAAGTCAACCTCCTGGTTTCAAGGATCTGCAACACAGAGACTACGTCTATAAACTCTCCAAAGCTCTGTATGGCCTTAAACAGGCTCCTAGGGCATGGTATGAAAGGCTTAGCTCCTTCCTTGTTGAAAAGGGCTACAAAAGAGGAAGAGTAGATACCACTCTCTTTCTCAAACACAGAAGCAATCATCTCATTGTTGTTCAGATTTATGTCGATGACATTATCTTTGGATCAACTGATGAAACGCTCTGTAACGAATTCTCCAAACTCATGACAAGTGAGTTTGAGATGAGCATGATGGGAGAACTCACGTTCTTCCTTGGTTTACAAATTCAGCAGACTGCAGAAGGTACATTCTTGCATCAAGAAAAGTACACTAAGCAGCTCCTGAAGAAATTTGGCCTAGAAGGCACAAAACCTTTGTCTACTCCAATGGGTACAAATACCCAAATAGACAAGGATGAAAACGGGAAAGAAGTGGATAGTAAGCTCTACAGAAGCATGATAGGTTCCCTTCTGTATCTTACAGCTTCTAGACCTGACATACTCTTCAGTGTATGTCTCTGTGCTAGATTTCAATCAGCACCTAAAGAGTCTCACATGACAGCAGTCAAGAGAATCTTTAGATATTTACAGGGTTCTATGAACCTAGGCATTTGGTATCCAAAAGGATCAAACTTTGATCTCATTGGATATTCCGATGCAGACTTCGCAGGATGTAAGGTTGACAGAAAAAGTACTAGTGGTACATGTCAGCTTATGGGAAACATGTTGATTTCATGGTTCTCTAAGAAGCAGACTTCTGTTGCCCTCTCCACTGCAGAAGCCGAGTACATAGCAGCCGCAAGCTGTTGTGCTCAACTTCTATGGATGAGACAACAACTTGAGGACTACGGTCACTCATTTACAAAAATTCCGATCAATTGTGATAATACTAGTGCGATAAGCCTAGCTAAGAATCCAGTGTATCACTCTAGATCGAAGCACATTGAACTCAGACATCATTTTCTGAGAGACAATGTACAACAGGGTTCTGTTAGTGTAGAATACATTAACACATAACATCAATTGGCTGACATTTTCACCAAGCCTCTGAATAAAGAAAAGTTTTTCTTTTTTAGAAGCGAATTGGGAATCTGCCATCCCCTATAACGTCTTACAAAAGACAAGGAAAAGTCATGTAAGTACTTTATATAATATAGAAACTTACAATAGAAGGTAGAATACTTAGTATGCTACACTATAGAAGGTACATCCTTCTACGCTACAGAAGGTATAGCAAGAGTATACCTTAATAAACACAACTCGAATTAAAAATTTCCAAAAATAAAATTGGAAGTTTAAAGCAGAAGATATATTGTGAAAATATATATCTGCAAAATGATTCGAGCAAAAATTAGCTTTCCAAAATCGAAAGCATCTACAGAAGGAATCCTTCTGTCAAGCAGAAGCCACCCAAAGTGCGGACCTTCTGCAGTTCGTTAAACAAAATCTTGGAGATTAAAACCAATTACGTGTGAAAATCTCCAAAAAGATATTGTTTCTGAATATCTTAGGTGGAACAAGATTTTCCATCTAAAGAAATCATTCATGAAATATTTATAATGGAAGAAAATATCTTCTTTCCAATATATTGAATTTTAGGAAATAAAATTTTTTCCTAATTTCACTAAGAAGCCTCGCTTACTTAAACTAAATCGGAGGTCTCTGTTTCATCTTCCCCAGAAGAAAACACGAAACCCTAGCATTCCATTCTCCGATTCTCTCAACACCAATGGCACCCAAGACGAAATTTCTCCGGAAAAAGTCTCTTGCTGCCGCCACACCTTCATCGGAGAAATCTCCATCTCCCCTGAAGGAAACACCTGCTGCCATCGTTGCTGAACACTCAGCCGATGAGGACACCATCTCCGAGGATCTAGGGCTTCCTACAGTCCAGCTCCAAGAGG
Source organism: Melastoma dodecandrum (assembly GCA_029817715.1). Lineage (NCBI taxonomy): Eukaryota > Viridiplantae > Streptophyta > Magnoliopsida > Myrtales > Melastomataceae > Melastoma > Melastoma dodecandrum. The sequence continues at coordinate 692,371 of JARUPY010000537.1, read as the reverse complement.
ATTTGGAAGACACGGATGCAATTCCACCCACTGCGACAGAGGAACCTCCTGTCGTCCAGCCCTCTGTTGAGGAAACCCCTGCTGTTGGAGACGATGATTCGCCCAACGATGATGATGTCGAGAATGCTGTTTCTGACAAGGAAAAGCAACCATCTACCGATGATGAGGCTGATGATGAGATTCTTGAGATTGAGCCCATCTCTCAAGTACTCTCCATGCCGGATCGCAAGCAGAAGGGCAAAGCCTCTGCATCTCAGGCGTCTCTTATACAGACGACTTCTCCAAAGGCCAAACTTCTCCATGACGCTATGAAGCCAGGAGCTATTGCTTCTCGCACTCGGCAGAAAAGGAAAGTTCCTGAGACCGTGAGCTCATCAATGACAAAGATCGACGTGAAGAAACCTAAGTCACCGGCAAAGGTCTCTCTCACGGACGTTTCTACCATCGAGGTCATCAAAGGCTTCACTCCTTCGGTAACATCTCTTGTCTCACAAAAGGAGATTGATGATGTTCTTGCTGACACTAGGCTGCCTAGTTATGATGCTATGGGTAGGCAGATTGCTACCTTCAAGCGTATTGATTTCAATTGGTTTGCCGCTAATGATCTCGATATAGCTCCTATCTTTGAGAAACTTGGATTGAAATCCTTCTGCGAAACGTATGCTGAGTTGCCCGTAGTGAAATTGAGAGAATTCTACGCCAACATCACGTTTCATGAGGATGGTCCACTTGTGAAGTTCATCAAGACGGTTGTGGACGGGATCACTCTTGTCTTCTCCGCTCACGATGTAAACCAAATGTTTGGATGTGAGGAGCACGACCCACTGTCTGAGCTTGGCCGGACTGCTTCTTACAGCATCATCCTTGGAAAGAAGGCACAAGTGCCGAGGTATCTTGAGTCCACGAGGCTGGACATCAAATGCAGAATTCTACACAGGGCTGTGCTATTCTGCCTTCTACCGCGTAGTGGGAGCATTGACACCATTACTCCAAATGATGCGTTGGTCATGGCGCACATTCTGAAAGGGATCCCCTTCAACCTTGGACTTCTAGTCTTTCAGCACATGAAAAGGTGCTGCAACACCACCGGGAAAGCTCTCCCGTACGGCCAGGTAATTGCCGGCCTCTTGAAACTTGCTGGAATTTCTTCTAATGCATCTGCTATGCAAGAGAAGTGGAAGGTTGGAACCTTCGGGAACCAAATCATCACCAGCATGCACTATGTGAAGTCGGGTTCGACTTGGACTCTCAAAGGGAAGTCTACAGAATCATCCCCTGCTGCTGAGGAGAAACCTCCAGCCCCCAGAGCTGTGAAGAAGGCTGCTACTGCAACACCTTCTACTGCTTCAGCCTCTGCTGCACAGAAAGCAGCTGGACTATCTGAGGACATCTTACTTCCCTCGGATCTTCGCACACTCCTCAATGATCTCAAGCAGCAAGCTGTGGAGAATGGGGAAGATATTCGCGTGCTCCAGCGTATGGTGCTAGACCTTACTCGCACAGTGGAACGCCAGGACAAGCTTCTGCGCGATAACCTTGCTGATGCACCTTCTGTGGATGAAGCATAATGCACTTCTTTTGTTGCTTTGCTTTATCAGTACCTTTGGCCAAAAACTGATTCTCTTGGCCTCATGGTTTGATGTAATAAGTGCCATTTATGGATACACTTTCGCATTTGAGTTTGAATAATTTATTTGCAGCTTATGCTTCTCCGTTATAACGTTATGTTCTCCTTATTTCTTTTTGATGTGACAAAAAGGGGGAGAAATTATGTTGAGGGGGAGTACATAGAACTAAGTACTTTGTGTACTTCGCTCTGTATTAAGGTTGTAGAAAAATCATGGATTTTCTATAACTATGGGTGTAGAAGGCTATGGGTATCAAAGCTCATATTCATCCTTCTGCTGGGAAGGCGAATAGTGATCTTGTATAGTCACCTTTGCTGGGAGTGCAAAAGTGAAAACTCATCATTTTTGTCGGGCTAAATACAGAAGCTTCATGCTCTGTACATTATAGAAGCTTTGTGCTCTATGAATAGCTTTTTCTATAACAGAAGCTTCTATGCTCTGTTCGACAGAAACCACATGGTTCTGTGAAAAGCAAGACTCGTACTCGCACCTATTTTAAAATTTATTGACTAATACCTTGAAATCGGCCACCGATTTTCAAATTTAAAAATAGAGATGTAGGTCTTTCAAATGCTGATTTCAGGACATTAGTGAATAACTTTTGAAACTGTTGAGGTGTTTTGATGATAAGCAATGACCTTCTGCAAAGCAGAAGTCAACCCTCTACACGACAGAAGCTAATCCTGACAGGAACCTTCTGTAAGGAAATCTTTTTGTAATTAATAATTAATTACGAAATTAAGTGGGAATATTCCTTTGGAATTATCCAATATGATCAGGTTAATTATCTGATCGAAATCATTGCCAAAGAAATAAAATAGAATAATATATTTCCATTGGAGGAAATATAATCTTCTATTTATGGTAACATTCTACAAGGTTGTTTCAACCTTCTGTGAATCTATCCGATCACCAAAATCCGTTACCTAGGATGTTTATCCACGTCATCTGTCTAGATACATTCACTTAAGTATCTTGAACAGAATGAATCGAATTAAATCATTAAGGAAGTTAATCTTTGATTATTTCCGTTTGTAGAAGGCTGTCGACAAACCAGAACCTTCTGTAATGCAATATTCGTGGAAACAATCATCAAATTATTATTAATTTGATTTGATACGTTTACCTAAAGAATATATGCCTAGTGTGACGCATTTGTAAATTAAATATTGTATTATATTCTAACCTTTTACTTTCCTTGTTCTGCAGAAGGCTGATTCGTCAGTTTACCTTCTACACTTAGCGTTTTTGTCTTTGTGTATAAATAGGACATTAGTTCATGCTTTCAGATATATAGAATACCTAGACAGAACTGCCACGAATCTTCTTGTATTCTGAGAGCGTAAGTTTCGAGTTTTGTTAGTCACGCACGAGGGACGCTACCTGCAGAAGGCTGCATCGTTGGTGAAGTCTTCTGGGAGAGTGACTCGGGGGCCACGAGGGACTCGATTGGAAGCTGCAGGAGACGTTGGTGGATAGCACGGCTGGGTGTCGTGTGCCAACGTGCGGTGGGCCGGAGAGAAGGGCAGATACCCCGGGAGCACAGAAGGTGAGGGACTAACCAGCTTCTGTAGTGTAACGTTCTGTGTGTGCAGGTACCTAGGACGGAGGTTGCCGTCTGCTTGCGTGGGGTTTGCCGCGTGCTTGCGCAGGGTCTGCTGCGTGCTTGCGTAGGGTATGCTACGTGCTTGTGTGGGGTACGCCACATAGTCGCTATCTCGAGGAGATCGTGCAGGTCGTGTGGAGCCGCCGGAGGGAAAATCCATCCTTGAACAGGGGTTGCTGTTCGCTTGCGTAGGGTCCGCTACGTGCTCGCGTGGGGTACGCCACGAAGTCGTTGTCCTTGAGAGGATTGCGCATTGGTACTTTGTTAGTCACACTAACGTGTGCATTGAGTTACTATAGTGCAGAACCTTCGGGTCTGTACAACCTACTGTAGTGCAGAACCTTCGGGTCTGTGAATCTACTTCAGTGCAGAACCTTACGGTCTGTACTTATCAAGTCACTTCCTACATAGAACCTTCTGGTCTATAGTGGATTGACATTTACAACACAGAACCTTCTGGTCTGTGATCTTTCACTCAAAGTTCTACGGTACAGAACCTTCTGGTCTGTGCTGTGTAACAAGTTCTACGGTACAGAACCTTCTGGTCTGTGCTCTGCCACTCAGACTTCTACAGTGAAGAACTTTCTGATCAGCTCTATTTGCTATCGATTGTGTAATCTGTATTGAGATAAAATTGAGTGGAAACCATCCAAGTTTCTGGGTGAAGAGTGGAGTAGGCGATTTGCCGAACCACTATAAAAGTCTTGCGTACTTCAAACAAATCGCAATCACAATCCAACGTTCTGTTTTACAGAAACCTATCTCTAAGGTTCTGTGGCACAGAAGCTTTCTTCCGCTGCGGGGTTAATCGAAAAGGAGTTAAATATCCTTAATTGGACTTTAACACTAATTCACCCCCCCCCCCTCTTAGTGTAACAGAAACTATGTATTATTTTTTGGTCACTAACGTTATTATGTAACAAAACTCCCCCTTATACCAATATTTATTCTATATTTACACTTAAAAATCTGGTTTTTATTTGTTAATATTTGTAATTCGAGCATATCTTACACTAACTTATGTTAAAGTTTGCTGAGTTATTAAGATTTCAAAATATTTTAATTAATTAATTCACGATAATATATAAGATATAGGATGATATATTCCCTTTCATAATAATAAGGGTATTGTTAATCATTAAATCAAGTTTTATAATTTTAAAATATAATTTCGGAAGTATATTAAATTTTAAATCACTACAATTAAAGCATATTAATAATCACTTATTTGGTGCCAAAGGGCATCATTAAACGAAATCCAAATTTAATAACAATATCGATAAATATAAAATAGTAATAATATAAATTTGTTAATGAATGATTGGTTGAATACATAATTATTTTGAATAGAAAATATTAAAAAGACATTTTGATTAGACTCATTATAATATCTCATTTATTCAAAACACACTTGTTATACATTTGTTTTTGCTATATTTTGTTATACAGTCCAAAATTGTTTGCGTACAAATATTTCCGACGTAATTGTTTTTCTAGCCAAAACTATTAGTAAAAAGACATTGACGTAATCCAATATGTCAAATATACATTGACGTAATCCAATATGTCAAATATTCTGATTGTCGTAATCTAATAGGTATTTTGATCATTTAGTGGTGGCCGCCGGAATATAATTTGGTCTTATTGTTATGATTTCTTTTGCTTGGACTTTTTTGGTAACATGAGTTGTGTTCGGTAAACTACCAATGTGACAAAGAAAATTGAAGAGAAAAATGCATAAAGATATAAAATTATTGATCACCAAATGAAAAAAAAAATAACGATTGAATCGAGGAATAATCAGGGGCGTATCCTGTACGAAGTCATTTTCGCGCACGAGACATTATTTAGAATTTTTTTTAGACTGATTCAACATTAGAGTTTTATTGGTACCTAACGTAATAATTAGTAGTAATATCTGGATTAAATATTCTATTTAGTTTTTTAAATTTTGAGACTTATTCAAACAAACATAAAATGTTCAACTAAGTATTTGTTTATTTGGTCTCGAAACTATTAAACATTTAGGAAAAGCACTCTAACCTTGACATATGTGACGAACACTTCTTTTGACATTTGTGAAAATAAAATAATAAACAAAGGCTCTGTCTCGATAAGACAAAGATAATCAAATTTGTTTTTAAGGTTTTTATTCATATTTTTTATAATCATAAAATTTCAATTTTTTTCTCGAAATTTCATAAATTTTTTCGTTTGCTTTCGACTACGATTCCCAAGTAAGCATACAAAACATTAAGACATCGGTTTCTATGTTTCATAGGTTTTTAAGAGTATAGTGTTTTGGATCCCTAGAGCTAAAAGAAATGCAATTAAATGTCCCCCAAGGGACACCCTAAGTTAGGGGACTCAAGATTCGTAAAGGAAATTGTAAGTTCGAACATCCGCAGCCGCGTCGTTAACTACCAATCAGACATAGACTTGGTGGGCCTGCCTAACTTATTTGTGATTTTCGTGGATTACAGAGTCTTACGAAGACATTAAGGGATGTATTGAGTCCGAGTCGGACAAAACATTTCTGCTTAATTTATAAAAAGAATTGCAACTAAACTAAATTTATAATTTTGATACATTTTGCTCATCCCCTCATTGTCTATATAAACTCCAATACCCACTTGGGCATACAAATTATCCATCCCTTGAACAAATTATTCAAAAAACCATCTCGAGGGAGAAAGAAAAATAACAGGCCAAGAGCAGCCATGAAATCCCATGTTGTCTGTGTACCAGTCCCAACTCAAAGCCACATTGGTGGGATGCTAAAGCTAGCCAAGATCCTCCACCACAAGGGCTTCTTCATCACCTTCATCAACACCGAGTTCAACCACCGCCGCCTCCTCCGTTCCGGCGGCCTAACCTCCCTCGATGGCCTCCCCGACTGGCGGTTCTTCTCGATACCTGATGGCATCCCTCTTTCAGATGCGGATGCCACTCAGGATAAATCTGCCGTGTGTAACTCCTGTAGGAATTACATTGTCAACCCCTTGTGCGACCTCATCGGGAAGCTTAATGAGGAAGTTCGCCGGAAAAACGGCTCGGATGTCCCTCCGATATCTCATATCGTGGCGGATGGCTTCATGGACTTTGCCGCGGCTCCTGCTGCCGAGAAGTACGGGCTTCCGCTTGTGCATCTGTTCACGACATCAGCTTGCGCGACCATGGCCTTGAAGCATTATCGCTTGTTCATGGAAAAATGCCTTACGCCGTCGAAAGGTGATCTTTGTGAGGATAAGTCCCCGGGCACGAGTTTGCATTGAGATCTTATTAGTTTTCCGGTTGATTGATTTATGCAGGGAAATCGGATCTGGTAAAGATCGACATGTTGAATGGCGTGATTGATTGGATCCCGGGAATGAACAACATGAGGCCATGCGACATGCCGTACTTTTTCGGAGCAACGGACAATAGCGATCCCATCCTGAGTTTCAGCGTAGATGCCATGGAGAGGAGTGGAAAAGCCGACGCGACCATTATTAACACTTTTGAGGAGCTGGAGCCAGTCGTCCTCGAGGCACTTTCGTCCCTGATCCCAAACATTTACCCAATCGGCCCTTTCCATCTGCTTCTCGAGAAGACACCCCAGGACAAGTCTGTCTCGAAGCTTGCCCATGGTAACCTCTGGGAGGAGCATGTTGAATGCCTCAAGTGGCTAGACATGAAGGACCCTGGTTCTGTGCTCTACGTGAACTTCGGGAGTATAGTGTTCCTGACGCACGAGCAACTGACTGAGTTCGCCATAGGGCTCGCCCACAGCCAGCGTCCATTCCTGTGGGTCCTAAGGCCGGACCTCGTGAACGGCGAGGCCGCAATCCTCCCTCCGGGGTTCGTCGACGAGACCAAGGAGAGAGGATTCCTGTCGGGTTGGTGCCCCCAGGAGAAGGTCCTGAAGCACACGTCGGTCGGGGGATTCCTGACGCACTGCGGATGGAACTCGGTGCTAGAAAGCCTGAGTGCAGGGGTCCCGATGATATGCTGGCCGAACTTCGGGGACCAGCAGACGAACGCGAGGTACGTCTGTGCCGAGTGGACGGCTGGGTTAGAAGTTGGCATGGGTGACGTGAGGAGAGACAACGTCGAGAGGGTCGTGAGGGAATTATTCGGAGGCGAGAAGGGGAAGGAACTGCAGAGGAGCGCGGCTGAGTGGAAGAGACTTGCCGAGGAGGCGACGATGAGCCCGACCGGGTCTGCCGTCAAGAATTTGGACAAGCTGGTTAAGGATGTTCTGTCGACAAGAACGCGAACTTAAGATTCGTTAAGAAGGCGGTATTTATCTTTCTAGTTATGGCAGTGATGTTTGTCTTACTAGAATCAAATATATTGTTTGTCAAATAAAATTATGGGAAATGATCATACAATAAAGTAGAAAGATTGGAGTTAGGATTTGAGGCTTGAATATTCCAAGGTTGATTATGTCCTTGACTATAACTATGCACATTGTTCTTCTAGTAACCGTAAATCTTCTGTATTCACCTTTGCAGGATCAATATCCTTATTGCGCATGAATGGTAGAGTAATGAAATAATCACTATTTTTCCATGAAAGGGTTTTTGCATTTAAGCAAAAATTCTGTATGATCTTCGCATAAGATGACTTGAATAGGTCAAGTATATCATCTTATTTATCTTCCTCTTGCACTTGATGAAATCTTGTAAATTTAGAATAACGTTTAAAACTTCCTCTGTATCGAAGTCCATATGAAAGTATCCTAAGATATTTAGCTTGGGAAAGAACATCTCATCCAATCACAACATCTTTCTGATGGAGTACAGAAACAACAAATCTGTGTGTAATACCACACTTTGGGAAAAATAATACCTTAATAGGTTTGAGTACCCAATATGTATGTAATCAATGATTCTCTTGAAGCAACTTTAAATGTGTGCTTTTCTCATATTAAATTGGAGTCGAGGCAGAGATTAGGAGAAATAACTGATAGTGGCTTAACATACTCTTGTCAAGGTAAAGAATTGCCTTTGCATGAGGAGAAATATCAATTGTTGTCATTAGCTTCAATAGTTCCTGAGTTTGGTCATCTAAATGTGGAATTGTATATATCTCATCTGCGAAGTCTGATTCATCTGTATGCGACTATTCGCTATTACATGAATATCTTTCAAGACAAATCAACTTTTTAAGATTCATGAGCGTATGCTAAAAAGAATGATTCAAGATCACCATTCAAAAGAGAAAGTCATGTGGCTTCTTTAACTTGAGCTATAAGTTTCTTTTCTCGTCGAGGAAATTGTTTACCAAATTATCCTTTCTTGTGACAAATAAAGCACTCGTCTAATCTCTTTTGTGGATATGATAATTTCCTCATATATCGTATCCAAAATCTTTTTCTGGAATGCTTTTTGTCTCAATGAATGGTAGAATTATTCCTTTTTCTTAACAAGTCTTGAAATGCATCTTTTTCTTCGTTTTGCAATCAAAGATATCTATTAATCCGCACCTTATATTATATCCTTGGTGACTAACTGCACAAGATTTGTCAAGACGATAATCAATGTTCCTGAATTTTTCAATGGCCTCTTTTCGTTTACATAATTCTTCAACCACACTGCAGATCTCTTCATGTATACGACCAGATGGAATGTCAATTAACTTGATATTTTCAAGGACTGAATGCTTTTGTCCTGCTGATGCAATATCAGTTCGAATTAAAGATATGAAGACTTGTTTGAGCATAGATAACTTCCTAAGCTCACATGTAAAGTAAGCTTATCTTCTAAAAATTGCTTGTTCAGATGTTTAATCTGATATGAGCAACATTTGCGTTACAAAAATAAGGACTTATTTTCTTAATTAACGGTTCGAGAGCAATTATGAACCGATGATGTATGAACCCAAAAAAACTGAACGATCGGAGTAGTTAAGTAATTAAACTGAAACTAATTCCACCTGTTATGTAGTGTGTGTCATCCCTCCTGGCTCCGAAGAAAAATCCGCGTCATTGTTTAACCTAGGTAAGCTAATACGGAGTCCCCAACGACTTTATTTTAAATCGTGGTATGTTGGATCGTTCGGTGCACTAAGGGGGGTGCATTAGTGATTGTAACTTTTTTGCCCTTTCTCAGAAGCGTAAGCGTATTGTACCACAGCAGATTGTTTCTCAGATTATGAGATCTACTTCGCTATAAGCGTTACGATTTGGTCGAGTAGGTTTTTGTACGGGTGTTTGCGCGGTCGTAATGGACACGGTAGTTTATAGTAATTCGGCATTAATCAACCTATGTCCACTTTCCACCAACGATGTGATTCCACTATGTAATATAATGGGTACAAATTGGCTTGCACTAGGCTAGGTATCCCTCCGGGGCAACGATCAGCTCCCCACTCAATGGACACCTTCTCGTTTCCAGCATATGGATGCTCACGCTCAGCAGTTGGTACCTAAACGGATTCTCCAGCAGCACGTTGTCGCTTTAGTGTAAACATGTCTATCAAAGCACAAAGACAACGTTGTAATATAAATCCTCACAAAGTTATTCCTTACAGTGACAGAACGACTTCTCAGTGAGCAGCACGTTTCTGATTCACAGCAGAGGAATGCTTCAGCACTTAATCACGTAACAGAGGATTTCACACATCTCTTGTCTCCTTTTGTTGAGAACCTATCTATAAACACAAGAGAGACAACCATAAAGACATTCACTTAGAACAGAAAAGAAAATAAATAGTTGGTTCCTCACACGGCGGAACCTAACTTCTCACACAGCAAAGTCGGGGTATCCGTCTAACACACAGTTCGGACGTACACGGTTATCACAGTCGTGACTCACTGTAGTGGAATTTTCAACTCCGGCGGCTCCCAACGCGACCTGCTTTACTATCCCTCTATATTAGGAGGTCGAGACTTCTGCACAGCACCCCTGTGCTATGAGGACCTCTTTCCACTCCGGCGACATTCCTAACTCCTGCTCTACCCTATAGGCACGAGACTTCTAGCGCGCACTCCGTAGGTTCGAGACTTCCCTGTGAAATGACACGGCAAGAACGGCTTCTTGCCGATGGGTCAGCAACTGGTTACTCCAATCGGAACAAGTATTCACTTAGCTTCCCTTAGACGATTCGCCAACCGCTCGTTGAATGCACTGAGGACACACAGTCCCTCTCACGACGCTCAAGGTAGCACAACCCTTCCCGCACGCAGTTGAGAAAGGTAAGAACTCCGTTCTCCGCCGATTACACAGGTCACACAATCCTCAGAGCTTCACACAGATCACACAGGCTTTGGACAATCACACAAAGCACTCAGACGCACAAATGCGTTTTGATCTAAGAGCCTTGTTTGATTTTCATGGAAAATCATCATGGGAGGTGTCCAGGTTCATTAGGACGATTCCCATAATTTGTTTCCAAAATTGCAGACAGTTCTGAGCAAATGCCAGCTCAACGGTCGTTGCGCCCGAGAAGGAAAGCCTCAAATGGCAACTTCCCTTGATTAATTTATCTCATCCAAATGAGATTAATTATTTCCATGTTTTATAAATTAACTGACCTAATAATGACCTTATCAGATCAATTATTAAAATCAAATCATAATCAAGACTATTGATTTTACAATTTGTCTCTTTACCGTTTAACATTGCTGTAGATGATCAGAGATTTCCATAATAAAATATTTTGTTTTCATATCTTAACTTGGAAAGCTAATATTATAATTTTGAGTTGCATAACCAGATGATTTGGAATTTTCAAACCAAGTTCAATGTATTAAGACATCTCGATATATATTCTGAATTAATTCAAAATATAACATAAATATGAAATATTTATTTCCATATACTGAATGGGTAAGCGTATCTTTATAGTAGCAGCTTATCGTAAAGTGAGAACGTCCTACTCACTCTAGTTGTGGCTTGGCATCACTTTGCTCAAGCATATCACTAAAGATAAGCTTTCGTCTTATGAATGTAATTAATCAAAAGGATTTTGATTAACTTCCACAATTAGAGATTTTATTATCATAATTATGGTAAAATATATTCTAAATTAAATTAGAATATTTAGAACATCCAGATAATGATTGAAGCATCGAAATAGTATGGACAATTCAAAATACAAAATTAATTTTAACATTTTTATTCTGAAAAATTAATTATTAAGGACAGACGAATTATTACAGCTACACCTTATTGTAATGCAACATCACATTCCTCGAGCTCATCATCAAAGACATGTGATGTGTTACAGCAACATATTGCTATGATTTTATAGCATAGCTTCTCAAGCTCATCATCAAAACCAAGGTTAATATGGTATAAAATCGGAAAAATCAGGGAGGGTTCAGAGATTCTTACTTACTAACTCCCACATTATCACATGCGAAAAGGTAGCGTTGCTCTCAGAAAATGATGTGATTTGGACCTGGTTTGAAAAGAATTTTTTTTACGGGCGTTAGGCTCGATTCGTGTATTGGACTCGAACTAACTTGAAATGTCACAGGCACAATCACAAACAAGTATTGAGATCAAAGTGGACGGGCAAGGGCGGTGACCGTGGGCCTATGCATCTTGAGCTTTATTCCATTATGACGTTAGTTTCGAAATTATTTCGTAAAATGACCTCCTAAGTTTTGAAATTCGTCAACTAACCTTATGAAATCGGCCTTACAAAGGCCGACTTTGGTCCTCGAAGAAGTCGGCCTTTGTAAAACCGATTTCGTTGTGAAAAAATGAAGTCGGTCTTACAAAGACCGACTTCATGGCATCCCTCACTCGCGCATGAAGTCGGCTTATATATATTATTATATATATATATAAGCTGATTTACTTGTCGATTTTAAGACTACACCAAAATAATAATAATATCAATAACATAAAATAATACTGTAAACGAGACGTATTGATAATTTTTATTCTTTTATTGGATGTTATCGATCGAACTTAAAATGAATTAGTTAAAAATCAATACTGTTCTAATAATAATATAAATTTGTTAGTGAATGATTGATTGATTACTTAGTTATTTTGAATCAAAAATTTAAAAAAACCAGATAAATTTCTCTATTTATTTTAATTAGACTCATTATATCTCATTAATTCATACCAAATTTATTATACATTAGTTTTGCAATATATGTTGTCGTATGCCGTTTACATCGGACAAAGCGGGGAAAGGTTGAAACACTTTACTAGTTCTGTTTGTAACTCTATTGGCATGCCCAAGAAAGATGGGCTCTGAAAAGCTAGCCAAGCCTATGCAAAGCGTGAAACGTCAGTCGAGTTCAGCCGTACGGGAAGGAAAACGGGAAGAATTTCTACGCCGCCAAGGCTACAATCATTAGGTTTACGGTATGGCGAACGTGGTGAATACGGGTACGTTTTCTTTTCCGTAGATCTTTATCGGTGACCGTAAACCCGCGTAACCGCTCCAGTCTTCCGTTGTTTTATTTGTTTGTTATTTCTATGATTGTGTGAATTTTCTCCCAATAACTTTATAAAAGTAGAGTCAAGGGATATTGTTTAATAAAATGTCCTTTTTTGTGACAAATAAATTAACAGAGTTGTTGTCGATCCGCCACAAGGAAGCTGATTTACTTGTTGATTTTGGTAACACACGTTTTGCAGAAATTTTTATATCCCCTAATGAGTTTTGTTCGTTAATAATATTAGTCCGAAAAAATTTTGCGAAGATCCTTAATTTTAAAATTTATTGACTAATACCTTGAAATCGGTCACCGATTTTTAAATTTAAAAATAGAGAAGTCGATCTTTCAAATGCCAATTCTAAGGCATTAATCAATAAATTTTGAAGCTATGTATTATTTTTTGCTCACTAACGTTATTAAGTAAGAAAACTCCCCCTTATACCAATATTTATTCTATATTTACACTTAAAAATCTGGGCTTTATTTGTTAATATTTGTAAATCGAGTATATCTTACACTAACTTATGTTAAAGTTTGCTGAGTTATTAAGATTTCAAAATATTTTAGTTAATTAATTCACGATAATATATAAGATATAAGATGATATATTCCCTTTCATCCGACAATAAATAGCTTATAATAAAAAAAGGGGGAAATTGTATCGAACACGTGCCGCTCACCTAACACTTGCACGTCCTTTTTTATATCCCTGGTAATGATGTCATACATGTCAAACCTGGCCTTCTACACCAAAATAATAAGGGTTTTGTTAATCATTAAATCAAGTTTTATAATTTTAATATATTTTAAAATATAATTTAGAAAGTATATTAAATGTTAAATCACTATAATTAAAGCACATTAATTATCCCTTGTTCGGTGCCAAAGGGCATCATTTAACAAAATCCAAATTTAATAACAATATCGATAAATATAAAATAGTAATAATATAATTGCTAATGAATGATTGGGGGAATACATAATTATTTTGAATCGAAAATTTAAAAAGACATTTTGATTAGACTCATTATAATATCTCATTTATTCAAAACACACTTGTTATACATTTGTTTCTGCTATATATATATTGTCGTATGCTGTTTAAATTGGACAAAGCGATTTTGTTTGTAATTGTTGGCATGGCCAAATTCTAGGCACGAGAAAGATGGGCTCTGAAGAGCTAGCCATGCCTATGCGAGTGTCAAGTGTTGGTCAAGCGTAAAGCAATGAGCGAGCGAGCAAGTAGTAGTAGCAATGAACAGGGGCAGAAGGTGCATATCTGTTTGCTTCGCCCTGGACTTCATCGTACTCATCTGTTTGATTTACTGCGTAGACAGCATTTGATCTCCAAATTATGGGGGATCACAATTAGCTCCGCTTCCGGTATTTTTTGCCATCGGTAAATATGAGGTTTTTCCTCGGCTCCCACTGTGGTCGCCAAAGACGTGTTCGCGTAGAAAACGGATCACGTCGGAAATATTTGGCAATTGGACTCACAGGGAAATATATGTGGTCGCCAGAAAGATGAATTTCAATGATTAAAATAAATGACTGTTACAAACTCAAAGCTTTACAGAAGTGAACGAACGCTTACAGCCATTAAAATAAACGAAAAGCCGTGGTACGGATGATGGAGGCGTCGTAGACTCGCTGTTGACGACGTGGACTCGCTGCTGTCGTCGTAGACTTGCTACAGTGCGCCGTAGACTCGTGGACTTGAACGGTGGATGCTGACTACTGAGACTTGACGTACGGAGTATGGTCGAAGGTAATGTCGGATGTGGATGCCAAGGGTATGGATGAACGCCTTGGTGATGGAAGTGCAAGCGGAGGATGATTGCCGGAACTACGGTTGCTCGTCCCGACGGTGGAAGTGATGGCGGAGACTGGTTGTCAAGACTACGGTTGCTCGTCTTGACGGTGGGAGTGCTGGCGGAGTGTTGTTATCCCGGTTACGGTTGCTCGCCGAGACGGTGGAAGTGCTGGCGAAAGGTTCTTCACCAAAGCTATGGTTGCTCAGTCTGGTGTTGGAAGTGATGACCCAAAAACCAAGGCCGAGGTATCTAATAAATCCTAAGGGTGACGAGCAATGCAAATCTGTGTTTGACTGATTGATCGTGAATTTTCCTAAGGAGAATCTGTTCCCTTTTGACGCACTCTGCACGCCTCACACGTTCTCAGAATAATCCATTAAATCGTGGGTCGATCTTAACTTCTCTCCAAGGATCTCGGAATCTGTTTAAAGTATACTTTTAATCTTCTGAGTTGTGCGTTATGAGATCGTGTGCAGGAACGTGTGTCGACACAGGCTGTAGACTTAGCTCCAGCCCACACCTTGACATGGGCCATAGACTCAGACACGCCTTGCGGGCTGTAGACTTAACATTGGCCCAAGATATTCTATAGTGTCAACATAAGCTGCCCTCTTTTTGCTTAGGTGGCTTCTGTCACCTAAGCACAGTTGTCAACTTCTTGGAGTTTAAAAGAAAACATTACATTTCCCTCCTTTTCACTTATGTCCCACACATCAGTTTTCTTCTTCCTTGATTTCTTTGAAACCCTAACTTCCTCTCAAAGAAAACTCCTCTTCGATCATGTCGACCCTTGCATCTTTCCAGTAGCACCAGCAACGCGCTGGCCCTGCCGGTGTCATCAAGACTTCAGACGGCAAGGGTCTAACCTTGGGTCCCGTTCTTGACCCCGTACTCTTCCCCGACCCTGTTTCCCATGAGTATTTGATCACGGAGTTCCAAATCCCTATCTGCCGGGAGGACTTCGTTGACCCGCTCGGCTGGGAGAAGAGAAGCGGTTTCTTGTGCTTCCCATCCATCGAGAAATCGCTGGTGCAAAGGTGGTTTTCTATATGGTCTGAGAAATTGGAGACCAGGATGAAGCACGTCGGTCTTTGGTCTTTCTTTAGACTTTCTTTAGTCGCAAAGCGCTGCGACCCCCGGGTATGTGCCAGCCCACTTCCTTTCCGGAATAATGCAGTGCACTGTTTCTATTTCCCGGAAGGTCCTATGACCATAACCTTGGAAGACATTTATTTCCTAACGGGGAGTTCTGTGGCCGGCACCCCTGTTCGCTTGCACTCACTGGATGGCGACTACTGTCCCAATGAAATGCTCCAAGTTCTAAGCACAGCGGAGAGGCATCTTCAAATGATTAAAGGTCGCTCTACAGCAGGTTGGGGAAAGGCTGAAGAGGTTGAGTTTTTTAGCGTTTGGCTAAGCAAGTACGTCTTTTGTTTCGCTGGCAAGAGGGTGCCGAAGCTCGTATATGGGATTGCCAATTTCCTAAGCTTGGTCACCAGCAAAGTAGCCTGGGCACCTTTTCTCCTGGGATTAGTCTATCAGAGTTTATACAAGACTAGTGTAAACTCAAGGCCCTTCCCGAAGTATCCAGCTGGTGGCCTCCTCTGGTTGGTACATCTGTGGTCTTGTATATGGATACCAGGACTCTCAGGGTACCGAATGCCTTCTGGTGCCACTCATATCGACTGCTACGGGACGCACCTGCTGGAGTCCTGCTGTCAGTCAAAAGATCAGTGGCTGCATGCTTCCGTTACAGGGCATATGAAGCGTCGCTGATACCGGACGAGGGGAACGCCGCAATTGGGCTCCGTTCCCTGTCAGTCACCCCATTCTGAAGCGCCGACGGAAGCTGGTGCCGAGTCTATACTGGGATTCTACGCTAACTAGTAGGGATTTGGTGTGCGCAACAGAGGCAGGCTTCGGTTTTGAAGTCTACAATCCCCAGCTCTGCGCAAGGCATGGTTTCATTCAAAGCTCTGCAGTCCCTCTTTCCGACACTTTCAATGTTCCGATCCATATTAGAAATAGCGGCATCCTGGCTAAGGACTCTCTTCAGGCCTCTTTAGACCTTTTATCTAGGAAGGCAGAATTCTAGCGCATGGAGTTCCCTCTTGAAAGCACTCCAGTTTACGCCACTGAAGCCTTTTCTATTCAGTGGGCAGTTACCTTCAGCACACTCCGTGGCAGGATGACTTTTCTTGAGGCCTCCACTGAACCAGACCTCTACCTGTCCACTGATATGATGCTGAAGACTGGACAGAAGATTCCTGCTGGTTAGACTAAAAATCCTTTTTTGTTTACTAGTTACTTTCAAAGTCTCATGTCTATGCACTAAAATGCCTCTTTTCTGCGTTTTATAATTGCAGTTATAGATTCTGGAGATTCTTCTCTGGAGAGGAGTCCTTCCCCTTGAGCTAGTCGTTCAGCTCGCCTGCGACAGCGGCCTTTGGCTGTCAAAGGCAAAGAGCCTGAGGTCGTGGAGCAGCCTCTGAGAAGGCTTGGGAAGCTCAAAGCCACTTCCCCATCATCCTCTGACTCGGAGAAAGTTCCGATTTCCAAATTACTGAGGCAAGCTCAGCTTGCCTCCCAAGGATCTAGCTCTGCTTCTTTCAAAACTCCAAGATCATTGCCAACTCAGTCTACAAGTCCCCCTCTAAGGTATATGATACTTCTTCTATTCTCTTTCGTAAGCCAAGAATGTCTACTAATTCTTATGATGCTCGACTCTCATTTTCAGACAAGAAATGATGGCTTTGGTGCCTGTGGTTTCTCCTGCGCCAGAAACCATGCTAGAGCATGAGAGAGATGTTAGTTTCTTTGTACTAACATTTTTGTCTTTTGGGAGTGACTCCGTTCTTGGTTCTAATATCGTCTCTTAATTGGCAGGCTGCCCCCCCTTCTAGTCCTCAAATTCCGATACTCGGAGAGGCGGATATTGTTACCATTGGAGCAGAGGTTGCAGCGCAGGAAGAGATAGACGCTTTTGAAGTCAATCCTCCTGTTGCTGCATCACCAATGGCAACCCCGACTGCGGTGGAGGTTGTAGTTCAAGAAGAGGTTGGCACTTCTGAGGCCAATCTTGGTGTCGCTGCGCAACCAGCTGCAACAACAGTTGTTCCTCTCCCCTCCCCATCATCGAATGTGTCTACTGGGAAGGGTACCTCAGGCTGCCTCAGCGCTCATGACTAGCTGGTGCAGAATGTAGATCGCATCAGGAATCTTCTTCGTCTCGACAAGTTCTCTGAAGCCCAATTTAAGGAACTTCATAGCCTGGTTGATGACGTGGAAGGTTCCCCTGCGGCCAATGCCCAGATGCTGGCCGCTTGCGAGGATTTTCGGGTGCAATTCTGGACTGAATGGACAGTTTACCAAGCGGATTTCCAAGCGCTTGATGATACTTCATCCAGGATTGCCCAAAGACTCAAAGCCCAGGAGGAGGAGGCAGCCGATATCAAGCTACTCGAAGAGCAGAGGGACGAATTATCTTCCCAGCTTTCACAAGTGCAGATCAAAATCAAAGAACACTTGGCTCTCGAGGTGGATCTTAAGGAGCGGGCCTGTATGGTTGACACCCTGCTTGCCAATCGTCCTGCTCAAGCTTCTGCTCAGCAACACCGAGACGAGCTGAAGTCTTGGTATCGCCAGCAGAACGAGCTTACTATAAAGCAGACTCGTGCCAAGGTTCTTACTTTCTTATTCGTGGAAGCTGTTAAATCATTGCCAGAGTCTGGAACCAGGAAGTTGATTCTACGAGCCTCTGCTCGTAGAAAGGTTTAACATTTTTTACTAATTGTAGACGACAGGCCTTAAGGGATGACACCCTCTAAACAAACTCAGTCTACAACTGTGTAATTTTGATTTCTTGTAACTCTTTTATTTCTATTGGTTTGCTGTAGACAATACTCTGTGCGCAGGCTCGCAGGTCTACAGCTGTGTGGACGCTTTTAGGACTCTTTTCCTTGTGCGATTTGTTTTGAAATAGCTGGGAATCGCTTTTCCAAAATTCTTTTGTGGGATTCCCAGATGGTCCTCTTATATCGCTTTAAGTATTTGCCATTAACTTTTAAGGGTTGTCTACTGCCTTCGAGAGTCGACAATCTATAACTATTCGTTGAATAGGTTTCGACCACTCGATACGGCCCTTCCCAATTTGGAGACCATTTTCCTAAAATTTGGTCTTTAGACTTTAGAGGTAAAACCATTTTCCAAACCAAATTGCCAACGTGAAAGTGTTTATGAACTACTTTCTTGTTGTAGTGTCGGGCTATTCTTTGTTTATGTGCTTCTAGCTTGTCTACAACCTCTAACCTTTTCTTTTCCAGTTCTTCCAAGGCTATATGCATGGCTTCATCTTGTAGACAAGGCTGGGCGACACGAAGCGACCTATACCTCATTTCTATGGGCAATATTGCATCATGGCCGTAGACTAGCGCGAATGGAGTTTCTCCAGTACTTTCCCGCTTAGTGACTCTTAGAGCCCATAATGTGTCGTTTAATACATCGTGCCATTTCTTGGATTGCATCCGATCATTTTCTGCATGTTGTTTTTAATCAATTTGTTGGACGCCTCGGCTTGTCCATTTGCTTAGGGGTAATACGGGGTAGAGTTCGAAACTGAGAACCCGAACTCCTCGGCGAATTCCCTTACCTTAGCATTGTTAAAGGCCATCCCATTGTCTACCACAATATTCTGGGGAATGCCAAATCGATAAATGATATTAGTTCGCAGAAAATCAATCACCTCACTATGGTCGATTTTCCTGTAGACTTGCGTTTCTACCCACTTAGTGAAGTAATATGTTGCTACCAAGATAAATGCATCTCCTCGACTAGAATGGGGATGAATTTCTCCTGTTATATCCAGAGCCCAAGTTCTGAAAGGCCAAGGTTTGATTATGGGGGTGAGATCTGCTGCCAGAGCGCGAGTCGACGGACCATGTCGCTGACAGTCTTGACATCCCCTAGCCATCTCGATGCAATTTTTCATCATTGATGGCTAATAAAATCTATGCCTACGGATAGTCCAACACATTTTGACCCCTGATTGATGTGAGCCACAAAGGCCCTCATGAGTTTCTAACATTATTGGGGTAGCTTCATCTAGGTCTACGCACTTTAAAAGAACTTCGTTCACATCCTTCTTGTAGAGGACGCCATCTAGAAGGGTGTATGTCAATGCCTAGACTTTGATTCGTTGTTTAACCTTCTGATTTGGATCCAATAAGAAGTCTATGAATGGTTTCCTCCAATCTTTGTCTTGGTTCATGATGTCTACAGCCATGACGTCATCTCTTGGCTGTAAATGAGACTCAATTTCTATTACACCCCTGGTTTAGCCTTTCCTTTATAACCTGAGGCTAATTGTGCCAAGTTATTAGCCACTCTGTTCTCGTCGTGACTTACGAAGTGAATAGCTATGTTTTCGAACTGTGTGACTAACTGTTGAACCATCTCAAGGTAAGGTCGCAGCTTCTCCTGACACGAACATTCCTCGTTTACTTGGTTGATGACCAACTGAGAATCTCCTTTAATTCGGGCTCGCTTCGCTTTTAGCGACAGAAGCTCTTTTAATACTGTTATCAATGCTTCATATTCGGTGGCATTGTTGGTCGACATCGCCTGTAGATGAAAAGATAGTCTGATGTCTTTACCCATAGGGGACATTATATGGATTCCTATCCCCGCTCCATTTCTTGTAGACGAACCGTCGAACCACGCCTGCCAGATCTCGTCAATCCTTTCCTCTTGGTCTATCGACAGAGTAGGGTCGTGATCCACTAGGAAATCAGCCAACGCTTGTCCTTTAATCGACAGTTGAGATTTATACCTCAGGTCGAATGGGGACAAAATTAAACTCCATTTGCTGATTCGTCCGACTAACAATGGGCTTTCAAAAAAGTATTTAATTACGGGCGACTTAGATACCACATAGACTTCTCTACTCCCGATGTAATGCCTAAGTTTCGTTACGGCATAAAATACCGACAGGCATAATTTCTCTTTTGATGTATATCTGACCTCAGTTGGGGTTAGTTGCCTTGATAAGTAATAGACAGCTCTTTCACGTCCGTTCTCGTCTGTTTGTCGTAACATCGCACCTACTGTTATTTCGGTAGCCGCCACATAAAGAATGAAAGGTTTCCCCTGTTGAGGAGGTATTAAGACCGGTGGGTGCGTCAAATACTCTTTTAAAGCGTTAAATGCTTCCTCATGTTCTTCGGTCCACTTGTAATCATTCTTTCCTCTCAATAAGTTAGTGAAAGCTTTTGTCTTTCCCGCGACGTTCCCAATAAACCTGCGCAAGTAATTGACTCTTCCTAAGAAAGCCTATAACTCTTTCTTACTTCTTGGCGCTGTTAGCCTCTGAATAGCTTTTACTTTGTTTTGATCGACTTCAATGCCACGTTGATGTACCAGGAAACCTAAGAAATGCCCTGCCTTGACTCCGAAGGAGCACTTGAGAGGGTTCAGCTTCAGCTGGTGTTTCCTCATCTTCATGAAGGCACTTCTTAGATGTTTAATATGTAGTTCTTCTTTTGTCGACTTGACCACTATGTCATCGATGTAGACTTCTATCGTTTTTCCTAGATAAGCATCGAATATAGCGTTCATCGCTCTCTGGTACGTAGCGCCAGCATTTTTCAACCCAAAAGGCATTACTACCTACTCGAAAATGCCCAAAGGGCGTCTGAATGCAGTTTTGTGAATATCTTCTTCCGCGATGAAAATTTGATTATAACCCGAAAAACCATCCATGAAAGACATGACCTGATGGCCCGCGGTTTTATCTATAAGGTCGTCTGCGACAGGCATAGGATATTCATCTTTAGGAGTAGCGCGATTCAGATCTCTAAAGTCTATGCAGACTCTAATTTTTCCGTTTTTCTTCAAGACCGGTATGATACTAGAGATCCACTCTGTATAACGTGACGTTCTTATATATCCTGCTCGAAAAAGTTTTTTAACTTCCTCGAAAACTAATTGCGTCACCTTTCTAGACATATGTCTTGGAGCTTGTTGAATTGGCTTGAAATCTATTTTAATGGGCAAAGTATGTTCTACCAGTTTACGATCTAGCCCTAGCATTTCGATGTAATCCCAGGCGAAGCAGTCTTTAAACTCTTCGAGTACTTCCTTGATCGATTCAAAGAATTCTTTAGTTACGGATGAACTGATAAAAAGGGTCCTAGGGGAAGGCTCACTTCCCAAATTAATACTAACTAGAGGATCGCATGGGATCATTAAAGACTCGCGCCCCTCGCTACCACCTAGACTGGTAGAGACGGGCTTATTATGAGCATCGGGCACTCTAAGCCTTGCCGGGTTTATTGACAGAGATGACGTGGACTGATCTTGAGTACGTTCTTCTTTGTAGACTTGGAGCCGCTGGAGGACATCAGTAACTGTCGCATTCTTCCCTTCACTCTGGTCCGTAAGTCCCTTCTTTTAGGAGTCTGTCGGGCTCCAACACCGCGCCAGGGTTCTGCTGGCTTTCTAAGGCTCCTTCTTTACCTCCCGTGTGCCCGTTCATGCTTTCTTCAGCAGGGTTTTCCCCTGAATTGACTTCTTGCAGGACTTCTTCTATGTCCTTGTCGGTGAACTCATCTCCGCATCCCGTTAGAACGATCGGCCGGACTCCGGCTTGGGGTGTGATGTTCCATAATCTACGATGTAATCAAATTTTTTGGAAGGCTGACCAAGGGGTCCGACCGTGGGATCACCTAGCTCGTATCGCTGATGCAGGGTAAGGTCTTTGATAGTCTTGCTCGTTTCTGCATGCAAAATACCTTTGTCACAACAAGAATACTCATCAGCTTTCACAATTTCAACTTCGGAGTCAAGCCATAACATTAGCTCCCTATGTAACGTAGACGGGATGGCGGCGGCTTTATGAAGCCAATCGCGCCCTAGTAAGGCATTGAAAGTAGGAACTATGTCTATCACGAAAAAAGCTGTTTCTTTTTCCTGTCGACCTACTCCCAAATGTGCCGAAAAGACTCCCAGGCATTCAAACTTCCTGCCATTAAAGCCACTCACGGCGATATCGTTTTTAACCAGATCATGTGGTTTATACCCAAGCATTTTAAACTTGGATAAAGGCAGCACGTTTATAGT
Source organism: Melastoma dodecandrum (assembly GCA_029817715.1). Classification (NCBI taxonomy): domain Eukaryota; kingdom Viridiplantae; phylum Streptophyta; class Magnoliopsida; order Myrtales; family Melastomataceae; genus Melastoma; species Melastoma dodecandrum. Next base: position 669,817 of record JARUPY010000537.1, on the reverse strand, counting down.
GGCCCCGTTGTCTACTAAGACCTGGCTCACTAGGGTACCATCAAAGGTAGCATTAATATACAAGGAATGCATGTGCTGTTTCATGCTATCCGAAGGCTTTTTCAGCCAATGAAGCGGGAACCCAGATGGGTAAGGCAAAAGACGGGAATGAGGCGCCTTACCTCTCGGAGCCTCTACGTTTTTTGCTTTGGCGAAGTCTACAGACAAGGTGACGGCATTACAACTCACGACCACCTCTTTTCTGCCATCAGTGTCACTCGTGATTTCACTTCGAAGAGGGGTGTAATCAAAACTTGAGCCTGGCTCTTCTGAGTGATCGGTAGACTCAATGCGCTCAATCTCCGTATTTGGTTCCTTTGCGTGCATCTTAGCAGGCGAAGCAGCCTCCGACGGGGCGGGCCTAGGCCTTTTTGCGACGTGGCTTAGACGTCTATCTCTCCTTCTCCGAGCCTATGGTGGCAAACTCGCTCTGTCAACGGCTTTCTGCCAAAATTTCGAAGGGTTAACCACCCTGACCATTCTCGATTTCTTAGAATCAAGCAGGGTTTGACGTACCTCCACAAAGTCTCTAGCAACTGGGTCATATCCGAGGACCGTTCGCGTTGGTTCCTGTTGAATTTTTTAATGATGTATGGGGTCACGAGTACCTATAGTCGCAAGGTGAGCAGGGCAGACTATGATCTCTCCATTTGCTGATAAGTCTACCAGCTTGAGGAAGTAGTCTACACAGCATGCCGTACAGACCTGTGTGATCAGGATCCTATTTCGTCCTATCAGCTTGCACTTCTGGCACAGCACCTTCTCATTCAGGAATTGGGCTATCGGCTGCCCCATCCGGATCGCCTGGGCATCTACTTTGTGCATCCCGTATCTTGGTTTGGGGCCTTTCTCCTGCGTCCCGTCGACTCGCTGCGCTCCGTCAGGTGCGTTTGCTTCTGAGGCCATAGAATGTGCTTCGCTGGTGCGACCATTATCCACTTGCTTTGTCCTCTGCTGAGTCGACGGGTCATCAAATTTCAAGTGTCGTCTGGGACGCTCCACAACACGGGGTTGGTGCTCAAGCGCTCTACCCCGACCATGAGGACCACCCCTTCCTCCTCGGGTCGTCGGCCTGCGCTCTAGACATGGAGGGCTCTTGAATCCCCTTTGTGAATTGTTCGGAGCAGTTCGCGTCCCTCGGGAGCTTATTCCCATTGCCACCTCCTCAAATGGGGTTAGGTCGTACCAAGTGTCGCCCTGGTTGCCCTACAGATATTTCCTAAAAGTATTGCACCTATCGGTGGTATGCGTGTCGTCCATGTGCCAGCAGCAGAGGTTTTCAGCGATTGCTTTGGCTGGGCAGGTGATTACACCTTTGTCAGCCAGTTTACGAAACAGGGCATTTGCCACCACGGTTTCTCCATGTACCTTCGTGTCCTGTAGAGAGAAACTGGTATCAGTTTCTATAAGATTGATGTCTACATCAGAAATATCAAACATATGTATAGCGATTTCATCATCAAAAGGTCTATCATCGACCATAGTGACTTCGTCGACTTCCGGGAAGCATAATTCTTTTGCCTCTATAAGGTCTTGAATTATGTTCCTAAAGGACAAACAATCCCTGGTCGTATATGTAAACGACCCATGCCACTTGCAATAATCCCTAGACTTTTCCCTATCTGTCAGAGGGGTTCTATGACCCGGCTTTAGTTTAATCCGTTTTCGCTGGTAGAGCCAGTCGAAAATTGCATCCGCTTTGTCTACATCAAAAGAGTACTTTCTCTCTTCTCCTGTTTTCTGGGATGCCTTCGCCTTGGAATTCCTCCTCGCCAAAGGCTCACAGACTGTCGCCTCACCTTTTACGAATTCGGCCACGTCTACCTCAACAGTCTCTAGCTGATAAGTGCGTGTAGACTGGGCCTCTTCCATCAACAACTGATGATATTCAGTCTCTCTCCTGGCGAGGTCGTAAAGATCAGTGATCCTTTCCCCTTGCAATTTCTTTTTGAAGGGAATCGACAAAGCATTTAATGCCACCATCAGTTGATCCCTCTCCGGAATTCCTAGTCTACATCGGAGTAGCGCCTTTCGTAGGCGCATCAGAAATTGCCCTGGGTGTTCTCCGGTGGCTTGTTTCAAGTGCATAACCTCAAAAATCGACAAAGGCGTTTCTAGATGGGCGAATGCTTTCATGAAACTAGACTGTATTTCTGCCCATGATGCCACTGATCCAGGGGGTAGACTAGCATACCACGTAAAAGCATCGCCTGTGAGGGAGTTTGGGAACAGCTTTAGCTTCCAAAAGTCATTAGTCGCAGCCTCTCCGATTTGATGAGTGAACCGAGCTATATGCTCCAAAGGGGTCATTTCATCTTCCCCCGAGAAACGGGTGAAGTCAGGCACTCTGTATCCTTTAGGCAGGGGAAAATCCCTATCAATGAAAGCCGGGTACGGACTCCTGAGAAACAGGGGTCGTCCTGTCTAACTATTCCGGGTACCATCTGTTCCAAGACCTGGGCTATTGTTTCCCTCAAGTTTAATGGGGGTGGATAACCAACTGGCTCACGCGCGGGGTCCTGGTTCCATCTTCCTGTAGCGCAAGGCGCTCTTTCACCGCCCCTTGGTAGCTGTGAGTCTACAGAGGCTTTAGTATAATAGCTTTCTACCCGAGATGGTCCCCCCGCGATTGGGAGTTCCCCTGGTGGAATTTCATCCATTGGTGCTTTCCCAGGACGATGAACAGGGGCAGAAGGTGCATATCTGTTTGCTTCGCCCTGGACTTCATCGTACTCATCTGTTGGATTTACTGCGTAGACAGCATTTGATCTCCAAATTGTAGGGGATCGAGAAGAGGACGGCTTGGAAGGAGACGTTTTGTCACTATTACAGGCCTCTGTAGCGTACTGATCGTCATCGTTCCATGGATTATCCTCCTGAAACGACACGCTCCTCCTTTCCACGCGTCGCGCTTCCCCCATGAAAGGATATTCTCTGTCTACGGGGTTATTTGGCTTGGCGACGGTACTTGGCCTATTTAAGGCGCTGATTTACTCTAGTATCTGAGCCATGTTGCTTTCTAGTCCAGAAATACGTCTGTCGACCAAATTCCTCATATCACTGAACTCTTTATGGAACTCGAGTCTAGATATAAACTCAGAGGGTGTATGCATCCCGAGATCGGTTTGACTGGCGTTTACTTGGCTGCTTAGAGCCACATTCTCTGTATTTGTGTCCCCCTCTGCCAAAGTGCCATCTCCATCTAATGGAGATGGGGGATCACGATTAGCTCCGCTTGTGGTATTTTTTGCCATCTGTAAATATGAGGTATTTTTCTCGGATCCCACTGTGGTCGCCAAAGACGTGTTCGCGTAGAAAACGGATCACGTCGGAAATATTTGGCAATTGGACTCACAGGGAATTGCATGTGGTCGCCAGAAAGATGAATTTCAATGATTAAAATAAATGACTGTTACAAACTCAAAGCTTTACAGAAGTGAACGAACGCTTACAGCCATTAAAATAAACGAAAAGCGGTGGTACGGATGATGGAGGCGTTGTAGACTCGCTGCTGACGTCGTAGACTCGCTACAGTGCGCTGTAGACTCGTGGACTTGAACGGTGGATGCTGACTGCTGAAACTTGACGTACGGAGTATGGTCGAAGGTAATGTCGGATGTGGATGCCAAGGGTACGGATGAACGCCTTGGTGATGGAATTGCAAGCGGAGGATGATTGCCGAAACTACGGTTGCTCGTCCCGACAGTGGAAGTGATGGCGGAGACTGGTTGTCAAGACTACGGTTGCTCGTCTTGACGGTGGGAGTGCTGGCAGAGTGTTGTTGTCCTGGTTACGGTTGCTTGCCGAGACGGTGGAAGTGCTGGCGGAAGGTTCTTCACCAAAGCTACGGTTGCTCACTCTGGTGCTGGAAGTGATGACCCAAAAACACAGGCCGAGGTATCTAATAAATCCTAAGGGTGACGAGCAATGCAAATCTGTGTTTGACTTATTGATCGTGAATTTTCCTAAGGAGAATCTGTTCCCCTTTTATACTGAACCTTGCAAAGCTTGACGTACTCTGCACGCCTCACATGTTCTCAGAATAATCCCTTAAATCGTGGTTCGATCTTAACTTCTCTCCAGGGATCTCGGAGTCTGTTTAAAGTATTCTTTTAATCTTCGGAGTTGTGCGTTATGAGATCGTGTGCAGGAACGTGTGTCGACACAGGCTGTAGACTTAGCTCCAGCCCACACCTTGACATGGGCCATAGACTCAGAAACGCCTTGCGGGCTGTAGACTTAACATAGGCCCAAGATATTCTATAGTGTCAATACAAAGGCAACAGCTGATGGCTTGGGAATGAACACAAGTTCGTGTACTCAATGACTGCAATTTGTTTGAGGTTAGTGTCTGATTTTACTTGTATGTAGTCTTCGTGTAACACCTTTTATGTCTTATAACGACCCCTGTCGCAGTCCAAAATCGTTCGCAGACAAATATTTCCAACGTAATTGTTTTTCTAGCCAAAACTATTATTAAAAAGACATTGACGTAATCCAATATGTCAAATATTTTGATTGTCGTAATCTAATATGTCAGGTATTTTGATTATTTAGTGGAAAGGCACTCTAACCTTGACATATGTGACGAAGACTTCTTTTGACATATGTGAAAATAAAAATAATAAACAAAGGCTCTGTCTCGATAAGGCAAAGATAATAACAAAAATTATGTTTTTCGAAATAATTTTTATACCCATAAAATTTCAAATTTTTCATCGAAATTTCATAAATTTTGTGGTTTGCTTTCGACTACGATTCCCAAGTATACAATGCATTAAGACATCGGTTTCTGTGTTTCATAGGTTTTTAAGAGTACAGTGTTTTGGATCCCTTGAGCTAGAAGATCGTTAACTACCAATCAGACATAGACTTGGTATTTGTGATTTTCGTGAATCACAAGAGTCTTACGAAGACATTAAAGGATATACGGAGTCCGAGTCCGAGTCGGACAAAACATTTCCGCTTAATTTATATAAAAAAATTGCAATTAAACTAAACTTGGAATCAAATTTTAGAAATTTTTGTATAATTTTGATACATTTTGCTCATCTCCTCATTGTCTATATAAACTCCAATACCTTCTTGGGCATACAAATTATCCATCCCTTGAACAAATTATTCAAAAAACCATCTCGAGGGAGAGAAAAATAACAGGCCAAGAGCAGCCATGAAATCCCATGTTGTCTGTGTACCAGTCCCAGCTCAAAGCCACATTGGAGGGATGCTAAAGCTAGCCAAGATGCTCCACCACAGGGGCTTCTTCATCACCTTCATCAACACCGAGTTCAACCACCGCCGCCTCCTCCGTTCGGGAGGCCTAAACTCCCTCGAGGGCCTCCCCGACTGGCAGTTCCTCTCGATACCTGATGGCATCCCTCTTTCAGATGCGGATGCCACTCAGGATATTTCTGCCCTGTGTAACTCCTGTAGGAATTACATTGTCAACCCCTTGTGTGACCTCATCGGGAAGCTTAATGAGGAAGGTCGCCGGAAAAATGGCTCGGATGTCCCTCCTATATCTCATATCGTGGCGGATGGCTTCATGGACTTTGCCGCGGCTCCTGCTGCCGAGAAGTTCGGGCTTCCGCTTGTGCATCTGTTCACGATATCGGCTTGCGCTACCATGGCCTTGAAGCATTATCGCTTGTTCATGAAAAAATGCCTTACGCCGTCGAAAGGTGATCTTTGTGAGGATAAGTCCCCGGGCACGAGTTTGCATTGAGATCTTATTAGTTTTCCGGTTGATTGATTTATGCAGGGAAATCGGATCCGGTAAAGATCGACAGGTTGAATGGCGTGATTGATTGGATCCCGGGAATGAACAACATGAGGCCATGCGACATGCCGTACTTTTTCGGAGCCACAGACAATAGCGATACCGTCCTGAGTTTCACCGTGGATGCGGTGGAGAGGAGTGGAAAAGCCGACGCGACCATTATTAACACTTTCGAGGAGCTGGAGCCAGTCGTCCTCGAGGCACTTTCGTCCCTGATCCCAAACATTTACCCAATCGGCCCTTTCCATCTGCTTCTCGAGAAGACACCCCAGGACAAGTCTGTCTCGAAGCTTGCCCATGGTAACCTCTGGGAGGAGCATGTTGAATGCCTCAATTGGCTAGACATGAAGGACCCTGGTTCTGTGCTCTACGTGAACTTCGGGAGTGTAGTGTTCCTGACGCACGAGCAACTGACCGAGTTCGCCATAGGGCTCGCCCACAGCCAGCGTTCATTCCTGTGGGTCCTAAGGCCGGACCTCGTGAACGGCGAGGCCGCAATCCTCCCTCCGGGGTTCGTCGACGAGACCAAGGAGAGAGGATTCCTGTCGGGTTGGTGCCCCCAGGAGAAGGTCCTGAAGCACACGTCGGTCGGGGGATTCCTGACGCACTGCGGATGGAACTCGTTGCTAGAAAGCCTGAGTGCAGGGGTCCCGATGATATGCTGGCCGAACTTCGGGGACCAGCAGACGAACGCGAGGTACGTCTGTGCCGAGTGGATGGCAGGGTTGGAAGTTGGCGTGGGCGACGTGAGCAGGGACAACGTCGAGAGGGTCGTGAGGGAATTGTTCGGAGGCGAGAAGGGGAAGGAACTGCAGAGGAGCGCGGCTGAGTGGAAGAGACTTGCCGAGGAGGCGACCACGAACCTGACCGGGTCCGCGGTCAAGAATTTGGACAAGCTGGTTAAGGATATTCTGTCGACAAGAACGTGAACTTAAGATTTGTTAGAAGGCGTTATTTATCTTTCTAGTTATGGCAGTGATGTTTGTCTTACGAGAATCAAATCTATTGTTTGTGAAATAAAATTATGGGAAATGATCATACAATAAAGTACCAAGATTGGAGAATATTCCAATGAGAAACACTTTGTTTCTTTCACACGATTAACTCATTCAAAATTTATTTTTTATATTCAAATTTTCTAACATTTTCGATGGAAGATAATTTGAGATTATTTAGGTAATTCTAAATAATTTATACTTTTTATATTTTGACCAACTGATTTTGTTTTTATAAAATCACGTGACTCCTTTTTTGAGAATCATGTCTTTGGGGTGTTGCCAAAAGGGTTTATTTCTATATATATATATATAATATTGGTAAACCTTCTGTCTCAGCACCTCTACATTCTTTCTTACCGAGCGGTCATTTAGGGGCCTTAGCTAGTGATTCGGGTTGTTCCCTCTCGACGATGAAGTTTATCCCCTATTGTCTCACTTGCCGACCTTGACCCCTATTATTTTAACCACTGCTCATTCACGGTTTCTTCAACTTATATCTATATATTCAAAGTTATTTATCTAATATGACCTAAAGTTCATTATAAAAAGTTATAAACGCATCATTTCCCTTACAGTTTTCATAGGATAAGAGCAAATATTGAAGTAGTAAGCCAATTGGTCCAAACATCAAATCTCCATACTTATGAAAGATAACTGTCCTGATGATGCTAAGCATATTGACGAAAAGATGGTGCTTGGAGTAGGCTGCAAATGTCTGAAAGGAAATGGTAGTATGCCATGTCTGAAACACTTGTAGTGTCCATTATATCTGCTATTTGTTTCTCCTTAGACATGTTTGTTTGACTTCAAAAGAATTTTAAGAGATTATCTTTGTTTGAATTTCATTATAAAACATATCACACTCAATAAGGATATGGTGCCTATAAGATGGAATTCCGAAATTGTTTGATGGCTTTTTTTTTACTACTACATAATGATAATATTGCTCTGTAGAGCTAAACTCTCTTCCGGTATATCCAAAGATTGATTTGTTTCATTACTAGTTTATAATTGTTCGGCCTTAATCAACCTATGTCCACTTTCCACCAACGAGGTGATTCTACTATATAATATAATGGGCGCAAAATGGCTTGCACTAGGCTTTTAGTTTCTCACAAAGTGAGCTTTAGAATCCTTGAATAAATCAGAGATCCCTTCGAGGCAACGATCAGCTCCTCACTTAATGGACACCTTCTCGTTTTCAGCAAATGGATGCTCACGCCCAGCAGTTGGTAGCTTAACGTTGTAATATAAATCCTCACAAAGTAATTCGTTACAGTGACAGAACGACTTCTCAGTGGGCAGCCCATTTCTAATTCATAGTAGAGGAATGATTCATCACTTAATAACACAACAGAGGATTTTCACACATCTCTTGTCTCCTTTTGATGAGAACCTATCTATAAACACAAGAGAGACAACCATAAAGATAGTCACTTAGAACAGAAAAGAAAAAAAAGGTTGGTTCCTCACACAGCGGAACCTGATTTCTCATACAACGAAGTCGGGGTATCCGTCCTACACTCAGTTCGGGCGTGCACGGTTATCACAAACGTGACTAACTACACTGCATACCTAGTGCCTAGGATGGAATTTTCATCTCTGGCGGCTCCCACGCAACCTGTTCTACTATCCCTCTGTATCAAGAGGTCGAGACTTCTGCACAGCATTCCTATTCTAAGAGGATCTCTTTCCACTCCTACAGCGTTCCCAACTCCTGCAGGCACGAGACTTATGGCACGCACCCGCAAGTGCTTGTCTAACTGCTCAAACTCTATAGCCTCGAGACTTCCCTGCGAAATAACACGATAAGAACGGCTTCTTGTCGATGGGTCAGCAACTGGTTACTGCAAGCAGAACAGGTATTCACTTAACTTTCTTTAGACGATTCGTCAGCCCCTCGTTGAATGCACCAAGGATACACAGTCCCTCCCACGATGATCAAGGTAGCAACAGAGCCTTGACACTCCCGCATGCAGTTGCGAAAGGTAAGAACTCCGTTCTCCTTCAATTACACAGCTCACACAGATTCTCAAAGCTTCACACAGGCTTTGGACAACCACACAGACCACTCAAACGCACAAAGATATTTTGATCTGAGAGCCTTATCTGATTTTTATGGGAACTCATCTAGGAGGTGTCCAGGTTCGTTAGGACGATTCCCTTGATTTTTTTCCAAAATTACAGATAGTTCTAAGCAAGCTCAACGGTCGTTGCGCCCTAGAAGGAAAGTCTCAAATGGTAACTTCCCTTGATTAATTTATCTCATCCAAATGAGATTAATTATTTCCATGTTTTATGAATTAACTGACCTAATAATAACTTTATCGGATCAATTATTAAAATCAAATCATAATCAAGACTATTGATTTTACAATTTGTCTCTTTACCGTTTAACGTTGTTGTAGATGATCAGAAATTACCATAACAAAATATTTTATATCCATATCTTAACTTGGAAAGCTAATATCATGATTTCGAGTTGCCTAACCAGATGATTTGGAATTTTCAAACCAAGTTCAATATATTAAGACATCTCTAGATATATTCTGAATTAATTCAAAATATAACATAAATATGAAATATTTATTCCATATACTCAACGGGTAAGCATATCATTACAGTAGCAACTTACCGTAAAGTGACCATCCTACTCACTCTAGCTACTCAATCATATCACTAAAGATAAGCTTTCCTTTTATGAATGTAATTAATCAAAAGGATTTTGATTAACTTCCACAATTAGAGATTTTATTATCATAATTATGGTAAAACATATTCTAAGTTAAATTAGAATACTTAGAACGTCATTGAAGCATCGAATTAATATGGACAATTCAAAATACAAATTAATTTCAATATTTTTATTCAAGAAAATTCATTATTTCCATGTTTATAAAAGGACAGACGCATTATTACAGTTACCCCTTATTTTAACGCAGCATCATAGTCCTCGAGCTCATCATCAAAGACATATGAAGTGTTACAGCAACATATTGCTATGATTTTATAGCATAGCTTCTCAAGCTCATCATCAAAATCAAGGTTAACACGGCATAAAGTCGAAAAAATCAGGGAGGGCTCGGGGAATCTTACTTACTAACTCTCACATTATCACATACGAAAAGGTAGCGTTGCTTTTAGAAAATGATGTGATTTGGACCTGGTTTGAAAAGAGTTTTTTTATGGGCGTTAGGCTCGATTCGTGTATTGGACCCGAACTCATGTGAAATTTCACAAGCATAATCACAAATAAGTATTGAGATCAAAATGGACGGGCAAGGTTGGTAGCCATGGGCCTATGCACCTTGGCTTACAGCCCGTTATAAGAGGATTTGATTTTGGGGAGACCCGCACCTCCCCTTAGTTAGGTTTGTCGATTGGAGCTGCTTTTGAAATCCTTATTCATCGCGGTTTTTACAATGTAGAAAACCCACGCGGTTTGCTGCGCACAACTTCGAGACTTATTTTCGCACTTGTTGGAACTTCAAATTCGTACGAGCAGTGTTCATGCAAAAGAAATAAGAAAGTGGAAATGTGGTCAAAAAAAGCACCGCAGGCAACAAAAACTATGACAATGAGAAAAGAGTACTAGTGGCCAGAATCAAAGCAAAAGGATGACCAAATAAGGGGAGGTGAGGATAGTTGGCTAGTGTCATGAACCAGCAGCGAAAATGATCAAACTTGGACACTTTAGAAACTAAACACAGATATGTCAATGATGAAACAAATTAAGCACGGAATCAACAGCTGCAGTGATGTAACAGCATCGAAGTAGTGGCAGTAAAGCAGCAGCATCAAAATTGTATAACCTGCCGAGAAATGGCATGAGCGATTGTCAGTGCTATGGTGACATGTGAATAATGCACTGAAACAACAAACAAGTTGAGTAACGCCAATAGTAAAGTTGAAAAGCAACAGACTAGCCAGCGACAGATCTCTAAGAGCAAAGTGCAAACCAGGCCCTAAACGTTTGTAGTAAAGATGAAGATTAGAAGTCCATTTAGTGAAGATGTGAAGTGAATCGTCACTGCAGCAGCGAAGCCAATCATGTTAGTTCGAGCATCACAAGAATCGCAAAGACTGTGATTGCACTTTTCCAGATCAGTGAAGGATCGGGTGCAAACCATCATTGAAGATAATCAGATGAAAAGCAATTCAATCAGGAACAAACAAGCAGTGAATTTAGGAAATTGCAGGAAGCATGCACGAATCCACTGCGCAGTGAACAGTAAGATCACACCAAATTAGGCAAGAATGAATATCGAAAAAGGACGTCAAGGAACAAACAATCCTTCTTGTAAACTAGCTGCAAATGCAAAGGATCCGCGAATCGACCTGTGTTAAACCTATGGCTTGTAGCTGTTCTATTATTCCATGCGTCCTAAAACCTGCAGGACTTGAGACGGATCATTAGTACCAAAAACAGGTCTTTGGCCCAAACTTCAACCAGATTGTAGCTGATTCTTAAGTTGCTAAGGTCAGGTAATGACAAGTAAAGGCAACCCTTCTCGATTTTGGGAGGATGAGCCCGACGGCACTCCATTTTACTGCTGCCGGCTTTGATGGTGACGGAGGGGCTGGTTCCAGGCGGTGTCCGTGAGGTATGAACCTTACCTTGATTAGAGGAACTGTTGCAGATGCCAACTGAGATGCCGCTCCAGTTGCCGATCAAGAAGCTGGCTTCAGCTGGAAAAGCGCCGCTGGAATCTGCGGCTTGGGGAAGGAGAGAATCGGAGGAGGTGGAGGTGATCGGTTGGAGGAGGAGAGGACGTCGGTTTGGGGAGGGGGAGTTTGTTTCGCCACACTAAAAAAAAAAATGCCCAGAAAAAATGAGTCACTCCCAAATAAAAAAAAAATCCTTTTATAGTCTTCCACCTCCCATAATTTGTTAGCAAGTTGCGAGAAATAACATGGAGAAATTCAAGTGAAATTAAAATGAAGTGTAAATTTCAACAAACTTTTGAGGTTCGCGACGGTTTTTGAAAACCCACCCATTTTTCATTTGAAATCCCGCCTGTAAATCCCCTAAATTAGCCATTAACCCAAAACACTCAACATTAATAAATATTTAATCACATGTGATTAGACTAAGATCAACCTTAAGACAGTGTTTTCTAAATTTTAAAGAACATCAAGCATGCTTAAGTTTCATAAAAATCGTTGAACATGTTTAGTAATATTTGGTTAATACTTATCATCCCTAAACATAATTAGGTAATTGAATTAGAATTAAAAATTAGTTACATGAAACTAATAACATTAAGCGACAAGTTTACTTTTAATCTTTTCATGTTTTTTTAAGCAAACATACTCTTTTATGTTAGTTTAATTTTAATTTTGGACGAAACTAAAAACTCTTTTAAAATCCAAGGACTAAATCGCGATTTTCCAAATTTTTATTCAAGGACCGACCAAATTAAGAAACCTAGCTAAATCTAGGGACTCGATCGGTCAATATCGAATTCATCTAAACAATTGAAGAGAATTGGGGACCATTACCCTCCAACGATCCGTACAACAACGCTCCCTCACCTGCAGGGGATAACGACGCCAAAGGACGATCCCTTCCTCTCATTCCCCATTCCCCAAGGGGGGTGGAGCTGAAGAATCGCCTCTCCCTCTCCTTCATCAAGGGGGACACAAGAGCCAAAGCCTAGGAGCTCCCATCCATCTCCGGAGAATCTTCTCCTCCGAGAGATTCAAGCCCTTCTCCATTTTCCTTTCTCCAGCGGAGGCCAACTCCTCTACCTTGGCTCCCGACGAATGCAGCGTTAGCTCCATCAACGGCAGCACACAAGTGGTCGTTCCCTAATCACGTCGACTCGTTGGAAACGGTTCCCTCTCCGGGATGTTCGAGGCTTCAAATCAACAAAATCTTCACACCAGCAGCCCGAGCAGACGTTCCCGGATTCAACTCACCTCGGCTACGACAATAGCGACCATCTCCGATGTTTACTTCAGCGGCCCTGAACTTCCGGCAGTCCCGTGCCAACTCCTTTGACGTTCCAGACAGCAGCAGCGTCCTAGTCCTCCAATGGCAGCAGCAACGCCTGCCAGCTCGCTGATAAACAAAATCTAAGGCGACGACAATCACCTTTTCCTCAGCTGCAAAGCAAGCACGAACCAGCCAGCCTTTCCTTACCGAAGACAGAGCCAAAGCCTCTTCCGAGAGCAAACTCTCTCTCGACCAGCCGAGAACAAACTCTCCCGGAGTCTGCTGTGGAGCTCCACGGATCATCCATGTCATTCCTCTACCCATCTGCCTCTGACATTGGAGGGTCGAATATGGCGTGTTCTCCCCGGCCGCACCAGCACACCAACAGCAATGATGAGACGAGCATCAACAAAGTTGTCCGTGTCTTCCTAAGCCCAACTGCAAAGGAACCCTTCTGAAATCCTATTCTCAGCACCAACATCCCAAAGCACTAGCCGCTAATCTCGACGAGCAATCCTCAAGCACAGTGGCTGGTGGCTCTAACAGCAAGCGTTCCTCCGACGTAACACCACCCAACATTCCCCCAAAGAGCCCAAGGCAGCTCTCAGCTCCAGTACGTGCAGTTCGGGCAACCAGCTGCAGCAACAACAGCCTCCGTACCTTGAGAAAAAGTCAAAGCCTCTTCGAATCTTCCTCGGGCCACCCCGAGGCGAGGTACCCTCGGTGAGACTTCCTCTCACCTGTGAAACTAATTAAACGAACACTCATGATATTCATTACACTAACCGCATTCTGTCTACTCGTGTTTTGGTGTTAATTTGCATGAACACACCGTTATTCATGAGTTTGGAATAGTCGAAGACCGGAAACCGTGAAGCGCGACGTCGCAGTTCACTTCTAGGGAGCGCTGCTCTTCTCTCCAGAGACGGAATCGACCTTAGTCAGACATGGAACCCCTCTGGCCATTTATTTGGGGTATTCTCGAAAGATCACAAGTCGACTCGATTTCCCATCCTCAAATGGAATTCACTATCAAGGAACGTTATCTTCCGACATCACGGAGGATCGACATCAACGAGCTACACAACGTCCCATTATCTTTCGACGTCACGGAGGATCGACATGAACGGGCTCACAACGCCCGTAGGTATTGCTCTTACTCAATTAAGTTCTAATTATTCACTTTAATTTAAATTAGGACTTTCTGACCACCTTCTTGTTTGGTTTGCATGAACATCGATCGAGTGGTGCGAGAATCTCACAAGGCGGATGACAAAGGCCGAATATTACTCGAAGGCACGTGTATCAAACCGCATGTGTAAAAACCGCAACATCAAGACGATAAAACGGCCCCAACCTTCATCAAAGGTACAAAGGGGAGGTGAGGGCCTCCCCGAATCATTTCTTTTAAACCCACCTGTAACGGGCTGCGGGTCCACGTGCATAGACCCGTAGTCACCACCCTTCCCCATCAACTTTCATCTCAATAATTGCTTGTAATTGTGCGCATGATTTAGGCTTTATGATTTATGTCTTATGATGGGTTTCAATCAAACAAACCTAAATTCTGGTTCAACACCCATAAAACGTCGATACGAGTCCGGCCTAACTCTCGGATCGGATCCAACACCTGTTAATCAAAAGCAAACCTTTTTGGACATTCGCCACCTTTTTCGCATACTTAGGATGTAAGAGTTAGTAAATAGGAATCCCTGAACCCACTCTGTTTTTTCCGACTTAAATCAGACTTTTAAAAATTAAGTCGGTGGCGACTTTGTATAGTTTACATAGGTTAAACAGATACACTGTTTTTACGGAGCCATTTTAGATGGGTAACGGTGACACCAGCCGCTCCCTAAGTCTTCTCCAAAATTCTCAAATGAGGCCTTACGCAGCCTTTCGCCCGTTGCGTTCAGGAAACTGAAGACGATTGGCGAAGTGTCCCGCAAGCCCATTCGGGAACCAAGAAAGGGCCCAACCTAATTCCCTTCCGTAGCATCCGACGCTCGAGTCGTGACGTTGACCGGACTGAGCCTTGGGGGAGCAGCCCCGGATCCTCGGGTCATCCGAACTGCCACGCGCGTACTAGGCCGGAGGGCGCGCGTACACCGCCCTCCGTCAGACACCAGACCCCTTCTTTGACGAAATTTTTCATTAAGTGTTGGAGGGGCGGGTTCTCAAAACCCGCACCCGGAAGACGCGTTTTGAGAACCCGCCTCTGCATGAAGACGGGTATTCAAAACGCGCCTTCATACGCATCATGGGAAGTCGCATAGGGGCGGGTTACCCGCCCCTCCCTATTTAGTTGGAGGACCGGTTTTAACGCGCCTATTCGACTGTAAAAACGTATTTTACGAAACACGGACCGTGAATAATTTTTTTTTAAAACTAATCGTATTTCCGTACAAAACTCTGATGATTATAATGAATATATATATGATTAACTATTTCAACTGACTTCATATTGGACTTTGGCCATTTTCACCTTATTATTAAGGGCCCAAGTCTATGCACGTGGGTTTGGGCTTCAAATTAAAATGTATGGACTTCGTTCAAATGATAAAAACCACTAGAATATAAAAAATGTTTAACAATGCAAAAAAAAAATTGTAATTAAGAAATTAGGTTCATCTAACTAATTCTTAATTTGAAATAAAATCCCTGCCTACTAAAACTTTGATTTGTATTTAATTTTGAATCCTAGTTTCTTTTATTTGTAGAGTAATTATAGAGTGAAATTTTGAATCAACCCCCATTTTGTGTGGAAAGTTGAATTAAGATGTATTCCGAATCCGAAAATTGTTGGCTTTGCTTCTGTTCGACTTAAGATTCGAAAAATTCGATTTTGGGTAATAGGGCTCATTATATCCACTAACATCAGATATATCTTCTTGTTATCGATTATCTGATGGTTCTGGAGTTTGTTGCCGATCCTTATATTATAAGGTAGCTGATTTACTTGTTGATTTTAAAACTACACCATAATAATAATAATATCAATAACATAAAATAATTCTGTAAACGAAACGTATTGATAATTTTTATTCTTTTATTGGACGTTATCGATCGAACTTAAAATGAATTAGTTAAAAATCAATACTGTTCTAATAATAATATAAATATATTAATGAATGATTGATTGATTGAATACTTAGTTATTTTGAATCAAAAATGTAAAAAGACTGGACAAATTTCTCGATTTATTTTAATTAGTCTCATTATATCTCATTATTCATAACAAATTTTATTATACATTAGTTTTGCAATATATGTTGTCGTATGCCGTTTAAATGGGACAAAGCGGGGAAAGTTGAAACACTTTACTAATTCTGTTTGTAACTATTGGCATGCCCAAGAAAGATGGGCTCTGAAAAGCTAGCCAAGCCTATGCAAAGTGTGAAACGTCAGTCGAGCGTAACACAATGGGCGAGCGACCAAGTAACAGTGGCCAATTAACAGGCGACCACAAGTTAACGAGCGAGCAGAGACATAATGGGAGCACTATGATGTCGAGAGCAAAAGGATCAAGTGAATATCTTGGGAAAGAACACCCCAAGTCCTCTTGCAGTCTAGCGACCTGGAGACTCAGAGCCGAAGGAGCCAATGGACACCCAAGTGTTCTCACTAGCCTGTGAGCTCAACCACGGCCCTACGCACACCCCTCAACGATTACTGTACAGCCTCACGACCTAAGACACGAACACCAGCGGTTATTGCAAAGGACCAGTATATATGCAATTCTCATGATAACTTGACGAGGGACGATAATCAAACACAGAGTCTTGAAGACTTAAAATTTTGTATTCGGCTTCTCACTTTCTCTCTCTCGCCTTCACCTATTACCTTATAAAGCTATTTTCTTTTTTTTTTTTATATCAGCAGTATTCGTGTCGGACTTATTTTTTACGAGCCCTCTCACGAGGTCCGGAGGTTCTTTGACAAGCCTGCGAGCTTCGGGCCCAGCCTCACTACATCCCCTCTGAACCCGACTTGAGGTCTGCTCCTCTGTCGATCCAATTTCAGTCGAGGCCCAAAGACCGTGGGCGCCTCGTGAGCTTTATTAGCCGTTTCCCATGAACCAATCGTAAATCCAAATAGAATGTACATGATGGGGTTCAAACCAGAAATCATGTCAAAATTCAAAACACTCATCACCCATCTTACGCCATTTGAATGTCTTCGAAAGGATCAATCTCGTTCATTGTACTCAAGTGTCCGGCTTTATCCTGTTCATGTATTTAATCGACAGTGATTTGTTTGAGGTTGGTGTGATTGATGGTCACGGTAATAATCCCAAAATCGATCTCGAATAGTTCGTGACATGATATTTTGTACCTGCTTATCTTTTCGAGCGAACAGTAACAATGAAAAGACGTTGACTTAATCCAACTTTCAAGTATTTTGATTATTCCGTGGTGGCCGCCAGAATGTAGTTGGTCTTATTGTTATGATCTCTTTTTGCTTGGACTTTTTGGTAACGCGTGTTTTGTTCGGTAAAACTCCCCATGTGATAAAAGAATTATTTTTTTATTGATCACCAAATAGAAATTAATAAAAAAAAATGATTGAATGGAGGAATAATCAAGGGCGTATCATGTATGAAGTCAAGTTCACCTACATAGACGTGAAATTAGAGTTTTAATTAGAAATTTGAGACTGGTTCAACATTGGAGTTCTAATGTTATTTTATTGCAAGTAATTCTATTAAACATTTTCTACCCGCAGTTGGATTTATAACTTTTCAAGTCGTCGTCGGAGGGTGAACAAACTTTTTCGATAAATTTATAGTTTGTAGTAATATCTGTATGAAAAATTTATTTAATTTTTGAAATATTTAGACTGATTAAAACAAGCATAAAATGTTTAAATAGCATTGATGATTCATTTGTGGGATTTTATGTTCAAATCACTGCACTCTCGAGTATTTCTCAGGACTTAGTTTTGATGCGCTTGACTTAAGCGATCATCGTTGATTCCAATATCTTATGACGGCCTAAAGGAATATACTGAATTTGGGTGGAACATAATCTTTGAACCGTTCATGTTAAAAAGTGCAATTAAACTAAACTTGGAATCAAATTTTAGAAAGTTTTGCATAATTTTGACACATATTGGACATTGTCTATATAAACTCCAATACCCTCTTCGCATACAAATTATCCATCCCTTGAACAAATTATTCAGAAAACCATCTCGAGGGAGAAAGAAAAATAACAGGCCAAGAGCAGCCATGAAATCCCATGTTGTCTGCGTACCACTCCCAGCTCAAAGCCACATTGGAGGGATGCTAAAGCTAGCCAAGATCCTCCACCACAGGGGCTTCTTCATCACCTTCATCAACACCGAGTTCAACCACCGCCGCCTCCTCCGTTCCGGAGGCCTAACCTCCCTCGAGGGCCTCCCCGACTGGCAGTTCTTCTCGATACCTGATGGCATCCCTCTTTCAGATTCGGAGGCCACTCAGGATATTTCCGCCTTGTTTAACTCCTGTAGGAATTACATAGTCAACCCCTTGTGTGACCTCATCGGGAAGCTTAATGAGGAAGTTCGCCGGAAAAACGGCTCGGATATCCCTCCGATATCTCATATCGTGGCGGATGTCTTCATGGACTTTGCCGCGGCTCCTGCTGCCGAGAAGTTCGGGCTTCCGCTTGTGCATCTGTTCACGATATCGGCTTGCGCGACCATGGCCTTGAAGCATTATCGCTTGTTCATGGAAAAATGCCTTACGCCGTCGAAAGGTGATCTTTGTGAGGATAAGTCCCCGGGCACGAGTTTGCATTGAGATCTTATTAGTTTTCCGGATGATTGATTTATGCAGGGAAATCAGATCCGGTAAAGATCGACAGGTTGAATGGTGTGATTGATTGGATCCCGGGAATGAACAACTTGAGGCCATGCGACATGCCGTACTTATTCGGAGCCACGGACAATAGCGATACCTTACTGAGTTTCATCGTAGATGCGGTGGAGAGGAGTGGAAAAGCCGATGCGACCATTATTAACACTTTCGAGGAGCTGGAGCCAGTCGTCCTCGAGGCACTTTCATCCCTGATCCCAAACATTTACCCGATTGGCCCTTTCCATCTGCTTCTCGAGAAGACACCCCAAGATGAGTCCGTCTCAAAGCTTGCCCTTGGTAACCTCTGGGAGGAGCACGTCGAATGCCTCAAGTGGCTAGACACGAAGGACCCCGGGTCTGTGCTGTACGTGAACTTCGGGAGTATAGTGTTGCTGAACCATGAGCAACTGACCGAGTTTGCCATCGGGCTCGCCCACAGCCAGCGTCCGTTCCTGTGGGTCCTAAGGCCGGACCTCATGAACGGTAATACCGCAATCCTCCCACCGGGGTTCGTCGATGAGACGAAGGAGAGAGGATTCCTGTCGGGTTGGTGCCCACAGGAGAAGGTCCTGAAGCACAGGTCGGTCGGGGGATTCCTGACGCACTGCGGATGGAACTCGGTGCTTGAAAGCCTGAGTGCAGGGGTCCCGATGATATGCTGGCCGAACTTTGTGGACCAGCAGACGAACGCGAGGTACGTCTGTGCCGAGTGGACGGCTGGGCTGGAAGTTGGCGTGGGCGACGTGAGGAGGGACAATGTCGAGAGGGTCGTGTGGGAGTTGTTCGGAGGCGAGAAGGGGAAGGAACTGCAGAGAAGCGCAGCAGAGTTGAAGAGACTTGTAGAGGAGGCGACGACCAACCCGACCGGGTCCGCGGTCAAGAATTTGGACAAGCTGGTTAAGGATGTTCTGTCGACAAGAACGCGAACTTAAGATTCGTTAGAAGGAGGCATTTATCTTTCTAGTTATGGCAGTGATGTTTGTCTTACTAGAAACAAATATTATATTGCTTGTCAAATAAAATTATGGGAAATTATCTACAATAAACCCAAGGAATGTTACTCCGTATTGTTGCTAAAAAATAGAAAACTTGCTAATAACATATGAAGTTTCATTTATTTATCGTCCATAAATCACCACTTTAGCGAGTTTTCATGCTTCAAATTTCTTAATTTTATCATGATCGTCTATAAGTTGCTACTTAAAGTAGCGAATTCCTTAAAAAAAACAAGAGAATTCGTTACTTCAAATAAGCAATTGTTTTATGCCTTATCCATTGATACGAGAATCGTTCTCCATTAATGGATATTAGGCTTCAATATTCCAAAGAGCAACACTTTGAAGCCCAGAGTCGTTTCTTAGCTTCCTCGTATCCAAGTCATCAGTAAGAATTCACACGATTCATTTATTGATATTTGATATTTGATTTTTTATATTTTCTCACGTTTTCGATGGAAGAGATTTTGGAATTATCTAGGTAACTAAAAATTATTTATAAATTCTTCAATTTTTGAGAAGACGCGACTCCTTTTTTGAGAAACAAACCTTTGGGGTGTTGCCAAAAAGAGTTTATTTTATGTCATTCACAAATTATTTATTTATATAGATAAATTTCATTCAAGTAGCTAATATTTTTGTTTAAGAACTTCTAATACTACATTTCATTCAACTTAGTAATTTCTCGTCAAATCACATTAACGTTAATGAAAAGAACATCGAGATATTACGAACTTATCGTTAAAAAAGCTGCGCAACAACAAAAAGTATTGTTGTTTCTTTCTCTTTAGAAATTCCTACGGGTAGATAAAGATAATCAAACGCTTGTAAGAACCAAGCAATGCTAGCAGAAGTAGCAGACCTCGAAGCCAAATGAAAGTACCAACAAAGATCTTGACTGTTAACCAATGTAATCTCTGATGACTACAAAACTAATGAAATATGTCCATCATCGACTCATATCAATGAATAATTGAGTAACAACAATGATTAATTCTTCACATTATTCCTTAGTAAATACAATGAAACAACTTAATGTTACAGCATACACACTTTCAACAAGCATAAAATTCGCAATCGAACGATGACCACTCACTAAAACAAGCATATGGTTGGCCGCCTCCTCTATGACTTTAAATAGACACTGTAATGTAGTTTGCATCTTCCATTTCAAAATGCACATACCGACTCAAAGTAAATACTACGATCCAAAACATTACTAGTAAATGATTTCGACGCCCCCAAAAGAAGATTTCAGACCTATTATGAGATGGCTTCGGGCTCCTCCTGACGGAAGACAAGGTTGAGACCTATTGAGACGGCTTCGACGGAAGAGAGGGGCAACGATAAACCTACGAGAAGGCTTTGGGACTGACGGAAGAGAAGGGCAGTGGCCGGAAACCTGTCGTCGGAGAAACTAAAAGCATAAAAGTGAGAGAGAGAGAGAGAGAGCGGGGGCAAATGAAACTATATTTAAAGCCACAAATGCGGCGATCAAACTTCCTCCGAATGAACCAAATCCAGACGACAATCCCACTGTTTGACACTCTGATTTACCTAGACACAAACAAATAAACAAATACGCCACCCTAGGGACATGACCATTGAGGATAGTTCTCTTTTACGGTCAGAAAAGATACTATTTTGGCTTTTAGGGTAATAAGTTTATATATTCCCCTTTAAGGCTCTTTCCCTTATTTTTTCCTTTTTTTTTAAATTTTTTAGCTAAGCTCAAAATTTTTAAAAGGTTTCAATTAGGTCCCTTAAATGGCTGGAAAAGAAAAATCTTCAGGAAAATCTTCTCGGACTCTGTCACGATTGGAGTTCGTCACATAATCTAGAATGGCTCCCTATTGAATTAGTAAAAGTATGAATGACATCTTAATACAATTAACTATTCAAGGGAGTACTGAAGATCTTGAGTGTCGAAACTATCTTGCTCAAGAAGTAGACTCTATTGTAAACAAGATGCAATATTCTAGTGAGCATGAAAGAAGATTAAAAAGGCCTGATACAGACACGACTTCCGGAGTGGAGAGTACCTCAGGAAAACCAGTTGAAAAATTGAAACTGGGAGGAAGAAATTCCAAACAAGATCAAGGCAAGAGCGTGAATGAGATGTATAAGGAATCAGTTGTTCCTTACATCTTATACCCACGAAAGCGAGATGCAAATTTGAACTCCCAGAGTGGGGAGTTGGCAAAAGACTTAAGGAAAGCCTTAGGTCTGGTAGAAGAAACTCCAGTTCATTTAGATAATAGAACGTTTAATGAACTGATTACTACGAAAAGGGAGATGTACAGGCCGGATTATCTCCACAGAACAAAATCGGAATTTATTCCAAGGGATAATGTCCTAAAGCCAATAATTACTCCTGGTACTTTTCTAGACATCGCTTTTGAAAAGCATGTATCCGAGATGATAGATGAGTGGCTATCACTGATTCGAATGACTGAGATGGCAGGGTGGTGGCTTATGCCTCCAGACAGCTGAAGGTACATGAACA
Source organism: Melastoma dodecandrum (assembly GCA_029817715.1). Lineage (NCBI taxonomy): Eukaryota > Viridiplantae > Streptophyta > Magnoliopsida > Myrtales > Melastomataceae > Melastoma > Melastoma dodecandrum. Next base: position 647,720 of record JARUPY010000537.1, on the reverse strand, counting down.
GAACTACCCCACTCATGATTTGGAATTGGCCGCAATAGTCATCGCTTTGAAAATATGGCGCCACTACCTGTATAGTGAGACTTTCGAAATATTCACCGACCATAAAAGCCTAAAGTATCTGTTTCTAAGGATGAGCTAAACATGAGGCAAAGGCGGTGGATGGAACTGTTAAAGGATTATGATTGTACGATTTCTTACCACCCAGGTAGGGCCAATGTAGTGGCCGATGCTCTTAGTCGAAAGACTGCCTCGCTAGCTAGCATCGAGATAGAGGAATGGCGATTGCTCAAGCAAGTAAATGAGATCTGTATTAGAGTGGGTTTCGGCGATAATGATGCCATGCGCGCAACCATGATTATCGGATCAGAACTGATTGATCAGATTCGTGAGGCTCAGTATCAGGATCAGTACTTGACAGAAATACGATCCAGGTTGCGTGATCAGACAGATGACGAGTTCAGCGTATCTGATGATGGCCTGTTGCGTTTCTAAGGTCGTATTTGCATTCCTGCTCAGGAGGATCTTCATACCCTAATCATGGATGAAGCGCACCAGAGTGCTTACAGTATCCATCCCGGAGTCACGAAGATGTATCAAAATCTACAGAAACAATATTGGTGGTCAGGAATGAAACGAGATGTGGCTCAGTACGTGAGTCGCTGCTTGACTTGTCAGAGAGTCAAGATTGAGCACCAGCGACTGAGGGGGAGACCTACAGCCGCTGCCGATTCCTCAGTGGAAATGGGACGAAATCGCCATGGATTTTGTAACAAACCTACCCAGGAGTTCTCGTGGATTCGAGTCAGTGTGTGTGATAGTGGACAGGTTAACCAAGTCCGCCCACTTTATCCCGATCAGTCTGACCTACTCGTTCATCAAACTGGCCAAGCTGTATGTGAAAGAGATCATACGCCTTCACGGAGTACCCAGCGTGATCGTATCTGACAATGGTCGATGGGTACGAGATTGATGGGTATGAGATTGAATATGAGCACGAATTTTCATCCTCAGTCTGATGGTTAGACAGAGCGAGTCATCCAGATACTCAAGGACATGTTGAGAGCTTGTGCCTTGGACATGGAGAGTTCTTGGGTTGAACAACTACCTTTGGTGGAGTTCTCATACAATAACAGTTACCAGTAGAGCATTCGGCTGGCACTGTTTGAGGCTCCGTATGGTCGCATATGTAGGGCTCCATTATGTTGGAATGAGGGTGGAACATGCAGAACTAGGTCCCGATATGGTACGAGAGGCCACGGAGGCGATTAGACTCATCCAGGATCGTCTCCACACTGCTCAGAGCAGACAAAAAAGTTATGCAGACAGGCGGCGCAGGCCTCTTGAATTTGAGGTGGGAGACTTTGTATTATTAAAAGTCTCTCTTACGAAAATGAACCTCAGATTCGGATTAAAAGGGAAATTGAGCCCGAGGTTCATTAGACCATATGAGATACTGGAGAGGATCGGTAATGTGGCTTACAGACTAGCCTTACCACCTAGGTTATATGATATCTACAACGTCTTCCACGTGTCTATACTAAGGAAGTACGTTCCAGATCCTCGACATGTACTGCATGATGAGCAGATTGAGGTTGTGGATAGGATGGAGAAACAACTTCGTCGTAGAGTAGTTGCTATGGTACGGGTACGCTGTAGGCATGGTCAGATTGAGGAGACAGAGTCCCGCATGAGAGAGTTGTACTCGTACTTGTTTGAGTGAAATGTTGTAATAAGAAATTTTGATGACGAAATTTAAATTACGGGGGGTGAATTGTAACGACCCGAAAATTTGATGTCTATTATAAAAATATATACGGTTGATGGTAATAGTAACTAAATAATAATCGAACGGTTGAGTGGATTAAAATCCGACGTGGCACGAGAGTTTAATATTCTCGTAGTTGACTGATGTTACTGGCAAATATTATCGAGACGTCGAATTCGATTTCGTGTGACACCTGGACCTAAACGGAATCATATTCGAGTAACGATGAGGTTCGTATAACGTCGTGGGTTTTAACTGGAACAAAATCATAATTAGTATATAACTTATGAGGAGTGGGTTTACGGGTTAAAAATGTTTTACGGATGAGAAATCATCAAATTACGTAAACCCACGTCTTATTTGTCAACTGGATAATTGGCGGATTTGGAGAATCGGGGAAATCACTTCTAGACCTCACAAGTATTTGGAGGATTTGGAGGTCGTACCAGCCATCTTTCCTTTCGTTCATAAGTATTTTCTGATGGTATAACACTTATTAGTGGTGTGCGAGGAATCCATGTGCCAGGGGCAATGATCAGGTCGCATCCCCTTTAACTCAGCAGGACACTGCAAAATTCCTTTGCTTACAAGTTGCTTGAACAGCATGTTGACTATGAGCATCTCACCGATCTCAGGCGATTGATCTTTCCCTTCCTGCATTACCAAGGGAGAAGTTGTTAGACAATTAACGTCAAAAGTATTCACATCGATTAAATCATCAAAAGGATGACTCTGTTAACGTCTGATCCTGTGAATCTGGGAAGCATAGCTCCTTAGACTCAATAAGGTCATGCCCCAAGTTTCTAAACGTGATGCAGTCCTTGGTAGTATCGGTGAAAGACCCATGCCATTTACAGAAGTTCCTCGACTTTTCTCTATCAGTACGAGGAACTCTATGGCCTGATTCCAGTGGAATCCGACCGTTTTGAAGTATTAACTCAAAGATCTCGTCCTCTTTCGACTCATCAAAGGAGTATTTTCTCTCTTCCTGAGTTTTAGGAGATGCTTTGGCTCGAAAGTTCTTTTTTGCTAATTTGTCACATGTCAGAGGCCTTCACATACTCCGCGACGTCTATGTCTACGACTGGTTCAGCCTGATAAGATACCAAAGGTCTCGCTATCACAAACTCCCTTTCGCTTGAGTTTTCTCCCTAAGGAGATTCTCGTTACCGAATAGCCCTTCTCTTCTCCCTCCGGCTTCTTTCTCAAGCGAAGAAGGAAGGAATCCTGGGCGATAGCAATAAGCTCAGCCTCAGACGCGGAAGGTTTACACCTCAGTATTGCCTTCCTCAATTTATTCAGAAATACAACAACGGGTTCACCTGGCTGCAGTTTCATATGAGTAAGGTCTTCTAGGGTCATAGCTGGATCAGTCTGGGCGAATGCCAACGTGAACTGGACTTGCATGTCCTCCCAGTTTCTCACTGAAGTATGGGGAATGTTTATATACCACGTGAAAGCAGCTCCTGCAAGAGAGCTTGGAAGCAGACGTAGTTTCCAAAAAGCATTCATGGCAGCTTCCCGAGCTTGGTAGGTGAAACGGGCAATGTGTTCAGCAGGCGAAATCCCTTCTTCGCCAGAAAAGCGGGCGAATTCAGTAATGCAGTATCCCTTTAGAAAAGGGTAGTCCTGATCGATGTTTTCAGGATAAGGGGCCCGATAGAGCTGAATCTCATTTGTGTCATCTGTCCCATGGATCGCCGTTCGATTAATTGCGTAACATAGTCTCTGATCTCAGGCGAAAGCTCTGGCGGTGGGATGATTTCGGGCACTGTTGTTTCCCTCCTTCGTGCTGGCTGGGGAATATACTCATAATGTCTTTGATCCTCTACAGAGCGAACAAACTTGCTCTCTGCGGGCTTGACGAATTCTTCCCTTCTCAGGAACGGAGGTTGGTATGCTGTATGATGGACTTGTTGCACTACCCTCTTACCCTCGTTTATCACAAGTGGCGGGTTATTGTACATTGTCATCCCGGGACAAATGAAGGTAGGGACATCCTCAGTGTCAACTTTCATTTTTCCTTCAGTGATTACCGCTATGTGCGAATAGTAATCATGCTAATGCCTGGTCGGTGACTCGCCTCTATTGTCTGCGGGGCAGCCTGATGGTACCCTTGACATAGTCCCGAGGTTTTAAAAAAGAGCCTCCATCTTGAAGTTGATTGTCTCCTTAAAGGCATCATGTTTCCGGTCGATGGCGCCGACCTTTTCCATTAAGAGTTGGAGAGTACTCATGATGGCCGATAACTCTTCAGCCAAGACTGGGTTTGAGCTACGTCCATCGCTGCTCTTTTCTCCATCGGAGTTGTTACCTCCGGGATTGTTTGAGACAAGACCAGATCGAGTCGTTGGCATCGTGTTAGCCTAGTTGCTCCCACTGTGGTCGCCAAATGCGTGTTCTCTCAGGAAGTGACCGTGGATAAGCCCGATCCAAACATGTCGGAAATCTCTGGCACTACGGACAACTGGTTCCCGGAGGATTCGTTGAATGTGTTGTTGCCGTATGAAATGAAAGTAAAGAAGAGGAGAAGACAATGGAAGGGCAGCCTTAAGCGAAAACACTTACGAATGCCATCAACGATGCCTTCGAAAGTGAGCAGGAATGCAGGAGCGCAAACAGAGCTTGAACGCTGGAATGCATGAAAAGATAAATTGACAATATATTCCGTCTGTAGAGAGGTGTTGATGTATATGTGTACAATGCCTAAGAACAACTATTTATACTAAGCTAAACCTACGTATATACGGTAATGTAATATTGCACATATATTACAATTCCTTTGTTGCCAGTAGCCATGGAGTATCTCCTTCCCATATGAGTAAACTTCGTAACAATCTCCTTACGGATCCCGAGATCTCCTTCCCATTGGCCTTCGCCGTAGAGTTTCCTCGCTCGTCCAATCAAACTGTCGCTTGTCGCTTCGCCGACCTGTTGTCGCCAGTCGCCTGGTAATCCCGTTTCTTGGTGATCCCTTCGCCTAGCAAGCGTTCGCCTGATGTGTATCCGTGATCACCTTCTTCCTAGATTTTTCCTTCCTTGGGCCTGTGTTCTGGACCGTCGATCCACAGATTGGGCTGAAATCTGTGGCCCAGAATTTCTGTTGCTAATCAGTATACATAATTATGTGAGTAAGTGGAGTTATTTCGTATTTGTGCTGTAAACGCTTGGCTGCCAAAGCGGCTCATTTCAAGTGACATGCGTGGTGCTTCATAGGCACGTGCAGCCGGGTGAGTTACTTTAAATATGTGCTCTAGTTGTTTGGCCACCAAAGTAGCTTGGCCAGACTGACAACTGAAGTTTTTTAATAATCGTACGTGTACTCAATGAGTGAGAAATCTCATAGTTGTACTTTGATTGCTTGGCCGTCAAAGTATAACTATGAGATTTCCATGAGATTTCATTAATCTTATTGAGGTGTGTTAGGAGACTTGAAAATACCAATGTGGGTACCTTTATGCTCAAAGGTGTTTGGTTTCCTGTATTTGGTGCGTTTTGAGTGTTTCCGCGAGGTCTGTTACGTGTTATGAACTCTAAATAAAGTGGAGTTGTGATATTGTGTTGATGGCCACGTGCGAACACCAAGCTTAATACTTTCATCTGCCAATAGATGTTGGCAGCTCGGATGGCCGAGCACATGCTGTCCATGGCCGACGGTCCGAGCTTCAGACTGCTACTAGTCCCTTGAAAATCATCTAGGGTATCACAGAACTTGTGGAATAACATCTCTGCACATTCGAAATATTGAATTGTGGAATAATTTCTCGTGGGCCTCGCTATGGATGCATATATATTAGATCTGGGCCGTCTTAATTCGGCCGGTTATTATAATATAAAAATTTATTTCGAAATAATGTTAAGTGCGAAAGTATTCACGAAAGGGTACAATAATTTTTTAAATTTGTCAAATATTGTATATAATTTGGTTTTTTAACACCGGCTCTATATAAATCAAACTCTTTATTTTTAACATCAACGAATCATTATTCGACAAATTTTGAAAGTTGTTGTTTTGGAAAAATATTGTCATTTGATTTCTTATTTTGGAATTTAGCTTATCTTGGAATTTAACATCTCTGCACATTCGAAGTTTCGAACATACAACGGAAGAAAAGATAGAAAGAGAGGCAGAAGAGCAGTGGCCGACCCCACCAACCGCACTATCTCCACTCCCCATCTTTTGCCATGGCTGAAGCAGATCGACCCCGACTGCCAATCCCTCGGCAGCAGCTCCTCCTCGATGACGAGGAGGCACACCGCCCTTGGTGCGCTGAGGGACGCAAGGGCAATGATTGAGGCTGCAGAGGCGGAAATGGCCATGGAGAGGGACGCTGTGAGGGCGGAAACAGACAGGCGGCAGGCTGCTGTAGAGGTGGAGACGGCTCGCCTCGCGGACGAGGCACTGCAGAAGATCTCTGGGAAGAGCACCGGGAGGAAGAGGAAGAGGGCAGGAGAGGTGGCCCAGGAGGAGGTCTCTCTAGTGAGGTAAAATTTTATGCATACACATATGAATAGAGTTTTCATAAACTAAGGCTTCGATAAATAGTGAGATGGTTAACTGGGTGAAAATTGCAGGGAAGGAGTTCTGTTGCTGGGCTTACTACATTGCAACCTGTTCCTACAAGTCTAGGATTGTACGAGAGCATCCTGGGCGGTGCTCTGCTTGCTCGCCTATGCGTGTTATCAGGCAGGTTAAACTGGCGAGATCGACTTTTACAGCTAAACTGAGACCAGGTAACAAGCCTGGTCATTAAATTCTAGAAGATTTTGGTAGTGTCAACTTTGGCTGGTTGAGATCGATCCATTTCGAGTATCTTACTATCGAAGATCATGCATTTCGAAAGAGCATTTGAGTTCCAATTTGATTTCGTAGAGAGCCCACACAGACTGCAGCTAGTCAAAAGAAGCAACTTACCCACGGCAAAATTAAGAAGATGATGTAGCCGCGCCATTCACGGGTAGAGTGTTCCTTTATCCGAAAAAGTCGAGCCTCAAATGATTCATTCGAGTGGAGTGGATGAGAGCCTCCCACGGTGAGTATGTTCCATTTATTGGAGGTGTGGTCTTGGCGAGTGCTTGACTGCGTCGGATGCTGGGCCAACAAACTGAATGGGACCTGCCAGGGCAACGTGAAATGCAGAAGGCGGTTAGAGAAGGGGGACAGACAATGGGAGCACCGATCGGAGCAAGTCAATCGTACGATGCAATGTCGTAAACTTCATGTCCTTCACAACATACACCCATCTGAGACACTATATGGTGTGTAGTAAGTAACTTCACAAGACTCTCTTAACAATGAACAATATGAATGGGGAAACTTTCTGAGAATGACCCCGACGACTTACCGCATTTTCTGGTCCCGTGAAACACGACTGGAAAACGATTTGCTATATAATATTTATCCAATTCAATTGATATTATTCCGTGTGTAACACCGATCATTTCATGGATTCCCCAAAATCCCACGTTGTGATTGTTGTGTTCAGTTTTCTGTTTTTCCTCCGGTCTTCGTTGGTGCAGGGAGCACCAGGCAGCAACGGAACAGATCGTGCTGCGTTGCTCGAGTTCAGGAGCCGAATCTCCGATGACCCCGACCAGATCTTTAGCTCGTGGAACGACTCTGTCGACTTCTGTCGTTGGCCGGTCATCACTTGCGGCCGTCGTCATCCACACGTCACCCGCATAGCGCTTCCGAACTTGGGGCTCGGGGGGTCGTCGTCACCGTACATCGGTAATCTCAGCTTCCTCAGAACAATAAACATCGGAAACAACAGCTTCACTGGCGAGATCCCACCTGAAATCGGCAACCTGCACAGGTTGAGGGTGTTGTTCCTCGATAATAACTCCTTCACCGGCCAGCTCCCAGAGAATATCTCGGCCTGCACAAACCTTAGAGGGATCTGGCTGGCAAATAGCGCCCTTGTTGGAGAAATACCCCGTGGACTAGCCGCTTTGTTGGAGCTTCGCAGCTTCTATATCTTCAACAACAATTTCAGTGGGAAGTTTCCGGATTTCTTCAGCAACTTGTCGTCTTTGGTGATCATTGACGGAACATACAACGCTTTCAGGGGATCCATCCCAGCATCTCTCGGGCAATTGCAGAAATCGCGGTGGCTTCAACTTGGATGGTACTACTTTACGGGTATCATACCCTCCTCCATTTATAACATAACCTCTATGGCCCATATAAACTTTGCAGTCAACCGACTCGAGGGCAGTCTGCCGCAGGATCTCGGAATCACACTTCCTAATCTTCAGATGCTCAATTTAGCTGATAATCTTTTGACCGGCCTAATTCCTCCTTCAATAGGGAATGCAACTAGTCTGCTGAGGCTGTCAATGGCCGCTAACAACTTCAGTGGTTCAGTGCCAGATCTCGGTCGTCTAAATCAGTTGCAGTGGTTGACTATTACTCTTAACCAATTGGGTAGCGGCAAGCAAGGGGACTTGAAATTTGTCGAGTCGCTCAACTCCACCGAGCTAAGGCTTCTGGCGTTCCATGCCAATAATTTCGGGGGCACATTACCTCAGTCTATTGGGAACTTATCATTCAATTTGAATGTATTGTCTGTCGCCCTTAATCGACTGACTGGAAATATCCCTTCTAGCATCGGAAATCTCCGCAACCTGGAAATGCTAATAATAGGCTGGAACCCATTTACCGGTATCCTCCCCGGTGAAGTCAGCAAGCTTCACAAGTTGAAGTACCTTCAAGCACAGTATTGTGGATTCTCCGGGGAAATCCCATCTTCCCTCGGAAATTTGACAATGTTGACGGCACTTTCATTGGCAGGAAATGAATTGGGAGGGAGAATCCCATCAAGCCTCGGACAATGCCAAAGCTTGCTTGGGATGGATCTCTCTCGCAACAACCTGAGTGGATCTATACGCTCACAAGTCCTCAGTATATCTTCCTTAGCGGTTTACCTGGATTTGTCGCAGAATAAACTCACCGGTACCCTACCGGATGAAATCGGTGTTCTAAACAACCTCGGGAGATTGTATTTGCAGGATAACAGATTGTCTGGACAAGTCCCGGACACCCTCGGACAGTGCACTAGCTTGGAGGAATTGTACATGGGAAATAATCTGTTCAAAGGCGACATCTCTCCATTTCTACGTCCATTGAGAGGACTTCAATATGTGGACTTGTCCCGGGATAACTTCTCCGGTGAGATTCCGAAATTCCTAATAGATATTCTTAACCTGTCTTTCAACATGTTCGAGGGAGAAGTCCCGAATCAAGGAGTCTTCTTAAACATCACGGGAATCTCGGTCATGGGAAACGACAGACTTTGCGGTGGTACTTAGGCTCTAAACTTACCAAAATGTCCTAATCCTATATTGAACCGCAAGAGAAGCTTATCATTTGCAAAGATCGTAGCGACAGCCTGTGCGATTGGGTTCTTGTTTGTTGTACTATCGTTGCTGGCATTATACATCTTCATGAAGAGAAACAGAACAAGAAGGCTGAAGCCACAATCCGAGTTCGTGAAAGGAGGCCCTTTTCCGCAACTCTCCTATGAAGATATACTTAGAGCGACCAGAGGATTCGACCTAAACAACTTGATCGGTGTTGGCAATTTCGGTTCCGTGTACAGAGGCATCCTTAGAGATGGCGATCAAATTGTAGCCATGAAGGTTCTCGACCTAAAAAATCTAGCAGCTTCGAGATCCTTTGTGGCAGAGTGTGAAGCATTAAGGAATAGTAGACACCGAAATCTCGTAAAGATTTTCACAGCCTGCTCAACCATTGACTTTCAAGGTAACGACTTGAAGGTCCTTGTATATGAGTACCTGGAAAATGGAAACCTGGACAAATGGCTGCATCCCGAAATTGTGGCCGGGGGAGGGGAACATATGTTAAACATAATCCAAAGGCTGAAAATCGCCATTGATATTACTTGTGCGATGGAGTATTTCCATCACGAGTGTGAGACGCCAGTGATTCACTGTGATATTAAGCTGAGCAACATTCTGTTGGATGCGGAGATGACAGCACATGTTGGTGATTTTGGCCTCTCTAGGATTTTTTATGGTACCGATGTCGTTCGGCAAGTAAGCTCAGTGGGGGTGAGAGGGACAATCGGCTACAGCCCCTCAGTGAGTAAATTTAGTGCAGATATGCTTTGGGAACTATTTTTATGGTGCCTTGTAATATAGGTCGGTAAATGTGCAGAGTATGGGATGGGAAGCCAGGTGACGAGGGAGGGCGATGTTTACAGCTATGGGATCCTTTTGCTGGAGATGTTCACAGGGAAGAGGCCAACGGACGAGATGTTCGAGGACGCTTGGAACATTCGTAGCTATTGCGAAGGGGCACTGCCAGAAAGGATAACAGAAGTAGCAGATCCCAGTCTATTTTCAAATGAGAAGGGAGACAGGTCGAGCGCAAGTTCTCTGAGGAGGGTGAAAGAATGCCTGAGGAAGCTGTTTGAAGTTGGGATCGGGTGTTCCCGGGAGTCACCTGGAGACAGGATGGACATCCGCGAGGCCTCAGCGAAGCTCCGCTCCATTGAGGCCTTGGCTCACTGAAGTTTTGAATACTTGACAGATAATCCGAGCAGGGTCGTGCCAATCATAAAAGTTATTAGTTTCATGTTACAGTGGATGATCATATCTACTTTCTATTTGGGTGCTTTATTTCAACATCAATAAATCAAAATCCCAAAACTACTTTCGGGGGGGTTTTTCAGGGTAAATAACAATCGGTCTGTTTTTAGTCTCATCCCGAGAACTTGTCCACAAGCTGCCGTATCGAACACGCTCAATTCTTTTTTTTTTTTTTCCTTTTAAAAGTCCCAAGTCAAGTCAGTCAACTCCATCAATTTCGGACGTTGACTTACCTACTACTACAAAAGACGACTACTAATTTCCCTACTCTATATAATTTAAGTGATTAGGAGTTCAGATTAGCCTAAAAAAATTGTGTATACAAAATATACTTATATAGTCATACTTTTTCAGTTTAACATTAAAAAAGAAAGATGTTTACATATTACTTTATCAGACATTTAAATAGAAACTCCAGTCTAAAAGAGTATGGTAAAATCAAAATTTGTTCCACTAGTTTCTTTTTTCCTTATAATTTTGAGCAAACAAGTACATATATAAGTCTTTTGTCATGTTAAAATTTAGAAACCATTTGCTTATATGTCGAGTCGAAAGTCACCACATTTTTAAAACTTTCATAATTCCAAACCAACGTCTTGTAGTTATCGGTAACAGTATGCTCTGTCCACTAACGCCGTGTCTGGATTTGTAAGAATAAAAAGGAAAAGAAAGGAAAAGTAATGGGAAAAGGAGAAAGTTTTGAATGTTACGAGGAAAGATTTTTGGAAAACGTGTTTTCCATTCTTTTCTTTTCCTTTTCTCTCCCATACACAGCGTAAACATAGGGAGGGATTATCTTTATTAGGTTATAATTTTTCATTAAACATAAATTAATAAAAATTAAAATTATTTTAGAAGTCGCTGCAAATGACATGCAATACTACACAAATCTAATTTGTCAAATGGATTTGTCGCAACAGGGTGTATATTGCGATAGGAGTACAAAGTTAATTTGTATTTTCATGAAACATTTAACATCAAAACAATCATAAATCCATTACTGAGATGAACACAATCATGTGCAAATACAAATAGTGTAAATATATTATTTTAGTAAGAATATTTAAAAAAACATTTTTATTGATCAATATTTAATATTCTATTGATAATTTAATGAATATAAACAGTCGTGGTATTTGGTCCAGATGAGAAACGTCAACGGAGACACCATCTCCCAAATCCTTTGAGCTCAAGAAATTATTATATAATACAATTCGTACAATCAATGTTTAATAGAAGGTATCTTAATTAAATATAGAGTTTTCATGTACACAAGAGAAATTTGCATGGGTTGTTTGATTTGACTATAAATTTTCACGAAAACTATTTTTTTAAATGTCAAATTATCAAATATATCATGAATTTTGAAATTTTATTTTCGATTTAGTTTGAAAAATAGTCCGAAATCCCAATATTGAGACGTTATCTCAATTATATACTCTGTTAGCCTTCCCTGTTAAAGAAGGCTTACTAGCGTAGTGTCAGCGCCACGTTTAATCTTGATCAATTATCAAATATATGTTAAAATTTCTCAACTTTTTCCGATTTAATCTTCATGTAACCTAACGTCAATACGTTATTTTAAAATTACTTTTCATTAACACAACCCCTAATGGGGTCTGACTTGGTACTAATGTGTACCTTAGTTGCCATTCAATGCTATTTAGATCCAATGTCAGTTGATTTTCCTCAAATCGCACCGGGCTAAAAGTAATCAGCAAACTCTAACTCACAACTGTCCTTTGCCACCCAGGCACGACCCTAAGCCACTCCCCGACCGCAGCCTCCATCCTCGCCCCGAGCCTCGATCCCAATCCCAATTATTAACTGTGCAATGCAACCTGTTTCATATTGTGTAGGAGTCTTACAACCTCTTATTATGGTAAATAGTGTTTGCATCTCCAATCGTTTTTTTGAAAGTTTGGTTACATTCTTTTGCTCTCATGGCTCTGGCATCTTCATAATCGCGTCTATCTTTCATGGTTCTGGCTCTGTCAAATACTTTTCTCAAGTCATCAATATGATCTTGCCTTTGTTTGGACTTAACAACCAAATCATCCACGTAACCTCTACGTTTTTATGTAGCATATCATCGAAGGTGCGTTGCATTGCTCTTTGATAAGTCGCTCTTACATTCTTCGGCCCAAAAGACATCACCTTATAACAGTATATTCTTTTTTGTGTACGAAAATCTGTCATTTCTTCATCCTTCGGATCCATTCGAATTTGGTTATATCCTGACGATCCATACATAAAACTGAGGGCTTCATAGCCAGTGGTAGTGTCTACCATTATCTCAGTGATCGAAAGAGGAAAATCATCCTTCGGGCATTCATTGTTGAGGTCGCAAAAGTTAAAACAAATGCAAAGTTGACCGTTCTTTTTCTTGATGGGTACTATATTTGTGATCCACGTTAGGTACTCCACCTCCCGAATGAATCCAGCTTCGATAAGTTTATTGACTTCGGCTTCTACAAGGAGAATCAACTCCAGGTGAAAACGCCGTTGAGCTTGCCTTATAGGGCGAACCCCATGCTTCACAGCTAACTTGTGAACTGCAATCTTTGGGTCGAGGCCGGGCATTTCTTTGTAGCTCCACACAAAGACGATCTTTCTATTCCTTTAACGATGGACATACAACTCCTTTTCTTCAGAGGTTAAACTCGCATTGAGGAAAGTAGGACGATGATCTCCTTCTTCTCCAAGAATGCCTGAGGAAGCTGTTTGAAGTTGGGATCGGGTGTTCCCGGGAGTCACCCGGAGACAGGATAGACATCCGCGAGGCCACAGCGAAGCTCCGCTCCATTGAAGCCTTGGTTCACTGAAGTTTTTAATACTTCACAGATAATCCGAGCAGGGTTGTGCCAATCATAAAAGTTTTTAGTTTCTTGTTGTTACAGTGGATGATGATATCTACTTTCTATTTGGGTGCTTTATTTCAACATCAATAAATCAAAATCCCAAAACTACTTTCGGGGGGGTTTTTCAGGGTAAATAACAATCAGTGCGGTCCACAAGCTGCCGGATCGAACCCGCTCAATTCTTTTTAGTCCCAAGTCAAGTCAGTCAACTCCATCAATTTCGGAGGTTGACTTACCTATGACTACAAAACACAACTACCAATTTCCCTGCTAACTGACAGATTAGTCCAAATGATAAAAGAGTTCAGATTAGCCTAAAGAAGTTTTGTATACAAAATTTACTCTAAGCAGTCATACCTTTTAGAAGGCTCACTCATCGTAATTAGGTGTTCTATCGGATCGATCCACTCCGACATTGGGCGGGCAACCAAAAAACATGCTTCTCCACCCAATTTTTTCAGTTTAACATTAAAAAAGAAAGATGTTTACATATTACTTTATCAGACATTTAAATAGAAACTCCAGTCTAAAAGAGTATGGTAAAATCAAAATTTGTTCCACTAGTTTCTTTTTTCCTTATAATTTTGAGCAAACAAGTACATATATAAGTCTTTTGTCATGTTAAAATTTAGAAACCATTTGCTTATATGTCGAGTCGAAAGTCACCACCCCGTTCACACCTTATTCAACAAGTGAGAAATATTTACTTTGTTTAAAAAAATATTAAATTTCAAAAAAAATTCATAATTCCAAATAAACAACTTCTAATAACCGGTAAAAGTATGCCCGGTCCACTAAACATTGGGTAAGAGAGGGATTATCTTTATTAGGTTATAGTTTTTTATTAAACATAAATTAATAAAATTTAAATTAATTTATAAGTCGCTGCAAATGACATGCAATACTACACAAATCTAATTTGTCAAATGGATTTGTCGCAATAGGGTGTGTATTGCGATAGGAGTATCATTTCTCTAAATAAAATTTTCAATTATGCAAAATAAGTTTATAGATATTTGATTTATGATTACTTAATAAAATTTAAAATTATTTTTTAAATATGTTTATAAAATTCTACATAATTTTAATAATTTTTTTGTGACAGTATTGGAATCCAGTTTTGTTTCTCAAGGAATATATAATGATATCATGACAAATGCTTAAAAAAAAAGATTAAATGTTATTAGCATTTTTTTCTCACAACAAAGTTAATTTGTATTTTCATGAAACATTTAACATCAAAACAATCATAAATCCATTACTGAGATGAACACAATCATGTGCAAATACAAATAGTGTAAATATATTATTTTAGTAAGAATATTTAAAAAATAAAACATTTTTGATAATATAATGAATATCAACACTTGTGGTATTTGATCCAGATGAGAAACGTCAAGGGAGACACCATCTCCCAAGTCCTTTGACCTCAAGAAATTTGCATGGGCCGTTTGATTGGACTAAAAATTTTCACGAAAACTGTTTTTTTTTTGAAAATTTTCACCACCCTTTCCTGTTAACAGAGGCCAACTAGCACAGTGTCAGCGCCACGTTTAATCTTGATCAAATTATCAAATATATGCTAAATTTTCTTCATTTTTTTTCCGATTTACCCTAACATTTGAAATTATCTTCATGTAACCTAACGTCAATACGTTATTTTAAAATTACTTTTCATTAACACAACCCCTAATGGGGTCTGACTTGGTACTAATGTGTACCTTAGTTGCCATTCAATGCTATTTAGATCCAATGTCAATTAATTTTCCTCAAATTGCACCCAGGCTAAAATCAATCAACAAACTCTAACTCACAATTGTCCCTTCCAACCCAGCCACGACCCTAAGCCTCCCCCTGACCCCAGCTTCCATCCTCGCCCCGAGCCTCGATCCCAATCCCAATTATTAACTGTGCAATGCAACCTGTTTCATATTGTGTAGGAGTCTTACAACCTCTTATTATGGTAAATAGTGTTTGCATCTCCAATCGTTTTTTTGAAAGTTTGGTTACATTCTTTTGCTCTTATTCTACTCATTTCTTCATGTTCCTATTTGGTTGGGGTTAGGGTCTGGGAGGGGCTTAGGGTCGAGGATAGGGTGGGAAGGGGTGGGGTGGTTAGAGCTTATTGATTGATTTTAGTCTGTGTGTGATTTGAGGGAACCTAATTGGCCTTTGAATTAGAACAGCGTTAAGCAGCATCTAAGGTACACATTAGAGCCAAATCGAACGTTGTTAAGGGTTCAGTCTAACGAATTTTAATTTTGAGATAACGTAATAATAATGGTATGTTACACGAAGATATTTTCCAATTGTTAGGATAAATCAAAAAATAAGTGAGAAAGTTTATGATATATTTGACGGTGTTAGTTGCCATGTCGGCGCCACATAGGCCTCTATTAGGGGGGATAACTAATAAAAAAATTGAAAACTATAAATTCAGAAAATTTTCATTAACTAAAGAAGCTTTTAATTTCTTCATTTTAATGTTATCATACTTTGGATAAAATATCATAAATTTCATATAAAATATCAATATATAAAAACCCGTCTATAGATTTTCACAATATTTATGTATAAAAAATGCAAATTCTTGATTGCTTTTAAAATTTCCAAATAAATCATTGCTTAATCATTTTTTTCTTAAATAATTAAGTAAAATGAAAAATATTTTCTCTTTCATAATAGTTGTCCATGGTAGTAAAGAATTATTGGCAAATGGGTAATCTTGATGTGACAAGTTGAAAGAGACAATGCTAATATTTTCCTCGGCTTAATGCTTCATATATGTCTCTCTTCAACGTGTCCACATAACACACCTTACATCATGTGAGCATAAAAATCTCACGGTCTGTATATAGACCAAAAACGTATAAATTGTGGTATTAAAAATATGAGCGGGTTCAATTTCTAGTCAGTGACAAAGCACAGAGTCCTATGATTCTATACTTGTAAGATATCAAATTATGGAAGGGTTGATGCTCTAGCGAATATCCGCTAGAGCTCCAGGGAGATATATTGATGAAGATGCTGGGGATGTAGAGCTTGGTCTAACGATTCTTCAGGAGTGGCGAAGATTATCAGGGCTGTAGAAGCTTGATCTGGATATGTGCGAAGAACACTAGGGCTACTGAAGGTTGATCTAGAGTCTTCAGGAGATACGAAGTTCACCAGGGTTATAGAAGCTAGATCTAGAAAGTCTTCTAGGGATGACAAAGAACACCAGCGCTGTTGTAAAAGCTTGATCTGGAGTCTTCAGGAGTGACGCTTGATCGGAGTCTTCTAAAGATGGACTAAAAACACCAAGGCTTGTTGAAGAAGCTTGATCTTGATCTTGAAAGCTTGATATTGAAGAAGCTTGATCTTGAAAACTGAGAGCTTGATCTTGATCTTGAAAGCTTCACTATCGACGGAGCTCCTCACTCTTCAAGTAATCGGGCTTTGGGCATGAACTGGCAGAGCTTTGATATCTTGATGAAGTCGTGGGGGCCTTTGGACGTGATCTGGTAGAGCTTCAATATCTTGATGAAGTTGTCGGGGCCTTTGGGCGTGATCTGGCAGAGCTTCGATATCTTGATGATGTCATCGGCGCCTCCGGGTGTGATCCGATTGAGCTTCGGGGCGAGTTGCAGGGACATTCGCAGATGAACCCGCAAGAGGGGCCTTCATCGCCGCACCACCCACCAAGGGGCCTTTGCCGCACCACCCATAGAAGGGTCTTCAAAAAATAACTAGAATCTCTTTATAACCCAATGGGGCTTAAGAGAATAAGAAAGAAAAGAGAATTTTATGTATGAGAGGTGTCCTCAAAAGGAATGAGGGATGTCTTATTTATAGGTGTAGATGGCCCCTTAGATGCCTTCTCTTTCCGATATGGGACAAATATGAATTGGGGATTGGGCTTGTGACTCACTTAGCCTTCGATCTATTAAGGCCCTGCATATAAAATATTTAGCCCATCATATGATTTGGGCTTAGTGATTGACATTTGCAAAATTTTAGTGTTTACAAACGCCCCCACTTTAATTCATGTCTCGCATGCTTATATATGGCAGAGAGACAAGAATTAAAGTATTGAAGCGATGCACATATATCTCATTCGACTACATGAAGATTGAGTCATTCAGAGTTTATACTCGTGTGTAAAGGAGTATTATATGAAGATAGAATCGTTCACAGTTTATACTCGTGTGGACAAGGAGTATTATATGAAGATTATTTTGGTCACACAGTTTATACTCGTGTGGGAAGGAGTATCGCATTTTATTTAATCGTTCACAGTTTATACTCATGCGGGCCAAGAGTATTACATGCTTTTTTTTAAAATATTTTTTCTTTTTTTTTCTTTTTTTTTGGTGTCGTGCAGTTTAGGCTCATGCGACATGGAGCATCATTCTTCATGCATAATACCGCTACAGGAACTTCCCATTGATTAGCCCGACTCGTACTCCATCTTCATCGTACAAGCGCCCTAGTGCAAGCTTCTTGGACGACATATGAGCCATCCCATTTCGAAGTGAAGTTGCTTCCAGTCTTGTGTGTTGTGATTATAGGTCTTCTCACCGTAAGTACGAGATAACCAACTTGGAAAGAGTGATGACGAACTTTCTTATTAAAAGACTTGGACATCCTTTGTTGGTAGCACTCGATTGCTGTTGTGCTTCTAGTCGCTTTTCAACCTGAACTACCAATTCCTGTAATCGCAGTCGTGCATTATCTTCTTGACAAAGTCCCTCTTGTACAGCTACTCGTAGCGACGGTATTTGTCGTTCAAGTGGGAGGACCGCCTCAACACCATAGACCAATGAGTATGACATTATTTGGTTGCGGTTCTATATGTCGTTCGATACGCCCATGGAGCTTCTCCAACTCGTTCGTGCCAATCTTTTCTGGCTTTATCGACCACCTTTTTGAGGAGGTTACATAGCGTCTTATTGAATACCTCTGCCAATCTGTTTGCAACCACATAATACATGGAGGAGTTATATTGGTTGACCCAAATTGCTCGCAGAATTTATCCATGGCCTTATTAGAAAAGTTTCAGCCATTATCGGTGATGACATAGCGAGGCACACCATAACGAAAGCTGATATTATTCTTGATGAAGGCGATAATCGTTTCTTTCTTCACTTCCCGAAATGGTGCGGCTTCGGCCCATTTTTGAAAAATAGTCAGTTGCTGCCAAGATATATGAATGGCCCCTTGATGATTTAGGCATGACAGGGCCTACAACGTCTAGCCCCCACGTTTCAAATGACCAAGATGCTAGATTTGGATGAAGAGGCTCGGGCGATTGATGGATGAAGGCATGAAACTGACAAGCTTGGCATCTCTTGGCATACTCCATGCAGTCCTTTACCATTGTCGGCCAGTAATAACCCATTCTCTTCAATTGAAAATGAAGTTTGGGTCTAGAGTGATGAGCTCCACATATTCTAGAATGCGCTTCTTCTATTGCTTTGGTGGCTTCTTCTTCTCCAAGACACCATAAGAACACTCCTTCGAATGATTTTTGATAAAGAGTATTCTTGAACTATATGAGCCGAGGTGCTCGTCTCCTAACATCTACCAGGCAACTTTCCGCGCTTAAAAAAGTCAATGAGTGGTTGTCTCCAGTCTTGGTCTTACACAATATAGACTGAGATAATATTGACTTCCTCTTCATCAAAGGATGGAGGATTCACCCAAGCTTGACATAGTCAAATGCTAACTTACTTGTTCACCGAAGTGAGTGCAGAAGCGAGGTTCGCTAAGGCATCAACTAGCGTATTTTCCCTCCTTGGTATATGCTTATGATAAAATCCTAGAACCATCCCGCGAGTTTAACTGCATAGTCATGACAAGGCAAAAGCTCTGGCTTGCGAACTTTATATGTAGATAGAAGTTTATTGATCTCAAGCTTGGAGTCTTCATATACCCTTAAACTATGCACTTTGTTATCATGGCCATATCAAGCCATAATATGAGGGCTTGGTATTCAGCCATGTTGTTTGAGTATAATTGTGTAAGGGTGTATGCATATGGGATGATATCTCCATCAGATATGACGAAGACAACTCCAGCTCCTGCACCTCTTTGGGTAGCCGATCCATCAAAGAACATCTTTCATGGATGGGAAAAATCTACCAACATCACCTCCTCGTCAGGTAATTCCTCAAAAATTTTCCAGTCATTTGATATATGATGATCTGCTAAGAAATATGCCAAGGGTTGTCCTTTAACTGCTTTTTGAGGCACATACGAAATCTCGTATTCCTTGAGCATGAGTGCCCATTTCGCTAGACGACCAAACAGTATTGGCTTTGACATGATGTACTTGAGAGGATCTGCGTGTGATATGAGGCGAAACACAATATGCCTGCAAATAATCTCGCAATTTTGTATAGCGAACATTAGTGCGAAGCATGTCTTCCCATTTGGAGAATAATTTAGCTCTACACTAGTTGAAGTTCTACTCAGGTACTATAGAGCGTTCTCTTTTCTACCATCATTCTCTTGGGTTAACAAGATTCCTAACGAAGCTTCTTGTGCTGCTATATACAATATGAGTGGTTTACCTTGGATTGCTGCAATTAAGATTGCCGGCTTTGATAAATATGCCTTTATACTATTAAAGGCATTCTTACATGTTTCATCCCACTCGAAAGGGGTATCTTTCTTCAGTAGCCGATGGAAAGGATGACATCGTCCCGCCAAATTCGATATAAATCTCTGGATATGTGAGAGCTTCCCTTGAAGGCCCTTCAGCTCGTGTATATTTCATGGCTCTGGCATCTTCATAATCGCGTCTATCTTTGATTGGTCGACCTCTATGCCTCGATGCCGAACGATAAATCCAAGAAATTTGCCTGAAGTGACCCCCAATGCATACTTCATGGGATTCATTTTCAGTTTATATTTACGTAGTTTGTCAAATACTTTTCTCAAGTCATCAATATGATCATACCTTCGTTTGGACTTGACAACCAAATCATCCACCTAACCTCTACGTTTTTATGTAGCATATCATCAAAGGTGCATTGCATTGCTCTTTGATAAGTCGCTCATGCATTCTTCAATCCAAAAGATATCACCTTATAACATTATATTCTTTTTGATGTACGAAAAAATGTCATTTCTTCATCCTTCGGATCCATTCAAATTTAGTTATATTCTGATGATCCATCCATAAAATTGAGGGCTTCATAGCCAGTGGTAATGTCTACCATTATCTAAGTGATCGAAAGAGATAAACTATCCTTCAGGCATGCAATGTTGAGGTCGCGAAAGTCAACACAAACGCGAAGTTGACCGTTCTTTTGCTTGACGGGTACAATATTTATGATCAACGTTAGGTACTTCATCTCCCGAATGAATTCAGCTTTGATAAGTTTATTGACTTCGGCTTCTACAAAGGGAGTCAACTCCGGGTGAAATCGCCGTTGAGCTTGCTTTATAGGACGAACCCCATGCTTCACAGCTAACTTGTGAACTGCACTCTTTGGGTCGAGGCTGGGCATGTCTTTGTAGCTCCGCACAAAGACATCTTTATATTGCTTTAACAATTGGACATACAGCTCATTTTCCTCAGAGGTTAAACTTGCATTGTGGAAAGTAGGACGATGATCCCCTTCTTCTCCAAGGTCAACTTCCTTCACTTCATCGAAAGTGGACTTCTTCTCATCATCTTCTTTGTGAGATGCGTCTTCATCGGCCTCGAAATTGTGACATGATAAGAAGCGACATCATCTTCAACGTTATCTTGAGATAGCTGCTCATTGCCATTTGTAGATGCCCATGTCTTCGTGGTCATTTTTTATGCCTCTCTAATAGTCACTTCCACATCGGTTTGACGCTTCATCCTGAAAGGAATTTTGCTACGGAGATCATTCATGCCTTCAATTATGACTGGGACGTCTTTTCTGTGGTCCACTCTTTTCCATATCATTCGACTTGTTGGAGGTTGGCCTAACCTTATCGTGCAGGTCTCCGAGCATCAGTCTTTTCCTCTAGAGCACCAAGTCTATTAAATACCAATCTTCGCTCGGGCGGGGCTCCAAGTCGATCTAATATGAAATTCTTGCAAGTACTTTGGCAGTTTCATCAATGGTTTTGATGTATTGGGTGATAATCGGGCTTAGGAGTAACATACCCAAGACCCAATTTTGACTTTTGTCCATCACCTCCTGGATTAACTTCTTTTTGGGACGTCACCGAGCGTCGTGTAGCCTGCTGCAGAAAGTAATCTGAAAGCATTTGGATCAAACCCTTTGGTGGGATGTTCGTGGGGGCCAATGTTGAGAGCTTTGTCACTGACCATTCGAGTTCTTTCTACAGTATCACTTTGTCACTAGCCAATCTCTTTATAACCCAATGGGGCTTAAGAGAATAAGAGAGAAGAGAGAATTTTTGTATGAGAGGTGTCTTCAAAAGGAATGAGGGAGGTCTTATTTATAAGTGTAGATGGCCCCCTAGATGCCTTCTCCTTTCGATGTGGGACAAACAATAGGAATTAGGGTTTGGGCTTGTGACGCACTTGGGCTTTCATCTATTAAGGCCCTCCATATAAAATATTTTGCTTATCATATGATTTGGGCTTAGTGATAGACATTTGCAAAATTTTAATGTCTACACATCATATTTACATTCCATACACCACATTATAATATGTACATCCTTTGCCCACTCACTTCCACATCCTCCTCCAAAATGTGCCGCGGATTAGCTACACAATTCCTCAATATCAACACGTGGAAAGGACTATGTACATGAGACATCCTCGGTGGTAGCACTAAATGATACATTGCCTTCTCGACACGCTCAAGTACTTAATACGATCCAGTGTAACTCGAACCCAACTTTCCCCTCTTCTCAAATCATTCCACGGATTTTATCAGCGATATCTTAAGAAAAACACAATCATCGACCTCAAACTCGAAGGGCCTCAAAGAAATGAGGCCAGTCGTGAGCTGCAATTGCCTTACCCTGCCTGTAGACTTCGCATGTAAGCGAAACACAGGGACTCCAAGAGATAAAGTGCCTCTCCCTTGTTCTCTCATTTACCCATCGGGCTTTCCATTAAATTTGTTGGAAAAGTCATCTAATAGCATAAAACAACTGATGCATTCATTATACATGACTGCTACCTTTGACGGTACAGTAGTAAGTCGAGTCCTTGTAGACAACGGAGCTACTATAAACGTGCTCCCTTGTAGAATGCTTGGATATAAGCCTTGTGACTTGGTTAAAACCAGTGTCACAGTAAGTGGTTTTAATGGCAGGAAATCCGAATGCCTAGGGGTTTTCTCAGTGCACCTTGAGGTGGGTCGCCAGGAAAGGGAAACCGCCTTTTCGTGATAGACATAATTCCCACTATTAACGCGTTATTAGGCCGCGACTGGCTCCATAAAGCTGTCGTCATCCCTTCTACATTGCATAGAGAGTTGCTGCTTTGGGTTGACTCTGAGATTGAAATTATCAAAACTGATGAATATTCCTATTGTGACAAGGGTATCTTGCATGCAGAGACAAGCAAGACTGTCAAGGACCTCACACTGGATCAACACTGTAAGGTTGGCGACCCTACCGTAGGAGCCCTTGGCGAGCCATCCGGAAAGTTCGATTACATCGTCTACTACGGGACATCGCACCCTAAGCCGGATGTAAGGCCGATCGTTCTAACTGGATGGGGAGATGAGCTGTATGACCAAGAAATAGAGGAAGTTCTCCAAGAAGTTAACTCGGGGGAGAACCCTGGGGCGACTGACAAGGCAAAAGAAGGAGGAGTAGCAAAGGACCAGCACAATGGTACTGCGGAGTTGGAGCCCGATAGACTCATCACGGAAGGGACCTAGGGACCAGAATGAAAGAGTAACCGAAGCAGTCGTCGATGTCCTTCAATGACTTCAGGTCTACCAAGGAAATCGCTGCTGTAAACAACCCGTCTCTTGGTTTTCAATAAACTTAGAAGCGCTTAGAGCGCTTAATGCTTGTAATAAGCCCGTGCCTACTGACTTAGGCGGTTCAGAGGAACGTGAGTCTTTGATGACACTATGCGACCTATTGGTCAGCATTAACCTAGGAAGTGAGTCATCCCCTAGAGTTCTTTTCACTAGTTCTTCTGTAAATAAAGAACTTTTCAATGCAATTGGAGGAGTACTTGAGGAATTCAAAGACTGTTTCGCCTGGGATTACATTGAGATGCCAGGGTTGGACCGTATACTTGTAGAACACACCCTTCCTGTAAAAAAGGATTTTAAGCCGGTGAAGCAAGCGCCCAGGCGCATGACTACTGAAGTCACGCAACTAGTCTTTGAAGAAGTTAAAAAACTTTTTTGAGCAGGTTATATTAGGACCTCGCGCTATACAGAATGGATTTCCAGTATAGTTCATGTCCTTAAAAAGAATGGTAAGATCAGTATAGACTTTAGAGATCTTAATCGCGCCACTCCAAAGGATGAATATCCTATGCCAATCGCAGACGATCTTGTAGACAAGATAGTAGGGCATCGGATTATGTCCTTTATGGATGAGTTTTCTGGTTACAACCAAATCTTCATCGTAGAGGAAGACATACATAAAACTGCATTTAGATGTCCCTTAGGGATTTTCGAGTGGGTAGTAATGCCATTCGGTTTGAAGAATGCTGGTGCTACTTATTAGCGAGCAATGAACACTATATTTGATGCCTCTCTTGGAAAAACGGTAGAAGTATACATCGATGATATAATAGTTAAGTCGACAAGAGAAGATGTCCATGTATATCATCTCAGAAATGCTTTCAGGAGGTTGGTAATCTCCATCGGAGAGATAAAGACGAACTGGGAGACCCGTCACGTGACTCCCCGTCAGAAAGGAAATATCTTCCAAGGTCAGACTCATGGGTCCCTCAGGGAAGTAAAAGCAGTTAACTGAGTCGTTCCAGAAAGGAAGAAGGCTCACACATACCCGGGGGTCGCAGCACGTCCTAGCGATCGACAGTCGAACAAATGACCACTGCCATAAATCTTCAGCTTGTGCTCCAGTTTCGCGAGCCAAGTGTCGAACCCCTTGTGCAATGTCGGCTTATCTACAGATGGAAAGCAAAGGAAACCGCTTTTCTTCTCCCAGTTCAGAGGATCTATAAAGTTCTCACGACATATAGGGATGGGAGTCTCTGTGAGCAGATATTCATGGGGGCCGTCTCAAGGAAAAGAGAAGGGGCAAGAATAGGACCCAATGTTAACCAACTCTTGCTCGATGGAACCACGCCACAAGGACCGGCGCGGTGGGCATGCCATTGAAAGGAAGAAAGCTTGGACATCTTCGAGAAACTAGGGTTTCTTGAAAAGCAATAGAAAGGATTCTTTTTAGAAAATCTAGAGAAAAGAAGGCGAAAAGTACAAAGGGGTTCTTTAAATGCAGTGAAAATGAATTTTTTGTCAGTGCGGAAGACGAAGGGCTGTCTTGTGACACAAGTTGCTCAGGCGACAGTAGTCCCCTTAGCAAAAAAGGATAGTTTATGTTAATCCTATAGAAAATCTTGGACCTAATTTTGACAAAGCCCACAAAAACCCACAGCCAAGTTAAATATATTAGGTTGCGCCTGCGAGAGGAAGTCTACAGAGGCAGAGTAGTAAGCTTGTAATCAAGGGCCTGCGCCTGGAGCGCAAAGTCTACAGGCCTGCGCCTGGGACACAAAATCTACAGGCTTGCGCCTGGAACATCAAGTCTACAGGCTTGCGCCTGGTACACGAAGTCTACATGCTGACGCCTATAGAGGATATTAAGTCTACAGGCCTGCGCCTGTAAGAGACACGTGTCAAAAGAAAACGGTTCCATGGGCCCGAGATAATTGGGACTTGTTACCCACGCATAACACTAGCCCACGTCTTAAAGATAATCAATTAAACCCGAAGTCAGAGGAGCTGATCCATGATCAAATAAGTGGGAATCAGTTAGTTCCAAGATTTTTGGGGTGAGTTCGGTCTGGAAGAT
Source organism: Melastoma dodecandrum (assembly GCA_029817715.1). Classification (NCBI taxonomy): domain Eukaryota; kingdom Viridiplantae; phylum Streptophyta; class Magnoliopsida; order Myrtales; family Melastomataceae; genus Melastoma; species Melastoma dodecandrum. The sequence continues at coordinate 622,529 of JARUPY010000537.1, read as the reverse complement.
CTTCAGAAGCTCGTAACAGACCGAATATAAAACGGAGGAGATCTCCCTAAGAGAAAATCACGATTAAATTAGCCAACAGAAGCTCATCTTGCTTGTCACCCCTTAGCGTAGTTGTTAGGATTCCCCGACTTGGGCGAGACCCTTTAGGTTTCATTGGTCTTCACTTGCACCATCAGAGTGAGCAACCGTAGCTCTAGTAACAACCCTCCGCCTTCACTTCCACCATCAAAGTGAGCAACCGTAGCTCTGGTAACAACCCTCCACCTTTGACTCCAATGCCAGGACGAGCCACCGTAGTCCCGATACGCACCTCCGCCTTCGACACACACTTCCCCCTAGGTGAACCACCACAACCTTAGCATCCACGTCCGCCTCAGCACCCGACCGTACCTAGTCCATCAAGCCCAGCAGCTAAGTCCTACCACCCGAGGAGCGTAGGCCTGCAGCATTCCACCATCAAGTCTACGACAATGCTCCAAGTCTACGGAGCACTGTAGTTAGTCTACGTCTTTACCAACGTCCTTATTCTACTTTTATGGCTGTATGCGTTCTTTACTTCTTGTAAAAACTGTTTGTATTTAATCAAATTCTTCAATTACTTACTGGCGACCACATCTACAAAATCCCTGTGAGTCTCATTGTCAAATATTTCCGACGTGATCCGTTTCCTACTCGAACAGTATTTCTTCAAACCGTGCCACCAAAAATTTGTTTTCAACCTATGGTACATCTTTGTGGCACTCGATTGCACGCTATGTGTAATCTTATGTGCTTCATCAAATATTCGAAACCTCAACTCCTTTGACACCGGAACACACCCTTTCTTTGTAAACAATCAATCGTGCCACCGAAATCTCGAAGTCTTTGTATTAACCGCCATCAATCCTCGACTTAACCGATTTCAAATACTCATCTTGGTCTTGTCCCTTCTTTATTACAGCTATCATCCCCTCTTCTACTCCCCAAGTTGGGCGTCAAGCTCACTCACCGTCTCACACAACCTCCATTCCTCAACCATCAAACTCACCATCAAACAACTCTTCTTAATTAAGGTATCAATAATCACATTGGCTTTCCTTGGGTGGTACAATATTGTACAATCATAATCTTTTGCTAATTTCGTCCATCACGATGTCATATATTAACCTCATTTTGAGCAAACTAATATTTGGGACTCTTATGATTCGTGAATATGTCTGATGTCTCACCGTAAAGTTAATGCCTCCATATCTTCAGTGCAAATACCATTGCAACCATTTATAGGTCGTGCCTCAGGTAATTCCTCTCATGAGGCTTCAGTTGTCTTAGTGCATATGCCATGATTCTTCTTTTTTTTTTTGTATGAGCATGCCATCAAGCCCGTGGCACAATACATCACAATAAACCGTGTATCCCCGCATTCATTCGGGATGACTAGTATCAGAGAACTTATCAACCTCCATTTCAACTCAACAAAACTCTTTTCAATGCCTCAGTCCATGCATAAGTTGCGGCATTTCCTCTGTCAACTTGGTCCGGTTTCGCAATGATAAAAAATCCATCTGCAAATCAACGTCTAGCGAGTTCAAGAAAACTTTGCACCTCCATCACATTCCTAGGTTGCAGACATCTTGCTACCACTTTGATTTTTGACGGCTCCACTTCTACTACCTTAGCTGAGACAACCAAGACTCGTACTTGGTCAGCTTTTCATACAACTCGTCCTCTTTCAAAATCTCCTCTACACTCGCCGAATACACCAAGATACCATCAATGATTACAATCAGTACAAACTGATCAAAGTATGGTCATTACATTCGATTCATCAAGTCCATAATAACAGCCGACTCATACGTTATCCCAAAGGACAACCAAAATCTCGTAATGTTCACGCCTTGTCCGAAACCCTGTTTTCTTCTCGTTCTCATCCCTCACCCAAACTTGATGATAACCGGACTATAAGGCGAGCTTAGAATACACCGCCGGATGCAAACACGCAATTATGATGTAAATTTTATGTATCCCTATTGAATTATCCGAAGAAGTTTTAAATTGTGAACTATTGAGGAAAAATATATTTATAAAAAAAAAAAATTTCAAACATATAATATAGTAAGGAAATCAAGTAATTATTGGATATGTAATTGGAATTAGTTCCATGATCTTTGAAATTGAAGCACGGTTCCGAGCCTGTTTACTTATTAAAATTAAAACTTAAAAAAATAAAGAAGATTAAAAACTTAATGAAATATATATTATTAATAAGATAAACGTAAAAGTCTTTTATCATGTTTTATACTCGGCCTATTTTTCTTTTTAATAAGTCCAAAAAAAAAAAAAATAAAGTGTCTGTCTAATTTTATTCCCGTAGACTCCCAAGTCATCACCCAGAACGCGACAAAGTCTTGAAAATCTGACTAATTTTGGGTGAATATAAGACGAGTGAAACATAACTCACACTCGTCATTTCTTGTGGATTCGCTACTCTTCTGCTGTGTCATCACGTCCACTTTTCTGTTTTCGCTTTCGGGTTCTTCGGGGCAGGGAGTGATCAAGAGCAACGAAACCGACCGTGCCACATTGCTCGAGTTCAGGAAGCGGGTCTACGGGGACCTTGATGGGATTTTAAGCTCATGAAACGACACCGTCGAATTCTGTCACTGGCCGGGGATCACCTGCGGCCGTCGTCACTCGTGTGTGACCAAATTAGAGCTTCCGTACTCGGGACTCGTGGGGTCATTGCCACCGTCCATTGGGAATCTCAGCTTCCATAGGGTAATAGAGATCAACAACAACGGCTTTACCGGCGAGATCCCACCTGAAATAGGTAACCTGCGTCGGTTGTCAGTGTTGCTCCTGGATAATAACTCGTTTTCTGGTCAGCTCCGGGAACATCTCTGGCTGCACAAACCTAAGAGATATAGTGCTGGGAAACAGCATGCTTGTTGGAGAGATACCTTGTGGACTAGCCGCTTTGTCGGAGCTTCGGTACTTCCAAATCAGCAACACAATTTCAGAGGGAAGTTCCCTGATTTCTTCAGCAACTTCTCGTCTCTGGTAATCCTTGGCGCCTGGAGCAACAATTTCTGGGGAACCATCCCTTCCTCTCTTGGACAACTGAATAAACTGCGTTGGCTTGCCCTCGGAGTTAACTACTGGCTCCATACCCTCCTCGATTTTCAACATAACCTCACTTGAATACATAGCTTTTTCGATCAACCAACTCGAGGGCGGTCTCCCTCCGGATCTCTGGATCACTCTTCCTAATCTCCTTCACCTCAGTTTATGTTATAATCATTTGACCGGACTTATCCCTCCTTTCATAGCCAATGCAACTAAATTTCTGAGCATGCAGATGCCATTAACAATTTCAGTGGCCAGGCGCCCCTTCTCAACAGCCTAAATCGGCTGCAGGTGTTGAGTATTTCTTATAATCAATTGGGCACCGGCGCATCGGGCGACTTGACGTTCATAGACTCGCTCAACTCCAGTGATCTGTGGCTTACTGCATTCAATGAGAACAATTTTGTCATGAAATATGAATATTCTGTCATTTGAGTCGAATCGACTAACTGGAACCATCCCTTGGAGCATCGAAAATCTCCGCAACCTAGAAACTCTATTTATGGGCTGGAACCGATTTACTGGTAACCTCCCTTGGGAAATCGGTAGGCTCCACAAGTTGAAGAGTCTTCAAGCGCCGTACAGCAGATTCCTGGGGGAAATCCCATCTTCCCTTGGTAATTTGACAATGTTGACGGTGTTGTCATTGGCAGGAAACACTTTAGGAGGGAGCATTACGACGAGCCTTGGGAAATGCCAAGACTTGATCAAGTTGGATCTGTCTCGAAACAATCTTAGCGGCGCCATCCCCTCGCAAGTCCTCAGTATATCTTCCTTGTCGGATTTCCTGGATTTGTCACAGAATAAACTGATTGGAATCCTGCCAGATGCAATTGGCGACCTCAACAACTTGGGGAGATTGTATTTGCAGGAGAACAGATTGTCAGGACAAGTACCGGAAAGCCTCGGTCATTGCACTAGCTTGGAGGAATTGTACATGGGGAATAATCTATTTGAAGGCAACATCTCAACATTTCTGAGGCCTTCGCAAGTGACCCAATACATAGACCTGTCACGAAATAACTTATCCGGCGAGATTCCGAAATTTCTGGAAAATTTTCAGCTTATATATCTTAACCTGTCTTTCAACCATTTCCAGGGAGAAGTTCCGAATCAAGGAGTCTTCCTGAACTAGACTTACCGAGCTGTCCTACACGCAAATTGAACGGCAGGAGAAAAATATCGTTGAAGGTGATCATTACGACCTCCATCGGGATTGCTTTCTTGTTGGTTGTGTTTCTATTGCTGGTGATATATATGTGCAAGAAGAGAAAAAGGAGAAGAGACGTAAAGCTGCAGTCCAGGATGGTGACAGGAGGTCCTTTTCCGCAAGTTTCATATGAAAGACATAGTAAGGGCAACCGAAAGGGCTCAACCAAAACAACCTAATCGGTGCTGGAAGCTTCGGATCTGTGTACAAAGGGATCCTCGGAGAACTTCATCATATAGTAGCCATCAGGGTTTTCAATCTAACAAACCGAGCATCGTCAAGAGGCTTTATGGCAGAGTGTGAGGCATTAAGGAACATCAGACTCCGGAATCTCATTAAGATTTTCACTACTTGCTCGACCATTGACTTCCAAGGTAACGAATTTATGGCCCTTATGTATGAGCACATGGAAAATGGAAGCTTGGATGATTGGATTCATCCTAAAGTTGTACCCGGGGATTGCACCGGAAGTTAACTTTCATCCAAAGGCTGAGTATTGCCATTGATATTGCTTGTGCGATAGAATATCTCACCATGAGTGTGAGACATCAATTATTCACTGTGATCTGAAGCCCAGCAATATTTAATTGGATGCCGAGATGACGGCACATGTTGGTGATTTTGGCCTCACAAGGATTTTATCCACCTCCGAAGTCGTTTCACAAGTAAGTTCAGTGGGGGTCAGAGGAACCATTGGCTACAGCCCTCCAGGTGCGTTGATTCTGTGTAAATGTACTTATAGATTTAGTTCGCTTGTGTTAGTATAAAATTGTGATAATGGCAATCGCACATAGTACGGTATAGGATGCCAAGTGTCGAGGGAAGGCGACATCTACAGTTACGGAATCCTACTATTGGAGATGTTCACGACAAATAGACCGACTGACGACATGTTCGAAAAATGCTTGGAACATTCGAAGCTACTGCGAAGCCGCATTGCCGGAAAGAGCCACAGAAATTTCAGACCCTTCTCTGTTTACAGATGAGTTGGGCAGGGGATCGAGCATCCGTGCTCCAAGGAGGTTGAAAGAATGCCTGGCGAAGGTGTTTGAAGTTGGGATTGGGTGTTGCCGAGAGTCACCGGGAGAAAGGATGGATATCCACGAGGCGCGGTGTAACTCCGCTCCATCAAAGATTTGGCTTGCTGAAGCTCTGAATCTGAATAAGCAGGAAAATATTCTGGTAGAATGTTGTGTTGCAGTCATCCTCCGGACAGAGAGATGAATAGAGCGGACAGACACCATTCAAGTTGGAACATACACTCACATTGGGGCATGTAGATGATATTTGTTGGAATTCGATGGGTTTTCTACTCACACAGCGGAACTAAATTTTAAAACTTAAAGCACTCGAAAATTTGTAATTAGAATAAATCACCTCAAATAAAATACATGTAGGAGATACCTTTCTCTTATTCGAATATGAATGCAATGGGAGAAAAAGACAAAAAATTACTGTGAGAAAACCAAAGAATGCCTTAATATTGTCTAACATTTTTTCAATAGTAGTTGAGTTTCAACGTCTCATAATAGTAACCCCACAATAGAGTCATCACTGACATTCATCAATTTTACAGATTCTTAATAGCATCAATAATTACAGTCAAACTTCGACTTCTAACTTACTTATTTAAGCATTAAAATCCGATAATAAAAAACACATGAAATGTTTCGATATTATTACCATTTTTTAACTTTTTTAGTCTGTTTGGATTTCCTATGGTAAAATCCAAGATTAGTCAAAATCAATATAGAAACAAAAGTTAGTGACAAAATCGTATAACAAACTAAATTTTAACAAAACAAAAAGTTCGTAATAGTTTTTGATATTATCGTCTATTTTACCAAAGAAAAATAAATACTCAAGTTTGAGGGCAAGGTTTGAGACGAATCAGGGAAAACCGCAAAGGAGGAGGACGGTGATCCTAAAAATGTTGCTTTGGGAAGATGCAATGCAAAAACTATATCAGAAGATATTTGCTTCGCTAGAGATGTATATCATGTCCAGGATTAATATCTTACAAAAATTTAACAGCATTCCAATGGCGAAAGAAAGGATTAAAGAGAAGCGCGAGATGGATTGAGCCATATTTGACCTTAGTGGCATAGAGGAAGAGTGTCTGTCTTAATGCCATACAGTCAGGTCGACATTCTTGAGTCGATATTGAACAAAAAAACTATAGAAATCAGCCCGAGAATGTCAATGAGGTTGAATGCATAGCATTAAGGCACTCCTACTCTATGACGCTCCAATTAATATGGTTAAATCTACCTTGCACTTCTCTTTAAGCCACACTTACGCCACTGAAAATACTGTTAAATATAGATATCTTAATTTAAAAGTTAGATTGCCCACGTGGCTAAGACTTAAGAGAATATTTTGTGGGATCAAAATATGATTATTTGACTTTAAAATATTCGTAAATAAAAATGAAAAATACAAGTTCGAAATCAAATCCCCAAAAAAAATATTGTTTAAACTAATAATTTCAAGAAAATGGAAAAACAATAAATAAAATTAGAAAATAAAGTAAAATAGTAGTAGGAACGGATAAAAATTAGCTATGAAATAATAACAATTTCATTTTTTTTAAAATAATTAAAATCAAAGTGATTATATTCTCACTGAAATGTTTTTGACCAAATTAGGCGTAGACACATATTCAATCTTCTTAATACTAATTTATAATAGTTTTTATTCTTAATACTAATTTATAATAGTTTTTATTCTTAATACTAATTTATAATACTTTTGATTCTTAATACTAATTTATAATACTTTTATTCATTGTTTAATATTAGAGTGCATCACCTTGGAAGAATTTGCTACCAATTTCACTAATATAAGTTGTTCCATTGGAAATTTTCTTTGATAATTATTTTAAAAATATCATATATTTTATGTTTTTACTTGAAAATTTACTATTTAGTTTTGTATTTCATAAATTTTATGTAAAGGGAGTTAAAAATAAAGTGATACCAATGATCATGGACCAACCAAAACAAAAAAGAATACTGAGGGGGATTATACTGAAATAACACCACCAGAAGACTTAGGAAAAGAATTTCATGATTGAGTTGTCGAAGTACCTCTTTCTCTTTAATCCACAGCGACGTTAACTTTCGATATCTTGCAGGGTCTCGTACTCCTCGCGGGTTGCCTCGGGGTTTTCTTCGTTGCGGTCTTTCTCCTCACGTTCGTCGGCAGGTTCGTAGTTGGCGCTCTCAAACTGGATAGGAGGAGATTGACCTGCGAGATGTTGTCTCTTATATGAGATTTTCTCCTCTTCTTATTGATTTATTGGTAAACCAATTATAATTTTAGAGAGATTTCTTCTTCTTCAAATTCTATTATTATTATTATTATTATTATTATTATTATTATTATTATTATTATTATTATTATTATTATTATTATTTTCAATGATCAGAATCTCCTCCACTTTTAACCCTTTTCCTTATATTTTTCTACCATCCCAACTTCAGAATCACAAAACATACGATAAAATTTCATTTATTTTGGAAAATTTTTACTTCCATAAAATAATGTTCATCTTTCCAAATCATTAATTAATTGCTTCATTCCAAAATCGGCGATATTTTTCCACCTTTCTTTCCTTTTATCGTATTGAGGTGTAAATTATAATGTTGTTTACCATAGATAACGAGTAAACCATGCCTTCATATGTTCACAAAATAAAAATATTAATTAGTAAAAAAAAGAAACTTTTAGCCCTGAATTCTTCTATCGTTTCAGTTATCCGTTAAAGTCTTAGAGCACTAATTGACCATAATTAAGAGTAATTGAGCATATTTTTCAAATTTCATAGATCTTCAATATTAAAAAGGTTTTAACTGGTCGAAATGTTGCAGTCTGTTTGACTTGAGGTTTGTGCTGCAGACCAAATGTATTTCATTAATGAGCAGACTTGTTGCTCATTGAGAAATGCATTCCACAATGTGGACGAAATAACAACAACATCCACAGCAACAAATTCACACTGATCTCCGCGTGTTTGAGAGTTCCTATCCTCGTGTCATTTCGTTAGTCATCCGCTGTTTCTACCTTGAAGGAAGTTGGGAGGATTAATTTCAAGGGAGCTCAAAGTTTATCCAAAAAAAATCGTAGGAAGTCAAAATTTACTATTTGCTAGAGAATGAGTTCGATTCAAGCTAACTCATCTATTTCGATGAGATTTCTTTTTTCTAGAAGAAAACACCTCAAAAGAAAGAAAATGAGTGCTAAAAAGTTTTATCTATTAAATTGAAATTAATTTTGTCAGGAGTATTTTAGAGATATTAAATATTCTAAATTAACATTTATGATTTCCAAATTCTTAATAAGTATCGTCATAACATTACGTCATTTTTACAATAACATTGCTAAAATAAGCTTGAATTTATTTTAATTTTATTTCATGAAATTCTACCCATAGTAATTCATAATTATGGACCTCCGGAATTTCTACACATAAACTTTCATGTTATGGCTACACATTTTGAGTTTCTACGCATTTTAGAATTATGGATAAAATTCTACCCGTTAATTATAATCCTACACATTAACGACATAATTTTATTTGGAGAATTTAGGAAAGAGGGGAATAAATGAGGCAAAATATTTATCGAAATTTATCATAGGAAAAAACAGAAACATGTGACAAAAGTTTGAAAACAACGTCAGTTTACATTCTTATGCTTGAAGTTGTTCAAACGGAAAATACATAGCCTTCACTTAAAAATTCGTGTTTTAGAAATGGACAAATCGGAGATTTATTATTCTTTGTTGGAATTTTCTTGCCGTGATGAACCCGGTCAATTTTGGAAAAATAATTTCATCATCCCTCAAAAGTCAAGCAACTCGAGAGTCAGATTTCAATCGGCTACTACAATAATAAAGGTAAATTATCAAATATATCCAATAGTATGCTTATTTTTGGATTTATTCTATTAGTTGAAACATTTCCTACCCATATATGTATTTTCATTGTAATATTGAATTGATCCTCCGTTAACTTACGGACAGTCTATGTGGCAGCAGCCTACCCGACTTTAACTCCGTTACTGCCCCCTGGTCTCTTTTTCAATTGCTTACTTGATTTGGAGATCCCTCGTCATTTCCTAGGAATATATAGAGCAACTATTTATTCTACTATAGTTACTAGGCAATTAACTCATATCAACTTCCTATTTCATTAGCTTCTATAGAGTGCTTGGGCCTGCGAGGTCACGGGACGATCGGTAGTGTAAATTTCATAGTCCTGATATTCTTTTTTTTAATCATATGCTTGTGTGTTTATGTTACTTTTAAACTTAAATGCCCTTTTAATAAAAATAAAAATATATAAATAAGTTTTTATCCAGGTTTAAAGGATTATGATTTTATGATTAATATTTCGGATTTAGGTGTTTAGGGTTTATGGTTGTGTTTGAAATATGTGCATACAAAAATAAATAATGTTTAGATGGGTATTGATTACCTGCATTAAGAAATCAACAGGAAGAAATAAACAAAATATCACTTATATATGATAATATTATTTATTTAAATGATTTTTACCACTTCTTTTTCATAAGCCAGCACCGCTATTGAGATTAACTTGGGATATCTAAGTAAATACTCGGTGCCTTGACAACCGGGTTGTCTCTTGAGGATATTTCTACGACATATACGTATGCTGAAAGGGAGAATTGCATAACAAAACAAGGTTCATATGGGTATTACACTCGTCCAAGTTGTCGTCAACCCGGAACTCCATTCCAGTTTTCACGAAGTATACCCCTTAAACTCATATCTATGGAATCTCATTTTGCAATCCTTAAGTATGACACGACCTCCATTCGTTAGGTGGCATTCTTCATCCAAGTAATACCATGCCTGATTTATGCATTTGGCGCAATCTTCCATAGAATTCGCTGTATTGCATCTCCCCTGTGCCCAAATTGTAGCAGTACCTCTAGTTTTCCAATCCACAAAATCACAGCCCTTACTGGTCGAAGTATGGTAAGTCATCTGATCTGCGACATCTTGTATCGCTTCATCCGTATCACTATTTTCTACTTATGGAGACATCATTGCAGAAACGGGTCTTCATAGTAAAGTCAGCACTTGTTGAAACACAAATAATGATAACTAAAAATATGACGACCCTCGCGAGCAAAGTCATCCTTGCGTTTTCCAATGCGGATCCCACGGGTGCTGTAATAAAATGTTTAGCCTCTACAACATCTAATAAGTTGTCTCGCGGCTCGCTACTTATAAATATCTTTGTTTAACGTAGATTGGACAAAAAAAGGAATCGGTTGTAAGGGGATGATGCACTGGGTCTGAAGCCAGGTAAAACATTTGAATCGGTCCAGGAATCTCTTAGTTATCAATATATAAATAAATTGATATCGCATCTAATTTATTAAAATGGCCATATTTCTGCCAAGTTGCAAACTTTCATTTTGCAAAGTAATTAATTCATGCCATTTTGTGTACAAATATTAACTATGGCGAAACTTTTTGGAAAAGTAATTGAGCTTTATTTCAAGATATCTGGTCTATTTGAATCCTAAATGATAAACATCGTCTCAATTGGACGTGGAAGGACATTTCGATGGCGTCATAATGTTACGGAATTGCATTAGAGACTGGCAAAAATTTGCGCTTTCAGATAGAATGCATCGAGTTCAAATAAAATGCATGATTAAGTGAGCGAGTGGAGTTCATTCAGTTGTATGTTACACACTGCCCAAAGGGGAGTTTGTGACGTTGCATTGATATATATTTGATGGTCATATGGTTATCGATTATCATTGTATTTTTTGCTCAACTTAGGCATTCTCAGTGAAGATATGCAAGTGGGAGGTCTCCCTAGTGTCAGATGAAAGTCGCGGTTTGATATCCCGACTTTGATATGCTACCGTGGATGCCTCACCCTTGGTAATATTTTGTAATAAAATTTTTTAAATCGAAATCATATTTCTCAAATTTTTTTTCGAATTTACCGGTATGCAATCCCCAGAATAGGTCCCTCCCCCCATTTCATGACTTTTCAGTCGTAAATCACACGTACGAAGACCGACGGAAAAATAAATGTTTGAAAAGTAGACGCGAGCTATGACTTTGACTTTGGAGTCTAAGATTTTTAATGACATCCAAAATCTAATAACAGATAAAATAACAATATTTATTGTAAGAAATCATGTTTTCCTTTTTTTTTTAAATTATACCATTAAATTTATCAACATATGAATTAAGTATTGATTTCTAATTGTGATTTTAAAGTTAAGTTATGATGAAAAATTAAAAATGTGCTAACTAAAATAATCATCTTGATTTCACATGCATTAGATTTCTTATATTTTACTAACCTCATTACCTAAAATAACCTTTTTTATTATTTTATCTTGTCTTACCTAAATTACAATATTTTTTATCGTGAATATTTTTAATATAATAAAATAATAAAGAATATTTTAAAAAGAATAAAATCAAACGTCTTGGAAAACCGTTCTTTAGATTTGTTTTAGTAATCTAGGGAAAAACAAATGTTACTAAATCACCTTTCCAAACAATATATATGTATGTTTTTCAAGTTCGAATCTCAATTATTACATCTCAGAGGTATTCGGATTACGGAGCTTTAGCCCACCAGAGATTTGAGGGATCGTAGTTTTGTTGCTGCAACACGGATATCCATCCTTTCTCCAGGCGACTCGCTACAACATGTGACTCCGACTTCGAACACCTTCGCTAGACATTCTAGAATCCTTCGCGGAGCACGGGCACTCGATCCTATTCCAAACTCATTTAGAAACAGATAAGGGTCTGCTACTTCTCCCGCTCTATCCGGCAACTCGAACACGCAGTGGCTTCGGATGTTCCAAGCTTCCTGGAACATGTCATCGGTCGGCCTCTTTCCTGTAAACATCTCCAGCAGAAGAATTCCGAAACTGTAAACATCGCCTTCCCTCGACACTTGCCTTCCCATTCCGTACTCTATAATATTTTGCATTAAAAGGCCTATATTACTGAGTATGACGTAACAAATATACAGAACCACATTTACATAAAAATTCACGCACCTGGAGGGCTATAGCCGATTGTGCCTCTCATTCCCGTCGAGCTTACTTGCACAACAACATCATTGGCAGAGAGAATTCTCGTGAGCCCGAAATCACCGACCTTTGCAGTCATCTTCACATCCAGGAGAACATTGCTCGGTTTCAAATCGCAATGAATCACCGACACGTCACACTCGTGATGTAGATACTCCACGGCACTTGCAATGTCCACAGCAATACTCAGCCTGTGCCTTAAACTTAACTTCTGGTGCACTCCCTCGGCTGTAACTTTAGGATGCAGCCAATCTTCCAGACTAACATTTTCCATGTACTCATACACAAGTGCCTTAAAATCATTACCTCGGGAGTCAATGGTCGAGCAGACAGTTGAAATCTTAACGAGATTTCGGTGTCTGATTTTCTTTAATACCTCACATTCTGCAATAAAACTCCTTGAAGCTGCTCGAGTTTGGAGGTCGAGAACCTTAATGGCTACTACATTATCAGAATTTCCAAGCATCCCCTTATACACGGTACCAAAACCTCCGGCACCGATCAAGTTATTTTGATTGAGCCCATCGGTCGCGCGGAGTATATCCTCGTATGAAATATGTGGAAAGGGGCCTGGCGGAACAAACCCGGTCTGGAAATTTACATTTCTCCTCCTTTTCCTGTTCATACAAAGATGCAATGCAAGCAACAAAAGCAGAACAAACAGGAAAGCAATCCCACTGGCAACTGCAGTGATGATCTTCAACAAGGTCTTTCTTCCCCGCTTCCGTTTAGAAGTAGGACAGCTTGGTAAGTTCAATGCTGGAATCCCACCACAGAGTTTGTAATTTCCCATTACCGAGATCCCTGTGGCATTAAGGAAGACTCCTTTATTTGGAACTTCTCCCTCGAAATGGTTGAAGGATAGATTGAGGTACACGAGCTGGAAATCTCCTAAGAATTTCGGGATCCCACCGGAGAAGTTATTATGGGATAGGTCTAGCTTTTGAAGTCCTTTTAGAGGAAATAGAAACGCAGAGATATTGCCTTCGAACAGATTATTCCCAATTTCCAAGGACACCAAGCTGGTGCATCCACCGAGAGTGGTAGGGACTTGTTGAGACAGTCTGTTCCCGTTCACATCTAATATTGCTAGTTTCTTCAGATTGCCGACTTCAACCGGTAGAGCACCGGTTAATTTGTTCCGAGATAAATCGAGAAAATCTGATAAGGAAGAAATATCTACCACTTGTGCTGGTATAGTTCCACTCAAGTTGTTTTCAGATAGATCCAAACTAATCAAGTTTTGGCATTGTCCAAGGCTTGCAGGAATACTCCCAGTGAATCCATTCCCCGCCAACTCGAGTTTCATCAACACAGTTAAATTTCCAAGAGAAGATGGGATTTCCCCGATGTATTCACTGTACTGTGCTCGTAGGTTCTTCAACTTGTGGAGGTTACCGATTTCCTTTCGGAGCATTCCCGTCAACAGATTCCAGCCGACAACTAGATCTTCCAGGTTGTGAAGATTCCCGATGCTAGAAGGGACCGTCCCCATGAGCTGATTGATCGAGAATTGCAAGTAGTTCAAATTGGAAGACAAGTTCCCTATAGATTGAGGCAACGTACCTCTGAAATAATTTGTCCCAAAATCTAGAAGCCATAGTTCAGTGGAATTGAGGGACTCGAGGAAATTCAAGTCGCCTGACGTGCCGTTTCCCAATTGATTACCACCAATAGCTAGCCAACTCAACTGATTAAGATTATGGAGATCAGGCACCGATCCGCTGAAATTGTTCAGGGACAACTCTAGATCCATTAAGTTTGTAATGTTCGCTATCGAAGGAGGGATAGGTCCGGTCAATTGATTATCCACAAAACTGATGACCCGGAGATGGGGAAGAGTGATTCCGAGATCCAGAGGGAGACCTCCCTGGAGTTTGTTGGCTGGGAACCATATTTCAGTCAGAGAGGTTATATTGAAAATTGAGGCGGGAACCATGCCAGAAAAGGAGTTTACTCCGAGACTAATCTGTTGCAATTTTTGCAATCGCCCCAGAGATGCTGGGATGGGGCCGCTGAAACCATTATACTCTCCGACTAGGAACACCAGAGATGAGAAATTGCCGAAGAAATCAGGGAACTTCCCGGTGAAACGGTTGTTGTTGACTTGGAAGGATCGAAGCTTTGACAAAGCCGATAATCCACGAGGTATCCCTCCAACAAGATTGCTGTATCCCAGGAAGATCACTCGTAGGTTTGTGCAGCCAGAGATGTTCTCTGGGAGCTGACCTGAAAACGAGTTATTATCCAGGCCCAACGCGGTCAACCGATGCAAGTACCCAATTTCAGGGGGGATTTCGCCGGCAAAACCATTGTTGTTGATGTTTAATATCCTGAGGAAGCTGAGATTCCCGATGTAGGGTGACAAAGACCCCTGTTACCCTGGTTTTGATGATGAACTTAAGCAATGTGTTGCTGATGGTCAGCAGTAATGTTTCAAGAGTTGCGTGCTTATTCTTAGTGATGAGCTTGAGCAATGTGTTGCTGAATCACAGCTAGTAACTGTCATATGTTACAGTGCGTTGTTACTGTGACATTACGAATACATATTGAAAATATGGAAATAAATTTTCAATATCTACGTTTTTATTTTGGGTTATTTCAGATAATTCGTCTGAATGTCCAAATTCATTTAAATGTGGTTTAATAATCTCATTATAAAGATTCAGGCAATTAAATATTGTGACATTATCTTTCCAAGTTTATTTTTAGAAACAAAATATGTTTCTCATATCCTGCAGCAATGTTACGCTGGAATAGGATGAAATATCTAATCAAATATTTTTGATTAATTATAATCGATCAAATGAGATTATGATCAGATCATAAATATTAGAAATAAATTATTTGATTAAGAGAAGAGAGGAAAGTTACCGTTGGTACTTACTCTTCATAACACAGTAATCGGGTGAGCAGACCGTTGCTGAGTCCTGGCTGCCAATTTTGGTAACAAATCTCGAAGATTGCCCGGACGTTTTCCATGCCTCCTTCTCCATTATAATCAGATCAAAGACGACAGATCCAAGTGCCTTTGTGCATCTGAGTGGTCTGAGTGGTCTAAGTGGTCTAAGTGAGCTTTGCATCGACGGAGAGCGGAAGGTGCTAAGTGTCTCCTCGTTCTTTCTCTTGCAAGCTGGGTGTGAGAGTGCCAAAGGGCTCGGAGAAGTCTCTTTGATCGTCGTGAGAGGGACTGGGTGTCCTCAGTGTGTTTAACGAGCGGCTGGCGAATCGTCTGAGGGAAGCTAAGTGAATACCTGTTCTGAATTCAGTAACCAGTTGCTAACTCATCGGCAAGAAGCCGTTCTTATCGTGTCTCTTCGCAGGGAAGTCTCAAACCTACGGAGTTTGAGCAGTTAGACACGCACTTGCGGGGTAGAGCAGGAGTTGGGAACACCGCCGGAGTGGAAAGAGGTCCTCCCGAGCACAGGGGTACTGTGCAGAAGTCTCGAACTCCTGGGGACGGATAGTAGAGCAGGTTGCGTGGAAGCCGCCGGAGTAGAAAATTCCACCCTAGGCACTGGGTGTGCGGTGCAGTGAGTCACGGCTGTGGTAATCGTGCACGTCCGAACTGAGTGTAGGACGTATACCCTTTCTTAGTAGTCTTTGTGGTTATCTTTGTGGTTCTTCTCTTTGTGGTCTTTGTGGAGATCTTTGTGATCAACTTTGTGGTTGTCTCTTAAACAGGTACATGCTCATCTCCAGGAGAGACAAGATCTATGTGGAAATCCTCTGCTGAACGACAAGAGTGCTGAAGCAATCCTCTACTGTGAATCAGAAACGAGCTGCTCTCTGAGAAGTCTTTTTGTCACTGTAAGGATTATTATCTGATGATTTAATCTCTAACATAACGTTGTCTGTGTGCTTTGATAGACAGGCTTACATCCGAACAACAACGTTCTGTGTGGAATCCATTGAGCTACCAACTGCTGAGGAAAAGCATCATTCTGCTGGAAACGAGAAGACGTCCACTGAGTGAGGAGCTGACTGTTGCCAGGAGTGATCATCAATTGTACGGAATTCTAAATCTCACTTTGTGAGAACCAAACGCCTAGTGCAAGGGCTCTTTGCACCCATTATATTATATAGTGGAATCACCTTGTTGGTGGAAAGTGGACGTAGGTCGATTTAGACCGAACCACTATAAACTACTGTGTCCATTACGATCGCGCAACACTCATACGAAAACCTACTCGACAAAATCGTAACGGTGTCAGCGAAGCAGATCTCATTCTGAGAAACGGTCTGCTGAGTTACAGTATGCTTCCGCTTACACTGAGAAAAGGGCGAAAAAGTTATAAACACTAATTTACCCCCTCTTAGTGTTCCTGAACGATCTAACAATTGGTATCAGAGCAGGTTTACTAGAAAGCTTTCTGTGTAATTGCTAGTACAGAACTCTGTTGCTGAACCTAAGAATCAGAACAGCTTGTTGCTGAAAGGCTTACATTAAGCACAGTAAGGTGTTGCTGAATACTGAGCAGAATGTCGATGCTCTTAACTGATGGTCATTCGACCGAACGTCCTCCGCTCTTTGCAGGACAACACATCTCATATTGGAAAATGAGAATGGAGTTGTTTATAGGAGCAAAAGAAGCCGATTGCTGGCAGATTATAATGGAAGGAGATCTCGTAATTCCTCCAGCTAATCCCAGCAACTCTTGGCATGAATATGAACGAAAGAGAATTATCTCGCTGAACACTAAAGTAAGGCACTACTTAGTGTGCGCTCTTGCTGGAAATGAGTTCAATCGCGTCTCTATTTGTAAAACGGCGAAAGAAATGTGGGTTAGACTTGCTTTGATCTATGATGGAATAGAACAAGTCAAGGAATCCAAAGTGAATGCATTAGTAACTCAATACGAAGCATTCAAAATGAAAAAGGATGAGTCAATAAATCAAATGTTTGATAGACTCACCGAAATCACTAATGCCATGGAATCCCTTGGTAAAACCAGCTAGTCAGAAACATACTTCGCTCATTGCCTAAAACTTGGGAAGCCAAGAAGACGGCAGTTGAAGAAGCTAAAGATTTGACGAGCTTAGGTCTTCAACAGTTGCTTGGTTCTGTCATTGCTTACGAAAATGAGAACAAGGTTGCTGTAAATAAGAATACCAATGCTGTTGCATTTAAAGGGAGTGTTGAATCCTCCGATGAATCTGAGGATCTCATCCAATTCAAAGGATGAAATCTCCTTCATGGCAAGGAAATTTACGAAGTATCTTCGCAAAAATCGTTTCAAAGGAAAACGAAATGCTAAAAAGAAGAATACTAAACCACACCAAAGTAAAGGTGGTGGTGCTATTAGTGCAACAAACCTGGTCATATGCGACCAGATTGCCCACTTCTAAATGAGAAGGGCAAACCTTCAAAATATAAGAAAGATGTCATGATGGCATCTTGGAGTGATAGTGATGAGGAATCAGATCAGAATGATGAAACAGCAAACATCTGTTATATGGCGCAAACTGATGCTGAAACTGAGAAGGTAAACGCTTTCTCAACCTCTGATCTATCTGCTGAAGATATTGAGAATCTTTTCTCAGAACTCTATGATAAAATTGAGTCTTTGTCCGCAAATAATAAAGCTCTCAAGAAGGAGAATAAATTCTTGGGTGCTGAGAACGATTTTCTTAAGGAAGAGTTATCAGCAAAGGCTAAGAAAGCGGTAAAGCAACTTTCTCAATCTAAATTAAAGATTGAGGAACTGCAGCAGCAACTCAGTGCTGTGCATAACAAAACTAATTTATGTGTACATGAGAAGCATGATTCCAAAAATGTGAAACATGGGAAATATGTTCCTCCTCACATTAGGAATGACAAGTCTCATTATATTATTCAAAGGTTACCTAGGCTTTACTATTATTGTAGAAAGCCAGATCATTTTATCAAAAATTGCCATGTGAGGCGAAATGATATGCTTGGCATTACTTCTAAAGTTGATGGTTCTATTGTTAAATGGAAGCAACGACTTACTTAAGTTCTTTCTCTATTTCAGAGATGCTTCAAGTCCATCATCGCTAAGGACCATATATGGTACTTAGATAGTGGCTGCTCGAGGCACATGTCAGGAGACGTCTCCTTATTCTCCACACTGGTTTTCCAGGATGGTGGTGCTGTCACCTTTGGTGATAATGGAAAAGGGATGGTTAAAGGAACATGGACCATTTGCTGTTCTAACTCCCAAACCATTGAAGGAGTTCTTTATGTTAAAGGCCTCCAACACAATTTGATTAGTATTAGTCAATTGTGTGATTAAGGTTATCATGTTTCTTTCGATGAAAGGACGTGTAACGTTTCACGGGATGGTGTTACTTACTTCATTGGTGAACGCAAGAAAAACATATATATCCTGTCTTTTAAGAACGTCTCCGCTGGAGAAAATTGTTTCTTGTCTGTTAAGGACGAGGCCACTTTATGGCATAGAAGATTGAGACATGCAAACTATGACTTGTTGTCCAAACTTGCCAGAAAAGATGCTATTAAGGGATTGCCCAAAATTAAGTTTGACAATGACAAGTTTTGTAAAGCTTGCTCTATTGGCAAACAAACAAAGGTTTCCTTTAAAAGTAAAAATATGCTTTCAAGCAAAGCACCGCTTGAATTACTTCATATGGACTTATTTGTTCCATAAAGGACTTAAAGTCTAGGAGGTAAACGTTATGGATTAGTTGCGGTAGATGACTTTTCCAGATTCACTTGGGTTAAATTTTTAGCTCACAAAAGTGATACGTTTGCAACCTTTGAAACTTTAGTCAAACAACTTCAAAATGAGAAAGGTGTTTCTCTATGAAGCATAAGAACGGATCATGGTACCGAATTTGAGAACCATGACTTCACTTCATTCTGTGAAGAATATGGTATTAACCATAATTTCTCTGCTCCATACACTCCACAGCAAAACGGAGTTGTAGAGCGTAAGAATAGTACCTTATAGGACATGGCAAGGACCATGTTGCTGGAAAGTGAGGTTGCTAAAAATCTTTGGGCTGAGGCTGTAAGTACAGCATGCTATATCTCAAATCGAATTCACTTAAAGCTTTCCCTAGGGAAAACGCCTTATGAGTTATAGAAAGGCAGGAAGCCTAATATTTCGTACTTTCAGCCAGTTAGAAGTAAGTGTGTTATCGTAAGACCCATTAAAGATGGTGTCGGAAAGTTTGACGCTCGATCTGATGAGGGCATATTCTTAGGATACTCTCTCACGAGCAAAGCATATAGAGTTTTTAATAAAAGAACTCTAACTGTTGAAGAGTCCATTAATGTTAAAGTTGATGATTCTCCGACACAGAAGGAAGATGCTACGGAAGCAGCAGCACAATCTTCAACAACAGTAACAAATGAAACATCACAGCAAATGGTTGCTGATCCGAACGGAAACACTACAGTAGATGTACAGCAAGTGCCTGCTGCACACACTGAAAATGTTTCTAGTGGTTTCCAGGATATACAAATAGAGGATCGTGTTCCTTCTTTATATAAGAAAAGACATCCTATTGACCAAGTCATAGGATCAATACATACAGAAGTGCGAACCCGACATACAACAAGTATGTACTATGAACACTCCGCTTTTATTTCTCAAAAGGAACCTCATGGCATTGATGATGCGCTCGATGATCCAAACTGGATTCTCGCAATGCAAGAGGAATTGAACCAATTTGAGAGAAACAAAGTTTGGAGCATAGTACCTAGACCTAATGATCGTTCCATTATAGGAACAAAATGGGTTTATCGAAATAAACTTGATGAGTCTGGAAATGTTGTAAGAAACAAAGCCAGACTTGTAGCAAAAGGTTGCTCTCAAGAAGAGGGTATCGATTATGATGAAACGTTCGCTCCCGTGGCGCGTCTTGAAGCAATACGCTTACTTCTAGCGTATGCTTGTTATATAACTTCAAGTTATTTCAAATGGATGTGAAAATCGCATTCCTTAATGGTGAACTAAAAGAGGAAGTTTATGTTGAACAACCTCCTAGATTCACCGATCCAAAATTTTGCAATCATGTCTACAAGCTATCTAAAGCTTTGTACGGGCTTAAGCAAGCTCCAAGAGCATGGTACGAAAAGCTTAGTTCCTTTCTTATAACAAAGGGATATAGGCATGGAAAAATCGATATAACCTTGTTTCTTAAGAAACAGGATGCTGATCTTTTAGTCCCTCAAATATATGTGGACGACATTATATTTGGTTCAATTAATGAACAACTATGCATTGAATTCTCTAATTTTATGAAAGGAGAATTTGAAATGACTCACATGGGAAAACTAACCTTCTTCCTTGGACTCCAAATTAAGCAAACTGTAGATGTTATTTGTATCCATAAAGAAAAGTACAACAAACAACTGCTCAAGAAATTTGATCTTGAGAATGTTAAATCTTTGTCAACTCCTATTGATAGTAATACCAAAATTGATAAAGATGAAGGTGAAAAAGAAGTTGATTCCAAACTATATAGAAGCATGATAAGGTCGTTACTTTATCTTATGGCTTCTAGACCTGATATCATGTTTAGTGTATGCCTATGCGCTAGATATCAGTCTACTCCAAAAGAGTCACACCTTGTTGTAGTTAAGAGGATCTTTAGAAACCTCGCAGGGACTGTTAGCTTAGGTTTATGGTATCCCAGGGGATCATTACTAAATCCCATAGGATATTCAGATGCAGACTATGCTGGATGTCGCATAGACAGAAAAAGTACTTCTGGTACTTGTCAATTATTGGGAAATATGTTAATTTCCTGGTTTTCTAAGAAGCAAGCATCAGTTGCTTTATCCACGGCTGAGGTAGAATATGTTGCAGCAGCCAGTTGCTGTGCTCAGTTATTATGGATGCGACAACAACTTGAAGACTATGATCTTCATTTTAACAATATTCCATTAATGTATGATAACACAAGTGCAATAAATTTATCACGAAATCCTATCTATCACTCAAGATCCAAGCATATCGAGTTGAAACATCATTTCTTGCGTGATAATGTACAAAGTGGGAAAGTTGAGATTCAGCATATAAGTACTAAGCAACAGCTTGCTGATATTCTTACCAAGCCACTCGATAAGGAGAGGTTTGAATACTTACGAAGTGAATTAGGGATATGTAATCCCAATATCTGAGATGATAATATTGTCATCTAATTATTTTAAGAAATTTTTGATAGGAAAATAAAATTTCCTACTGTGTCATTTCCTTTTTTTTCTTCCTATAAAATATTATTTAAAAAGGGAACTACCCTTACGGTATAATCCCTAACTTCCTTCTTCTTTTCCTCAACCTCTACCTTCATCCTCCTTCTCTTCTTCTCAATCTGATCATGGCACCCAAATTCGAAAAAATCTTCGAAGGGGAAGGGAAACCCTAAGAAACGGTCGCAGGCTATAACTACTTCCGTCCAGCAACTCTCCACTCAGGAGAATCTCCCAGTTACTGAGGGGGAGCCTTCACTACTGCATGCCCCTGCTCCTGTGGTCATTAAGACTGAGGAGACAACTGCTGTTGTTCCTGTTAAGGAAAATGTGGCTTCGGCTGTTGATGCTACTGTTCTTGGCGATTCTGAAGTTGCTGCGGAGAAAACCCTCGCTATTGAGGAAGAAACCGTTGCACCAGAGGTGGTTACCAAGTCTACACCTGCTGTGTCCGAGTTCTCTAACAAAACGGACACCTCCCTCACTCCAGATTTAGAACTCTCGAATGATGAGAGTAAGGAAAGTGGGGATCTTGATGCTACTCAGTCCGTGGGTAAACAGGACTCTTCTGCTGAGAAGACCCCTGCTGCGGATGACACTGTGGAGGTAGTTGGATCTGTTGCACAGAATCCTCCTCCTGTTGGTTCGGCTTTGGGTATTGCTTCTCGCACTAGGATGAAGCGACCTTTCGCTGGTCTAAAGGAGGGTATGCACTCTAGCTCTCCTGATTATAAGAAAGTGAAAAATACAGATTCTTCTGTGTTTATCCCTGAGATTGATCAGAATGTTTCTCTAGCTGAGTTAAATCACATTCTTGCTGATGATACAATGCCCAGCCGCAACATGGCAAAACGCAACATTGTTGCATGCAAGCGTGTTGATTTTGACTGGTTCACTGAACATCAGTTGCACTTTGCTGAGATGTTTGAGAAATTGAACTGGCGGTCTTTCTGCGAGTATGATGGCATAGGTTCTATCTCTAAAGTCAAGGAATTTTATGCCAACATTATCTTTTATAAAGAGGATTCCCTCATTAAGTACATCAAAGTGCTAGTTGATGATAAAGTCTTCGTCTTCTCTGTGTTTGATGTTTGCCGAATCTTTAACTCTGATCCCTTCAACAATCTGAGGGTGATCAATGAGGGAAAACTAGAGGCTTATCAAACCATCAATGACAGTAAGGCTGTTACTGTCAGCGAATATTTGCAGAATACTGGGCTGAGCTTTAGCAACAGGATGTTTCATGAGTCAGTAATGTCTTGCTTAGCTATTCGTATTGGCAGCATTGAACTATCATGCCCAGAGAATGGAATCTGATGGTTCGTCTCAAGCGAGGTATTCCTGTAAATTTGGGAAGTGTTATTTTTGGTCACATGGCTTTTTGTGTTCAAAATGAGAACAGAGCACTTCCTTTTGCACATGTTATTACTGCACTGCTGCAGCTTTATGGAGAGCAGGTTGTTCCTGTGAATCAAATGGATACCTGGACTACACAGGTTATTGGTGCTAACTCTGTGGTGAGTATGGGCTACCAATATGTTGATGGTGTATTCATCAAGAAACCAACCAAGCGAGAAATCATTGCATCTGTTCTTGGCAAGGCCACTGCTGAAACTGGCAAACAGCGTCGTGCTAAACGTGAGTGGGAGGCTCCTTTGTCAAAGGACGAGTCCCCTTCTTCTTCCAAGGTGCAGAAATTCCTCGCTGAGGAACTCAACTTCACTTGT
Source organism: Melastoma dodecandrum (assembly GCA_029817715.1). NCBI lineage: Eukaryota > Viridiplantae > Streptophyta > Magnoliopsida > Myrtales > Melastomataceae > Melastoma > Melastoma dodecandrum. Next base: position 599,201 of record JARUPY010000537.1, on the reverse strand, counting down.
CGCTCCATTCTTGAGAGGATGGATGCTTTTGCTGAAAGACTTGGGCGCCTGGAAAAGATGATCCAGACTCTGCTTGAAACTATTGAGGATTGAGCCACGCTTTCCGCTGAGGATAGAGCTACTCTCCTCTTTATTTTTAGATGTCTCTGCTCGTTTGTTCTTGTCTTTGAAACAGTTCGATCTTGCTAGATCGCAATAACTCTTTGCTGCTATGTCAGCTTGTTTTGAGTGTCGGCATGTTTTTGCTAGCAATGTCACTGCTATTTGCTCAAATCCTTTCTTTTTGATATGACAAAAAGGGGGAGAAGTATAAGTTAAGGGGGGAGCTTTCCAAGTTTGCTTTCCAAAAATATACTTAACTTAACAAATCAGTACTAAACCTTAGGGGGAGTTAGGAGTTTATTGCACTCAAGCTCTATTCCTAAAAACGGTTTTGTCATCATCAAAAAGGGGGAGAATGTTAGCCCGGTTTTGATGATGAACTTAAGCAATGAGTTGCTGATGGTCAGCAGTAATGTTTCATGAGTTGCGTGCTTATTCTTAGTGATGAGCTTGAGCAATGTGTTGCTGAATCACAGCTAGTAACTGTCATATGTTACAGTGCGTTGTTACTGTGACATTACGAATGCATATTGAAAATATGGAAATAAATTTTCAATATCCACGTTTTTATTTTGGGTTATTTCAGATAATTCATCTGAATGTCCAAATTCATTTAAATGTGGTTTAATAATCTCATTATAAAGATTCAGGCAATTAAATATTGTGAGATTATCTTTCCAAGTTTATTTTTAGAAACAAAATATGTTTTTGATATCCTGCACCAATGTTACGCTGGAACAGGATAAAATATCTAATCAAATATTTTTGATTAATTATAAACGATCAGATGAGATTATGATCAGATCATAATTATTAGAAATAAATTATTTGATTAAGAGAAGAGATGAAAGTTACCGTTGGTACTTACTCTTCATAGCACAGCAATCGGGGGAGCAGACCGTTGCTGAGTCCTGGCTGCCAATTTTGGTAACAAATCTCGAAGATTGCCTGGACGTTTTCCATGCTTCCTTCTCCATTATAATCATCTCAAAGACGACAGATCCAAGTGCCATTGTGCGTCTGAGTGGTCTAAGTGATCTAAGTGGTCTAAGTGAGCTTTGTGCATCGACATAGAGCAGAAGGTGCTAAGTGTCTCCTGGTTCTTTCTTTCGCAAGCTACATGTGAGAGTGTCAAAGGGCTCGGGGAAGTCTCTTTGATCGTCGTGAGAGGGACTGGGTGTCCTCGGTGTGTTTAACGAGCGGCTGGCGAATCGTCTGAGGGAAGCTAAGTGAATAACTGTGCTGAATTCAGTAACCAGTTGCTAACCCATCAGTAAGAAGCTGTTCTTGTCGTATCTCTTCGCAGGGAAGTCTCGAACCTACGGAGTTTGAGCAGTTAGACACGCACTTGCGGGTGCGCGCTAGAAGTCTCGTGCCTGCAGGGTAGAGCAGGAGGTGGGAACGCCGCCGAAGTGGAAAGAGGTCCTCCCGAGCACAAGGGTGCTGTGTGGAAGTCTCGAACTCCTGGGTACGGATAGTAGAGCAGGTTGCGTGGAAGCCGCCGGAGTAGAAAATTCCACCCTAGGCACTGGGTGTACAGTGCAGTGAGTCACGGCTGTGGTAACCATGCACGTCCGAACGGAGTGTAGGACGTATACCTTTCTTAGTGGTCTTTGTGGTTCTTCTCTTTGTGGTTCTCTTTGTGGTGATCTTTGTGATCAACTTCGTGGTTGTCTCTTAAGCAATTATAGGCTCATCTCCAGGAGAGACAAGATCTGTGTGGAAATCCTCTGCTGAACGACAAAAGTGCTGAAGCAATCCTCTACTGTGAATCAGAAATGAGCTGCTCTCTGAGAAGTCTTTCTTTCACTGTAAGGATTATTATCTGAGGATTTATTCTCTGACATAACGTTGTCTGTGTGCTTTGATAGACAGGCTTACATCTAAGGAACAACGTTCTGTGTGGAATCCATTGAGCTACCAACTGCTGAGGAAAAGCATCATTCTGCTGGAAACAAGAATATATCCACTGAGTGAGGAGCTGACCGTTGCCAGGAGTGATCATCAATTATACGGGATTCTAAATCTCACTTTGTGAGAACCAAACGCCTAGTGCAAGGGCTCTTTGCACCCATTATATTATATAGTAGAATCACATTGTTGGTGGAAAGTGGACATAGGTCGATTAAGACCGAACCACTATAAATCACTGTGTCCATTACGATCGCACAACACTCGTACGAAAACCTACTCGACAAAATCATAACGTTGTCAGCGAATCAGTTCTCATTCTGAGAAATGCTTTGTTGAGTTACAGTACGCTTCCGCTTACACTGAGAAAAGGGCGAAAAAAGTTATAAACACTAATTCACCCCCTCTTAGTGTTCATGAACGATCCAACAACCCCCCAGTCTGGAGCCCGTGAGCTCCAATTTGGTGACGCGGGGATGTCCACGGCTGCAAGTTATGCCAGGCCAATGACAAAAGTCGACGGTATCATTCCATGAGGTGAATATCCTGTCGGAATCATCGGGTATCCGTCCCCTGAACTCGAGCAACGCAGCATGGTCAGTTTCGTTGGTCTTAGTTGCTGCTGCTGAGAGAGAAAACAGGAGACAAGTGAATAATATCATAAAAGCAGAGCATGAACCCATAATTTTGGATAATCACAGAGCGTCCACTTTAGCTTCTTGTTATATCCACACTCTCCCCCATTCCATTTTTCCAAGGTTTGAAGAGCTGACAGCGATCGATGACTGACTTGGAGTCTACGGTTCTTGACTCACTATTTCGGTCTATAATATCAACTCAAGTCCTCGGGGACTTTGGAATTTTCAATGGGATATTTATTGTCCAATCTTGTATGACTCTTTAACTTGTGGTGGTTGGATTGCCACATCCGGCAAAAATCATTTCAATTTACCTCCGTCCTCAGAATTTCACTTTGGTCGTGCCTTTCTCCTCTCCTGTGTGTCCGTGTCTGAAGCACCCACCCGTTCTTCCCTCCCTGCCTTTATGGTCCGTCAATGCTGCCGTGGAAGTTCGAAGCCATTCGCCCTATCCAGGAGTCCTTCAGACGCAATTCCATCATGGGACGTCGAGGGGTCAGGCATCTCTGTTGTTCGGCCATTATCTTTCGCCCTGAGGTTTGTCTTCCACTCATCAGAGGCTTAGGAAGTGCAAACGAAGCACTTCACCCTTGCCGTAGTTGTTGGACCCCTTCACTCGTCGGAGGTTTAAGGTCTGCGTATGGCCCTTTAAGGTTTGAATTGAAAAAACTGTTTGGGTGTTTCCGAAGGTAAATTATATATTTGATTGTGCTATTTATCTTGATCCCATCTTGAAATGGATGATGCCACTACCTTAGAGTGAGATGTTAGTAAAAGTCATAGAGGAGGAAAAGTCTAGGCCCACTAAATTAGCCACGTTTGCTTTTGAAGGAGGGATACGTCAGGTCAGCCGATTAGCACCGAAATTGAAAACGAGTTATTATCTAGGCGCAACTTTGTCAGCCGACGCCAGTTACCGATTTCAGGGGGGATTGCTCCGGCAAAGCCATTGTTGTTTCTATTATACTGAGGAAGCTGAGATTCCCAATGTAGGGTGACAAGAAGCCCCCCGGTCTGGAGCCCGGGAGCACCAATTCGGTGATGCGGGAATATCTCCTGCTGCAAGTTACACCTGGCCAATGACAGAAGTGGACGGTGTCATTCCACGAGCTAGTACACCGTCGTGGTCATCAGGTATCCGACCCCTGAACTCGAGTAACGCTGCCGGGTCGGTGTCGTTGCCCTTAGCCACTGCTCCCTGGACAAGAAACGAAACCCAGGGAGGAAACAGGAGGCAAGTGAACAATAATATCATAAAATCAGAACAGGAACCCATAATTATATTTGATAACTAACTCTAAACTCTGGTGGCATCACTCTCCACTTAGCCTTTTATATAACTTCGTGACTTTTCAACGTTACGCAATTACATAAATTTGGTTATAACCCTTATATCAATCGTAAATCACACATTTATCATATAAAAATGCTTGGAAAGTAGACACGTGGAATGACTCGGGAAACTTGAGATTACAGACAAGAATACTTTGCTCCAGTCAAATTTAGGTAACCCCATTGTTGGCGAGAAAGAGTTGTTTTCCGTAATACAAGTCGAATTTTACAGTGAATGTGGTCGCCGTAAAGTGAAAGTAAAAACAATATCGAAATTTGATACGACGGTACATAATTTACAGCGTTTGGTGTTGTACATCGCAATACGAACAAATACAAGTATAACAAATAAATGCAATATCGGAATTTAATGCGACAATACCGAGCTTACATCGTTATACTTAGAGACATGACTTGAATGGAAAACAACAGAAAAAGCCTGGTGACGCTTCACGACGGTCGGAAGGCGAGCAAGAAGCGGTCGAGGCGAACTTCATTCGTAGAATTTGTTCGCGCCAGAAGTGACCACAGACAAGTCGGATCCAAATACGTCGGAAATCTCAGGCATTATGGGCGAACTGGTGCCCGGAGGATTCGTTGAATGTGTGGTCTCCATATGAAATGAAAGTGAAAAGAAGAAGACAGCAGACAAGCACCCTCAAATGAAAGCACTTACGGATGCCATCGATGATGCCTTCGAGAGTGAGCAAAAAAGCTGGAGCACAAGGAGAGCCTAAACGCCATAATGCTTGAAAAAAATAAAATGACAATATATGTCCATCGATAGAGAGGTGTTGAGATGTGTTTATACAATGCCTATGAACAACTATTTATACTAAGCTAGACCTAGGTATGTACGGTAATATAATATTACACATATATTACGCTTCCTTTGTTGTCCGTCTTGTTGGAATATCTTCTTTCCATATGAGCTATCTTGGTAACAATCTCCTTTCGAATCTTGAGATCTTCTGAAGCTTTCCTTAACAGTTGACTGATCGACCGCGTCGCCCATTGGTTTTTGCCACTGAGTTTCTTCGTTCGCCCAGTCCGATTGTCGCTTATCACTTCGTTGACCTGTCATCGCCCATCGCTTGGTAATCCCGTCGCTTGGTGATCCCTTCGCCCAACAAGCCTTTGCTGGTGTGTATCCGTCGTCACCTCCTTCCTGGATTTTCCTCTCTTGGGCCTGTGTTCCAGACTATCGATCCACAGATGAGGCTGATGTGGCCCAGAATTTATGTTGCTAAACATAATTCACCTTGTGGAATGGAGAAGGTCGTCAACAGCAGCAGAATTTAATGCGACGGTCCCGAGGGTGGAACGACGACGTAGAAGGGCGAAGTCGAGGTGGCGGCAGGTCAATGGTGACAGAATTTAATGCACGAAGCCGAGGATGGATGGAGGTGTGTCAACAATGCCGGAATTTAATGCACGACGTTGTGGTTGAAAGGTAGGGTAACCAATAAAAAGTAAAAGCTAAAAGACTTGAGCCTTTGAGTTGTTTTATGTTTTTCAGATAATCCAATAGGGATTTTTATAGATATCTTCAATTAGGTGATTGATACACGCTCTTGGCAGTTGTTGATCTTCGATCACGTTCTCCACTTTATCAGATTGTTTGGGATGTCCCTTAATTTGGGGAGAATTTGATTAGATATTTGTTGAAAATATATTTAATATATTTTTTGCTATTTATATTAAAGCAAAGATTCTCTCAAGTGCTCAAATCACAAAGGTTTTTATATAAAATCTATATATTCTCTTCTAATATATAAATTTTCTCGAAAGGTTCTTTTAATCAAAGATTCTTTTTCGAGATTCTTCTTGAGAATCTTTTTATTTCTCGAGATACTAGCCAAAAATCTTTCTCGGGAATGGCACGCTTTTCTCGAGAAAGGCCAAAATTTCCATGTGTCAACCCCATTAAATTAAGTTAAATAAAGTAAAAGCATTGGAGTAACGAACCATATATATTAATCCCGGCAAAATTTTGTCTCTTTGATGGGTTATTTATTATTGTCAGCTTCTAATTACTTCCATTTTATTTACTTATTTTTTATTTTTAATGTCCTATCAAGAAGGACAAGTAATCATTTTTATTTTCAAAATGAGATGAAGTTTACAAGGAAGTTTTTGTTTTGTGATAATCCTTATGTGATAGCCTGAGTATAAAAATGTTTTAGGATATAATCCTTATGAAAAACGAAGTGTTAGAAATTTTGTTTTACATTTTTAATATTTTATTTTATTCTGAAATCATCACGACATGGGAGACTATACATATATGCCGTTACGGTTCGTATGATCATTTTTGTTTTCCTTTGGGCATAATAAGTTGTAGGCCCTGCAAGCAAGCCCATTGAAAGGTCTGTCTCACGTTATAATATGTCTCTTCCACCTGCCTCCTTATTCTAACAAACATGCTCCATGGCGCTGTTGGGTACCATTGGCAAGCTAAGAAGACCCACAACGCCAATCGTCTATGCCGTTTGCAGAATTCGCCACTCATCGCAACAAATGTGGACTATAGTAAAGAACAATGCATAAACCAAATAATCAAGGTTTGTATGTCCACCGTTCGATGCCTGTGCCTCTCCTGACAGTTTGGGAATTATGTATGACCTAAAGGATGCATGCGTGAGATTGCCTCGCGTGATGTGTAGATGTGGTTTCTGTTACGCTATTTTAGGACCGTCTCGAGGAACGTCCGAACATCTTGTCGAGATTGCTTTCATATATTTACTAATATGGAGAAACATGTAATTTTCCCGTCAAGTCAAGACTTCTCCTCACATTTCCAGTGTGCTTAGAATAACAGATGAAATGAAGAGAAACAAATTGTACCTCCGTTATACTCCCAAACAATTAACGCCAGTCACATATCCTTGTTTTCCAAATGTTTCGTATCATAAATTTAATTACTTTATTACATTTGGTATCATAGTAACGGTAATTCGATTTAGAATGCATGATTTGAATATGCATTTTGTTCAATACAATTGATTCTTTGATTTGGTTTCGCGATTGTAACTGGCTAAATATTTGGAAATATGATTATTTTAAAATAAGACTTTTAAAATCTTCGTAATTAGGGTTTTTTGATCTTATATATATAATAGATGGTTGTATATAAATCGACGCTTACGATGTTTCCATGTTAGACAAGGTGTTGTCAAGTCTAATTGTCCATCACTTGGATTAGTATAACTTTCTATGACTAGTTCTCGTATAGTCAACGCCCAGATCATTTTATTGAAAATGATAATAATATACTTAAATTTATAATTTTGATCGTGATTAAAGAAATCTATTTTTTATACGATTAAATATGCTTCTTTGTTATTTTTACGAGCAACTTTTGATTTTTTTTAATTATTAAAAAATGTCGCGATGTTTTGTATAATTCCTGGTATTTATTACAAGTTAAGTGAATAATGCACGAATGAGTTAGTCCCATTTATGTACGTTAATTGATTTGTCTTTGATTTCAAGAACATTGTCGATTCTTCTTGAGTTGCCTTATTTTAGCTTTTTTATTCTGGATAATATTAATATTAATGTGATATGTAACCCAACACAACATACTAAGAGGGATGATCATGCATTTTTTTTTAAATTTTAATATTGATCGATTTAACCTCTCATATTATTTTAGAAACAACCTATCGTCTTTTATGATTTGTGATGTTTTGATGGATAATATTGATGTTTTTCAACAAATGTTACCAAGTCAAGTAGACTTAGTGTGGCTGATGAAGTGACCGTCGTATTAGTGAACCTTGTTCATATATTCGGTGTAACATGCATGACGTATGTTGGTTTTTAATATGTTAAAGTATGGCTCTCTAAGGCATTTGATTATGTTAAAAGCACTTGAAACACAATATTAAAAGAGAAGATAAATTAAAATGTAGTAGTTGTTTATTTGAGACCGTTTACTATACGTATAAGACATTTTACATGCTGGGAGCAAGTGTTATAAGTGTTTGGCTGCCAAAATGATTAGTGACAGGAGACGTGCTTCTCGAGCGAGCATTTTCGTGTGTTACTTTCGATTTGTGCTCTGGTTGCTCTACCAACGTGGCTCAACCAAAATGACACTTAAAAGTTTTCTCTCATTTGCACGTGTTCTCAATAAGTTAGAAATCTCATATTTATGCTTTGAGTGCTTGACCGCTAAAGTGGCTCGCTTAGAGTGGCATGTGAGATTTTCTTGATCTTGTTGATTATATGTTTGGAGACTAGGGTATAATGATGTAGAGACATTTTTGCCCAAATGTGTTTGGTTCTTGCATTTGATGCATTTTTAGTGCTTTAGGGAGGTCGGCTATATGTTGCACACGCTAACTATATGTTGCACACGCTAACTATATGTTGCACACGCTACCTATTATCGTATTTATTGTTCATTGGTTCATGGTTAGTTTTGTATAAACAGTCTATGCGTAAAACGATAATAATTTAGATGTCTTTAATGAGCTTTGTAGACATCAAATTTTTTTTTGTCTACTATAATAATAAGGCCTAATGAATGTTAACCAATTTTATGGTTTATAAATGGGCTATAAACCCAACCCATAAAGAAATTAAAATGTCATAATTTCAAGCCTAAAGAGATACATATTGGGCTATAAGTTAAAGGCACAAGCCCAATCCAAATTTAAGCATTTTGGGGCTAAACTAAGCCCAAATTCAGGCCCGGTCCATGGGAAGTTACCAATTATGATATGACCGGCTTCCTAATTTAGATCGACCCTGGAGCACTATAAATAGGGGGCCTCCTCATTCAAAGAAGGGAAACAGGACAACATACAATACACATTGGTGGAGAGAAGACTCTTGGCTCTCGAAGACTCTCGCCGCTCCCTGCTCGCCGAAGCTCTGCCGACGTCCATCGCCCGGTGTTCTTCTGCAACGCGCCCTGAGGTTCTGCCGGATCACGCCCAAAGGCCCCGACGACTTCATCAAGCTACTGAAGCTCTGCCGGATCACGCCCATAGACCCATCAACCGTTATTCTTCGAAAATCGAATCAGAGGAATCACGTGTTTCATCCGTGACTAGAGACAGAACCCGCTATATATTTTCATACGACAATTTGTACGCTGATATTTCCCCGCGAAATTTTAGTGTTCACAAATTTCTGGCACGCCCAGTGGGACCATCTCTACCTCTCATCTCTTTACTTCGAGAAATTACCATGGCGCCAAAGATGATCAACGTCAAGAATGTTGTCGCGTACAATCGGCTTGCTGCTTTTCCTTCACTCTCATCCGGGGGCTCTTCATCTGCTGAGTTTCCAAAGTTGGTTAAGGCTAGGACCGTTGCTGAATTATATAAGGAGACTGAGGAATTGCTCAAGTCCATCTCCCCCAAGGCATCCCCAGCTTACAAGGATGTCGCTGAAAAGAATACTCTCAATGACGGGGATTCTCCAAAATGGACTTATGCCCAGTCTGTGGCCATGACGCACAAACAAGCAGAAGAGATAGAAGAAATGCTCAAGTATATCTCTCCTAAGGCTTCCCCATCTTACAAGGATGTTCTCAAAGAAGGAGGCCCTCCAAAGTGGACATATGCCCAATCTGTGGCCAAAACTCGTAAACAAACCGAAGAAATTGAAGAAATACTTAGAGCAATTTCCCCTAAGTCATCTCAACCAACTGCTGGTGACAATTCTTTCGACAAGGTTCTGATGTCTCCTATGCCGCAGATAAATTTTGAAAATATCTCGTCAAATGACTCTCCATCGGATTCCTCTCCAGAAGCAGATTCAACTAAAGGTTTCGAAGTCATGCCAGCGATGATGGCGGATACTCCTTCACTTGAAGATCAGGTTTCAGCTCTCACAAAGACTGTGGATACTATGATGCTTTTTATGAAAGAAAAAGAGCAGCAAATGGACTACATTGTCAAAAAGCTGGAGAATAAAGAAGCTGACAATACGTCTATGGAAGAGAATTCGCGCACCCAAGTTGATAAGGGAAAGGGGGTCATGAATGTCGATGATTCGGCAAAACACATGTCCAGTGCTGAAGATCCTATTCCAGCAAAAGCGATGCTGGAATTAATAAAAGAGACAGTGAAGAGTGAGCTTGAGGGCAAATCATCATCATCTTCGGCATATTATAAGCCTTACAGTCGGAGAATTGAAGGCCTCAAGATGCCCGTGGGATATCAGCCTCCATACTTCCAACAGTTCGATGGAAAGGGTAATCCACGTCAACATGTGGCCCACTTCGTTGAAACTTGCAACAATGCAGGCACAGATGGAGATTGGATGGTTAAGCAGTTTGTTCGCTCTCTGAAGGGAAACGCTTTTGATTGGAACATTGACCTCAAGCCAGGCATCATTGACAGTTTGGAACAATTGGAAAGGGAATTTTTGAATCGCTTCTACAGCACGCGACGCATGGTGAGCATGATCGAGCTAACTAATACTCGCCAATGGGAAGAAGAGCCCGTCGTCGACTATATCCAACGATGGAGGAATCTAAGCCTGAACTGTAGGGATCGTCTATCAGAGGAAACGTCTATCGACATGTGCATTCAAGGCATGCTCTGGAGGATTCGATATATTCTACAGGGGCTAAAACCACGATCGTTCGAAGAGTTGGCGACAAAGGCTCATGACATGGAGTTGAGCTTTGTCGGGACTAACATAAGTAACATCCCGATACCTGAGCCACCTAGAGGGACAGGAACACCAGGGAACAGAACTAGGGGCAAGCCTGCTTTCAAGGACGCCAAGAAGTAGGTAATGACTACAAATGCAGTTCCTGTCAAAGTGCCAGTTGTAAAAGGAAAAGTCTCGCCGAATGGACAATCACCTACAGAAGCACCCCGGATGCAGAGCCAACGCCCAACTCTTGAGGAAAGGCAAAACAAGAAATACCCTTTTCCCGATGAGGACGTTGCGGAAATATTTGATTATCTGTTGTCTTCTAAAATGATCGAACTTCCGCCATCAAAGCGACCGAGCCAAGCAAATCTAGCTGACAATCCCAACTTCTGCACGTACCATCGTGTTTTAGGCCATCCAATCGAGAAATGTTTCGTCTTTAAGGAGAAGGTCATGGAGCTGGTACGCGATAATAAGATCGATTTAGGAGCCTATATTGCACCTTCAAATATGATCAGTGTCGCAAACAATGATACTCCAAACATCACATTCGGGACTATCGATCTAGCTGAGGTAATTGGCCTATGAAGCCCGGGGATAATGCATCAATATATGGCCAAGATGTCAAGTTGTGTGGTTAGTTCTGAAGAAGCGTCAACCGAAAAAGGCTGGACTTTGGTGACTCATAAAAGGAGCCGGAAGAAGTCTTCTAAGGCCTTGAAGAAAGCATTTCCTATGCGAGCAAAGATTGCGAGGATGTCACCAATAAAAAGGGATTCCAAGGAGATAACGAAAGAAGAGTGTTCCTTAGATATCTTGTCCTTGAAGAAACCAACCTCGGCTACGTTATGGGATTTCTTTCCGGAACGTTTTCGAAAACTTGCAAATCTGTCTAGGAGGTGTCACCACATTGATGCAGACAAAGAAGTGGCGGCCAGGAAGGTTGACACACCGGAAGAACCCGTAGTGATGAATGTTGTGAACTCACGAGAAGATGGCGCAACATTTACGTTTTCTGATGAAGATCTCCTTATAGGACACAAATCTCACAATTGGCCGCTATTTGTATCAGGATATACTTATGGTACGAAGGTCAATCGCATATTGGTCGACCCAGGTTCAACAGTCAATATCTTGTCACTGAAATCCCTAAAGGAGATTGGGCTAGGGGTTGAAGAATTTATTAAGTAACCGACTGATAATCTAAGGATTCAACCAGGGGGGAGAACGAGCCGTTGGAAAGATTTGTCTTACTCTCACAATAGGAGATATGGAAGCTGGAGCGACATTCTATGTCATCGATTCCAACACCACCTATAATATGTTGTTGGGTCGACCATGGCTACATTAATATGGAGTTGTTGCATCCACGCTCCATCAATGCTTTAAATTTATGAAAGATGGGGTAACCCACACAGTATGGGCAGATGCAAGACCCTTTACGGAAGCGGAGTCATACTTTGCCGATGCCAAATTTTACTTTAATAAGGGTACTAATGCTGAAGAAAAAGCCCCAAAGCCTGTACCGATTGTGAGGGATATCGCGAAGAAATCGGACGTAGAAGTCTTACCTATTCAACAAGAGGTACCTTCAGTTAATCCGACAATCGAAAATGAAAAGATAGACGACAAGAATGTGCCGATCTTGCGCTATATTCCAAGAGCCCTTCGAAAAGCCGGGGAACCACCTTTCGTGAGTAGCCATGCTGAAGACATAGTGGTGCCAAAGGAACTCAACGGGTCGGTGACGAAAATGATGACAATAGCTTAAACAAGTACGCCTTTAAAAGGTTTTGTTCGACCTAAATAGGGGCAATTATCTATCCAGATTCATTGTCTGACAGGCGCACCAACGGGTTTGATCCAAATGCATTTAGGTTAATCTCCGCAGCTGGCTACACTAAGGACTTGAAGACACTTGGGATGCCTCAAAGGAAGCTAATCCAGGAAATGATAATCATAAATTGAAATTTGGTCTTGGATATGTCACTCCTAAGCCCGTCAACCCTCTGGCTAAGAATGCTTCAATTCAATACATTGAACCTGATGATGAAAGTACGGCCGAATCAACTAGAACTTCAGTATTTGATCGACTTGGAGTCCCGTCTAAGCGAAGGTCAGTATTTAATAGACTTGGCACTCGGAAAGAAGAGATTAATGCCCAAAGGTCGACACGATTAAAATTGGGTCAAGCTCCAAAAAGTCGGATGATGTGGAAGAGAGTTGATAAAAAGGAGGATATCCCAATTATCATAGGAGATACAAAAGATCTTCGTAGCAAAGTTCCCTCTCGAATGAAGCGTCGAAAGGTTATTGAAGTAACTACCGGCGAAATACTGAAAATGAAGACAAAAGCATGGGTATCCACCAATAGCAAAGGGGAATCGTCTCACGGTGATAATGAAAATGATGTTGTCGCTTCCCACCACGTCACAATTACTGAAGTTCATGAAAACACTTCTCCTAAAGAGGATGATGCGGAAGAGGCTCCAGAAGTATTCCTGGACCGAAAAAGGTCTACCGTTGACGAATTGAAAGAAGTCGACCTTGGGGAGGAAGGGGATCATCGCCCTACATTCCTTAGCGCGAGTTTAACCCCTGATGAAGAAGAGTTGTATGTACAACTGTTGAAGGAATACAAAGATGTCTTCGCATGGAGCTACAAAGAAATGCCCGGCCTCGACCCAAAGATTGCAGTTCACAAGTTAGCTGTGAAGCATGGGGTTCGTCCCATAAAGCAAGCTCAACGGCGTTTTCGTTCAGAGCTGATCCCATTGATAGAAGCCGAAGTCAACAAGCTTATTGAAGCTGGATTTATTCGGGAGGTGAAATATCCAACATGGATTGCAAATATAGTACCTGTTAAGAAGAAGAACGGTCAACTCCGAGTTTGCGTTGATTTTCGTGATCTCAATAATGTGTGTCCCAAGGACGATTTTCCTCTTCCGATCACTGAGATAATGGTAGACGCGACCACTGGCTATGAGGCCCTCAGTTTTATGGATGGATCATCGGGATATAATCAAATCCGAATGGATCCAAAGGATGAGGAAATGACGGCTTTTCGAACTCCAAAAGGAATATATTGTTATAAGGTGATGCCTTTTGGGTTGAAGAATGCGGGAGCAACTTATCAACGGGCCATGCAACGAATCTTTGACGATATTCTCCACAGCAATGTAGAGTGTTACGTAGATGATCTGGTTGTCAAATCCAGAAAAAGGCGCGATCATATTAACGATCTTAGAAAAGTATTTGACAGATTGCGCAAATATCAACTGAAAATGAACCCGTTGAAGTGTGCATTCGGGGTCACTTCAGGAAAGTTCCTTGGATTTATCGTTCGACATCGAGGCATTGAAATCGATCAATCGAAAATAGATGCAATTACAAAGATGCCGGGGCCAAGGAATATACATGAGTTGAAAAGCCTTCAAGGGAAGCTTGCATACATTCGAAGGTTTATATCAAACTTGGCCGGACGATGTCATCCCTTTCATAGATTGATGAAGAAAGGTACTCCTTTTGAGTGGGACGAAGCGTGTGAAAATGCATTCAACAGCATAAAGGCTTATTTGTCAAAACCACCAGTCCTTAATGCTCCAATCCAAGGAAGACCCCTCATACTTTATATAGCGGCACAAGAAGCTTCATTAGGGGTCTTGTTAGCCCAGGAGAATGATAATGGAAAAGAAAATGCTTTGTATTATTTGAGCAGGACTTTAACTGGAGCGGAATTGAATTATTCTCCAATCGAGAAGACCTGTCTTGCTTTAATGTTTGCTATACAAAAGTTGCGACATTATTTGCAGGCACACTCTGTTCGTCTCATATCACGGGCAGATCCTCTCAAGTATATAATGTCAAGGCCGGTTTTATTTGGCCGTCTCGCGAAATGGGCACTTATGCTTCAAGAGTTTGAGATCCTATATGTACCTCAAAAGGCTATGAAGGGACAAGCTTTAGCTGACTTCTTGGCAGATCATCCTATACCGGATAATTGGAAAATAACGGAAGAACTGCCCGATGAGGAAGTAATGGTGGTTGATGTTCCCCCTCCATGGAAAATGTTCTTTGATGGGTCAGCTACACAAAGAGGCGCGGGAGCTGGAGTTGTCTTCATCACATCCGATGGAGATATCATCCCTTACGCATATTCCCTCACCCAGTTATGCTCAAACAATATGGCTGAGTATCAGGCTCTCATACTTGGGCTAGAAATGGCCATGGATAACAAAGTACATAGTTTGAGGGTATATGGAGACTCCAAGCTTGTGATTAATCAACTTCTATCCACATACGAGGTTCGCAAGCCAGAGCTTTTGCCTTATCATGATTATGCAGTTAAACTCGCAGGGTGGTTTCCGGATATTACAATAAGTCATATACTGAGAAAAGAAAATGCACAGGCAGATGCCTTGGCGAGTCTTGCTTCTGCTCTTACTTCGGTAGATAGGGAGGTCAGCATTAGATTATGTCAAGCATGGGCGACTCCACCGGTCCCTGACAAGGAGGAAACAAACGAAATAAATCTCATATCCGTTTGTAACATAGATGATCAAGATTGGAGACAACCACTCATCGACTATCTCGAGCATGGAAAGCTACCCAATGACCCGCGACAAAAAGTGGATGTGAGGAGAAGAGCGCCTCGATTCATATATTTTAAGAATACTCTCTACCGACGATCCTTTGAGGGAGTGTTCTTACGATGCCTTGGAGTGGAAGAAGCCATGAAAGCGCTAGAAGAGGCGCATGCTGGAGTTTGTGGAGCTCATCAATCAGGCCCTAAACTTCACTTCCAATTGAAAAGAATGGGCTACTATTGGCCAACAATGGTAAAAGATTGTATGGAATATGCAAAGAAGTGTCAAGCTTGTCAGTTTCACGCCAACTTCATCCATCAATCGCCCGAGCCACTTCATCCAACTGTAGCATCTTGGCCTTTTGAAGCCTGGGGCTTAGATGTTGTAGGGCCCATAACTCCTAAATCGTCCGGGGGCCATTCGTATATATTGGCAGCGACAGACTATTTTTCAAAATGGGCGGAAGCTGCATCCTTTCGGGAAGTGAAGAAGGAAACCGTGATCACCTTCATTAAGAATAATATCATTTTTCGTTATGGCGTGCCTCGCTATATCATTATTGATAATGGCCGAAATTTCTCTTATAAGGCCATGGATAAATTTTGCGAGCAATTTGGTTTTAAACAGTATAACTCTTCCATGTATTATGCGGCCGCAAACGGGTTAGCAGAGGCGTTCAATAAAACGTTGTGCATTCTCTTAAAGAAGGTGGTCGATAAAGCTAGAAGAGATTGGCATGAACGAGTCGGAGAAGCTTTATGGGCATATCGTACAACGTACAGGACTGCGACTCAAATGACCCCATACTCATTTGTCTATAGTGTTGAAGCGGTCCTTCCTCTTGAACGGTAAATACCGTCGCTGCGAATAGCCATACAGGAGGGACTCTGTCAAGAGGAAAATGCGCGATTATGCTTACAAGAACTAGAAGCTTTGGATGAGAAACGTCTTGAAGCCCAACAGCGAATTGAATGCTATTAGGCAAGAATGTCAAGATTGTTTAATAAGAAAGTACGACCCTGCTCCTTTCAAGTCGGTGACCTTGTTTTGGTAGTGCGAAGACCTATAATCGTCACGCATAAGAGCAGGAGTAAATTCACATCCAAGTGGGATGGTCCATACGTAGTCCAAGAGGCTTACACCGGGGGCGCCTACAAGATAGTTGATCAAGACGGGGTTCGAGTCGGACCGATCAACGGAAAGTTCTTGAAGCGGTACTATGCCTGAATAATAACGCTCCGTGTCGCATGAGCCTAAACTGCACGACATATATGTATATATGTATATGAATAAAAAAAAAGAAAAAAGGAAAAAAATGTCATCATGTAATACTCCTGACCCGCACGAGTATAAACTATGAACGGCTTAATAAAACAAAAAAAAAATCATATCTTACGCAGAGATGAGCCCTGCTGTTACCCCGAAGACTCGATGAGAAGCTTTTGTGATTCATGTGCTCCTAATCTTTCTTCTTCTCATAAAGTGGTAATGCGGCTGACACCCAGTTACGAGAACCGTAATGACGACAATCTTCTTCTTATTAGCACTGAGTCCCGATTCACGAGGAAAATTCAAGCTGCCCTGCTCGCTCATCTCTAGGACTTCAAGTCCATTAAGAATGACACTCGGCAAGTTTAGTTCTATGCTTGAAGTTGGGCCAAGCTGAATAATAATAGAGCTGTTCTGATAACTAACGGGCTTCCCACAAAGTCCAAGTAGTAGGGCATGTCCAAACCCACGGTTAGCAACGATGAAAAAAGGACTCTTCACTCTGTTGTAAAATCACAAGACAGAAGATAATCGCGTCAAGAAATGGCAATTCTCCTCAACATCGGGAATATTGAAACCCATTATTGATTTAAATAATGGCAACCACAAGATAGTCATGGTCCACCACGAGTCCTCTTTTCCGTAAAGATGAAACCCATTATTGGTTAGGTGATAGACTTGTTTATTTTTGCATCAATTCTTATGCACTCTGTCTCCTGGAAACGGATGTCCATGTTTTCTGGACCAACCAGACAACACCCTGTTTATTAGACAGATTTACCATAAATAGCTGGGCAACACCCCTTTTCGAAGCAAAAGCAGATCGAGTTAACAGTACCGCAGGTGATTTCGGAGAGGGCCATGTACTCATACACCAGGATCATTTCCAAGTTCTCGTCACAGTACTTGTTAAGCGACACGAGGTGGCGATGCCGGATTCCGGATAACATCTGTATCTCTGTCTGGAATTCGTTGAAACCTTGATGAGAAGTTGGGTTCCCTCTTTTAATTGTGACTTTTGACCTGTCTGGTAAAATCCCAGCAAAGACTTCCCCGAACCCACCGATCCCAATTGCGCCTTTCATCTCCGTTCACCATTTAGAAGCTGTGGATCCATTTTATATTGATTTGAACTTATTAGAGGGATTGCAATTGTTTGCCAAGGCTATGAAAATGGAACCCAGGAGCTTCTCGCAGCGGTCGATGTGCTATAACCATGCCCACGGCCTAACGTTTCTGGTTTCTCTTGGTTATGTCGTCCAGGTTTTCCCCAATGTCATTTATCCCCGTAATTTGGAGCGTTTCGAACAAACGTACTCTGCTGGGAATGGTATAAATAACAGGAACGAACTTGACTTCGATACAAGGGACCCGGTGAACTCCTTATGCAAGAAGCCCCTCTTTTTTTTTATTCGAAGCACGTTGAAAGGGATGGCAATGCTACTTTAGGTACATGTTTACGGGCAAGAGGAACCAGCGATCTGAGGAAAAAGAGTATTCTGCTTTCCACGATCGCCTCCCCTGCACGATGTTGAGAAGATCCAGGTTTTGGGGTATACTCTGGACAAAAACTGGCATCTGGCACCTCGTCGAATGTGTTGCAAGATTGACCACAATGACAATAGTACACTTCGACTGGTCGTCGACCAATACGGGAAGGGATCGCTTGGTTCTTTCTTGTAAGTATCCAGGTCTGGACTTTTCTCAATATTCCACTGAGGAAGCGGATCATGATGCAAGGAACTCAATAATGGAAAGGGAAAGCGTGAAAGGAATTTATTCAAAGGACGTGGTGAATTTCATTACAAAAAGAAATAGACAGTAAAAAAAAAAGGAGCAATGATAAATCTAAAATTTCCAACTAAAATTCATAATGTCCTGGCGAATCTTCATCAGTCGGGCATGAGACTCTTACAAGGACTCGGCTTCGTTGACAGCTTTCGGCGCTTCAAGAGTCGATACGATTTCACTCAAATTGAGAACTTCAGCTTCTGTTTCATCGACTTGGTTGGAGCACTCATGGAATAAAGTCTTCAGTAAGGATTCAGCTTCGATACATTCAGCGAGCTCTTTTCGAAGTTCGGAGATTTTGTCTGTAACATCTGCCATTTGTTCAGACAAAGTAGCTTTATGTGCAACAATAGATTTAACACTTTCCTTAGCTTGAGTAAGACGAGCTTCCGCCAGCGAAATCTCCTCAGCCGCATTCGAGAGCACTCCTTCATCAGCTATTATTGGAATAGGAGAGCCAGAAACTCCCTCTATATTTTTCATAATTAAAGCACGAGCATGGGAAGTGTCCACCGAGATAAGTCCATCAAAAAGATTCAGCACCTCCTTTGCCTCGGTAATAATTGTCTGACCCTTCTCAAGCGGCGTTTGGGTAATCATCTCCTTAACCTCCTCCCATATATTAATAGCACATCTCTGATGAGCGCGAGAGGTCGTGCGAATAGAAGAGTCTGTTAGGGGAATAGGTCGCCCTTCACAAGCTAAATTATCCTGCTTCAAAGGCATCTTATTGTCTTCATCTTTTATCTCAACTATCGGAGACTGTAAAAAAAAAAAAAAGGAGAAGTTGCTACTGTGCAATTGAATTCCTTTGTATGGGGGCTTATGTCAATAAAATTATAACAGCTTCCTGAAGCCGAATGTGACCGCTCCCGAAGTCGACATATTGGCCGCTTTCTCTCCGCGGGCTCCCCCATCCAATGCAGAAACTAATAAGAGAAGGGTTTCTTGCAAAGTCTTGTCTGGTACATCCATGTTGTGCCCTCATGTTGCCGGTGTCGTGGCATACGTGAAATCATTCCATCCTACTTGGTCCCCATCCATTATTAAATCAGCCATCATGACCACCGTTTGGTCGCCTCATCAAAATGGAAGCAATCTGTTTGGCTATGGCTCATGACGTGTAGAATCCACAAAAGAAATAGCGCCCGGGTTGGTGTACGAAATCGCAGACGACTATGTGAAATTGCTATACACGTTGGGTGTCAATGCGGCCGCCATCACAAAGAAGGATGTCAACTGCAGTAAATCCCCTAGACTAAATGCTAGGGATATAAACTACCCCTCGGTAGTGCTGGGTGCCAATGTCTCTCGACCCTTCTCCATCAATGTCACAAGGACAGACTTGAATGTAAGACCGTCGCACTCAACTTACAATGCTACCATCTTTGCTCATCTTGGGGTTAAAGTCGTTGTGTTTTCTAAGACCCTTCACTTCATATCATAAAAAAAAAAAGAAGAAGATTAATTACTCGGTTTCCATATCCGGGGTGCCCCCCTAAGCAAGGGGAAGTCTTGTCCTCGTCGTTCGTATGGTCGGACGAAGGTCACATTGTGAGGAGTCCTATCGTTGCTTATTCACCTTTGGTTCATGCTAGTTCCGGTCAGGCAGATATAATTGGCGATTCCATATGTACTCACGCATTGATGGATCGGAAATCTTGGAAAAGAGAATGCGGATCCTCATCAGTTGCCTGTTAGCGATGGGAAGGCTTCAAACTCTATAAGATATATAATACTTTAATTCAATTCTCTTTGTATTGCAGATTATACACGAGAAATGAATTAAAGTGGGGGCATTTGTAGACATTAAATTTTTTTGTCTACTATAATAATAAGGCCTAATGAATGTTAACCAATTTTATGGTTTATAAATGGGCTATAAACCCAACCCATAAAGAAATTAAAATGTCATAATTTCAAGCCTAAAGAGATACATATTGGGCTATAAGTTAAAGGCACAAGCCCAATCCAAATTTAAGCATTTTGGGGCTAAACTAAGCCCAAATTCAGGCCCGGCCCATAGCCCGATCCATGGGAAGTTACCAATTATGATATGACCGGCTTCCTAATTTAGATCGACCCTGGAGCACTATAAATAGGGGGCCTCCTCATTCAAAGAAGAGGACACACAACAAGATACAACACACATTGGTGGAGAGAAGACTCTTGGCTCTCGAAGACTCTCGCCGCTCCCTGCTCGCCGAAGCTCTGCCGACGTCCATCGCCCGGTGTTCTTCTGCAACGCGCCCTGAGGTTCTGCCAGATCACGCCCAAAGGCCCCGACGACTTCATCAAGCTACTGAAGCTCTGCCGGATCACGCCCATAGGCCCCGACGACTTCTTCAATATTTCATCCTGAAGTTCTGCCAGAGCTCCAAGATCATCACCCATCAACCGTTATTCTTTGAAGATCGAATCAGATGAATCACGTGTTTCATCCGTGACTAGAGACAGAACCCGCTATATATTTTCATACAACAATTTGTACGATGATATTTCCCCGCGAAATTTTAGTGTTCACAAGCTTGTCTATGATAATAAGATTAGTTGTATACTGACATATTGTAGTGACTTTCCTAATTTCATCATTTTGAGTTATATCATAAGATTCTACAATCATCCCAAATTTAAGAGATATAACATGATGATATGAGTATTTGATTGCTAAAGTGACTCGTTTATTGAGAACCCCAGAATCCACTTGTGCCATGAGCATAGATAATTTTTTATGATATTCTTCTTTTATATTTTTCTCGATTGTCAAAAATAGCAATATTTTATGTGATGAAACTTGTGATTGATTGCAGAAGTGATTTGTCTTGTGAGATCCGATGTTATATTCGTTAGGTAAATGTAAGTACACATGCTTTTGGATAATATTCATGATGATTTTTATTAATCAGTTATTGAATTTTTTGATGTTTGATCATCACATTATGATGAGTTTGTGCTTATTAGTAATCTAACTAAAGACTGAAATTTATTTAATTATTTCCGCTTTGATCATATCTTGGATCAATGAGAGCTTTTCGTACTACTTATGTTTGGTTCAAATAAACATACTATGGATAATACAATTTCAAGGAATTAGATAAATATTTTGTTGATAATTTGGGATACAATTTTATTTGTAGGAGATTTGAGCAAGAATAATACTCCTCGTTCATCTTCTTTACTTGACCACTACATAATTCACTGTTCTCCTCTGCCTTGGTTGCGCTTCCGATGAAAAATTGTACGACGAGCAGTTCTTAGATTTGATACACGTGAGGTAGATACAGTCACGCGTACTCTAATCCGATCACTAGCACGGGATGTTCGGATCCATAGATTCATGCATCATCTAAGTGCTTATAACAGTAGTCCCAATTATAACCAAATTACGTTATTATTACAAACATACATAATCGATTTTACGACCATTTAGCTCATTTTTGTACTCAATTTTGTCATATCAGTCTTCAGAAATGGTTCTTGGGCTGAAAGTAACACATCGATAAAAAAAGTTAAGTCCAGTTAAGTTCGGATGAACATGTCCTCTTGCATGTAACAGGGCACGACGTGTTTTCCGGAAATAGAAGAATGCCTCAATCAATGGTGGTGTTATCACAAAATCGAGGAGGATCTATGTCCCGTAAGCACGAGAAGAACGCATCCCTAGATATGTTATTGTTCATGGTCTTGAGGCTCGAAAAGCCCGCCCGACCAGCCGGCTCGAATCAGACCAAGCCGGACGCATTTATTATTGGGATTGGACGTATGGTTAAGCTTAACCCGGGCCAATAAACTCCACCAGTACAATTAAATATTATTTTTATGTAACAGAAAATAAAATTATTTTTTTAGAATGAATGGAAGAGAAAAGATTTTCCTTTAAAATATAAATATATTTATTAAAATATTAACATTCTTTATCCTAAAGATAATACAGGCCGGGCATTTGCTTGGCAGTGCTTTTGTTACTACAAATACTTACCAAAGTGTTTGACTACTGTTTATAAAAGTAAATTATTGATTTTCAATTGTGATTTGAAAGTTAATTATAATGAAAAATGAAATTCCTTAACTCAAATAATTTTATCATTGATCTTAACTTCACAGAACTTGTTTTCATTCATCTTATCTTACCTAAATTACAAAATAAACAAATAATTTTTAATAATAGAAAAACAATAAAAGGAATTTAGTCATCTGTCTTACTTATGAAATCCATTCGATGAACAAACACAAGATTTGATAGACAGAGCATCACGCGTCTTTTATTCAGGTGGCTACCAACCACCAGCAAACATACAAGCTTTTTGGGATGCGTTGTATTCGCTTTGTATATTTCAAAGTTCGTATGAGCAGTATTCGGGATTCGGAGCTTCAGCCCACCGGAGATTTGATGGATCGTAGTTTCTCTACAGCCACGTGGATGTTCATCCTCTCTCCCGAAGCCTCCCTACAACATGCGGCTCCAATTTCGAGCACTTTCGCTAGACATTCCTTAATCCTTCGCGGAGCACGGGCACTCGATCCTTCCCCAAACTCATTTAAAAAAGACAATGTCTGCTACTTCTCCCGCTCTTTCCGGCGACACGGCCTTCCAGTGGCTTCGGATGTTCCAGTCGTCGGTCGGCTTCTTTCCCGTAAACATCCCATCGGTCGGTCGGCTTCCCTCGACACTTGACTTCCCATTCCGTACTCTACAATATTTCATTTTAAACGGCCTATATTACCGAGAGCGAGCAAGCAATTATTGAAAACCACCTTTATATAAAGTTGACGGACCTGGAGGGCTGTAACCGACTGTCCCTCTCACTCTCGTTGAGCTTACTTGTACAACAACATCATCGGCTGAGAGAACTCTCGTGAGGCCGAAATCACCGATATGTGCTGTCATCTCCGCATCCAGGAGGACATTGCTAGGCTTCAAATCGCAGTGAATCACCGGCTCGTCACACTCGTGATGTAGATACTCCACGACACATGCAATGTCCACAGCAATACTCAGCCTATGCCCTAAACTTAACTTCCGGCGTAATCCCTCGGGTGTAACTTTAGGATTAAAATCATTACCTTGGAAGTCGATGGTCGAGTAGACCGTAGAAATCTTAATGAGATTACAATGTCTTATCTTCTTTAATATCTCACACTCTGCCATAAAACTTTTCGAAGCTGCGCGAGTTCGGAGGTCGAGAACCTTAATGGCTACCACATTATCAGAATTTCCAAGGATCCCCTTATACCCGGAACCAAAACCACTGCCGCCGATCAATTTATTTTGATTGAGCCCACTGGTCACCCTAAGTATATCCTCCTATGAAATTTGTGTAAAAGGGCCTCTGGGAACAAACCCAGACTGCGACTTTACGTTGCTCCTCCTTTTTCTGTTCATGCAAAGAAGAAATGCAAGCAACAAAAGCTGAACAAACAGGACAGCAATCCCACTGGCGATCACGATGATGATCCTTCACAAGGTTTTCCTTCCTCACTTCCGTTTTGGTGTAGGACATCTTAGTAAGTTCAATGCTGGAATCCCGCCGCAAAGTTTGAAATGTCCCAAGACCGAGCAATGCAGCACGGTCGGTTTCGTTGGTCTTAGCCGCTGCTGCAGAGAGAGAAAACAAGAGACAAGTGAATAATAATATCATAAAGGCAGAGCATGAATCCATAATTTTTTTGCATCAGACTGACTGTCCACTTTAGCTTCTTGTTATATCCACACTATCCCCCATTGCATGACTTTTTCTAAGTAGACAGCGATGACTGACTTTGGAGTCAAAGAAGATTACCGTGAAAAATACTTTCATCGACTCTTACTATCTCCGTCTTATTTATCATCAGCTTCTTAGTGACTTTGACTTATGGCATCTTTGACGGGACATAAATTAATATGAGATGAATTTAAAAAAAAAGTTCAAAATAATTAAGTTAAAATTAATAATTTCTAAATATATATGGGTGGGTCCTATGTTTGGTTAAGTTTGTTGTAATGAATAAGGTTTTTCTTCTTCCCTTTTTTTAAAAAAAAAATATATATATATATATCACTTTGAACTAAATATCCTCCATGATGATATCCGCACAAAGCCAGGGGACTTAACTGGAAAGATAAAGAGAAGTAAGATGAAAAATAATGTTTCGGAGCTGTAACAGGGAGTCCAAAATCGTTCGCGGACAAATATTTCCGACGTAATTGTTTTGAAAACAATTAGTAAAAAGACATTGTCGTAATCTAATACGTCAAATATTTTGATTGTCGTAATCTAATACGTCAGCTATTTTGATTATTTAGTGGTGCCCGCCGGAATATAATTTGGTCTTATTGTTATGATTTCTTTTGCTTGGACTTTTTGTTAACATGAGTTTTGTTCGGTAAACATTTAGGAAAAGCACTCTAACCTTGAAATATGTGACGAAGACTTCTTTTGACATATGTGAAAATAAACTAATACACAAAGGCTCTGTCTCGATAAGACAAGAAAATAATATATAGATATATATATATGTTTTTCGAAGACATTAAAGTATATACTGAGTTTAAGTCGGACAAAATATTTCCGCTTAATTTATATTAAAAAATTACAATTAAACTAAACTTGGAATAACATTTTAGAAATTTTTCTATAATTTTGATACATTTTGCTCATCCCCTCATTGTCCATATAAACTCCAACCCTTAGCATACTAATTATCCTTATCCCTTGAACAAATTATTCAAAAAACCATCTCGAGGGAGAAAGAAAAATAACAGGCCAAGAGCAGCAATGAAATCCCATGTTGTCTGTGTACCAGTCCCTGCTCAAAGCCACATTGGTGGGATGCTAAAGCTAGCCAAGATCCTCCACCACAGGGGCTTCTTCATCACCTTCATCAACACCGAGTTCAACCACCGCCGCCTCCTCCGTTCAGGAGGCCTAAACTCCCTCGAGGGCCTCCCCGACTGGCGGTTCTTCTCGATACCTGATGGCATCCCTCCGTTAGATGTCGAGGCCACCCAGGAGATGCCCGCCCTGTGTGACTCCTGTAGGAATTACATAGTCAACCCCTTGTGTGACCTCATCGGGAAGCTTAATGAGGAAGTTCACCGGAAAAACAGCTCGGATGTCCCTCCGATATCTCATATCGTGGCGGATGGCTTCATGGACTTTGCCGCGGCTCCTGCTGCCGAGAAGTACAGGCTTCCGCTTGTGCATCTGTTCACGACATCGGCTTGCGCGACCATGGCCTTGAAGCATTATCGCTTGTTCATGGAAAAATGCCTTACACCGTCGAAAGGTGATCTTTGTGAGGATAAGTCCCCGGGCACAAGTTTCCATCGAGATCTTATTAGTTTTCCGGTTGATTGATTTATGCAGGGAAATCGGATCAGGAAAAGATCGATTGGTTGAATGGTGTGATTGATTGGATCCCGGGAATGAACAACATGAGGCCATGCGACATGCCATACTTTTTCGGAGCGACGGACAATAGCGATACCTTCCTGAGTTTTATTGTAGATGTGGTGGAGAGGAGTGGAAAAGCCGACGCGACCATTATTAACACTTTCGAGGAGCTGGAGCCAGTCGTCCTCGAGGCACTTTCATCCCTGATCCCAAACATTTACCCGATTGGCCCTTGTTAGAATTCGGGCACAGCGGAAGCAGTAAAACAATATTTTTCAGCCCAAAATCACAAGATTATCATGGTACGTATAATATATTTGAGATACAGCAACCAGAAAAACTTACCCGGAAATCGTACCTCGAAATTTCTGGTAAATTAGAGCAGAGTCGCGAATAAGCAAGAGCCCCACGTGTGACTCCTCTAGCGGTATCCACGCGCACGCGATCACGAACACTCGACGATCCGGCAGGTGCTAGCCTCTTGGATCCGTCTAGTCTCTAAATCGGAAGTCCCTCAAAATCCTAAGCTCTCGTATTTTTTTTTCTCCCCCTCTGATTTCCTCAGATCAAGAGCTTTTTTTTTTGTTTGGCACCGTATTGCCATTAATAAAAACAAATCAAATCTTGTAACGTAGAAAAAATTTTTGATTGAAAAAGGGTACGTTACATATTATAATAAAATATTTAAAAATTAATCACTTTTAACTTCTAAAATAATATTATCAACGCTTTTAATAAAATACTATGCAAATGGATTTTATGTTTACAGATTTAATGTAAATAAATCTATACTTACAAATGAAATTGACCTGAATAAATCCATATTCAATATTGGCCAATTTATTTACTTCCGATATTTCAGAATAAATTAATAATCCAATTAATTCTAATTCTGAAATAATATAATGATTAATTTAGTATCCACTAAATAATCAAAATACAATGTTCGTGTCGACGTGCTATGCGTGCGACCCTCTAGGTTCTATAGACGAAGGCAGTGTATATCCATACACAAACTAAGGTAACCGTCTAGCAAAAGTTTTTAGTCACCCAACGTGTTAGGATAATGATTATAAATCATACACAATTATGAACCGATTACTGTGTAATTCAATCTCTTCATCTAACTGACATCCCAATTAATTCGGCGCAAAATACATCATCACCGAATTAATTGTTTTACTTGATTACCAAGATATAATAGACTCACTTGAATGTAAAACATTCCTCCCATGGCCACGGATTTTAGAGTCACTAATATCTCTATCAAGTGGCCTAGATGTCAACTCTCTAATCCAAGAGAGCGATGAATCCTATATTGACTCAACACTATTCTTTCTACGCTTTGTCACACACCCAACAAGCGTATTACTCACAATCCAGTTAAAGACTGATTTTAACGACGTCAAAGTGCCCAAACTCCACGTATAGAATAAATGAAGGTCTCAAGTTAAAAGATCAGTTACACTCGTCCATAAAGAGGATTGACCAATGATGTTCTATATGTGGTATCTTCTCAAACGGGTCGTGTCCAGTATCCCTAATCTTAGGGTACCCCTAAGTATAACTTAGATATACTATCACTTGGTCTATCTTGACCTTAGCTATACTTAGCGATGATCTAGATGTCCATGTCCCCTCTAAACATCTATCCGATCACGAACTATTTCAGATTAATATACTCAATAATCTGTAGGACTTTATCATTAATAATTTTACATGCAGAAAAGTAAAATAATCAATGACAAATACTCGCCTTTATTAATTATTTATCCACAAATACATTAAAGTGTCTTGGCACTAAGTGCACACACTAACAATCTCCCACTTGCACTATTGCCAAGCACTATGGACTCGAAGTCCTAGGCTCCTCACATGGGTATCATGTTTCTGCAGAGGTAAGGCCTTTGTGAGTGGGTCCGCGATATTCTCGCTCGTATCAACTCTGCTAACCAACACGTCACCCCTCTGAACAATCTCTCGGAGGATGTGATATTTCCGTAGTACGTGCTTGGATCGTTGGTGAGACCTCGGCTCCTTGGCCTGCGCTATGGCCGCATTGTTGTCACAGTATAATGTCACTGGGTCAATAATGCTCGGAACCACTTCAAGCTCCGCTATGAAGTTCTTGATCCACACAGCTTCCTTTGCCGCTTCGGAAGCTGCAATGTACTCGGACTCAGCTGTAGAATCTGCAACTGTCTCCTGCTTGGAACTCCTCCAACATACAGCTGCACCATTCAAGCAAAACACATAACCCTGCTGCGATTTCAGATCATCCCGATCTGTCTGAAAACTAGCGTCAGTATATCCTCTGACAACTAACTCCTCATCTCCTCCATAAATTAAGAACATGTCCTTTGTTCTTCTAAGATACTTGAGGATTGTCTTTACTGCAGTCCAATGACCCTCTCCAGGATCTGACTGATATCTACTTGTCATGCTCAAAGCATACGAGACATCGGTCGAGTGCAAATCATGGCATACATAATGGACCCTATAGCTGATGCATAAGGTATCTTGCCCATTCTTCCTCTCTCCTCATGTGTCTTCGGACATATAGACTTGGAAAGATGCACACCATGTAACATTGGCAAGAATCGTCTCTTGGAATCTTGCATGCTGAACCTATTCAGCACTTTGTCAATATACATATTTTGACTCAAACCCAACAACCTATTTTGTCTATCTCGGTATAATCTAATACCTAAGACATAAGTCGCTTCCCCAAGATCTTTCATAGAGAAACACTCTCCCAGCCAAGTCTTGGTAGACTCTAGGCTAGGGATATCATTGCCTATCAGAAGTATATCATCAACATACAACACTAGGAATGAAATCTTGCTCCCACTAACCTTCTTGTAAACGCAAGGTTCCTCTGGATTCTTGAAATAGCCAAATTCTTTGACTGCTTCGTCAAATCGCAGATTCCAACTCCGAGATGCTTGCTTTAGCCCATAAATGGACCTTTTGAGCTTACATACTTTATCTGCATTCTTGGATGCAATGAAACAGGGAGGTTGTACCATAAACACTTCATCCTGTAACTTTCCATTCAGGAAAGCGGTTTTTACATCCATCTGCCAGATCTCGTAATCCTTGTAAGCTGCTATCGCAAGCAGAATCTTAATGGACTTAAGCATTGCAACTGGTAAAAATGTTTCATCATAGTCAATTCCTTGACGTTGAGTGAAACCCTTGGCCACAAGTCTTGCTTTATAGGTACTTATATTTCCTTCCATGTCTATCTTCTTCTTGAAGATCCACTTGCACCCAATGGGTTTTACACCAACTGGCGCATCAACCAACTCCCAAACTTGGTTGGTATACATGGAGTCCATCTCTGATTTCATGGCTTCTAGCCATTTCTCGGAATCATTTGAAGCGATTGCTTCCTCATAAGTCGACGGTTCATCATCCTCGACGAGAAGTACTTCCCCATGTTGGGTCACAAGCCAACCATATCTATCAGGCTCTCGGTGTACTCTTGTCGACTTACGTTGATCTTGCGTTCCTTGAACATTTTCAAAAGTTGGAATCGCTTATACTAGTGGTACTGATTCCCTATCTAAATGTTCAGTTTCCAACCTGTTTGTAGAGTCTGAAATTTCTTCTAGACTTACTTTACTCGCGCTACTCTCTTTAGAAATGAATTCTCTTTCCAAGAAAGTAGCATATCGAGCAACGATAACTTTGTGCTCGCTTGGGAGATAAAAGTAGTATCCCTTTGTTTCCTTGGGATAACCAACAAACACACACTTAGTGGATCTTGCCGCAAGCTTATCAGAATTTTCATTCTTCACATAAGCATCGCAGCCCCATATCTTAAGATAAGACAAGTTCGGTTTCTTCCCAAACCATAATTCATAAGGTGTCTTATCCACTTACTTGGTTGGAACTCTGTTAAGCATGTATGCTGCTGTTTCTAAAGCATAACCCCAAAATGACAACGGAAGACTTGCATGACTCATCATTGATCTAACCATGTCCATGAGTGTGCGGTTCCTCCTTTCTGAAACACCATTCCACTCCGGTGTTCTAGGAGGTGTGAGTTG
The DNA here is from genome assembly GCA_029817715.1 of Melastoma dodecandrum. Lineage (NCBI taxonomy): Eukaryota > Viridiplantae > Streptophyta > Magnoliopsida > Myrtales > Melastomataceae > Melastoma > Melastoma dodecandrum. Next base: position 569,520 of record JARUPY010000537.1, on the reverse strand, counting down.
TGAAACGATCCCACACTCTTTAAGGTAATCAATGAACTCTTGGCTAAGATACTCGCCGCCTCGATCACTCCGAAGGGCCTTTATCTTCTGGCCTCGTTGATTCTCTACCTCGTTCTTAAATTCTTTAAACTTTTTCAGAGTTTCAGACTTGTACCTCATTAAGTAGACATATCCATATCTACTTAAATCGTCGGTGAAAGTCACGAAGTATGAATACGCTCCTCTGGCCTGAACCGGTAATGGTCCACACACATCACTATGTATGAGTTCTAGTAGTTCCTTGGCCCTTTCACCTGTCTTGGTCAAAGGCTTCTTGGTCATTTTTCCTTGTAAGCACGCTTCACATGTATCTATGGACTCTAACTCAAAAGAGTCCAAATACCCGTTACTCAGTAACCTTACGATGCATTTCTCGTTTACATGACCAAGTCTACAATGCCAGAGATATGTTAAGTTTGAGTCACGCGTTTTCTGTTTCTTCCTTTCAACACAGTAAATCGGCTCATCCAAATTCAGAACATATAAACCATTATTCAATGAACCATCTCCACATAACATTTCATCCAAATAAAAGGAACACGACTTGTCCTTGAATTTAAATACAAATCCCTTGGCATCAAAACTCGATACCGAAATGTTGTTCTTGAAAAAACTAGGAACAAAATAACAGTTCTCCAAATTTAGACCAAATCCACTGGGCAACTTTATTACATACGTCCCTACAACTAATGCATCAACTCTAGCTCCATTCGCCACTCGTAGGTCCATCTCGCCCTTGGACAGCCGTCTGCAGTCACTTAGACCCTGCAAGTTCGCACAAATGTGAGAACTACTTCCGGAGTCTATGACCCATGATGAAGAAACAGAAAGATTGCATTCAATCACAAAGATACCTGAAGCATCCGCTCCACTGGCATTCTTCTTCATGAGTTGGAAGCAATTCTTCTTCCAATGGCCTTTCTTGCCACAATGAAAGCATATAGCTTCCTTCTCATCAGACTGCGGCACCTGTTGCCCTTTCTTAAGCTTCTTTTGAGCTGGAGGTCCAGTGCTCTTAACTGCTTTAGCCTTGGGATTGAATTTCCCGGTGCCAGGACGCTTGTTGGTATGTCTGACCATCATTGCTCGAAGTGTAGGATTCACATTCATGTCTTTCTCAACAGTTTTCAGCATTGCCATCAGATCAGTCAAACTCTTCTTCATACTGTTCATGTTGAAGTTCAACACAAACTGAGAAAATGATGGTGGGAGTGAGGACAAAACCAGGTCAACTGCTAAGTCCTGGTCCAGCTTGGAACCCAAGCTCTCGAGCCTCTCAATGTACCCTATCATCTTGAGTACATGTGGCCCAACTGGGTTACCCTCCACCAGCATTGTTCGAAACAGTGCCCGAGAGGTCTCATACCTCTCAACTCTGGCACTCTCTTGGAAGAGCTCACGTAAGTGCTGATCAATCTCCCTAGCACTCATGTTCTCATGCTGCCTCTGTAACTCGGGAGACATAGAAGACAACATGATGCACTGAACATCCAGCGCATCCTCCAAGTATTGACTGTAGTAAGACTGATCATCCTCAGAAGCATCAGGTGCAGGTTCTTTAAGTGGTTCATCCTCCAGCACATAAATCTTTCTCTCGTGCCTAAGGACAATTTTCAGTTTTCTATACCAATCCAGGTAGTTGGAACCGATGAGGATATTCTCTTTCTCGAGAATGCTTCGCAGCGAAAGGGTGTTTGTGTTTGCCATCTACAAAATAATTTAAAGCAGAGTTTTAGTATTTGTGGAATATTAATTAATAAAGGACTTTAATATAGCTCCCACTATTTTATTCGAAAACAACAGCCCCCTCTGTTGAAATCGGGAATTTGTTGGTTAATAATTCCTAGTGGGACCGAAATCTCGAAACATGAAGTATGCACACAGCTGAGCTGTACCTACACACCACACGAAACAAGTAGGCCTTAACTCGCCAATCACAATTATCCGTGTGACTTTCGGTATTTTCACGTTGAGTCTAATAACTCTTAAACTCAACACTTGCCCCTCAAAAAGCTGACCTTAGCTGAGCTAAACAAGTCAACTAAATTGAGTTAAGTCGACCCATTAATCATTTAGAATAAACTACAGATTTTCTACCAGAAGCCCACAGCTAAGCTGTACTGACTGATGGGAAAAATCTGACTATTATAGTAAACATTAATGGAGGGCCTTTATTTTATAAAATATTGACTTAATATTTAGGCGATTTTATTTATCATTATTGTCTCACCACAAAATTTTTCTGTGACATATTTCCATGTCAACCGACTCCTCTTTATAGAAGAGTAAAAAATTGTTCTTATTTTTAATTTTCTAAACGAAATCATTATCTTTGATTTCTTAGTCGGCAGTTAGAGAATCTAATAAAATATATATGATTCATATATTGTTCGACCAAATTGATCGATTAATTCTAAAATCCTGATTTATATATATATATATATATATATATATAAACCGAATCTTGGACATCTAAAATATTGTCCATTCAATATATTTAGGATTTTAAAATTAAATTAATCAATTATTATCCCCGGCCAATTGTAGATAATCTTTTAAATCATTAAATTTAATATTATTGAAGTTGACAATCTAGAAAATCATTCTTTCACGATTTCAAGATTCTTACGTAAATTTGTCCAACTAAAAATATACTTAGGACAAAAACTTATAATATTTTATAAATAGAAAATCTAAAAATCGCAACTTTGCGATTCTGATGTAGATTTTGTCTAATTTAATTATTACATAGAATAAATAATCATCGTCTTCAACAAATGAAACTACGTATAAAATTAAAATCTCATAATTTTAAATTTTAAAATTCAATTCCATATTGAAATTTTCGTATGTATATCAAATAAAATATACGATTCAACCATGAACGAGCTCTGATACCACTTGTTGGAATTCAGGCGCAGCGGAAGTGGTAAAATTAGATTTTTCGGCCGCAAATCACAAGATCATCATGGTACGTATAATATATTTGAGATACAGCAACCAGAGAAACTTACCCGGAAATCGTACCTCGAAATTTCCGGTAAATTAGAACAGAGTCGCGAATAAGTAAGAGCCCCACGTGTGACTCCTCTAGCGGTATCCACGCGCACGCGATCACGAACACTCGACGATCCGGCAGGTGCTAGCCTCTTGGATCCGTCTAGTTTCTAAATCGGAAGTCCCTCAAAATCCTAAGCTCTCGTATTTTTTTTCTCCCCTACTGATTTCCTCAGATCAAGAGCTTTTTTTTTTGTTTGGCACCGTATTGCCATTAATAAAAACAAATCAAATCTTGTAACGTAGAAAAAATTTTTGATTGAAAAAGGGTACGTTACATATTATAATAAAATATTTAAAAATTAATCACTTTTAACTTTTAAAATAATATTATCAACGCTTTTAATAAAATACTATGCAAATGGATTTTATGTTTAAAGATTTAATGTAAATAAATCTATACTTACAAATGAAATTGACCTGAATAAATCCATATTCAATATTGGCCAATTTATTTACTTCCGATATTTCAGAATAAATTAATAATCCAATTAATTCTAATTCTGAAATAATAAAATGATTAATTTAGTATCCACTAAATAATCAAAATACAATGTTCGTGTCGACGTGCTATGCGTGCGACCCTCTAGGTCCTATACACGAAGGCAGTGTATATCCATACACAAACTAAGGTAACCGTCTAGCAACAGTTTTTAGTCACCCAACGTGTTAGGATAATGATTATAAATCATAAACCACTATGAACCGATTACTGTGTAATTCAATCTCTTCATCTAACTGACATCCCAATTAATTCGGCGCAAAATACATCATCACCGAATTAATTGTTTTACTTGATTACCAAGATATAATAGACTCACTTGAATGTAAAACATTCCTCCCATGGCCATGGATTTTAGAGTCACTAATATCTCTATCAAGTGGCCTAGATGTCAACTCTCTAATCCAAGAGAGCGATGAATCCTATATTGACTCAACACTATTCTCTCTACGCTTTGTCACACACCCAACAATCGTATTACTCACAATCCGGTTAAAGACTGCTTTTAACGACGTCAAAGTGCGCCAACTCCACGCATAGAATAAATGAAGGTCTCAAGTCAAAAGATCAGTTACACTCGTCCATAAAGAGGATTGACCAATGATGTTCTATATGTGGTATCCTCTTAAACGGGTCGTGTCCAGTATCCCTAATCTTAGGGTACCCCTAAGTATAACTTAGATATACTATCACTTGGTCTATCTTGACCTCAGCTATACTTAGCGATGATCTAGATGTCCATGTCCCCTCTAAACATCTATCCGATCACGGACTATTTCAGATTAATATACTCAATAATTTGTAGGACTTTATCATTAATAATTTTACGTGCAGAAAAGTAAAATAATCAATGACAAATACTCGCCTTTATTAATTATTTATCCACAAATACAATAAAGTGTCTTGGCACATAAGTGCACACACTAACAGCCCTTTCCATATGCTTCTCGAGAAGACACCCCAAGATGAGTCCGTCTCAAAGCTTGCCCTTGGTAACCTCTGGGAGGAGCATGTCGAATGCCTGGAGTGGCTAGACACGAAGAACCCCGGGTCTGTGCTGTACGTGAACTTCGGGAGTGTAGTGTTCCTGAGCCACCAGCAACTGACCGAGTTTGCCATCGGGCTCGCCCACAGCCAGCGTCCGTTCCTGTGGGTCCTAAGGCCGGACCTGATGAACGGCAAGACCGCAATCCTCCCACCGGGGTTCGTCGATGAGACGAAGGAGAGAGGATTCCTGTCGGGTTGGTGCCCCCAGGAGAAGGTCCTGAAGCACACGTCGGTCGGGGGATTCCTGACGCACTGCGGATGGAACTCGTTGCTAGAAAGCCTGAGTGCAGGGGTCCCGATGATATGCTGGCCGAACTTCGGGGACCAGCAGACGAACGCGAGGTACGTCTGTGCCGAGTGGACAGCAGGGTTGGAAGTTGGCGTGGGCGACGTGAGGAGGGACGACGTCGAGAGGGTCGTGAGGGAATTGTTCGGGGGCGAGAAGGGGAAGGAACTGCAGAGGAGCGCGGCTGAGTGGAAGAGACTTGCCGAGGAGGCGACGACGAACCCGACAGGGTCCGCGGTCAAGAATTTGGACAAGCTGGTTAAGGATATTCTGACGACAAGAACGTGAACTTAAGATTCGTTAGAAGGCGGTATTTATCTTTCTAGTTATGGCAGTGATGTTTGTCTTACTAGAATCAAATCTATTGTTTGTCAAATAAAATTATGGGAAATGATCATCCAATAAAGTTGAAAGATTGGAGTTAGGATTTAGGCTTGAATATTCCAATGAGCAACACTTTTGTTTCTTTCACACGATTAACTCATTCATAATTTATTTTTGATATTCATATTTTCTAACATTTTCGATGGAAGATAATTTGGGATTATCTAGGTAATTCATAATAATTTATAATTTTTAAAGTTTGACCAAGTGATTTTTTTTATAAAATCACGTGACTCCCGTTTTGAGAATCATGTCTTTTTGGTTGATGACTAGTTAAGGAGAAAGATCGGTTGATGCATATTATACAGAGATGAATGAAATATGGGAAGAATTGAAGAATTAGGCCAATCCCTCGTTGTAGATGTGGTACTTGTATTTTAGACGTTTTGGTGAAGAACAGATGGAGAATCATGTATATCGTGGTGGATGGCTTCATGGACTTTGCCACGGCTCCTGCTGATGAGAAGTTCGGGCTTCCACTTGTGCATCTGTTCAGGATATCGGCTTGCGCGACAATGGCCTTGAAGCATTATCGCTTGTTCATGGAAAAATGCCTTACGCCGTCAAAAGGTGATCTTTGTGAGGATAAGTCCCCGGGCACGAGTTTGTATTGAGATCTTATTACTTTTCTGGTTGATTGATATACGCAGGGAAATCAGATCCGGTAAAGATCGACTGGTTGAATGGTGTGATACCCGGGAATGAACAACATGAGGCCATGCACTTTCGTCCCTGATCCCAAACATTTACCCAATTCTGCTTCTCGAGAAGAAACCCCAGGACAAGTCTGTCTCGAAGCTTGCCCATGGTAACCTCTAGGAGGAGCATTTTGAATGCCTCGAGTGGCTAGACATGAAGTGTAATATCCTTCATTTTTACGTACCAATTTTTAGAAATTTATTGCAGTTGACTGGTCAATCCAGCGAAAGTCGACAAATGTCACTCTTTTACCGTGGCGTCTTTCTTCCAATTTTTCCCTACTTTTACGCTACGTGTCCTTTCCCTTCCTTTCTCTGCAAGACTAAAAATAATATCCTCTAATGGGATCAGCGATAAACGCTGAGTACGCCCCCATCCATGCACACACGAAAACCTTGCGACCTCTAAACCATTTCTAACGTGCATCTTTAAAGACAGTTAATGCACCATACGTTTCAGCACAATAGAAGTTATACAAATGCAGACAGTATAACAATTGTCAATAATAGCACGCATAAAAGTAAACAGTTTAGCCAATGGAAAAGCAAAAAGTAACAATGTGACTATCCAATTTCAACGTCACTCGTATATCAACACTTCATAGGGTGTGAACTACACTTATTTTCAACTCCCAACTCCCCCAATTTTTTGTGTATATCTGTAACGACTCGGGATTTCGGAAAGTAAATATATTACTTTGACTAGATTGGTTGACTAGAATTAGAACGGTTGACCGAGTTAAATCCGACGTGGCGTGAGATTGTAATATTCTCGTTGACAGTTGACGTTAATATCGAATATTATCGAGATTTTAATTTGATTTCGTGTGATTACGTCACGTGGGAAATGGGACGCCTGGACCCAAGCGAAATCGGATTAAGTCACGATAATATTCGAATAACGCCGCGGATTTGGATTGGGTTTATAGTGACGGGTTGTTTTTGATTTGTTGATAGTATGGAAATGCGGATCAAGAATGAGGTTAACTGTGTCAGTAATAAGGACTAATGAAATATGAAATTAGATGGGTTAGTTGGATAGAAAATCCAACGGCTTTGCCCAATCTTATGACGTCCAACAGGATGAGGTGAGCGGGTAATATCTCTGTGACGGATGGGTAGAGTAGGAAAAACAAAATGCTGAATAGACGGCCAAATGAACGGATTGGACAATGGATGTTTCTGACGAATGGATGGACTGCGGATGAGGGGATCGAAAGGGAAATCGATGGTAGCGTGTTGGGCACACTCACGTTGCATCTGATGGGATGAGTGGGTGATTTCATTAATTATAAAAAAAAAGAGAAGAAAGAAAGATGAAACAGGTACAGTAAGTATATGGGGAAAGTTGCTGCAGACTTGAACCGCCCCTTAGCTTCTTCAGGAAGAGACGCGGGACTCTCGCAGCCACGCATCCTTCCGTGGCCATCTTCCGGAGTCGAGTTAACTCCGCTGCCTTGCCAACTGTGGGAAGAAGGTCAGGCGTAGGAAGCTTACGCTCTGCAGAGGAGGAGGCAAGGGACGAGGTTCGGAGTCCCCGTTGGCCGCAGCTTCGATTGAGAGAACATCCGGGACGAAGTACGTCCCACCCCCTTCCCCTGTCTCGTCTGATACCTACGTTGCTTGTGATTAAATCGTGTCGCGGTTAGAGGATCTCGTGTGGAGTCAGGGGAAGGAAGGGGAGCGGTATGTCGTAGGAGAGTGAGGTGGGGGAACGACGAGTGCATCGTTCGGTGTGCACTCTATACGTGTTGTTAGTAGCGGCGCCAGGAATCCCTGCGAATCTGGTTGCCGGTTGAAGAGTCCGTAGTTTGAGCGGAGGAGAAGTTGCGAGAAGAGCGAATCTTCTCTGCAGTCCATGCGCCGTAGTAACAGGGCTCTGAGGCAATGAATGGGAGGAATTGCGATAAGCGCGAATCTCCCCTACGGTCTGTGCGTTGTAGAACAAGGGTGCAGGCGTGATACTTGTTGTCCACCGCCCTTTTGTATCGCCCGTGAACTTACAGTTTCGAAGATGAAATGGTCAGGAGTGGGAATGTATTCCGTAGTCCTCGTTGAGACGAGGTAATTGCTTCACTGCGATGGGGAGCTGAGAACCAGCTTCGTCATTAAAAACGAGGTTCGCAGTCCTCGCTATGACGAGGTAATTGCTTCACCAAGGTGGAAACTGCGATTCAGCCTTGTGCTGATGAAGGGTGAGACTGAGTAATTCATGGGCTTAATCTAAGAAATCGCCGTGTTGTAGTGCCCTTGCTGTTGTGTGTTGATCGTCCTGAAAATCCGAATTATGCTATCTTGACCAATCTGCAGCTGACTTATTTGTACTCAAATGGAAATGTGGCTTGAGTGGCCTGAGGAAGTCGGGTCGGTGGTCAGGGATTGATGGGTAAGTTCGTGCGGCCGATCCGGAGAATCTGTTGTCGGTTGTACGGAATATATCAGCCACGTGCGACCTCGGTTCACGATGGTTGAGTTCCGTGAGTTGCGTGGGATTAGCGAACCGGAAATGAGGTTGCCACTACCCAACGATCTGGACTGACCGCGTCCGCATGGTTATGATTGGTAAGCTGATCGCGTAAGCTGAAAATACATGGTAATATTATTTGTTCGGATTTTGGTACACGAGTCGGATTGGGAAGTGAGAATGTGTTCCTGACAGTGTGTCGGAGGAGAATGGGGAGGTGGTGCCACTTGCGGTTGCACCTGCTGCCGTTACCCGGACGCTCTCGGAGGAGAGGGTGGGGACGTACTGTGAGGGTCCTGGCACCGAACGAAGTGTTGATATACGAGAGACGAGAGAATGAGGGAGTCGCTTGAGAGTTGTGAGCGTTATTGGATTTGTCTTTGATTCCGTATATATATATATTGTTGCGTAGAAGGTTGAATTAGTGATTATAATAAGGTATGCCTTATGATATGTATGCATATAACTGTTTTCCAAGAAATACATGTTAGAGGTAGTAGCGTCTCATCGTTTTCGCATGTACATGGGTGGGGCGTACTCAGCGATTTATCGCTGACCCCAATAGGGGACTATTTTTTTAGTGTGACGCAGGAATAAGATGGTACAGAATACACGTGGCACGGACTCACGAGATAAAACAGTAGAGGATGCCACGGTGGAGGTAAAAAATTGTCGTTTCCGCTGTTTGACCGTCAAATGACCGAGAACTACTCTGATGAAAATGTGAAAATTTTATAGGTCGTTTCAATATCTCAGTGGTAGTCTCGTTGGAACTTGTGCTTAGGACCACCGCAGTGCATTCCCACTCACTCCTCCGAGAGCATCCGGGCCAAAGGCATCAGGTGCGACCGCGAGTGGCGCTACCTCCTCGTACTCCTCCGACATCCCAGCTGGGAACACCACAACAAATAATCCAGTTAGGGGTAACAGCTGCAACTAATTCAGAGTCTCAGTCCAAGCAGAAGATCGAAGATTTAATTCAGGGACAGCCAATCGCAAATCCATCATCACGGACAGCCCAATTGCCAAATTCCATCTCATCAAATACTATGGGGCCAATCCATATTGACAATTCAGGTGTCTTGGCATTACGGGGGTAGTCATTATACATTTAGCAAGACGGACGAACTGGTTGGATCCTGGACGTGGCTGGTCCTATCCGGAGGGCAGCGGACACCTCATTTTTCAGTCGATAATTACCAGGAATCACTCCGGAACCCAACCACCGTCACCCTGAACTGGGAACACGGCTGGTCGAATCCGAAGAACAACGGACACATCCTCTACAGTTCGGAAAAAACAACAGACCCTCCAGAACCCAGCCACTGTCACTCTCATCCCGCAGCGGCCACGACACAAGATCCTCGCAACCAGCACAATCGCAATTTCGAACACAGACCCACACGACCCGTGTTCGTTTCAGAAACTCACCGCACCCGCGTGCCGCGCGCCAACCTACTCGACCTTCCCCTGGACACATTCCAAACCGTCAAGCCACAACACAGATCTCAGACCCAAACGGAACAGACAATGGCAAGGAGACAGGGGAAGGGGTGGAACGTACTGGTTTCGTTCACACCCTTCGAGCCCGAGGCCTCCTCCCTTAGACGCTTGCTGAATCGCACCGCCCCCCGCCTTCAAGCGTGCCGTCCAACCTCCCACAATGACGAAGACCTCCGCACCACTTCTCCTCTGGTGTCTCGTTCGCCCTCTACGCGGAGGCGACAAAAATCTGGATTCGCAGCCTCGGCCGAGTACTCAGGAAGCCAAGGGAAAGTTTCCCCCTTCTTAACCTCCGTTCCCGATGAGGTACATGTGGTGGGGAAAAAATGATTGAAAATCCTTCTCCTCTCCGACGCCTTATCTCATTGTCGATGGGGGTGGGCGTTTAATTAATTAATAATTATTTTTGTCTGATAAATATTTTAACCCGTAATCACAATAAGTTAAATACCAATTATAATTTTTCCGATAAAACGTTAAAACAAACATAATCGTTACCCGAATCTAATTACGTTTAGGTCATGACGTTTTCTTTCCCGTGTGACGTAGTCACACGTAATTGACTCCGAAGTCTCGATAATGCCCGTTAATAATATCAGTTAACTATGAAAATATTAAACTCTCGTGTGCATCTCTCTGACCAAATTTGACTCGTATTTACATTACTATTTCAGGATGGCTACATGATGGACCCTGGTTCTGTGCTATATGTGAACTTCAGGAGCATAGTGTTCCTGACGCACGAGCAACTGACCGAGAGTTCGCCAAAGGGCACGTCCACAGCCAGCGTCCATTCCTGTGGGTCCTAAGGCCGGACCTCGTGAACGGCGAGGCCGCAATCCTCCCTCCGGGGTTCGTCGACGAGAGCAAGGAGACAGGATTCCTGTCGGGTTCGTGCCCCCAAGAGAAGGTCCTGAAGCACACGTTGGTCGGGGGATTCCTGACGCACTGCGGATGGAACTCGTTGCTAGAAAGCCTGAGTGCAGGGGTCCTGATGATATGCTGGCCGAACTTCGGGGACCAGCAGACGAACGCGAGGTACGTCTGTGCCGAGTGGACGGCAGGGTTGGAAGTTGGTGTGGGCAATGTGAGGAGCGACAACGTCGAGAGGGTCGTGAGGGAATTGTTCGGAGGCGAGAAGGGGAAGGAACTGCAGAGGAGCGCGGCTGAGTGGAAGAGACTTGCCGAGGAGGCGACGACGAACACAACCGGGTCCGCGGTCAAGAATTTGGACAAGCTGGTTAAGGATATTCTGTCGACAAGAACGTGAACTTAAGATTTGTTAGAAGGCGGTATTTATCTTTCTAGTTATGGCAGTGATGTTTGTCTAACTAGAATCAAATCTATTGTTTGTCAAATAAAATTATGGGAAATTATCATACAATAAAGTAGAAAGATTGGAGTTAGGATTTGAAGCTTGAATATTCCAATGAGCAAACCTCCTAGCTGGCTCTGCACTCCTACCTCCTTTATCACTGAGCAGTCACTCAGGGGTCTTAGCTGGTGATTCGGGTTGTTTCCCTCTTGACGATGAAGCTTATCCCCCATCGTCTCACTGGCCGATGGGGGATAAATATATATATATTCAAAGTTATTTATCTAATATGACCTAAAGGTCATTATATAAAGTTATAAACGCATCATTTCCCTTACAGTTTTCATAGGGTAAGAACAAATATTTAAGTAGTAAGCCAATTGGTCCAAACATCAACTCTCCATCCTTATGAAAGATAACGTCCTGATGATGCTAGCATAATGATGAAAAATGGTCCTGGGGTACATTAATAATGATGATTGGAATACAGAATATACTTTCCACCTTTCTTCTAGGGGTGAATTCAAATTTGCCAAAAGCTGGCTTTAATATCAAACTTTGAAAATACTTTTGTTTGAGTTATGCTAACAAATGTTGTACTCATGTTTGAAAGTAGAAACTTATCAGCCTTCACAAAATGGTTAAGAGGTTGATAATTGAAACTAACAACCTCTTCTCATTCCATTTTTGTTCTGATCTTTTATTCACATAAAAAGCTTCACCTTCGCGTTATGAACTTAAAGGTTGATTATGTCCTTGACTATAACTATGCACATTGTTCTTCTAGTAACCGTTAATCTTCTGTATTTGCCTTTGCAGGATCGATATCCTTATCGCGCGTGAATGGTAGAGTACGGAAATAATCACTATTTTTCCATAAAAGGGTTTTAAGCAGAAATTCTGTATGTTCTTCGCGTAAGATGACTTGAATAGGTCATGTAGATCATCTTATTTATCTTCCTCTTGCACTTGATGAAATCTTGTAAATGTAGAATAACGTTTAAAACTTCCTCTGTATCGAAGTCCATATGAAAGTATCCTAAGATATTTAGCTTGGGAAAGAACATCTCATCCAATCACAACATCTTTCTGATGGAGTACAGAAACAACAAATCTGTGTGTACTATCTCATCTGCAAAGTCTGATTCATCTATATGTGACTATTCGCTATTACATGAATATCTTTCAAGGCAAATCAAATTTTTAAGATTCATGAGCGTATGCTAAAAAGAATGATTCAAGATCACCAGAGAAAGCCATGTGGCTTCTTTAACTTGAGCTATAAGTTTCTCGTCGAGGAAATTGTTTACCAAATTATCCTTTCCTGTGACAAATGAAGCACTCGTCTAATCTCTTTTGTGGATATGACAATTTCCTCATATATCGTTTCCAAAATCTTTTTCTGGAATGCTTTTTGTCATAATGATTGGTAGAATTATTCCTTTTTCTTAACAAGTCTTGAAATGCATCTTTTTCTTCGTTTTGCAATCAAAGACATCTTTTAATCCGCACCTTATATTATATCCTTGGTGACTAACTGCACAAGATTTGTCAAGACAATAATCAATGTTCCTGAATTTTTCAATGGCCTCTTTTCGTTTACATAATTCTTCAACCACACTGCAGATCTCTTCATGTATACGACCAGATGGAATGTCAATTAACTTGATATTTTCAAGGACTGAATGCTTTTGTCCTGCTGATGCAATAGCAGTTGGAATTAAAGATATGAAGACTTGTTTGAGCATAGATAACTTCCTAAGCTCACATGTAAAGTAAGCTTATCTACTAAAAATTGCTTGTTCAGATGTTTAATCTGATATGAGCAACATTTGCGTTACAAAAATAAAGCCTTATTTTCTTAATTAACGGTTCGAGAGCAATTATGAACTGATGATGTATGAACACAAAAAATCTGAACGATAAGAGTAGTTAAGTAATTAAATTGAACTTGTTTTGGAAACTAATTCCACACGTTATATAGTGTGTGTCATCCCTCATGACTCCGTAGAAAAACCCACGTTATTGTTTAACTTAGGTAAGCAAATACGGAGTCCCCACCGACTTTATTTTAAAACGTGGTATGTTGGATCGTTCGGTGCACTAAGGGGGGTACATTAGTGATTGTAACTTTTTCGCCCTTTCTCAGTGTAAACGTAAGCGTACTGTACCACAACAGAGCGTTTATCAAATTATGAGATCTACTTCGCTATAAGCGTTTCGATTTGGTCGAGTATGTTTTTGTACGGGTGTTTGTGCTGTCGTAATGGACACAGTAGTTTATAGTGGTTTGGCCTTAATCAACCTATGTCCACTTTGCACCAACGAAGTGATTCTACTATATAATATAATGGGTGCAAAATGGCTTTGCTCTAGGCTAGGTATCCCTCCGGGGTAACGATCAGCTCCTCACTCAATGGACACCTTCTCGTTTTCAGCATATGGATACACGTGCATCCATTCAGCAATGAATTTAATCATATCAAAACGAAATAAGGATATGATAGTTTCCCTAAATAATGCAACACAGAAGGTTCTGACTGACAACCTTCTCCAGATGGAAATAATCGAAGATTTATTTCCATTGGGGTAGTAGTTTATTCCATCCCGATAAAGACACGTAGGAGGATGTATCTAGACAGGTGGTAGTGATAAGTTTTCCAAACAAAGGTTATGTAGTGATCGTATGACTTACAGAAGCCTGCAGATCAGTCAACCGAACCTTTCCATATATAGAATATTTTATTTCCTTCTACAAGAAATATATCTTCTAATATGAGTATTTGAAAACCAAATCGTGGTAATATGATCAGACGAATATCTTAATAAAAAAATATATATTTCATAATTAAATAATTATTATTTAATCTTTTAATTATAAAAATAATTCTTCCAAGAAGTCCTTAACAAGAGAAGCTTCTGTAGAATAGAATGTTTGACCTTCTGTAGTACAGAAGTCCGGTTCATCATCAAAACCGTCCCAACAATCAAGTTCGAAGTAAAGATGAAGATTAGAAGTCCATTTAGTGAAGATATGAAGTGAATCGTCACTGCAGCTGCAAAGCCAAGCATGTTAGTTCGAGCATCACTTTTCCAGATCAGTGAAGGATCAGGTGCAAACCATCATTGAAGATAATCAGATGAAAAGCAATTCAATCAGGAACAAACAAGCAGTGAATTTAACAAATTGCAGGAAGCATGCACGAATCCACTCGCAAGTGAACGGTAAGATCACACCAAATTAGACAAGAATGAATATCGAACAAACAATCATTCTTGTAAACTAGCAACAAATGCAAAGAATCCGTGAATCAACCTGTGTTAAACCTATGGCTTGTAGCTGTTCTATTACTCCATGCGTCCTAAAACCTGCAGGACTTGAAACAGATCATTAGTACCACAAACAGGTCTTTGGCCCAAACTTCAACCAGATTGTAATTGATTCTTAAGTTGCTAAGGTCAGGTAATGACGTCTCTCGTAGAAGTAAAGGCAATCCTTCTCGATTTTGGGAGGATGAGCTCGACGGCACTCCATTTTACTGCGGCCGGCTTTGATGGCGATGGAGGGGCTGGTTCCAGGCGGTTTCCGCGAGGTATGAACCTTACCTTGATTAGAGGAACTGTTGCAGATGCCAACTGAGATGCCGCTTCAGTTGCGATCAAGGATCTGGCTTCAGCTGGAACAGCGCCACTGGAATCTATGAGGCTTGGGGAAGGAGAGAATCGGAGGAGGTGGAGGTGATCGGTTGGAGGAGGAGAGGACGTCGGTTTGGGGAGGGGGAGCTTGTTTCACCATACTCAAGAAAAAATGCCCAGAAAAAATGGGTTACTCCCAAATAAAATGGAAATTCAAGTGAAATTAAAATGAAGAGTAAATTTCAACGGAGTGAAAATGTTTTTAGGCGATGATCATGAGTTTTGTACGGAAATATTGTTAGTTTTAAAAATAAATTATAAAATACGGTTAAAATCTAAAACCTCTTCTAAGTTAAAGAAATCTTTGACCAATTGAACAAGAAGGGCGGATTTTCAAAATTTGCCCCGTATATTATTTTAGGGTAACTCGCCTCTTATATTATTTTAGGGTGGTGACGGTTTTTTAAAACCCTCCCCTTTTCCATTTGAAAGCCCACCCTCCGTTAGACACTAGATCCCTTATTTGGCGAAATTTTTCACTAAGTGTTGGAAGGGAGCTCAAAATCTATCCCCGAAAGACGCGTTTTGAGAACCCACCTCTGCATGAAGGTGGGTTGTCAAAACGCGCCTTCATATGCATCATGGGAAGCCGCATAGGGGCGGGCCCTCCCTATTTAGTTAGAGGACGGGTTTTGACGTGCCCCTTTAACGGTAAGACCGTAACAAAACACGTACCGTATTTCGTAAATTTTTTTAAAACTGACAGTATTTCCGTACCAAACTCTGATGATCATAATGAATATATATATATATATATATATATATATATATATATGATTAACTATTTCAATTGACTTCATATTGGACATTGGCCATTTTCACCTTATTATTAAAGGCCCAAGTCTATGCACATGGGTTTGGGCTTTAAATTGCAATGTATGGGCTTCGTTCAAATGATAAAAACCACTAAAATGTAAAAAATGTTTAACAATGCACACAAAAATATAATTAAGAAATTAGGTTCATATAACTAATTCTTAATTTGAAATAAAAACCCCACCTACTAAAACTTTGATTTTGTAATTAATTTTGAATCTGTCAACGAAGAGGTTGCCGAAGAGAAAACTGAATTCAGTTATCCTATTTTTTCCTTTTCTCATGTTTCTTATACATCAGACTAGTTATCAAAGGGCCTTAGTTGGGTTGTAACCCATTTAATTACAATATCGGCCCATTCTATCCTTAACTACTTGTAAGTGTTTTGTTCCTCTGTTTCGCCAGCATCAATAGCCTTCCCCTTATTAACAGAGTCAGCCTTCCTCCTCTCTTCTTCTCAATTTGCTTCTTTACACTCCCCCTCAAGATGAGCATAAATGTCTTTCATGCTCATCTTGGACCTTAGCCATCGAAATCTAGGTCCCGGAAACCCCTTCGTGAACAAATCCGCCACCTGCATTGCGGAAGATACATGCTGCAGATGTATTAGCCCATCTTGAACTTTCTCCCGTACAAAATGGCAGTCCAGCTCTATGTGTTTCGTCCTTTCGTGAAACACATGGTTCTTGGCTATATAAATGGCTGACATGTTGTCACAATTCACCTGTATTGGCCTCTGCACATGTAAACCAAATTCACTTAAAATTGCAATCAACCAGACTACTTCACTTGTTGCTGCTCCTAGTGCTCTGTATTCTGCTTCCGCTGAACTCCTATCCACTGTTGATTGTTTCTTCGTCTTCCAACTGATAACAGAACCACCCAAGTAAACACAATAACCTGAGACCGATTTCTTGGTGTCAGAACAACTTCCCCAATCACTATTCACATATACAATAAGCTCATTTCCTTGTTTTGCTTCAAAGAAAATCCCACTGCCGGTGAACCTTTAATGTATTTGAGAACTTGAAAAGCTGCCTTTAGATGTATATAAGTTGGATTCGCCCATAAATTGAGTTAGCATTTGCACTGAATATATGATGTCTGGCCTGGTCAATGTCAAATATAGCAGCTTTCCAACTATATGCCTGTATAACGAGGGATCTGCCACATGTGTTCCTTCATCCTTTGACATTCTATGATTAGGCATAACTTGAACCATTAAAGGTTCTGCTGCAAGCATATTATACTCTTGAAGTAGCTCTAATGCATATTTCCGCTGTGACAAGACAATCCCAGCTTTGGACTTTGCCAACTCCAATCCCAAAAAATATTTGAGCTCACCAAAGTCCGTAAGCTTGAAGACTGTAGCCAGATAAGCCTTAAATCTCTTTATAACTTCCATATTAGGACCCGCAATTGCCGTATCATCTACATAGATTAACAAGGAATAAACTCTTCACCTGTTCCTTTTATAAACAAGGAATAATCAGATTTGCACTGCACAAAACCGCATGCTGTCAAAATTGCCACAAACTTTGAATTCCATTGCCTTGATGGTTGTTTTAAACCGTAGAGACTTTTACAGTTTACAGATCAGTTTTATCTCCCCCTTAAACTGCAAACGATCAAAATGTAACCCATCTGGAAGCACCATGTAAATCTCTTCATCCAAATCACCATTCAGAAAAACATTATTGATGTCTAGTTGGCACAAATGCCACTGATTCATTGCTGCTAGATCTAGGAACACTCTAATAGTAGAGTGTTTCACAACTGGACTGAAAGTGTCATGATAATCAATACCTTCACATTGCGTGTAACCTTTTGCCACTAACCGTGCTTTATACTTGCTAACACTGCCATATGCATTAACGTTTGTTTTAAAAATCCACTTACACCCAATAGGAAACTTCCCTTTAGGCAACTCTGCCAAGGACCAAGTGTTACTCTCAGTTAGAGCACTCAACTCGACATCTATTGCCTGGCACCAATGTTCATGTTGAACAGCCTCAGAAAAGGTAAGAGGATTAGAATGAAGCATGATGTTAACAGCAATGTTCTGTGTGAGGCAGAAAGATTAGAATAGT
The DNA here is from genome assembly GCA_029817715.1 of Melastoma dodecandrum. Lineage (NCBI taxonomy): Eukaryota > Viridiplantae > Streptophyta > Magnoliopsida > Myrtales > Melastomataceae > Melastoma > Melastoma dodecandrum. The sequence goes on along the minus strand of JARUPY010000537.1, from coordinate 551,623 downwards.
AAGGAAAATTTTGAATAGGAAAAGTTGTACCTGTCATTGGTTGACGAACTGGTCTGACAGAGGAAAGCGAGAGGCCATGATGATAGTCTTGTAGAAAGTTAGGAAGATGCCTCTGCCTAATACTTCTCCTAAGATTGTAGGAAGATGTGTTTGTATCTACATGACTACCTAAAGGTGGGTCAATAGAATGATGAGTATGCAAAAGCCTAGACTGCATTTCTGTTGGGAAAAAGGAATCTAAGTGTTGAATTGGTGGAGGGAAATGGAAGATGCAGGACCAGGAAAATTTTTTGGATCGGCAAAAGGAAAAGAATGCTCATGAAAAAGTCAATCTCTAGAAAGGAAAATTGAACCAGATTGCAGATCATACATTTTAGAACCTTTTGTCCCAATTTGATAACCCAAAAAAATGCACTGAATAGCTTTTGAATCAAACTTTGTACGACCATGTTTTAAAGTGGATGCAAAACAAAGACAACCACATACCTTAAGATGATCATATTCTGTGGTCGAAGATATAACAACTCAAAGAGTGTCTTATTGACAAGTGTAGGGGTAGGCAGTCTGTTTATAATATGTATTGCAGCCAAGACTACTTCTCCCCAGAAAACTAATGGCACTTTAGACAAGAAAAGTAATGCTCTGGCCACATTTAGTATATGCTGATGTTTTCTTTCAACATTCCCATTTTGTTGTGGCGTCTCAACATAGCTAGTATGATGTATAATCCCTTTTTGGTTGTAAAAGTTAGTCATGAGAAATTCAGGTCCAGTATATGTTCTAATTATCTTGACATGTGTATTGAATTGTGTCTCTATCATGTTGCAGAACTTCTGGACAGCAGAAGATGCTTCAGATTTAGCTTTTAGAAGATAAATCCATGTAAAACGACTATAATGATCCATCACTGTAAGAAAGTATCTATGTCCTGTTACTGTTAGTAATGATGGTCCCCATATATCACAATGGATAAGTTCAAAACAACTTTTAGTATTATGTGAATGCACTGGAAACACCAAATGTTTCTATTTTGCAAAATGACAAACAGAACAAACATCTGTCTGAACAGAAAGAACATAGATAGAACAAACATTTGTCTAAACCCTAAATGCATTTTGAGATGGGTGCCCCAACCTACAATGCCAAATCTTATAATCAGACAAGTCTTTATGACTAGTGGCTGTAATATAACTATACTTGGCATCAGCATCTTCTTGACCCTTCTGCAAGACATACAGTCCATCACCTCTTTCCTCAGCAAGACCAATCGTCTTCCATGTCGACAGGTCCTGGATAAAACAAAATTTTTTTAGAAACAAGAGAGAGAACATGCCAGTCCGAATGAGTTGAGTGACAGATTTCAAATTTAATTGAAAGGAAGGAATGTGCAAAACATTCTTAAGTATGAAACTTTCAAGAATGATCACTTCACCAATGTGAGTGACATTCACCTTTTGTCCAGTTGGAAGAGAAACTAAAGTTTTAATCACCGGACAAGACTTATGAAACATGCTCAGATAATTTACAATGTGATCTGTTGCACCATAATCTATTATCCACTTTTTTGACAGTTTAAGGAAAAGGCTTGCACAACAAATACCTGCCGCTGTAGAAAAGGGTTTGGAGGACTCAGAAGAAACAGAAGAAGATGAATTGGGTTGTTTAACAGAAGCAACAGATGAAGATGGCACAACACTAACAGTGGATGTATTGTGAGGTTGTTCTCCTTGAACATTGAGCAGACTCCTTGAACATTGCGAGTTTCCAGCTCCTTCTGCATCTACTACTGTGGCTATTGCTTTACGCCCAGTCTCATAGTTTCTACCTTTTCTTCCAACAGTCATATTAACTGGGTACCCAATCAATTGAAAACATTTCTCTTTTGTATGCCCCTTTTTGCCACAATGGATACACACAACATCAAACCTTCTTTGTATTTTCCTTTTGAAATCTTGCAAATGAGTGGGTGTTGGCACCACAAAAGCTACAGACTCTGCTCTATATCCCAAATTACAAAATTTCATTTCCATTCCAGCCTTATAAGACTCCTCTTGCACAACCATGCTGTAAACTTCATCTAGACTAGGGAAAGGCATCATAGCCAATACTCTGCTTTTCAACACATCAAACTCGTCACTCAGGCCATGAAGAAAGCGATACACATGGTCTTCCATCTGATTGTCCACAAACCTTTTAAAACAACCATCATTTCACTTTCCAACAGTGTGGTAACGGTCTGACGTGTTTCAGCTCCTCCCAAACACCATTCAGTTTGCAATAATACTCATCTACACTCTTATTACCTTGTACTACTGTCATCATCAAGTACTGCAACTTACTGATTTTCACTTTATCTGGTATAGCATATTGCCTTCTCAACACATTGCACATCTCCGATGCAACATTTATATAGAATATGTTCCTGGCTATGGTTTCACTCACTAACCTGAGTAACCACGAAACTACAAGGGTGTTGTAGCGCTTCCAATCAGAGTACAATGGATCCTGGGATTTAGGCACTGGTATGGTACCATCGATTAATCCAACTTTGTTCCGGAACACTAATGTCATTTCGAAAGACCTTGCCCAGGTATAGTAGTTCATACCGTTAAGTGGAGGTGTCACTACGACCGAATTTCATGAGTCTGCTTGCTGCAGGTAATACGACGACGTTGGATCCTCCATCACCACCACCGACTTGGCCGGATTCAACTCCGATTGCAACCCTCTTCTCCCGGTCTCCATCTGCACAGCTTCTTGTACTCCGGCTACTACTTCTGCAAAACTCCGGCGCTATGATACCATGTCAACGATCGGACGTGACCCGAGGAGCCAGACAATCCATCGGAATGAGACAGAGAGGTTGTCGAAGAGAAAACTGAATTAAGTTATCCTATTTTATCCTTTTTTCATGTTTCTTCTACATCAGACTAGTTATCAAAGGGCCTTAGTTGGGCTGTAACCCATTTAATTACAATCTCAGCCCATTCTATCCTTAACTACTCGTGAGTATTTTGTTCCTCTGTTTCGCCAGCATCAATAGCCTTCCCCTTATTAACAGAGTCAGCCTTCCTCCTCTGTTCTTCTCGATTTGCTTCTTTACAGAATCCTATTTACTTTTATTTGTAGAGCAATTATAGAGTGAAATTTTGAATTCAACACCTGTTTTGTGTGAAAGTTGAATTAAGATGTCTTCCCAATAAAAAAATTATTGGCCTTGCTTCGGTTCGATTTGAGATTCGAAAAATTCGAATTTGGGTAATAGGGTTCCAGAAAAGTGTGTGATAATAAGAATATCCATTATTGAATGAACATGAATCTTTTAAGAAGACACCATGTTGGAATTTCTTGCAATCGGTGGTCATTTGTTATACAAGACATCATCAAAAGTGAAAGTGAACTTTAGTTCAAAAGTTGTCTTTATTGGTCTGGTTGTTCCTTATCCCATAGTCATTGGCTCATTATATCCACTAACATCAGATATATATTCTTGTTATCGATTATCAGATGGTTCTGGAGTTTGTTACCGATCCGTTATATATATATGTATGTATGCCGCGAGCGAGAGCAGCCCAGGCTACTGGGTTACGTGGGAGGTGCCTGACTTGATGAGCGACGAGGAATGGAGACTTGGGTATGATTTCGGACAAGAATTGGTGAGGAGGTGTACAAGGAGCTGGAGCCACGACTGGACGGATTGTCCCTTCGTACACCCGGGCGAGAAGGCCCGAAGGAGGCATCCCAGGAAGTATAGTTACTCGGGGACTGTCTGCTCGGAGTTGAGGCTTGGGTCCATTTTTGGGCAACAAAAGTGAGGACGAACTAATGGATTTAAACAAACCGTCCATCCTTCGACTAAAATGGGTTGAAATGCCTGCATGCCTAAGTTACGCAAAGTGGGCGCCATAGAAGCTGATTTACTTGTTGATTTTAAAACTACACCTTAGTTATTTTGAATCAAAAATGTAAAAAGACTAGATAAATTTCTCTATTTATTTTAATTAGACTCATTATATCTCATTATTCATACCAAATTTATTAGACAATAGTTTTGCAATATATGTTGTCGTATGCCGTTTAAATCGGACAAAGTGGTGAAAGTTGAAACACTTCACTAATTCCGTTTGTAACTATTGGCATGCCCAAGAAAGATGGGCTCTGAAAAGCTCGCCAAGCCTATGCAAAGTGTGAAATGTCAGTCGAGCGTAAAACAACGGGCGAGCGACCAAGTAACAGTGGCCAATCAACAGGCGAGCACAAGTTAACGAGCGAGCAGAGACATAATGGGAGCACTAAGATGTCGAGAGGAGAAGGATCAAGTGAATAGCTTGGGAAAGAACACCCCCAGTCGTCTTGCAGTCTAGCGACTTGGTGACTCAGAGCCTAAGGAGCCAATGGAGACCCAAGTGTTTTCACTAGCCTGCAAAGCAAGGAGCTCAACCCACGGCCCAATGCACACCCCTCAACGATTACTGTACAGCCTCACGACCTAAGACACGAACACCAGCGGTTATTGCAGAGGACCAGTATATATGCAATTCTCATGATAACTTGACGAGGGACGATAATCATACACAGAGTCTTGAAGACTTAAAATTTTGTCTTTGGCTTCTCGCTTTCTCACTCTCGCCTTCTCCTATCACCTTATAAAATCATTCCCTTTTTTTAAAATCAAGAGGACTGGTGATTGGCTTATATTTTACAAGCCCTCTCATGAAGCCCGGAGGTTCTTTGATAAACCCGTGAGCCTCGAATTCAATCCCAATACATCCCTTCTGAGTCCGACTTAAGGTCTGCTCTCCTGTCGGTGTAATTTTAGTTGAGGCCCAGAGAACATGGACGGCTCGTGAGTTTTATTAGCTGTCACCCAGGAAACCAATCGTAAATCCAACTAAAGTGTGTATGATGGAGTTCGAACCAGAAATCATCATGTCTAGATTCCAAGCATCCATTATGTTGACGGGATTTTGATGATAAGTCAAACAGCAGGTTAACCTCCTATAATGAAGACATGCTTCTTATAAAGGAGAATATCGCGAAAATATTTTCTTCACCCTCTGTACGCGCGCCTTCCGGCCTAGCACGCGCGTAGCGGTTCGGAGGATACGAGGATCCGGGCCCGCTCCCCAAGGCTCAACCGAGCGTCGAACGCTGCGGAAGGGAGTTGGGTCATCCCTCCCTGGGTTCCTAACTGGGCCTGCTCGGGCCCTCGCCGACTCCTAAGAGGCGGTGGGCGAAAGGCGGAGCATGATCCAAAGAAGAAACTTTTAGGAGAAATCGGAAGCGGCTCGTATCGTCAGTTCCTCATCCAAAATGGCTCCGTAAAGTTTGTTGTTGTTTATCATAGGTAAACTATACGGAGTTGCCACCGACTTTATTTACAAAATCTGTTTAAGTCGGAAAAAACAGTTGGTTTGAGGATTCTTTTGGTCCAAAAGGTTTGGTTTTGGTTAACGGGTGTTAGACCCGATCCGGGCATGACTCCGAGCTCATGTCAATATTTTACGGGCGTTGGACCCGATTCGAGCTTTTTGGGCCCGAACTCATGTGTGCTTGGCAAACAGCATGCTACGATAAAATCCCAAAAGCCTAATAGCATGCACCTCAACCAAGATAAATAATAATTTAGATCAAAATGAGCGGGGAAGGGTGGTGATCGTGGGTCTATGCATTTGAGCCCACGACCCGTTTGGAAAAGAAAACAACTTCGGAAAGCCTGCACTTTCCTTTGTACCTTAGGTGGTGGTTGGGGCCGCTTTATTGTCTTGCCATCCGGAAAGATCCATGTGCTTTGATACACGCGCCTTCAAGTAGTCTTCGAAATTCATTTTGTTAAACTCCCGTAACGGTCGGGAGATTTTCATGCAAATTAAAAAAGGAATGTGGCGGTCAGAAAATTCTAATTGAATATTTGAAATAATTAAAATTAATTATAATAAGTCGGAGTGAGACTTACGGGGTGTTGTGTGGTCCGTTGATGTCGATCTTCCACGTTGTCGGAAGATAACGGGGCATTGTGTGGCCCGTTGATATTGATCTTCAGTGATGTCGAAAAATGATATCCCTGAGTGATGAATTCCGTTTGAAATAGTTGAATTAAATGGAGCATTTCGTAGCCCGTTGAAGTCGATCATTTGACGTGTCAGAAGATGCCTCCTTGGTTGTCGAATACTTGGTTGTTTACATACAAAACAGAGAATGTAATGTGATAGGGACAAGTATGATAGTAACGATTAAATTGACGTAATTTAACCGAAATAATGCAACAAGACATGACTTCCCGTCTTGGAGTTGATTTCGTGCTTGTCGACCTAGTCGACCGAAAGTTACTCCCTTGAAGAACAGTGACGACTAAATTTATGATAAATCTAACCAAATCGAAACAGTAAAGAAATGTCCTACCTTGGGTCGTGTCAATTCGATCGTCACGGAGGATTGAGGTTAAAATAACAAAACAGGCCTTAAATTAAAAATCAATTAATTAAATAAAAAAGAAGAAAGAATGGGGGAAGACTTACCCGATACCCAAATGAAAAATGGGTTCTCCTAGGCCATGTCCAATGCGAGGAAAGGGAGGATTGAAGGCGTCGTTCCCCAGGTTCGGAGAGAAGTGTTGCCAAGGGATTCGGATGATGTACGTCGCCACTGGATCCGCGACCTATGGATGGGGCAAAGAGAGGAGGAACCAAGGAGGGGGATGACTCAATCCGAGCTGGAGCACTGAGTGCGAGGCCCTGATTTGCGGGGAAGTCGTTGCCCTGAGAAGACCTTGGGCGGGAGGAGTTTGTCCTGTGACCAGGGGCGTCGATGGCGACATCACCGCCTTTCTGAGGAAGGGGATGTGCTTCTGACTTTGGCGGAGGAGGGACCGTTCGGGCGCCGAAAGAGGCTGCTAGGGCGAAGGCAAAGACCGGGGGTCGGGTTGACGGAGGCTGGCATGGGCATGGGTATGCTTATTGGCAGAGAACTTCCCGGCGTTGTCTGGTTCGGGATCGCCGTCTGTTGAAGCCGGGATGGGGCTGCCGGGGCAAGTCCGTGTTGTCGGTGTTTGGGGAGCTGAACATGAGCCTTCACCGATGTCGGACCAGGAGGATCGGCACCATCTGGTCGCCGCCGGACTATTCGCTGCTGCTTGTCCTGTGGATCGATGCCATCGTTGTAGGCTCCACGAAGATAAAAATCAGAGGGCGCGCCATTGTGGCCCCCGTGCGTTCGCTGGTCAATGCAGGACTTGAAACATCTGCTGGCGTCGATGAAGGAGTTGATTTCGCTGCTGGCGCGGATGGAGGAGTCGAAGGAGTGGCTGAGACAATTGTTGTCGGTGGACAGGAACTGGGAAAGAACACAAGTTCGTGTACTCAACGACTGTGATTTGTTTGAGGTTAGTGTTTGATTTTTCTTGTAAGTCTTCGTGTAACACACCTTTTATGTCTTATAACGACCACTGTCGCAGTCCAAAATCGTTTGCGTACAAATATTTCCGACGTAATTGTTTTTCTAGCCAAAACTATTAGTAAAAAGATATTGACGTAATCCAATATGTCAAATATACATTGACGTAATCCAATATGTCAAATATTCTGATTGTCGTAATCTAATAGGTATTTTGATCATTTAGTGGTGGCCGCCGGAATATAATTTGGTCTTATTGTTATGATTTCTTTTGCTTGGACTTTTTTGGTAACATGAGTTGTGTTCGGTAAACTACCAATGTGACAAAGAAAATTGAAGAGAAAAATGCATAAAGATATAAAATTATTGATCACCAAATGAAAAAAAAAATAACGATTGAATCGAGGAATAATCAAGGGCGTATCCTGTACGAAGTCATTTTCGCGCACGAAGACGTGACATTATTTAGAATTTTTTTTAGACTGATTCAACATTAGAGTTTTATTGGTTCCTAACGTAATAATTAGTAGTAATATCTGGATTAAATATTCTATTTAGTTTTTTAAATTTTGAGACCTATTCAAACAAACATAAAATGTTCAACTAAGTATTTGTTTATTTGGTCTCGAAACTATTAAACATTTAGGAAAAGCACTCTAACCTTGACATATGTGACGAAGACTTCTTTTGACATATGTGAAAATAAAATAATAAACAAAGGCTCTGTCTCGATAAGACAAAGATAATCAAATTTGTTTTTATGTCTTTTGTCATAATTTTTATAATCATAAAATTTCAAATTCTTTCTCGAAATTTCATAAATTTTTTCGTTTGCTTTCGACTACGATTCCCAAGTAAGCATACAAAACATTAAGACATCGGTTTCTATGTTTCATAGGTTTTTAAGAGCATAGTGTTTTGGATCCCTAGAGCTAAAAGAAATGCAATTAAATGTCCCCCAAGGGACACCCAGGCAAGGAAATTGTAAGTTCGAACATCCGCAGCCGCGTCGTTAACTACCAATCAGACATAGACTTGGTGGGCCTGCCTAACTTATTTGTGATTTTCGTGGATTACAGAGTCTTACGAAGACATTAAGGGATGTATTGAGTCCGAGTCGGACAAAACATTTCTGCTTAATTTATAAAAAGAATTGCAACTAAACTAAATTTGGAATCAAATTTTAGAAATTTTTGTATAATTTTGATACATTTTGCTCATCCCCTCATTGTCTATATAAACTCCAATACCCTCTTGGGCATACAAATTATCCATCCCTTGAACAAATTATTCAAAAAACCATCTCAAGGGAGAAAGAAAAATAACAGGCCAAGAGCAGCCATGAAATCCCATGTTGTCTGTGTACCAGTCCCAACTCAAAGCCACATTGGTGGGATGCTAAAGCTAGCCAAGATCCTCCACCACAAGGGATTCTTCATCACCTTCATCAACACCGAGTTCAACCACCGCCGCCTCCTCCGTTCCGGCGGGCTAACCTCCCTCGATGGCCTCCCCGACTTGCGGTTCTTCTCCATACCTGATGGCATCCCTCTTTCAGATGCGGATGCCACTCAGGATATTTCTGCCCTGTGTACCTCCTGTAGGAATTACATTGTCAACCCCTTGTGCGACCTCATCGGGAAGCTTAATGAGGAAGCTCGCCGGAGGAACGGCTCGGATGTCCCCCCGATATCTCATATCGTGGCGGATGGCTTCATGGACTTTGCCGCGGCTCCTGCTGCTGAGAAGTTCGGGCTTCCGCTTGTGCATCTGTTCACGACATCGGCTTGCGCGACCATGGCCTTGAAGCATTATCGCTTGTTCATGGAAAAATGCCTTACGCCGTCGAAAGGTGATCTTTGTGAGGATGACTCCCCGGGCACGAGTTTGCATTGAGATCTTATTAGTTTTCCGGTTGATTGATTTGTGCAGGGAAATCGGATCCGGTAAAGATCGACAGGTTGAATGGCGTGATTGATTGGATCCCAGGAATGAACAACATGAGGCCATGCGACATGCCGTATTTTTTCGGAGCAACGGACAATAGCGATACCGTCCTGAGTTTCAGCGTAGATGGCATGGAGAGGAGTGGAAAAGCCGACGCGACCATTATTAACACTTTCGAGGAGCTGGAGCCAGTCGTCCTCGAGGCACTTTCATCCCTGATCCCAAACATTTACCCAATCGGCCCTTTCCATCTGCTTCTCGAGAAGACACCCCAGGACAAGTCTGTCTCGAAGCTTGCCCTTGGTAACCTCTGGGAGGAGCATGTTGAATGCCTCAATTGGCTAGACATGAAAGACCCTGGTTCTGTTCTCTACGTGAACTTTGGGAGTGTAGTGTTCCTGACGCACGAGCAACTGACCGAGTTCGCCATAGGGCTCGCCCACAGCCAGCGTCCATTTCTGTGGGTCCTAAGGCCGGACCTCGTGAACGGTGAGGCCGCAATCCTCCCTCCGGGGTTCGTCGACGAGACCAAGGAGAGAGGATTCCTGTCGGGTTGGTGCCCCCAGGAGAAGGTCCTGAAGCACACATCGGTCGGGGGATTCCTGACGCACTGCGGATGGAATTCGGTGCTAGAAAGCCTGAGTGCAGGGGTCCCGATGATATGCTGGCCCAACTTCGGGGACCAGCAGACGAACGCGAGGTACGTCTGTGCCGAGTGGATGGCAGGGTTGGAAGTTGGCGTGGGCGACGTGAGCAGGGACAACGTCGAGAGGGTCGTGAGGGAATTGTTCGGAGGCGAGAAGGGGAAGGAACTGCAGAGGAGCGCGGCTGAGTGGAAGAGACTTGCCGAGGAGGCGACCACGAACCTGACCGGGTCCGCGGTCAAGAATTTGGACAAGCTGGTTAAGGATATTCTGTCGACAAGAACGTGAGCTTAAGATTTGTAAGAAGGCTGTATTTATCTTTCTAGTTATGGCAGTGATGTTTGTCTTACTAGAATCAAATCTATTGTTTGTCAAATAAAATTATGGGAAATTATCATACAATAAAGTAGAAAGATTGGAGTTAGGATTTGAGTTTTGAATATTCCAATGAGCAACACACTTTTTATAAAATCACGTAACTCCTTTTTTGAGAATCATGTCTTTGGGGTGTTGCCAAAAGGGGGTATATATATATATATATATATATATATATATATATATAGAGGCAAACCTCCTGTCTGTACACTTTTACCTCTTTTATCACTGAGCGGTCATTTAGGGGTCTTAGCTGGTGATCCGAGTTATTTACCTCTCGACGATTTTTCTTATCCCCTATTGTCTCACTTGCCGACCTTGACCCCTATTATTTTGGTGTCACATCTAGTATTCAGAGTTCGCCTCGATTTAGTACCACTATCGCGGTCCACACAGAAACAGTGCTTTACCCCTATATGTCCATTAATGTTGTATGCCTCAATGCATTTCGTGGAGAACCAGCAACCTCCGAGTTCAAGTGGCATTTCACCCCTAACCACAGCTCATTCGCGGATTCTTCAACTTATATATATATATATATATATATATATATATATATATATATATATATATATATCTATATATTCAAAGTTATTTATCTAATATGACCTAAAGTTCATTATAAAAAGTTATAAACGCATCATTTCCCTTACAGTTTTCATAGGATAAGAGCAAATATTGAAGTAGTAAGCCAATTGGTCCAAACATCAAATCTCCATACTTATGAAAGATAACTGTCCTGATGATGCTAAGCATATTGACGAAAAGATGGTGCTTGGAGTAGGCTGCAAATGTCTGAAAGGAAATGGTAGTATGCCATGTCTGAAACACTTGTAGTGTCCATTATATCTGCTATTTGTTTCTCCTTAGACATGTTTGTTTGACTTCAAAAGAATTTTAAGAGATTATCTTTGTTTGAATTTCATTATAAAACATATCACACTCAATAAGGATATGGTGCCTATAAGATGGAATTCCGAAATTGTTTGATGGCTTTTTTTTTACTACAAGGATTTCTTTTTACTACATAATGATAACATTGCTCCGTAGAGCTAAACTTTCTACCGGTATGTGCAAAGATTGATTTGTTTTCATAAATTTCTTTAAGCAGAATAACTTCCCAATATTCATTACTTAGCATTTGTTTGTAATATGAGCTTTACATTAATAATGATGATTGGGAATTCAAATTTTCCAAAATCTGGCTTTAAGATCAAACTTTGAAAATACTTTTATTTGAGTTATGCTAACAAGTGTTGTATTCGTGTTTGAAAGTAGAAACTTATCAGCCTGCACAAAATGGTTAAGAGGTTGATAATTGACAACTAACAACCTCTTCTCATTCCATTTTTGTTCTGATCTTTTATTCACATAAAAACTTCACCTTCCCGTTATGAACTTAAAGGGTTGATTATGTCCTTGACTATAACTTTGCACATTGTTCTTCTAGTAACCGCAAATCTTCTGTATTCGCCTTTGCAGGATCAATATCCTTATTGCGCATGAATGGTAGAGTAATGAAATAATCACTATTTTTCCATAAAAGGGTTTTTGCATTTAAGCAGAAATTCTGTACGATCTTCGCATAAGATGACTTGAATAGGTCAAGTAGATCATCTTATTTATCTTCCTCTTGCACTTGAAATCTTGTAAATGTAGAATAACGTTTAAAACTTCCTCTGTATCGAAGTCCATCTGAAAGTATCCATCCTAAGATATTTAGCTTGGGAACGAACATCTCATCCAATCACAACATCTTTCTGATGGAGTACAGAAGCAACAAATCTTTGTGTAATACCACATTTTGGGAAACATAATACCTTAATAGGTTTGGGTACCCAATATGTAATAAATGATTCTCTTGAAGTAACTTTAAAATCTATGCTTTTCTCATATTAAATTGGAATCGAGGCAGAGATTAGGAGAAATAATTGATACTGGCTTGACATACTCTTGTCAATTGTTGCCATTAGCTTCAATAGTTCCTGAGTTTGGTCATCTAAATGTTGAATTGTATAGATCTCATCTGTGAAGTCTGATTCATCTATATGCGACTAGTCGCTATTACATGAATGTCCTTCAAGACAAATATGAACTTTTTCATATTCATGAACGTATGCTAAAAAGAATGATTCAAGATCACCATTCAAAAGAGAAACTCATGTGGCTTCTTTAACCTGAGCTATAAGTTTCCTTTCTCGTCGACGAAATTGTTTACCAAATCATCCTTTCTTGTGATAAATAAAGCACTCGTCTAATCTCTTTTGTGGATATGATAACTTCCTCATATATCGTTTCCAAAATCTTTTTCTGGAATGCTTTTTGTCTCAATGTTTCTTAAAAAGTCTTGAAATGCATCTTTTTCTTCGTTTTGCAATCGAAAGACATCTTTTAATCCTCACCTTATATTATATCCTTGGTGCCTAACTGCACAAGATTTGTCAAGACGATAATCTATGTTCCTGAATTTGTCAATGGCCTCTTTTCGTTTACATAATTCTTCAACCGCACTACGCATCTCTTCATGTATACGACCAGCCAGCATGTCAATTAACTTGACATTTTTCAAGGACTGAATGCTTTTGTACTGCTGATGCAATATCAGTTGGAATTAAAGATATGAAGACTTGTTTGAGCATAGATAACTTCCTAAGCTCACATGAAAAGTATGCTTGTACGCGCGCCCTCCGGCCTAGCACGCGCGATGGCGGTTTGGGCAACCCGAGGATCCGGGCCCGCTCTCCCGAGACCCAGTCCGGTCGACGTTCTGGCTCGAACGCCGGACGCTGCGGAAAGGGACCCAGGGTTGGGCCTTCCCTTGATTCGCGAACGGGTCTGCGGGGCGTTTCGCCAACCATCTGCAGTTCCCTGAAGGTGGCGAGCGAAAAGCTGCGTTAAGACCTCGCTCGCAAATTTTGGGGAGGGCCCAAGGAGCGGCTCGAATTGCCGTCACCTCATCCTAAATGGCTCCGAAGAAAAATGAATCCCCCTCCTCTGAATTGATCAAAGGCCTCCCCCTTTTGTCTTGTTTCTTTCTCCTCTCTGATTTTTGTTGGCTTCTGGTTCGCTTTTGCTGGGAGGGCATAAACCGTTAGGGGACATATTGTCCTATGGACGTGCAATCGTCCAGGGTGTGCGATCGTACAGGAGCTGAGGGGGAAGGGAGAATTTCAGCTGCAACCATGGACGCGTCAGAATTGTCCTTTGGCAGGAATCTGTCGGCGAATCAGGTTTGTTTTCTCATTTTGGTTTGGGCTTGGGTGTGCTGTGGGCTGACTTTCTTTGGGTTTTCTTTTCTTTGAAGGTGGTGAGGCAACCCATCTTGGTGTCAGGCAGCCCCATTTGGGGTGTATTAGAGGCCGGGCCTTGTGAAGACCCACCGCCAGAAAAAGAGCAAATCGATGGAGCCTGTGCATGGACGCCCGGACATGTTTGTATTTCTTACAGAGGCCCCCCGCAAGTGGTGCTATTTTCCTCAATTGACACCTCGGCAACCTCGGTAACAGGTGATCTTCCAGCTGGAACTGCAACCCCTCCCCCAATGGAAGTAAGATGTCACCGACTTGAACAGTCTTGACAAGACGGCGAACACAGGGGCGTGCTGGAGATCGGGGTCATGGTCAAGGCTGTTGCAGGCGAGGTGGTGGGATATTGTGAGTCCACTTCCACCAAGCGATGCTGATCACAGTGGCGCAGTTCCCCGTGATAAGTTGAGCCAGCTTGTTGAAACTTTTGCTGGACACAACCTCGTAGTAGCCGGCGTTGTGACCCAGGTAGTCGACCTGCAACCAAATGGGATCCAGGAGGACAGTGCGAACGAGGTGGACTCAGGTGCTCTGCACCTTAACGATGCCGTAGACGCAGACAGCGAACAAGGCGGAGAGGAAATTGCACTTGATCTTGAACCAGGTAAGGCTGTGTATTAGGGTGATTAAATATGGCTATACATCTTGGAATTGATTGATGTTACTGCAAACTCCTTATGCTGATTCTGCTGCAATGGTGGCTGATTTGAAAGCTCGTGATGTTGTTTGACCTTATGTGATTGCATCATTTGTCCAGATTCCATTGCTTTGCACAAGGCTGTCATGGTCGTAAAGCAACAGATTCTTGGGCAAGTTGGACCATCTTGTACAATCTTCAATGAAGAATTGGGGATGGCTTTACTCCTAGGGTTGCTGATGGAAGCTGAGATAACAATACTTGAAATCTCAGCCATGGAAGCGGGTTTCTCCTTCGGCTTCGAACTTTACCAAGCGTCGCTGTTTGATGGGTTTGGTGGTTGGCTTATTCTTTGGCCTGGAATTGAAACTTGGGTTGTATTCGGGCTTTGCCCATAAATGTTGAAATTTGAGTTGTGTTTGGACTTTGGCCATTTTAAGAGAAATGAATGTTGGGTTTATTATAGGCTAAGGTGATTGTTCGCGGTCCACATGTTAATTTGAGGTATTACAAAGCTTATCTTCTAAAAATTGCTTGTTCAGATGTTTAATCTGATATGAGCAACATTTGCATTACAAAAATAAGGTGGGTTTTCAAAACTCGCCTATTATATTATTTTAGGGTGGCGATTTTGAAAACCCGCCCCTCATATTATTTTAGGGTAACTCGCCCCTTATATTATTTTAAGGTGGTGGCGGTTTTTGAAAATCCGCCCATTTTCCATTTGAAAACCCGCCCTGTGTCAGACACCAGACCCCTTCTTTGGCGAAATTTTTCCTAAGTGTTGGAGGGACGAGTTTACCCGTCTCCGGAAGACGCGTTTTTAGAACCCGCCTCTGAATGACGGCGGGTTTTCAAAATGCGCCTTCATGCACATCATGAGAAGCCGCATTACCCGCCCGTCCCTATTTAGTTGGAGGACGGGTTTCAACGCGCCCCTTCGACGGTAAAATCGTATTTTACGAAACACGGACCGTATTTTGCAAATTTTTTTTAAAACTAACCGTATTTCCATACCAAAGTCTGATAATATATATATATATATATATGATTAACTATTTCAACTGACTTCATATTGGACTTTGGCCATTTTCAACTTATTATTAAGGGCCCAAGTCTATCCACATGGGTTTGGCTTCAAATTAAAATGTATGGGCTTCATTCAAATGATAAAAACCACTAAAATGTAAAAAATGTTTAACAATGCGCAGAAAAATGCAATTAAGAAATTAGGTTCATGTAAGTAATTATTAATTTGAAATAAAATCCCTTCCTACTAAAATTTTGATTTAATAATTAATATTGAATCCTATTTACTTTTATTTGTAGAGTAATTATAGAGTGAAATTTTGAGTTCAACCCCTGTTTTGTGTGGAAAGTTGAATTAAGATGTCTTCAGAATCCGAAAATTATTGGCTATGCTTCGGTTCGATTTGAGATTCGAAAAATTCGATTTTGGGTAATAGGGTTTCAGAAAAGTGTGTGATAATATGAATATCCATTATTGAATGAACATGAATCTTTTAAGAAGACACTATGTATGAATTTCTTGCAATCGCTGTGGTCATTTGTTATACGAGACATCATCAAAAAAGTGAACTTTAGTTCAAAAGTTGTCTTTATTGGTCTGGTTGTTCCTTATCCCATAGTCATTGGCTCATTATATTCTCTAACATCAGATATATCTTCTTGTTATCGATTATGAGATGGTTATGGAGTTTGTTTTGAATCCGTTATATATATATATAATGGTAACTGATTTACTTGTTGATTTTAAAGCTACACCAAAATTATAATAATATCAATAACATAAAATAATTCTGTAAACGAAACGTATTGATAATTTTTATTCTTTTATTGGATGTTATCGATCGAACTTAAAATGAATTAGTTAAAAATCAATACTGTTCTAATAATAATATAAATTTGTTAGTGAATGATTGATTGATTACTTAGTTATTTTGAATCAAAAATTTAAAAAAACCGGATAAATTTCTCTATTTATTTTAAATAGACTCATTATATCTCATTAATTCATACCAAATTTATTATACATTAGTTTTGCAATATATGTTGTCGTATGCCGTTTACATCGGACAAAGCGGGGAAAGGTTGAAACACTTTACTAGTTCTGTTTGTAACTCTATTGGCATGCCCAAGAAAGATGGGCTCTGAAAAGCTAGCCAAGCCTATGCAAAGCGTGAAACGTCAGTCGAGCGTAACACAATGGGCGAGCGACCAAGTAACAGTGGCCAATCAACAGGCGAGCACAAGTTAACGAGCGAGCAGAGACATAATGGGAGCACTAAGATGTCGAGAGCAGAAGGATCAAGTGAATAGCTTGGCAAAGAACACCCCAAGTCCTCTTGCAGTCCAGCGACCTGGAGACCCAGAGCCGAAGGAGCCAATGGACACCCAAGTGTTTTCACTAGCCTGCGAGCTCAAACCACGGCCCAACGCACACCCCTCAACGATTACTGTTCAGCCTCACGACCTAAGACACGAACACCAGCGGTTATTGCAGAGGACCAGTATCTATGCAATTCTCATGATAACTTGACGAGGGACGATAATCATACACAGAGTCTTGAAGACTTAAAATTTTGTCTTCGCTTCTCGCTTTCTCCTTCTCGCCTTCACCTGTCACCTTATAAAATTATTTCATTTTTTTTATATCAGCAGGATTCATGGTGGACTTTTTTTTTGCGAGCCCTCTCACGAGGTCCGGAGGTTCTTTGACAAACCTGTGAGCCTCGGGCCCGGCCCCACTCCATCCCCTCTAAACTCGACTTAAGGCCTGCTCCCCTGTCGATCCAATTTCAGTTGAGGCCCAAAGACCGTGGGAGGCTCGTAAGCTTTACTAGCCGTCTCCCAGAAGACCAATCGTAAATCCAAATAAAATGTACATGATGGGATTCAAACAAGAAATTATGTCAAAATTTCAAGCAACCATCACTCATCTTACGCCATTTGAATGTCTTCAAAAGGAACAATCGCGTTCTTTGTACTCAAGTGTCCGGCTTTATCCTGTTCATGTATTTAATCGACAGTGATTTGTTTGAGGTTGGTGTGATTGATGGTCACGGTAATAATCCCAAAATCGATCTCGTATAGTTCGTGAAAAGACGTTGACTTAATCCAACTTTCAAGTATTTTGATTATTCCGTGGTGGCCGCCGGAATGTAGTTGGTCTTATTGTTATGATCTCTTTTGCTTGGACTTTTTGGTAACACGTGTTTTGTTCGGTAAAACTCCCAATGTCATAAAAGAATTATTTTTTTAATGATCACCAAATAGAAATTAATAGAAAAAAAAAATGATTGAATGGAGGAATAATCAAGGGCGTATCATGTATGAAGTCAAGTTCACCTACATAGTCGTGAAATTAGAGTTTTAATTAGAATTTTGAGACAGGTTCAACATTGGAGTTCTATTCGTTTATAATGTTATGTTATTGCAAGTAAACATGTTAAACATTTTGTAGCCGCAGTTGGATTTAAAACTTTTCAAGTCGTCGTCGGAGGGCGAACAAACTTTCTCAATAAATGTATAGTTTGTAGTAATATCTGGATGAAAAATTTTATTTAATTTTTGAAAAATTGAGACTGATTAAAACAAGCATAAAATGTTTAAATAGCATTGATGATTCATTTGTGGGATTTTATGTTCAAATCACTGCACTCTCAAGTATTTTGTCAAGACTTAGTTTTGATGCGCTTCACTTACGTGATCATCATCGTTTGATTCCAAAATCTTTGACTGTGAGAAATTCACACAACCATAGAAATAACAAACAAAGAAATAACAAACAAAGAAACCAGCGGAAGACTGGATCGGTTACGCGGGTTTACGGTCACCGATAAAGAACAAGGGAAAAGTAAACGTACCCGTATTCGCGACGTTCGCCATGCCGTAAAGCTGATGATTGTAACCTGGGCGGCGTAGATCTTCTTCCCCTTTTCCTTTCCGTACGGCTGCTCTCGATGGAGGAGGCCAAAAAATAAAATAAACTGACGTTCTCTCTATTTTCTGTCAGGGTGATTAACCAGATATATGGAAAACCTAATAAAGGATTTCCTTTATGAAATGTCAGTTTTGCCCCTTAGTTAATTATTTGAAGGACAGGGGAATTGACCTATCCGTAATATACCATAGCATATGTCCTATCCATCAATGGACTATAGGTTATAAAATAGTCTACACCCAACCGTAAGCCACATTAGACAAACGAGATGCGCATATCCCAATGACTTAAGCTATTTAATGGGATTTCATGCATTGTCTTTATGTCACAACCTGTTCTATAAAATATAGTTTAATGACGTAAAATAAAATAAGTAAAAGAAAATTAAAATAAACAATTAATGGAAGCCCAAAAATCAGAAATTTCTAACATTCTCCCACTTGGGCAACATTAATTGTACCCCAAAAGAAAAAATATTTTAGAAAATGACTCTCAGGCTGTGACATCTGTATGGCCAATATAAAGACAACATCTCAAACAACCCCGACCAACTAAATTATCCAGCATCGAACTATGACCGTCAGAGCATCACTCAATGATGCTCTGAAATATCTTATGACGGCCTAAAGGAATATACTGAATTTGGGTGGAACATAATCTTTGAACCGTTCCTGTTAGGAAGTGCAATTAAACTAAACTTGGAATCAAATTTTAGAAAGTTTTGCATAATTTTGACACATATTGCACATTGTCTATATAAACTCCAATACCCTCTTCGCATACAAATTATCCAACCCTTGAACAAATTATTCAAAAACCATCTCGAGGGAGAAAGAAAAATAACAGGCCAAGAGCAGCCATGAAATCCCATGTTGTCTGTGTACCACTCCCAGCTCAAAGCCACATTGGAGGGATGCTAAAGCTAGCCAAGATCCTCCACCACAGGGGCTTCTTCATCACCTTCATCAACACCGAGTTCAACCACCGCCGCCTCCTCCGTTCCGGAGGCCAAACCTCCCTCGAGGGCCTCCCCGACTGGCAGTTCTTCTCGATACCTGATGGCATCCCTCATTCAGATTCGGAGGCCACTCAGGATATTTCCGCCCTGTGTAACTCCTGTAGGAATTACATAGTCAACCCCTTGTGGGACCTCATCGGGAAGCTTAATGAGGAAGTTCGCCGGAAAAACGGCTCGGATGTCCCTCCGATATCTCATATCGTGGCGGATGTCTTCATGGACTTTGCCACGGCTCCTGCTGCAGAGAAGTTCGGGACTTCCGCTTGTGCATCCGTTCACGATATCGGCTTGCGCGACCATGGCCTTGAAGCATTATTGCTTGTTCATGGAAAAATGCCTTACGCCGTCGAATGGTGATCTATGTGAGGATAAGTCCCCGGGCACGAGTTTGCATTGAGATCTTATTAGTTTTCCGGATGATTGATTTATGCAGGGAAATCAGATCCGGTAAAGATCGACAGGTTGAATGGTGTGATTGATTGGATCCCCGGAATGAACAACATGAGGCAATGTGACATGCCGTACTTTTTCGGAGCCACAGACAATAGCAATACCTTCCTGAGTTTCATCGTAGATGCGGTGGAGAGGAGTGGAAAAGCCGACGCGACCATTATTAACACTTTCGAGGAGCTGGAGCCAGTCGTCCTCGAGGCACTTTCATCCCTGATCCCAAACATTTACCCGATTGGCCCTTTCCATCTGCTTCTCGAGAAGACACCCCAAGATGAGTCCGTCTCAAAGCTTGCCCTTGGTAACCTCTGGGAGGAGCATGTCGAATGCCTGGAGTGGCTAGACACGAAGAACCCCGGGTCTGTGCTGTACGTGAACTTCGGGAGTGTAGTGTTCCTGGGGGAAGTAGGCTGGGGCGACATGAGGAGGGAAAACGTCGAGAGGGTCGTGAGGGATTTGTTCGGAGGCGAGAAGGGGAAGGAACTGCAGAGAAGGGGTAAAATGGTAATTTCAGATTGAAAACAGGCTCAGTTTTAGGTTCGGAATATACTGTTCAGTTTAGTAAATTACTAAAAAGTTTAGTAATCGATTACTGAATTTTGTTCAAAAGATAGTAAACGATTACGAAAAAAAAATTATAAATTTAGTAATTTACCAACGACTTTACTATGTTACACAGTAATTTACTAATTTTTCTTACAAAATTAGTAAATCATTACTAAAATCTTCGGACGGCCTACCTGGAAAATTACTAGTATCACAAATTTTACTTCAAAAAATTTGTAACCGTTACTAATTTTTCACTGTTTGACCATTCGGAAAGTTACTAAACTAGGTTTAGTAAATCGGCGGAAAAAATTACTAAACTTTTTAGTAATCGATTACTAAAGTTGAACAGTAAAATTTTAGTAACGATTACTAAAAAACACTGTCAAATCACCGTTTTTTTTAGTAATCGGTTACTAAAAAGTTTAGTAAATTTTTCCGCCGATTTACTAGTTTAGTAACTTTCCGAATGGTCAAATAGTGAAAAATTAGTAACCGATTACTAATGTTTTTTAGTAATTTACTAATCATTTTACTAAAAAAAGTCGATTTTTAGTAAAGATTACTAAAATTTTGGTTGAATTTAGTAAAGCACGTAACGGTTACGTGCACGTACCGTTAGCCGCTTCCGCGTATGACTACTCGATACGCGACGGATTTGGAGAATTGGGGAAATCACTTCCCGACCTCACGAATCTTATCAGAAGGAGATTGGGATAGAACGTACGACGATAAAAAGAAAAACAAAAAAAACAAACAACGAGGGGAAAGAAGGGCAGTCGGGGGTGGGGGGAGAAACAGGGGTGCGAAGGAGCTCGCTGAGGAGGAACTCGGGGGAGGATCGCCAGCCCCGGTTTCACTTCCCTCTCTTGTGCCGCGCTGAGAAGCCTCGGGCATGGGCGTGCCGCCGTCTATCCGAGCTGCCGCGGAGGAAGGGAAACGGGGTGAGGAGTAGGGAAGCTCTGGCTGCTCGGTAACCCGGCTCTCCTTCGGAACTCTCTCCGACACTGGGATAGTGGCTCGAGTGGGCTGCCGCGGCCGCGAAGAGCTCGGGCGAGGAGATTGGAAGAGGGAAGCTCAGGGCAAGGTCGATCACTGGGGGAAAGACCCGCTGTTGATGAGCCGAGCACCATTACATTCCGTCCTCCCTACCCCTCTCTGTTCTGTGCCCTGTTTTATGTTGTGTGTGTGCGCGCGCAAGTAGGGGTCGTCCGGGCAGGGTAGTAGGCTGAGTTGTCTGGTTCAGTCCTTGGTCTTCATCCTGGTGCGTTCGCGGAGTGGGTTCATTCCACGAGGCCCGAGCCTGAGCGCAGTGTGGCTGCAGCTCGGAGGTCGAGAGTTTCAGGGATTAAACGAAGTACTCATGGGGGAAGGCTGGTGGTGGTGCCGCGAGGAGCCATTCGCCACCTTCCCAAGACAACGGTCGCAGCTCTCGACCAACTGGTTCGCCCCGGCTGAACTGTAACCGAGTTGCTCCCCTCTATGTGTTGACACTACGGAATATCTTGGGCCTGTGTTAAGTCTACAAGCCCAGAAAAGTGGTCCTAAGTCTACGGCCCAATGTAGGATGCAGGCCTGAGCTAAGTCGACAGCCTGCGTCAACGTGTTGATACTACAGAATGTCTTGGGCCTGAGCTAAGTCTACGGCCTGCGTCAACACATGCTCACACGATCCCACACACACGATCCCAACACACAACTCAGAAAATTAAAAGGATATTTTAAAACAGACTCCGAGATTCCTGGAGAGAAGTTAAGATTGAATCACGATCTAAGGGATTGTTTTGAGGACGCGCGAAGCGTGTAGGGCAAGTAAGATTTAGTATAAAAGAAACAGATCCTCCTTAGGAAAAGACACGATCAATCAGCCAAACACAGATTTGCATTGCTCGTCACCCTTAGACTTTAGTAGATACCTCGGCCTGGGTTATTTGGCCATTACCTTCAACACCAGAGTGAGCAACCGTAGCTTTGGTGATCACCTTCCGCCAGCACTTCCACCGTCCCAGCGAGCAACCGTAACCGGGGCAACAACCCTCCGCCAGCACTTCCACCGTCCCGGCGAGCAACCGTAACCGGGGCAACAATCCTCCGCCAGCACTTCCACCGTCCCGGCGAGCAACCGTAACCGGGGCAACAAACCTCCGCCAGCACTTCCACCGTCCCCGCGAGCAACCGTAACTGGGGCAACAAACCTCCGCCAGCACTTCCACCGTCACACAAGTCTACGGCGCAGAGCACTGCAGCAAGTCTACGACGTCAGCAGCGAGTCTACGACATCAGCAGCGAGTCTACGGTGTTAGCAGCGAGTCTACGGCGTCAGCAGCGAGTCTACGACGCCTACGTCAGCCGTATCACCCCTTTTTCGTTCATTTTTATGGCTATAAGATTCTAAGTTCTCTTTCGAAACTCTGAATTTGTACAGTCGTATCTTTTATCATTGAAGTTCATCTTTCTGGCGACCACATACATTTCCCTATAAGTCCAATTACCAAATATTTCCGACGTGGTCCGTTTTCTACGCGAACACGTCTTTGGCGACCACAGTGGGAGCAAAGGAAATATTTCACGTTTGCTGATGGCAAAAAATACCAGAAGCAGAGTTAGCCGAGATCCCCCACCTCCATTAGGTGAAGACGGCATTCTCGCAGAAGGAGACGCAAACGCGGACGATGTGACTCTAAGCAGTCAGGCGAACGCCAGTCAAACTGATCTCGGGGTACATACACTCTCCGAATTCATATCCAGACTCGAATTTCACAAAGAGTTCAGTGATATGAGAAATTTGGCCGATAGACGTATTTCTGGGCTAGAAAGTGACATGGCTCAGATCCTAGAGCAAATCAGCGCCTTAAGTAGGCCAAAATCCGTTGCGAAGCCAAGTAACTCCGTAGACCGAGATTGTTCTTTTATGGGAGATGCACGACGAGCAGAAAGACAGAATGTGTCATTCCAAGTGGATGACCCTTGGACCGCGAGAACCAGTTTGTTACAGAGGTCAGTAACAGGGATATGATGTCCCTTTCTAGACCGACGTCTTCGTGGTTGCCCGCAGCATGGATACAGAACGCGGTCTATGCGGTAAACCCGATAGATGAATACGGCGAGGCCCAGGGTGAAACAAACAGATGTGTGCCTTCGGTTCCTACTCGTCGCCCTGGGAAAGCCCCTATGGATGAAAACTTACCAGGAGAATCCCCAAATATAGGAGGTTTTCCTCGAGCGGAAGGTTTTTACGCTAAACCCTCTGTAGACTCACAGCCGCCAAGGCCTAGTGAAAGAGCACCTTGCGCCACCGAAAGATGGGGTCAGAACCCTGCGCGCGAGCCAATTGGCTATCCAACCCCTCCGAGTTTGAGGGAGACAATAACCCAGGTCTTGGAGCAGATGGTGCCCGGGGCTGTTAGACAGGACGACCCCTGTTTCTACAGGAGCCCTTACCCGGCATTCATTGATAGGGATTTTCCCCTGCTTAAAGGATACAGAGTACCGGATTTTACCCGTTTCTCTGGGGAGGATGAAATGACCCCTCTAGAGCATATAGCTCGGTTCACTCATCAAATCGGGGAGGCTGCGACTAACGACTTTTGGAAATTGAAGCGGTTCCATAACTCCCTCACAGGCGATGCATTTACGTGGTATGCTAGCCTACCCCCAGGATCGGTGGCATCATGGGCGGAAATGCAGTCTAGCTTTATGAAAGCGTTCACTCGCCTAGATACACCATTGTCAATTTTCGAGGTTATGCGCTTGAAACAAGCCGCCAGGGAACATCCAGGGCAGTTTTTGATGCGCCTACGAAAAGCGCTACTCCGGTGTAGACCAGCGATTTCAGAAAGGGACCAACTGATGGTGGCATTAAACGGTTTGTCGATTCCCTTAAAAAAGAAACTGCAGGGAGAAAGGTTCGCTGATCTTTACGATCTCGCCAGGAGAGCGACTGAATATCACCAGCTGTTGATGGAAGAGGCCCAGGCTACGCGCACTTACCAGCTAGAGACTGTTGAGGTAGACATGGCCGAATTTGTAAAAGGAGAGGCGACAGTCTGTGAGGCTTTAGCAAGGAAGAACTCTAAGGCAAAGGCATCTCAAAAAACGGGAGAAGAAAGAAAATACTCTTTTGATGTAGACAAAGCGGATGCAATTTTCGACTGGCTCTACCAACGAAAACGAATTAAGCTAAAGATGGGACATAAAACCCCTCAGACAGATAAGGAAAGGTCTAGGAATTATTGCAAGTGGCATGGGTCGTTTATACGACCAGGGACTGTCTGTCATTCAGGAACATAATTCAAGAACTTATAGAGGCAAAAGAATTATGCTTCCTGGAAGTCGACGAGTTCACTATGGTTGACGACAGGCCTTTTGATGATGAAATCGCTATACATATGTTCGATATTTCTGATGTAGACATAAATTTTTTAGAAGTTGATACCAGTTTCTCTCTACAAGGTACGATGGTAGCTGGAGAAACCGTGGAAGCAAATGCCCTGTTTCGTAGACTGGCGGACAAAAGGGTGATCACTGCCCAGCCAAAGCAATCGCTAGAAACCTCTGCTGCTGGCACATGGACGATACGCATACCACCAATAGGTGCAACACTTTTAGGAAATACCTGCAGAACAACCAGGGTGATACCTGGTACGACCTGACCCCTTTGGAAGAGGTTGCGATGGGAATAAGCTCTCCAGGGGCGCGACCACCCTCGAGCAATTTACAGAGGAAACTCAAGAGCCCTCCAAGTCTAGAGCGCAGGCCGACAATCCGAGGAGGAAGAGGTGGTCCTCACGGTCGGGGCAGAGCACCCGAACACCAACCCCGTGTTGTAGAGCACCCCAGGCGCCATTTGGATTTTGATGACCCGTCAACCCAGTAGAAAACGAAGCAAGTGGACAAAGAACACATCCAATGGCTTTAGAAGCAAACACGCCTGATAAAGCGCAGCAAGTCAACGAGGCATAGAGAAGAGGCTCTAAACCGAGGTACGGAACGCACAAAGTAGATGCTCAGGCAATCCGGACGGGACCGGCAATAGCGCATTTCCTGGATGAGAAAGTACTGTGCCAGAAGTGCAAGTTAATAGGGCGAAACAGGATCCTAATCACGCAGCTCTATACGGCATGCTGCGTAGACTACTTCCTTAAGCTGGTAGACTTATCAGCAAATGGAGAGATCATAGTCCAACCTGCTCACCCTGCGACCACAGGTAATCATGACCTCGTGCACCATTCAAAAATGCAACAGGAGGCAACGTGCACGGTCCTGGGATACGACCCAGTCGCTAGAGATTTCGTGGAGTTATGTCGAACCCTACTTGATTCTAAGAAATCAAGAATGGTCAGGGCGGTTAACCCTTCGAAATTTTGGCAGAAAACCGTTGGCAGAGCAACTTTGCCACCATAGGCTCGGAAAAGGAGGGATAGACGTCTAAGCCACGTCGCAAAGAGACCTAGGCCCGCCCCGTCGGAGGCAATCTCGCCTATCAAGACGCGCACAAAGGAACCAAATAGGGAGGCTGAGCGCATCGAGCCTACAGATCACTCGGAGGAGCCAGGCTCAAGCTTTGATTACACCCCCCTTCAGAGTGAAATCCCGAGTGACGCTAACGGCAGAAAACAAGTGATTGTCAGTTGCAATACCATTACTCTGCCTATAGACTTTGCCAAAGCAAAGGACGAAGAAACCCCGAGAGGTAAGCCACCTCACTCCCGTTTTTCGCCTTACCCGCCTGGTTTCCCGCTTCATTGGCTAAGAAAGCCTTCAGATAGCATGAAGCAGCATATGCACTCCTTGTATATTACTGCTATTTTCGACGGTGCTTTAATGAGTCGGGGCTTAGTAGACAACGGAGCCACTATAAACGTACTACCTCTATCCAATTTTAGAATGCTTGGATATAAACTTCATGATTTGGTTAAAACCGATATCGCAGTGAATGGTTTTAATGGTAGGAAGTCCGAATGCTTGGGAGTTTTCTTGGTACATTTGGGAGTAGGGCGACAGGAGAAAGAAACCGCCTTTTTCGTATAGACATAACCCCCACGTTCAATGCCTTACTAGGGCGTGATTGGCTTCATAAGGCCGCCGCCATCCCGTCTACACTACATAGGGAGCTAATATTGTGGCTTGACTCTGAAATTGAGATTGTGAAACCTGATGCGTATTCCTGTTGTGACAAAGGTGTTTTGCATGCAGAAACAAGCAAGACTATCAAGGACCTGACCCTGCATCAGCGGTATGAGCTGGGTAATCCCACGGTCGGCCCCCTTGGTCAACCCTCAGGGAAATTCGATTATATTGTAGACTACGGGACATCGCACCCCAAGCCAGAGTCCGGCCCGATTATTCCAACAGGATGGGGAGATGAGTTCAAGATAAGGACATAGAAGAAGCCCTGCAAGAAGTCAATTCAGAGGAAAACCCTGCTGAGGGGAACACGAATGGCCACACAAGAGAAGGAGCCTTGGAAAGCCAGGAGAACCCTGGCACAGAGTTGGAGCCCGACAGACTCCTCAAAGAAGGGACTTATGGGCCAGAGTGAAAAGAAAAACGCGGCAGTCGCTGATGTCCTCCAGCGGCTCCAAGTCTACAGGGAAGGACGTCCTCAGGAACAGCCTAGAGCGCCTGATGCATGTAATAAGCCCGTGTCTACCAGTCTGGGTGGTAGCGAGCATCGCGAGTCTTTATTGACCCCATGTGACCCCTTGGTTAGTATCAACTTAGGTAGCGAGTCTTCTCCTAGGAATCTTTGAATTAATCAAGGATGTACTCAAAGAGTTTAAAGACTGCTTCACCTGGGACTACACCGAAATGTCAGGGCTAGATCGTAAACTGGTAGAACATACTCTACCCATCAAGAAGGATTTCAAACCAGTTCAACAAGCTCCAAGACATATGTCTAGAGAAGTAACGCATCCAGTTTTCGAGGAAGTCAAAAAGCTTTTTCGAGCAGGATACATAAGAACGTCACGATATACAGAGTGGATCTCTAGTATCGTACTGGTCTTAAAGAAAAATGGAAAAATTAGAGTCTGCATAGACTTTAGAGATCTAAATCGTGCTATTCCCAAAGATGAATACCCTATGCCCGTCGCAGACGTCCTTATAGATAAAACCGCGGGCCACCAAGTCATGTCTTTCATGGATGGCTTCTCGGGTTATAATCAAATTTTCATCGCGGAGGAAGATATTCACAAAACGGCATTCAGGTGCCCTTTGGGCATCTTCGAATGGGTGATGATGCCTTTCGGATTGAAAAATGCTGGTGCTACGTACTAGAGAGCGATGAACGCTATATTCGGTGCTCGTGTAGGAAAAACGGTAGAAGTCTACATCGATGACATAGTGGTCAAGTCGACGAAGGAAGAACTACATATCGAACATCTACGAAACGCCTTCATGAAGATGAGGAAATACCAACTGAAGCTGAATCCTCTCAAGTGCGCCTTTGGAGTTAAGGCAGGGCATTTTTTAGGTTTCTTAGTGCATCAACGTGGCATTGAAGTCGATCAAAACAAAGTGAAAGCTATTCAGAGCCTAACGGCCCCAAGGAGCAAAAAGGATCTACAGGCTTTCTTGGGAAGGGTTAATTACTTGCGCAGGTTCATTAGAAATGTTGCGGGAAAAACGAGGGTTTTCACTAAACTCCTGAGAGGAAAGAACGATTACAGATGGACCGAAGAACACGAAGAAGCGTTTAATGCTCTGAAAGAATATTTGACGCACCCACCGATCTTAATGCCTCCTCAACAGGGGAAACCTTTTATCCTCTACGTAGCGGCTACCGAAACGACTATAGGCGCAATGATGGCACAAATAGATGAAAACGGGCGCGAAAGAGCCGTCTACTACTTATCAAGACAATTAACCCCGATCGAAGTCAGGTATACATCTAAAGAAAAGCTATGCTTATCGGTGTTTTGCGCCGTAAAGAAGCTCAGACACTACATCGGGAACCAAGAAGTCTACGTGGTTTCCAAGTCGCCTACAATTAAATACTTCTTTGAAAGCCCTTTACTAGACGGACAAATCAGCGAATGGAGTCTGATTTTGTCCCCGTACGATTTAAGGTATAAATCGCAGCAGTCAGTTAAAGGACAAGCGCTGGCCAATTTCCTAGCCGATCTTGACCCTGCTCAGTCAATAGACCAAGAAGAAAGTATCGAAGAAATATGGCAGGCATGGTTCGATGGCTCATCTATAAAAAATGGAACTGGGATAGGAATCCATATAATGTCCCCTATGGGTAAAAACATTAGGCTGGCTTTTCGTCTACGAGCATTGTTGACAAATAATGCCACCGAATATGAAGCATTAATAACAGTGTTAAAAGAGCTTCTATCGCTGGGAGCGAAACGAGCGCGAATTAGAGGAGATTCCCAGCTAGTTATCAACCAAGTAAACGAAGAATGTTCGTGTCAGGAAAAGTTGCGACCATACCTCGAAATTGTTCAAGGGTTAGTCGCACAATTCGAAAGCATAGCTTTCCATTTCGTAAATCGTGACGAGAATAGAGTGGCCAATAGCTTGGCACAATCAGCCTCGGGCTATAGGGCGAGAATCAAGCCAGAAGATTTAACAGAAATGGACTCTCATTTACAGCCAAGAAGTGACGTCATGGCTGTAGACATCATGAACTAAGAGGAAGATTGGAGGAAACCAATCGAAGATTTCTTATTGGATCCAAGTCAAAAGGTTAAACAACATATCAGAGTCCAGGCATTGACATACATCCTTTTAGATAACGTCCTCTACAAGAAGGACGCAAACGGAGTCCTTTTAAGGTGCGTAGACTTAGATGAAGCTACTCCAATAATGCTAGAAACTCATGAAGGCCTTTGTGGTTCACACTAGTCGGGGGTCAAAATGTGTTGGACTATCCGTAGACATGGATTTTATTGGCCGTCAATGATGAAAAATTGCATTGAGATGGCTAAGGGATGCCAAGATTGTCAATGACATGGTCCGTCGACCCGCGCTCTGGCAGCATATCTCTCCCCCATAATCAAACCTTGGCCTTTCAGGACTTGGGCTCTAGACATAATAGGAGAAATTCATCCCCATTCTAGTCAGGGAGATGCGTTCATCCTAGCAGCAACAGATTACTTCACTAAGCGGGTGGAGGTACAAGTCTACAGGAAAATTGACCACAGTGAGGTAATTGATTTCCTGTGGATTAACATTATTTATCGATTTGGCATTCCCCAGAATATCATGGTGGACAATGGGATGGCCTTTAACAATGCTAAGGTAAGGGAATTTGCCGAAGAGTTCGGTTTCTCAATTTCGAACTCTACCCCATATTACTCCCAAGGAAATGGGCAAGCTGAGGCGTCCAACAAATTGATTAAAAATAACATTCAAAGAATGATTGGATGCAATCCGAAAAAATGGCACGAGGTATTAAACGACACATTATGGGCTCTAAGAGTCACTAAACGGAAAAGTACCGGAGAAAACCCATTCGCGCTAGTCTACGGCCATGACGCAATCTTGCCCATAGAAATGAGGTATAGGTCGTTTCGTGTCGCCCAGCCTTGCCTACAAGATGAGGCCATGCATAAAGCCTTGGAAGAACTGGAAAAGAAGAGGTTAGAGGTTATAGACAAGCTAGAAGCACATAAACAGAGGATAGCCCGGCACTATAACAAGAAAGTAATTCATAAACACTTTCACGTTGGCGATTTGGTTTGGAAAATGGTTTTACCTTCAAAGACGAAAGACCAAATTTTGGAAAAGTGGTCTCCAAATTGGGAAGGACCGTATCGAGTAGTCGAGACTTATTCAACGAATAGTTATAGGTTGTCGACTCTCGAAGGTATTAAGAATATATATATATACAATTGGAATATCTCGGCTCGGCGACAGCGACCTTTGGCCACTAAAGGCAAAGAACCTGAAGTCGAGGGGCAGCCTTCGGGGAAGCTTGGGAAACGTTTAAGATCACAATTGTAAAGATCACAATTCAAAATGAAGTTATATAGTTATAGGTTGTCGCCGAGCCGAGATATATCCCGGGAGAAGAATCTTCAGAACCTGTAATCACAATTGTAAAGATCAAAAGGAAGTATTCCAATACGAAGACATGAGACATTTAAGAATATATATATATACAATTCAAAGCCTCTTTTACCAGTGATAAGTTTATGTCCAGACTTCAGCATCATGTCAGTAGACAGGTAAAGATCTGGCTCAGCAGAAGTCTCAAGGAAAGTCATCCTGTCGCGAAGAGCGCCAAAGATGAGCGCCCACTAAATGGAGAAGGCTTCGGTAGCATAAGCTGGGGTGCTCTCAAGGGGGAACTCCATATGCTGAAGCTCTGCCTTCTTCGATAAGAGGACCAAGGAGGCTTGAAGAGAGTCCCTTGATAAGACGTAGCTATTCCTGGTATGGATTGGGGCGTTGAAAGTCTCAGAAAAAGGGACTGCAGAGCTTTGGATGAAGCCCAGTTGCCTTGCGCAGAGGTGGGGATTGTAGACTTCAAAACTGAAGCCTGCCTCTGTGGCACACACCAAGTCCCTGCTAGTCAGCACAGAGTCCCAATATAGGCTTGGCACCAACTTCCTTCGGCGCTTGAGAACAGGGTGGCCAGTAGGGAACGGAGCCCAATTACGACGTTCCCCTCGTCCAGTGTCGGCGATATGCCTCATATGCCCTGTCACCGAAGCATGCAACCACTGGCTCTTGTTGTAGCAGCAAGCCTCTAGCATATGTGTCCCATAGCAGCCGACCTTGATAGCACCAGAGGGCATCTGGTACCCTGTAAGTCCTGGCATCCATGTGCAAGCTCACAGATGCACGAGCCAAAGAAGGCCACCAGCCGGATACTTGGGGAAGGGGCTCGTGCAGGAGCTATTCCTATGCAGGCTTTGATAGATAATGCCCAACAAGAAGGGCGCCCAAGCTACCTTGCTGGAAGCGCTACTCAAAAAGTTGGCAATCCCGTAAACCAACTTTGGCACCCTCTTGCCAGGGAAGCAAAATACGTACTTGCTCAGCCACACACTGAAAAACACACTTCTTCAGCCTTTCCCCAAGCAGAGAGAGAATGACCTTTAAGTAATTGGAGATGCCTCGCCGCCGTATCCAAAATCTGGAGCATCCCTGACGAATTATAGTCACTGTCCAGGGAGTAGAGACGAACGGGAATCCCAGCTACATAACACTCCGTCAAGAAATAAATATCCTCCAATGTGATAGTCATCGGACCTTCTGGAAAATAGAAGCAGTTGACTGAGCTATTCCAGAAGGGGAGGAGACTGGCGCATACCAGCAGGTCACAGTGCTTTGCGACCAGAGAAAGCTTCAGGAAAGACCAAATCCCGCAGGCCTTCAACTTGCTTTCCAGCCTTTCTTGCAAACGAGAGAACCACTCCCGTACTAGGGTCTTGTCCATAGAGGGGAAGCACAGGAAACCGCTCTTCTTCTCCCAGCCAAGTGGGTCGATGAAACCCTCCCGGCAGATAGGGATTTGGCACTCTGTGATCAGATACTCGTGAGAAACAGGGTCGGGGAAGAGTGCGGAGTCAAGAACAGGACCCAGGGTTAGTCCTTGGCCGTTTGAAGTCTGGACGACGCCGGAAGGGCTAGCGCGTTGCTGGTGCCACTGGAAAGAGGCAAGGTTCGACATGATTGGAGAAGAGTTTCCTTAAGAAGAAGGCTAGGATTTCGGGAAGAGCATGATTTCGGAGAGAAGAAGGCTAATACGTACGTCGTAAGTGAAAAGAGGGAAACGAAACGTTCTCCTTTTAAAACCAAAAAACCGACAGCTGTGCTCAGGCGACAGAAGTCACCTCAGCAAAAAAGGGGAGCTTATGTTGACACTACGGAATATCATGGGCCTGTGCTAAGTTTACAAGTCCAGAAAAGTGGTCCTAAGCCTACAGCCCGATGTAGGATGCAGACCTGAGCTAAGTCTACAGCCTGCGTCAACGTGTTAACACTACAGAATGTCTTGGGCCTGAGCTAAGTCTACGGCCAGCGTCAACACATGCTCATACGATCCCACACACACGATCCCAACACACAACTCAGAAAATTAAAAGTATACTTTAAAACGGACTACGAGATTCTTGGAGAGAAGTTAAGATTGAGCCACGATGTAAGGGATCGTTCTGAGGACGCGCAAACCATGTAGGGCAAGTAAGATTCAATATAAAAGAAACAGATCCTCCTTAGAAAAAGACACGATCAATAAGCCAAACACAGATTTGCATTGCTCGTCACCCTTAGACTTTAGTAGATACCTCGGCCTGGGTTATTTGGTCACTACCCTCGACACTAGAGTGATCAACCGTAGCTTTGGTGATCACCTTCCGCCAGCACTTCCACCGTCTCGGCAAGCAACCGTAACCGAGACAACAACCCTCCGCCAGCACTTCCACCGTCCCGGCGAGCAACCGTAACTAAGGCAACAACCCTCCGCCAGCACTTCCACCGTCCCGACGAGCAACCGTAACCGAGGCAATAAACCCCCCGCCAGCACTTCCACCGTCCCGGCGAGCAACCATAACCGAGGCAACAACCCTCCGCCAGCACTTCTACTGTCACACAAGTCTACAGCGCAACACACTGTAGCAAGTCTACGACGTCAGCAGCGAGTCTACGACGTCAGCAGCGAGTCTACGACGTCAGCAGCGAGTCTACGACGTCAGCAGCGAGTCTACGACGTCAGCAGCGAGTCTACGACGCCTACGTCAACCGTTTCACCCCTCTTTTCGTTCATTTTTATGGCTGTAAGATTCTAATTTCTCTTTCGAAACTTTGAATTTGTACAGTCATTCATCTTTCTGGCGACCACATACATTTCCCTGTGAGTCCAATTGCCAAAAATTTCCGACGTGGTCCGTTTTCTACGCGAACACGTCTTCCCTCCGCCAGCACTTCCACTGTCTCGGCGAGCAACCGTAACCGGGGCAACAACCCTCCTCCAGCACTTCCACCCCCCCGGCGAGCAACCGTAACCGGGGCAACAACCCGCCGCCGGCACTTCCACTGTCCCGGCGAGCAACCGTAACCGGGGGAACAACCCTCCGCCAGCACTTCCACCGTTTCGGCTAGTAACCGTAACCGGGGCAACAACCCTCCGCCGGCACTTCCACCGTCACACAAGTCTACAACGCAGCGCACTGCAGTGAGTCTACGACGTCAGCAGCGAGTCTACGACACCTACGTCAGCCGTATCACCCCTTTTTCGTTCATTTTTATGGCTGTAAGATTCTAATTTCTCTTTCAAAACTTTGAATTTGTACAGTCATATCTTTTATCATTGAAATTCATCTTTATGGCGACCACATACATTTCCCTGTGAGTTCAATTGCCAAATATTTCCGACGTGGTCCGTTTTCTACGCGAACAATATGTTCCGCAATGGCTGTTTGGTTGCTATAACGGGGGCACTAGAATGGTGCGACGACTACCACAGCTGGTGTGCAAGGGACTGGCCGGCAGTGGCGCCGCGTGCGTTTGTCTGCCGCTTCCCGCATCGCCGCCAGAAAGCTGCATATGTCCCTGCCTTTGCACCGAGCTTGCTGGAGTTGCCACCGTCCCACCTTGGCCACTGAAAATGCTTGGAGATGAATGATCCAATGTTGAGCCGCGATTCCCCACTGTAGGTGGATGGCCTTGGTCGGATGTGCGGATTGGCAACATATTATAATGAGAAGGGCGCGGAGTGTTTTTGATCTGATTCGGGATCGTTTAAAGGAATTTGTGAAAAGGTGTTCCTGACACCGTACGAAGTGTTGATATACTAGTAGAAACAAAATGAGGGAGTCGCACTTGTGAGTGTCGGATTTTGGTTGACCTGTCTAGTTACTTTTAAGTATACCGTAGGGATATATGTATATATAATGGACTCTCCGTATTTGTACACCAATGTTGTTATGCGTCGTATGTTCATAAACAGTTTTAAAGCTGCACGCTAGATATGGTTAGCGTCCCACTGTTTGTGTGTGTACGGTGAAACATACTCAACGTTTTATCGCTGACCCAAACAGGAAATTTGTTTTGACCTTGGCAGAGGGAGGAGAGAAAAGAGACACATGGCCTAGGTATACACATCGTCAAAAGACGATGTCACGGTAAATCATTGAAGTTAGCCTTTTCGTTGTTTGACTGGTCAGCATCGTACGTGAATTTTTTAGTAATTCTTGTAAAAATGCGGGTCGTTTCAGAAACTGTGTCTCTAGTCATAGGCTCAGCCTGTGGCTCGAAAGCATTGTACCATTTCATCGGTGAAAGAATTAGGCGATAGAACTCATGTAAAACGACGACAAAGAAATACCTTCTTCACCTGTGGGGTGTGGTAGAAGCGGCTACAATGGTTACGCCCGGGGCAACGTACGGCGAGACAGAGCAAGGGAACATTATCACCTTACACATCGGAGGAGGATCGTGGACCCATGAAATTCCACGTGATCGTCCGGAAGATGCACGGGCTCGATCGGGAAACAGCATAGGCCTGCGCCTACGCGGCGATGACTGCGGAAAGTCTCTCGCGGAGGCAGGATGCACAGACGCACACTGTTCTACTGACGTCGGAGAAGTGTTTCTTGCACCTCGTCATGGCCATATCCCGAGGGGATCTGTCTGTCGGTCGGTCGTCCTGAAGAGTCCACAGCGGAGGTAACGTTGGTTGGCCAGAAGGGAGGGAGTAAATGCAGTGGCTGTGGAGGTGGAAAGGAAGAGAGGAGTAACTTTAATTACTTAAAATGGGAGTGAATGATATATGAATTGTAAGGACTTTGACAAGAATGGAGAAATCTCTTCAGATCATTATTAGATTAAATTAATAGTTAGTTAATATTTATGAGGCGAGTTCTTGGTTTGTGTTAATTTTTTGTGGACAGGTATTTCCTTAATTGAAGGGGTTTTAGTTTGTCAAAGGAAGTCACGTCTGATGCGGTGTGTTTTTTTAGATATTTGGTGGAGAGCAATAAATCGAGACGGGGACCCACCACCGGATGCGGCTAACATTACGTGCACTTAACGTTACGTAGTTTACTAAATTTCATTAATCGGTTATTAAAATTTACTAACTTTTTTAGTAAATTCTACTAAACAGTGACCATTTTTTTAGTAAAATTGTTAGTAATCGGATACTAACGGGGTTAGTAAATTTCATTAGTAATTTACTAACCCCGTTAGTATCCGATTACTAACGTTACTAACCCCGTTAGTACCCGATTACTAACGTTACTAACCCCGTTAGTACCCGATTACTAACGTTACTAACCCCGTTAGTACCCGATTACTAACATTTTTACTAAAAAATCTGTCTTGATTCGTAAAATCGGTAGTAATCGGATACGAACGGGGTTAGTAACGTTAGTAATCGGATACTAACGGGGTTAGTAAATTACTAATGAGATTTACTAACCCCGTTAGTATCCGATTACTAACGTTACGAACCCCGTTAGTATCCGATTACTAACGGGGTTCGTAACGTTAGTAATCGGATACTAACGGGGTTAGTAACGTTAGTAATCGGATACTAACGGGGTTAGTAAATTACTAATGAGATTTACTAACCCCGTTAGTATCCGATTACTAACAATTTGCCTAAAAAATCACTGTTCAAGTTTAGTAAAAATTACTAATTATATTTGTAAAAGTTCGAAACTTTTAGTAAAGATTTAGTAAAATTGTTCGTAAATCTCCGCTAGGTTTAGTAACGCGTTACTAAATAGTTTAGTAATTTACAAAAATTAACAGTGAACTCCGAACCTAATTACTAACCATTGGCTGGTGTGAAATTACGTAAATGCCCCCGTTCATTTTTACTAAATCATTTACGAACCTAGTTAGTAACCCATCGTTTTGCTTTTGCGATTGTCGTTGCCATACGAACGTCCTCCCCTCCGACCCTCCCCTCCGACCGTCCCCTCCGAGCAGCTTCTTTGCGCGTCCCCTCCGACCGTCGGCGATCGGCATCCCCTTCGAGAAGTTTCCCTCCGACCGCATTCCTCTCGCCGGTGCTGCAGTTGCTTGATTCGGAGGAAGCAGGAGTAACGTAGTAGGAGATGCGGTTATCTCGAAGGCGGATGCACCAGCTGTGGTTGTTAAGGAGGATGCAGCAGCTGTGATTCTTTTGTGATCTGTCGGATTTTCCATTTAAGGTCCGAGCAACTCCTGGATCCGAATACGGCGATGGTTGTTGCTGAGAGGAAGATTCGCCTCTGTGCACGTTATTCTTCCGGCTGTTGGGTTTAAGTAAATCTCCGTTAGGTTTGATTTCGATGGGAAGTTAATGCCGTAGTGAAGTGTGCTGCCTGCCCTTCCCAATGTGTTAGTGAAGTTAGTTGCGAACTTCACAGGTGAGCTGCAGGTGATCTGCA
Source organism: Melastoma dodecandrum (assembly GCA_029817715.1). NCBI lineage: Eukaryota > Viridiplantae > Streptophyta > Magnoliopsida > Myrtales > Melastomataceae > Melastoma > Melastoma dodecandrum. The sequence continues at coordinate 515,008 of JARUPY010000537.1, read as the reverse complement.
GGTGATCTGCAAGTTTTGACAATGAATGTTGCTGAATGATTGATCTGCATCAGCATTGCCTCGTAGCAATTTGTCATTATGATGTATTTTTTTGCAGCCTCTAAATGACGACCGGGATGTATCTTAGAATGAGTTGGTGATACATTCAACCTAGGATGCAAGGGTGTGGAGCCGCATTCCATTCTTGAAGATATGGAATTTGTCTTCAACCAAGAGCACGCAACATTCGGTAAATGCTTTCTACCTTAATGCATATATTTGCTTTATATTTTGCAGCCAAGGCTTTGGGACTACTAAATGCCGTATGTGTGTGCAGGTGAGCAGGATACGAATGACTTCCTCAATATACTTAGGGATATGAGTGAAGATCAGTTGATGATTATGTGATTTCGTACTGCCGAAGAAGTTGAAGAGTTCATTAAAATGTATTCAACGGTGCATGGATTTTCAATTAGGAAAAGGGATCGTCAGAAACTGCGAAACGGAGAATGCGTCATGAGAAAGTGGGTTTGCTCAAGGGAAGGGGTATGTTCTGATTCAGCTATGTTAACGGCCAGTAGTCGGGTGAGGGCATCTATGAGGACATCTTGCAATTGTTTCTTCAAAGCTAGAGTTGAAGAGACTGGAAAATGGAAGTTTGTAGCTCTTCAGTTGAAGCACAATCATGAAATGGTGAGTAATGGGCTGTCTAATTTCATGCGAGAAAGGCGCAACATTTCATACGAAGATATGACATTTATAACCCGAATGCTTGAAGTTGGGTTTAGACAGTGTGATATTATGCGCCTACTTGTACACGTATCTGGTGGACATCCGCGTGTTGGTTTCTTAATGAAGGACCTCAATAACAGGAAGCTTAAGGAAGACTCAGTTGGGAGTAATGGTGATTGTGATTCTGTGCTAGCATATCTTCTGTGTAGGAGGAATAGTGATACGGGTATGGCCTTTTACACATTTGTCGAGAAGAATGAAGTGAGTCGAATATATTGGGCGGACAGTACTTCAATAGCTGATTACCACTGTTTTGGTGATGTCATAGCTTTCGACTCTACTTTTAAGACGAACAAATATGGAATGCAAATGGTCATCATCGTGGGTGTGAATCATCATCATCAGACAACCGTCTTTGGGGCTGCCTTGATGGCTTCTGAAACCATTGCCGATTATACTTGGCTATTGCCCACTCATACATTGGTCATGGGAGGAAAACACCCGATAAGTGTTGTAACTGACGCCGACAAGGCGATGATTGCATCTGTGAGAGAAGTTTGGCCAAATGCTAGGCACAGGTTATGCCTTTGGCATTTCAGCAGGAACATAACACGCCGTGTACAGGATGCACAAAAGCGACGACGTATTTCCTCTTTCATGTATAATAGTAGACCATCCGAAGAAGTTGAAGAAGAGTGGACTTCTTTAATGACAAATACAGGTACGATAAGTACCAGATGGCTAGAACATATTTACGATTGCAGGCATATGTGGTGGCAAACGTATCTGGTTGGACATTTTTGGGCAGAGCTTAGAAGCACTCAACGGTGCGAAAGGATGCATGCATATATGAAGGAATATGTGAATGTAAATCATAAGCTTTATGATTTCATGCACAATTTTGAGCGTGCAGTTGAAGATATTTGTCACAAGGAATATGAGGAGGACTTCAAGTCATCTCAGAAATCTTTAAGGCTTATTACCATGCTGCGCCGACTTGAGGAGGATGCGCGTCGCATATATACTATGAAGTCTTTTCGTAAAGTTCAGGCTGAGATAGAGAAGGAATCAAAATTTTATGTTGAAGAAGTACTAGACGGAAATATTGCCATGGTGTACACTCTGTCGTGTTATGATGGTGAGCATAGGTGCGTGCAATGTACATCTGCGAAGTCTTCTATCCAACTGAGCTGCAGTTGTTTACATTTTGAGACATTTGGTTATCCATGTTCCCACCTATTCCACGTAGCCAAAATAGAAGGATTCTTGTCCATACCTAGTCATCTTGTCAAGCAAAGGTGGACAATGCACGCCAAAAAAACAAGTGATGCTCTATTTTCACACCAGGCTAACGGTGTGAACGTTGATGATTTGCGCCAGGGTATATTAATGACATCTTGCAGACGTATGTGCTTCTTGGCCGGGAAATCGGAGAACTCATTCCGTAAATTGCAGAAACAAATTGAAAGTTGGACGGCGGAGTTGGAGCTCAATTGCGGTGATGATGAAGATAACAAGACGGATGATGATGGCAAAGAATATGTATTTGCGTCATCCAAAATGCGCAGGGATTTCGGCAATCATCAATCTCCTAAACAATATGGTGTCAACACCCTTTGTGATGTCAATCCGCGTAGTGAAGGTACATCGGATGAGTTTTGTAACGATAACTCTGTGTTTGGTCAGTGGAATATGTAATCTTTAACTTCACCCCTTGTCATTCAATCAGTGGTGAAAGTATTACATCAATCTGGCATGACATCCCTTGTTTATACAGTAATTACATCCCCTGCTGTTTCAAAATTGCATGCCCCTGGTTATATCTAAATGCATGCCCCTGGTTAGAAGTCATCCCCACATATAAACTACATTACAACGTCATCTAAATGTATATACGACGTAACAGCTTTGTACATCGGACCCAAATCAAAAAGCATAAGGTACATCTGCTGTCTGAGTCATTGTTTGCGAGCTTCCATGCCTGCTGTTGTGGAGCTACTGTCATCCTGCCGTTTCTTCTTCATTGTGGTATTGTCTTTCACCCTTTGATATATAACCTTTCGAATGTCATTTCCAGACCACTTTATAAGGGATATCACCAGCTTAAGCCTCTCAGCAAGACCTACATTCTAAACAGTTGCAGCGCAATGAAGTGAGTTCTTTACGGGAAAACTCGGTAGCATAACTATAGACGTCGTTAACATACCACAGTCTCAGCTCCTTTCGGTGCTTCGGGCAATGACATGAACTTCATGACATATAATCCACAATCATTGCTGAAAACATCAAAACATAGGAATTTATGTGTAACTATTTATAACTGCTGATTTTGGGTTTATATGACCGACTCTACTTACGGGTGACCGGCCGCCATTTGGTCAGGCATATTTGTTGGATATGTTATAGGCCAGGAGCAGATGTCCGGGATTTGAAAACCTTTCATCTTGGATTTCCCCTCATTTTCTTGCATGATGACACTTAGAAGTTGAATAACACGTCGATGAAGGTCTGCCCTCCCATGTAGGTTGCTCAGCTTGTTGTTAATTGTGTCCAATATGAACACTTGTGATGACCTGAATGAGAGAACTTGTAATGTCCAGTGGGTTTCCGATATGCAAACCGGAATATATATCTGCAATCACAGTAATAAGTTACAGGCCAGACAGATTTACAAATCAAATGTATACTTCCAACAATACATAGTAATATTCATTAGAAAGATGTATGACGGAATGATTACCCATTCAACTTCATTATTCCTCCCGATGTGTGCCCTATAATGTGAATATAGGTTAGCCGCATCAGATTTTGAAATGTTGGGCATGTTGTGTCCACTGTATTGGTTGGCTGCAAGATTCTATTGTAGAACGATGCATGGTGAGAAGATGTATTAAAACAGTGCATATGAAGATATCTCGGGTCACAGCTTGAAAATTGCAGCTTAGTATGAAATCTTCGCATAGCGGCCTATGAAATGTAAGCATGGTTTGATGATTAGACGGCGATTCCTTGACTCATAGTAGGCATTCCAATGGCTAATGTTTGTGTAATCAGTTGGAAAGTGATTCGATAAGTGTAGGTTGAGATCATGAAAGAGTCTGAGCGTGTGAATTCCTTCAATGATTAATATACATTCTATTAGCATTTAATATACCACTCTGTGGATGGTCTGTCGATCCTTCACTTTGTCTTTAAAATGTGTTTAAAATGTAAACAAACCATATTCTTCTTAAATATCGGGTGTATATCACCATCCATGTTTCCTTCTAAAGGTAGATAATTGAGGGGACTCAATCATGTTTGATAAACCTCCAAACAAAGATTGATGGTATTCTTCCTAAAACCTCCAAACAAACTAGAATCATATTAAGGCTTAGTCATTCTAAGATTTAGAAGATATACGATGATTATGGCGTAGCATCTTTTATTATGTGTGTATGGATTGGTTGCATTGTCCTGAGCCGTTTTAGGCGAATTATGACGTTGGTAGAGCAGATGGATCTACTGCTCGTAGGTCATTTTGAGTTTTTTTTTCTGCTATATTGGAAAGAGAAATACTTCATATTTTTGCTTTTGTGGTGTATTACCATGTGTCGACATTGAAACCAACAAAAACTGCATTGACAGTGGCTGATTTGAAGAGGATAGAAGAACAAGTTAAGATGGCCCATTTGATCCTACTGCTCTTGGCAATGTGGCGAATTCTAGACCGTCTCCATGATAGAAATGAAACAAAGTGAGCCATGGAAGTTTCCTTGAATACATGCGTATGGTATCTCTTTTGTTGCATCTTTCTTTCTCATTTCTTATTTGTGATACGAATAGTAACTACATTTTGTGATATTCTGAAAATTTACAATATGTGTGGGTATAACTGACTTGCATCATATGGGCTGCACCTTCCAAGAATGTAGTAATGGTTTCTGGATTTGCACCCTGATGCCAGTTCTGTGACACTACTTATGGTAAAACCTTGTCGGTAAAGTTTGAACTTAATAGCTATTTTTATGTACCTATCTGAATGCATTCGGTAGGGAAAAATGCAGTTTGTTCCCTTCATTGTTATTTGATAACTTAAAGTTTGTGTGATATCCATTGGCACAAAATGGATTTTCCTTTTCAGTTCAAGCAATGTCCACTCTGTCGACGGACTGAATTGCCTTAAAACCAACCAACTCTATTTACACAATCTGTTGATTGTTGCAAGGCTTGATCTTAACTTACAATAATTGATTGAAAACATAGTTGTGCATTTTCTGGCTTTGTGCAGGTGTTAATTTCAAAGATAGCAGAATATGCCCTGATTGTATATACCCCCACTGTGGTCTTGTTTGCCAAAACTATTGCGGCTTAGACGTCCTAGAGGGATGTTTCTCAACTCTGAAGATCGAGGAGAAATGATGTCTATGGTCCTTGTTTTTCTGATTTACCCGTGAATGCTATTCCTTTTCATGTCTTTCGTTGTTGGGGTTTTCAATGCCTAAGATTGCTGTTGATTGCAGTGTTTGTTTACTTCCGTTAGAATCATAACCATATTTTAGAATTGGGACTTTACCATTAGGGAAGGTACTTTCCAAGTATCCATAAGTTTTTCTAGAGATATTCGGGTACCTTCTTCTGCATAGGGACAGGACAGTGCAAACCTTGAGAAAGATCCACATAAATCTAGAAACCTTTAGAAAGCTCCTTAGATATCTAATAAAAAATTAAATAAACAAATTAAACATGCTCCAAGAAAGATCCTCTCGTTTCTCTCCAAGAAAGGAACTACAGATACAAAGAAAAAAGGTCAGGTTGCCAAACAGGAGGTTGCCAAACAGGATTTGCTGGCACCCTCTGCTTTAGTAAAATTCGAGCAAAACAGCAGACAAAGAATTGTGTCACCCAAAACAGTGCCAAATATGTAAGTTAGATATCCTGACATCACTCATCAGTCTCCGCTGTAAGTGTAATAGCAACTACTCTCATGAAACCTAAAAATAACTATAATATTCGTATTGCTATTAAACTAATCTATCTTTTGCAGTTTTCCGTCAAAGTCGCTAATGCATGGAAATAATTTTATGTACCCAATCTTGAGGTACTTCTTTCGCTAGATACAATTAAAGAAAGCATCAGTGGACTCGGATGATTTAAAAATTGGTGAATGGGGAACATTTTTTTTCCATGAAATTCCGTTGATGGTTACAACTATTCCTTACTGCACATATAAAACTTTTTCTAAGCTGCCATGTCATGCTGTGCTAAAGTGTTACTGTGTCAGAAGTTTGCTTGAGATGTCATGAAAACAAGAATTCCGGGGCAGGTTTACATGATCGTTGCCACATACAGAAGTAGAATATTGAGTCTTGGCGATATGGGGATTCAAGGAATTGGAATTGATATTGGGTGCTGCTGCTGGAATAAACCCTCAAAGGGTGAGATCATGGCATTTTTTACTCATCTTATCCAATTTTTGGGTTGCTCGGACAGGTTAATACTTGTTTTATTCTTCATAATTTGTCCAAATTTGGGTCGACTATGTGAAATGTGTGGACGTAATATTTACCATTTCCTATCCATTTTTCTTAAGAAAAATCTTATGAGTTTGCTCGCACCCAATATCTTATGGAAAAAGGCTTTTCAAAGCAATACTGAGAAAGACCGCTTTGGTGCTTCGCTTCTTGACAATTATCTTTCATTTGCAACTTTTCTTTTTCATGTCGTTTTAAGTATAATATCGCTCGTCTTGAACATCTCGGCATTGTTTCACAAATGTTTTTCATTTGTAATCTTCAATTCTAGGCACTTCCAGTGATTAATGATGTTGGTACTAACAATGAGAAACTACTGAAAGACCCATTATGTGAGTTACAATTGGTGGGTAATGCTTGTTGATTGTAGTGGTGAAAATTGTGTCTTCAAATCTGTATCTTTGTCTATCTTCTACATGCAAATTTCTTTCGAGTATGCTCTCGGGTAGCGAGATGTATGAGAGCAAATGTTCGTATACGTGTAACATTAACCTTACAAATATTTGAAGAGAAGATATTTCCTAATCTTGAAGCCGCATCTTTTGTAGACGTGCCCTGGCTTGTACTTATCAAGTGATATGCAAACTTGCAAATCAACTACTTGAAGGGAATATATTTTTGTTTAAAGTTACATACGACTTTCATCGAATACGGCTTTCCACAGAATTCTATATAACGTAATGAGAAGATTTTTCTGCTATATCAAAAGACACAATAATGGAATATCATAGCAATAATGTAATTTCATTTTAAAATATTTGCTATACACTTGCTGATAAATTAGAGTGACAATTCTTCTAATTTTTTTTGTATGACTACAGTTAGAGTAAAGTCGTATGTCTTTGATGGATAATTATCTCATTCAAAAGGTAATGATAAAAAAACAGTCGTAGAAGTTGTGGTGTTTTATGAGTATCATGTATTTAAACTTCATCCTCAGTCATTGAGCATATTGTAAGAGGGATTTCTCTTGTTCCTGTATTTCTATTTTTGGTTCTCTGGTAGAATCTTGCATGCCATTAAAAGTGCATCGCCATGCCTGGAGTAGTCAGGTTTTTGCTTCGTTTTAAAAAACTAGGATTGCAAGAAAATCGCCTAGAAGGTGATGACTGTATTTCTGTTATTGATGAATTTATGGAAGCTGTGTTCACTCGCTGGCCTAATGTGATTGTACAAGTATCTTCACAAGCTGGAACTTGTTTGAAAGGTAATAATTAGAGTCAGTGGTTTTTACTTGGATGAACTAATGCATATTTGCAAGCAGTTTTAAGATTTTCAAAGTAAGTGGGCCTTCAAGTTATTGCAGCGTTATCGCAACACCTACAGAATGTTTAATGATGATGTCAAGGTCAGACATTTCTCTGGTCCTTATAGAGTATTTTGGGTACATCTATGATCCTTCGTTGTTAGGAAGAGATATTATCTTGTTTCCTTGTAGTATTTTGTGCTCTTGGGAGTAATGGTTCTTTCCTCCCAGACCGAGACAGAAGGAAGCTAATAGGAATCAATAGATACCTGAGTTTCTTTATTTGAAAAAAACTGGATTCTTGATAAAACAAACAGGCATTGAGGGCTGTTATTCATTTTTCATTTGAAGGCTAGATTAGGAATATAATCCGTTAAGGGATCCACTGCCTGATGGGAAGTGAATGAGAATAGATTCTGATCTATAATCCGGTAAGAATAGATTCTTCCGTTAGTGCATCATTTGTTGCACTGCAACAATGAAATTCGTACATAGATTGACACTTGTATTTTAAGTGTGCTCGTAGAATGTTACTGATCACAATAAAAACGAAAAAAAAAAGAAAAGTATTTTCTCTGTTACCACATGCTGAAAACCCTACAGGGAATGCCTCCTTTTTTTCATCTAAATTTTAGTTTAACTTGGATTAAAAGTAAAGAATACCAATATTTTATTGTTCCATGTCACCACACATTAGTAACTTATTTTGGTTTAAGCATGAAGAATCTATATCTTTGTTGCAACAATGATTATGAAAACATTTTCCTGTTGTGGCTAAAATATGTGAATCCGTGTTTGAAGAAAATTATTTTGCAAACCAATTTCAATGGTAATGTGTAATGACAGGGAACGGTTGGAATTGCAATTGCTGGTCATTTAGGAGCAGGCTCAAGGAAGGGCCATGATTGGCTTTCCGAAAATGGAAAAGGTTGTTGCCTCCTTTCAAATTGATTTCCAATGTTGTCTTCTGTAGTTAATCGCCATCCTGGCTATTTTTGAAAGACGTGAAGCTACTACCGCGTAATTGACCCCTAACTTAGTGCTGCGGTTCCAAACGGCGACACTTGGACATTAGGATAAATTGTTTCTAATTGTGTGAAAGATGCGGTTCCCAACCCCTTTTATTATTAATGGCGGGGTTCCCAACCGCATCATTCACACGCTTAGAAAAAATTTCTCCTAGTGTGCTTGTGTCACCGTAGAGAACCACGACAATAAGTTGAGCTTCAAAGATGCGGTTCCCAATTGCGCCATTGCCCTCCCAAACTAGTGCCGTGGTTGGAAACCATGTCCTATTTATAAATTGAATGACGTAGTTCCCGATCGCACCTTAAGGACAGTATTTTGGGAGTTTTTCAAACTCGAATTGCATTTCGTAAATTTGTTTTCAAAACTAACTCTAATTAGTATTTTTTTGACATTTTTAAAGAGAAACTTATTTGATTGGTTGGGGCACTCTTCGTCTGTTGATTCAAATTATATTTGCCTTCACGGGGAAATAACTGATTACCTTGTTTACCATCTGGGACCAAGTGAGGGAAGTAAAGCCTGACGTGCTACTTGGTTTGTCAGCAGTATAGAAGTTGTTCCAACCTCTTAGTTATCACTACAATGTTGTAATTCTACACATACAAGGCCATTATCTTGTTTTCCAACATCTGCCTTATTTGCTATTTATTCCTTGAAGTGGGAAAGAACTAAGGTAAGGATATTCCCAGTTATCTTGTCATGGTAATCCTGACAAAATATGTTGCTGGTGATAAAAATGGGTTTGTTGAAGAATAATCCCCCAGAGCAAGTTTAGAAGTTGCCCAAAATCCTCTTCCTTGACGACGAAGAGTAGAACATGTCATGAAAGTTCTCAGACCATTACGTACCACACCACCTGCTAGTTGGGATGATAATGTTGTCTATGTCAGGTGTTACAAGCAATGAAGGGTTCTACTTCTACCAGACCAGCCATTTTTGCAATGTCAAACCCGACGAAGAACGGTACAATAGTGATCCCCCACATATCTAACTCGTCCTCCTTGTAATCTAATCTACAGCAAATTGGAGAAGTTCGTTATCTATATTAAGAAAGATGTGCACTAAAACCAATGATAATGAAATTGCAAAAACACCGTGTAAATGATGCTGATATGCATCACAGAGAGAGTGGAGTAATTCTAGTTTTCAGGATATTCCTAATTATAATAATATCCCAGGGGGTGCCGAAAATGCAGTTTGGCTGCATACAAGACAGAGGAGGAGGTTCAAAGAGGGGTCATATATCCATCAATCTCCAGGTGATACCTCAATCCCTTTCCCGGAATCATGTCTTCTGTTTTGTCTTCAGGGTTGTTCGTAGTTATTGTTTCTGGTGATGCAGCATAAGGGATATCACGATGCAAGTTTCCGTAATGGCGGTGAAGGAAGCTATCGAGGAGGATCAAGCTGAAGGGTACCGCGGTGGGGATGCTTGGGACCTCCAGAAACTTAGCTAGGCACGAATCCTAAATCTCATCTCGGAAGTCGTTTGGCTTTTTTACCTTGTGTATCTTCGAAATCTAAGGAGGCCAAGCACATTACTGTCTTGTGAGCAGGAGGGGATCGTCATGTTCGTTCCCATAATATGACAAGAACTTTCAAAATTTGTTAAATAATATATTAAAATCAAATTCACTAAAAAATTACATATTCAGAAACATTGAATTATAAATGTTATTTAACCTGTTTTGTGAAATATAACATTATTTTGTGAAGTGGGAGAGAGGGGGTCTATAGAGATAATAACGATAATTTCATTTAAGAAAAAGTAATTGGGCAGAAGATCACTCGCCCGTGATTGTGGTGGGGACGAGGAAGATAGAGATAACGTTAAGGTAAGACCAAAGACGACTTTTTACTCTTTTTTTATGAAGTCGTCGTCGGTTTGGCAGACGAAACTTCATCGTTAGTTTCATGTTTTCCCAAACGAAACTTCTTCATAATTTCGAACTTCTCATCCTCTTCAATTATTTTCATCCCACACGAACCCCGCATTTTGGTCAAAGTTCGATCATTTGTCGGCTGCCTTGGATGGCGGGGACATCGGAAGCAGGGACTAGCCGCGGCACTGTGAACACCCCCGACGGATCAGCTTACGATGTGTTCGTTAGCTTCAGGGGACCTGACACCCGGTACAACATCACCGACGTCCTTTATGTGTCCATGAGGGAAAAGGGGATACGCGTGTTCAGGGACACGGAGGAGGTCCGTCACGGCGAAGAGATCGGGGACGAGCTCCATCGAGCTGTCCCGGACTCTAGGATCTACGTTGTTGTCTTCTCCAAAGGCTACGCATCGAGCGCGTGGTGCCTCCGAGAACTCGCCATGATGGTGGACTGCCGCAGGGACCCAGCCTCTAGGAAAGTCATCTTGCCCATCTTCTACGATGTAAGCCCCAGCGACGTGAAGCTGCAAACCGATCGGTACCGGGACGCCCTCGAGAAGCACAAAGAAAAATACAAGGAAGAGGATGTGAAAATGTGGGAGGAAGCTCTGAAGAAGGTTGGAGGTATCCGTGGTCTGGAATACAAAGGAGATATGGGGTATATAACTCATAATCTTTAATCTTTCTCTTTCTTATATAATTATTTATGTCATTTCGGATATTTCAATAGCTGGTGTTTCCTTTGAGCTATTCCATGTTTGTCGGCAGGTTTTTGAACAAATTGATCTCCGTTAAATTTTGGGCAGCCTGGGCGAGTTTGTTAGTGCTGTGGTTGCGGATATTCTAAACAAGCTGAACATCAAATATAGGAGTTTGCCAAATCATCTCATAGGGATGGATGATCGCGTGGAGAATGTAATCGACATGTTGAATTTGAGTTCTCACGTTGAACGACATGTTGTGATGGTGCACGGCATGGGGGGTATTGGGAAGACAACGTTGGCGAATGTCATCTTCAACAGAATCTCTTCCCGATTCGATGGATGCTGCTTCCTTGCCGATGTGCGAGAATCCTTGTCCACTGGTGTGGGGGGTGTTGAAAGGTTGCAAAAGAAGCTATTGAGGGATATCTTCGACAAATCGGATGGAGAAATTGGTGACTCGAGCGATGGAATGAATGAGATCCAAAGAAGGCTCCGTAACAGAAGGGTCCTTATCATTTTTGACGATGTCAGCGAGAGTAGTCAGCTCAAAAAGTTGGTTGGAAATTTCGATTTCTTCGGACAGGGAACGATATTCATCATCACGACGAGGGATAAGAGCGTTTGTGAGGGCCTTATGAGACCAAGTGATACAGCTTATGAGGTGCAGGGAATGAGCGATGATCATGCTGTGCAACTCTTCAGTCGGCACGCATTTGGTGGAGAGAGACCTCCAAATGACTTTGTTGATTTATCGAAGCGGGTTATTCATATGACCGGAAATCTTCCCTTAGCTTTGGAGGTGATCGGAGGGCACTTATTCCGAAAGGAAAAGAATAAATGGGAACATACAGTGGTAAAGCTGGAGCGAGTGCCTCACAAAGACGTCTTGAATAAGCTACGGATCAGCTACGATGACTTAGACAAGAGTGAGAAGCAGATTTTTCTGGACGTTGCATGTTTCAACCATAATGTGATGTCAAGGGAATATGCGAGTTACATGTGGGAAGCCTGTGGTTTTTTTCCTAAAAGTGGACTGGATGTCCTCCAGAACAGATCTTTGATAAAGGTACTGAATGTCGACGAAGACGATATTTGGAGATATAAAGACAAGTATTGGATGCATGACTTAATTAGAGAGATGGGAAGGAAGATTGTTAGTTCAGAGAGCCCCGACAAGCGTAGCAGGCTGTGGGACCCTGAATTGGCAGTTAATGTCATACGCCAAAAGTAGGTGAGATGATAATAATAATAATAATAATGTTTTCCTGATTTATTGGATTGGACTCGATCTCTCTCTTTTGGCTTCCTCATTTCCTTTATGTTTTGTTACCAGGGCACTGATCAAGTTTTAGCCATCGACCTGCAAGGTAGTTACAAACTTTTAAGCGGGGACGAATTCGAGGGCATGTCCAATCTCAGGTTTCTCAACCTAGGAAAAGATGGAGCAGCATTAACTGGGAAGTTTAGGAATTTCCGGACGAATCTATTGTGGCTACGTTGGTCAGTGGGGTGGAAACGCGGACCTAATCCCTCTTTCTTCAAGATGGACAACCTCGTTATTCTCCAGATCTCGGGGGATGGAATTACGGATGATTCAATGATAGACATGGTATTAATTTCCCTTCCCTTGTATCCATCTCTCATGAGGCAGAAAATCAACATTAACTAATCATGGGATGATACTCGTTTTGTTTTTTTTTTTAATAGAGAATGGGTAATTTGAGAGTACTTGATATCTCGGGTGTGGGGATTACAAGACTGGCCGACCTCTCTCGTTTCCCAAAGCTGGAGATAATTGATCTCTGCTTTTGCTGGCAATTGAAAGAAATCCACAGTTCTATCGGTGTATTAGGGTATCTTAAACGCCTGAATATAATAAAGTGTAAACACTTGAGAAGGTTACCAGAAGAGCTTGGATCCGTAAAAGCTCTACAAGAGCTCATTTTGATCTATTGTGAAGGAATTTCGGAGTTGCCAGAGTCTATTGGGAGACTAGGGGACCTGAGAATACTCCATGGGATTGGGACTAAGATAAGGAAGCTACCTTCCTCGATCGGCAATCTAAAGAGCCTTGAGGTGTTAGAAATTGACGGATTTCCCATTTCTGTTGGAATTCCAATGTCAGAGGTGCCAAACCTTGCAAGATGCAATCTTTCCGGACTCGCCAGCCTCCGATCGCTGACATTAATTGGTCTCGATGAGGACTTACAGTTGGAGGATGTCGGTGGTATTGTTTCTACCAATTTGGGTTCCATGTCCAGGCTGGAAGATCTCTGTCTGCATACTTGGTACATTTCATCCGCATCACAGCTTCCTTCGTCCTTGCGTAGATTGACAGATGTTGGCAGTCAAGGCGGAGCGAGACGTCGCTTGAAGGACGAGATAATATGGGAAATACGAGTTATCCTATCAGGTTGTCAGATTTAGAATTATCGAGGAGGCTTTGCTCCTTACACGTGGAGGAATGTGAACACATCAACTTTTCCGTGGTTGAGAGGATGGAACTCTTGGAGGAATGTAGGGTCTGGAATTGTGTTGATTTCGTGGGTGAAATCGCAGACCTGTCAAACTTAAGAAGATTGAAGAGGGTGGAGTTTCATTCATGCAACTCTCTAATAAGCGTGCCTGTATGGCGGCTGACTGCCGCTTGACGATTTATAACTGCAGGGAATTGGAGTCATTTGTAGGCCCCTATCGACAAGACCACAACAAATGGAAAAGGAGGAGAACTGGAAGTTGAATGATGTACCCTGCCTCAACTGGATGATTAACGTTGTATCCAATCGTTGTATCTCTCGGCTCAGGAATTCATTAAAGAGGCCAAAGACAAATATTATTATGAAGTGATTAAAATGATTTGACACAAGTTAACCTTAATCAATCAATTGATAAAAATACATACATGAAAAATTAAACATCCCCCCTAAAAACCCAGAACAATACTTTTCCTACGATTTTAAGCATTCATAAGATTAAATGATCAGAAAATATTAAAAGAGTTAGGATAATTTTTTTTATCATATTTGTTTCTAGCTGACCTTTTCCTAATGCGGGTGTGAAGTCTATTCTTTTCTATTTATTTTATTTTTAATGTATGATCATGCAACGTTGACAAACTAACTGATTTTGATTTAATATTTCGATATATGTGACTTTATAATAATTCTTGTTATACAACAAAAAGTCTCCACCCATTTACATGTTGGTGATTTGTATTACACGAGGATCCGAGTCCGCTCGCCCGATGCCTTCCTCTTGATACATCGATTCTTGTGTCGGGGTACTGCAATAATATCTAATACATTTATATATATATATATATATATAATTTTCCATCTAATAGTAATGCAATAATATGTACATGTAATGTAACTTTTTTCCATTTGTGGATATCCTATAATAATATCAGAAAAACCCAACCTCTTTTTTTTGGCAAATTATCCAACTACGGAATGAATCGAAATTATCCGAATTATTCTTGTACATTTAAAGGTTTCTTATTCCTTAAAAAACCAACATTTGAATACAAATATCAGGATAATATAGATTCTTGCGTTTAGAAGACATCGTTCATGCATTTAGAAGAAACGCATTCCATTTGGCACTGGATCTTCGGATCTGAAATGGGAGGGTAAGAAAATTTGAGGTACAGGGTCGGCTGCCTGCATTTTCTGCGTACACAATCCTGGTAGCAAGCTCGGTAGTTGCAATCTCTACTACTTTGAAAGTGTGATCGCCTCAAGGAGTTACCTAAGACCATCCACCGGCTGACCAATCTTCTCCACCTCGACATAACTGGCAAAAATGGTTCAAAAGTGTGATCGCCTCAAGGAGTCCCTCGCCATACATTTCTATGGGGCGAAACAATTCCCATCCTGGTTTGATAATCCGCACCGTTTGAAACATATCGTTAGGATAACCCTTTCAGATATTGGAAGTGTAGATTCGCTGCCTCCCTTGGGACAACTTCCCTCCCTTGAAAGTTTGGACATAATCCGTCTTGAAGCCCTCTCTTCGACATCCGACAGGGTTGGTCGTATACTTCAGTATCAAATTCCTCGTGTCGCCTTCCTCATCTATGATGACTCCGTAAAATAGTTGTTGTTGCTTAATTTAGGTAAGCTATTACGAAGTTGTTACCGACTTATTTTTAAAACTGGTTGAGTCGGAACAACAATTGGTACTAACTCTTACATTTTAAATATGAGAAGAGGTGACGTTTGCTCCAAAAGTTTAATAAATTTATACATACAAGTTTAATGAATTTATACATATAAGTTTAATGAATTTATATATATTAAATTACCCCCTCACGCTTGGTGTTTCATACAATACTCACTATTAGAGACTGGAAGAGAAATCATCGAATACATCATTGAATACATATAACAATGCCTGCATCAAAAAATATTCGGATAAAACTAACCTAAAAAATTTAGTTTTGTTATTACTACATACTAGGCTTCCGTTCGAGGATCCGCAATGCGGGAGAAAATGTTCGTCGTCGTTACCCTGTCCACGGTGATGGCGGTGTGTCCAACCTCTTGATGATCTCTTCATCGCAGTTATTTATTTTGAAGAACTTAATGAACCATTACTAATTTGATTCAAGGTAGAACTATTCACAGAACGACAAGATTCAGAGCTCATAATTTAATACTCGTGCATGATAGTTCGCTAAAGTATGCCTGTCCATTTTGGCCGGGGTTTTGCGTAAATGAGGTTTCATAAATAATGCAGTTTAAACGGCTTTTGATGTATGCGCATGTGTTGACCTAAGCCTGATGAAAGAGCCTGTGACACTTTATATTAACATATGCTAATTCACCTCTCCCATTAGTCCCAGAAATCCTAACAAACAACCCGTCGACACAAGTCAGGGAAAGTAAGACGTAGATCATTGATTTCACCTATTACTTGCAGATCTCATCAAGCAATGCTCTAGTAGTTAAAACCGCGATGAAGACGGAGTCCAACGGCTTGATAAAATCAGGTTATTCTCGAGGTATGTCAACATCAGACTCACTTTTCCGCACTTTTCGTGTTCTAATGTCGATTACGGTATTTTCTAATTTTCTTACAAACCTTGAAAAGATAAGTAACAATGGGATTCATTATCATTGCACTCAAGAAAATGTGGATGCAATGATTCACTACCCCTCCAATATAGTGCCCTGAGGGTGCTGTTGGCATGGCAAAATCTCGGGCCTAATTATGAGAAACCCACAAACCCATTTCGTCGACCTATATCAACTTATTTTATGAAGCCCATAAGTCCAGGGGTCTTTAAGAGCGTTTACAAGCCCACCGCTATGAGAGCCGCCAACGAAGTATTAAGTCTACAAAGGATTGGCGATGTTAGAGTCTACGGGGGTCAGAGTCTACGAGGGTCAGAGTCTACGAGGATCAGAAAAGATCTTGACTCCGAGATTTTTGGAGAGAGGATTATGGGCTACGTTCCCATGATTTGAAAAGATCTTCAGCTGGAGAAAATATGGGGATAAGACTCTAATTCTTTAATTTAATATAAGAAAAACAAACTATTAAGTTTACGACGTGGATAAGACCCACATCTACCAGGATCAGGTTGTTACCAAGATCTAGGAAGTTGATTGAGAGGGCCACGACCTGGCAAAATATCATAAGAACGTGGTATACATTGTCTACGGGCAATGTCTACGGGCAATGTCTACGACCCATGTCTACGACCCAAGTCTGTGATCAAACCGATTCCGAGATTTCTGAAGGTTGTTTGAGAGAGCCACGACCTGGAGAAATTCTTGGAAAACGTGTCAAACACTCCAGACGCCACAAGATTTAATATAAAAAGGGAGAAGATATTCCTTGAAAGATTACTAACAAATCAGTCAATAGAAGCTTATCTTGCTCGTCACCCCTTAGTTGTTAGTTGTTAGGATTCCCCGACCTGGGCGAAACCCCTAGGCTTCATCAGTCTTCACTTCCACCAGCAGAGTGAGCAACCGTAGCTCTGGTAGCAAATTCCCGTCTTCACTTCCACCATCAGAGTGAGCAACCGTAGCTCTGGTAACAACCCTCCGCCTTCGACTCCAACGCCAGGACGAGCAACCGTAGTCCCGGTACACTTCTCCGCTTTCGACTCCAATGCCAGGATCAGCCACCATAGTCCCGGTGCACTTCTTCGCCTTCGACACCGCCTCCAGGGTGAGCTACCGCAGTCTTGGTATCCACGTCCGCCTCTGCATTCGACCACATTCCGTCCACCAAGCCCAGCAGCTAAGTCCTGCCAACCGAGGAGTGCAAGTCTACAGCGCTCTACCATCAAGTCTACGACTACGCTGACCAGATTCTCGAGACCGGAGTGTCCAGCGTCAATTCCGCGACTTCTTTCACCATTCAAGTCTACAACCTCGCTCCGACTCTACGGAGCCCAGTAGCCAGTCTACGACTTTACCACCGTCCTTGTTTTTATTTTTATGGTTGTAAGCTTTCTTTACTTAGTGTAAAACTCTTTGCATTCAATCAATTTTATTCAATTACTTACTGGTTGTTGGCATGCGATTAACATGATGGTTATCTTGGGCCTAATTCTGACAAAGCCCATAACAGACACGAAGCCCATGACAAGGTTAAACGCATCGGGCCTGTGTCTGTAGTCTACACAGACTATAGGACAAAGGAAGTCTAGAGGGGCAGAGTAGTAACCCTGTAATCAGGGAAGTCTACAAGCCTGTGCCTGCAAAGGACACACGTCAAAGGGAACGGTTTTATAGCCCGAGATAAATGGGACTTGCAACCCACGCATATGCTAGCGCATGTCTTAGAAGACAATCAATTAAACCCGAAGTCTGAGGAGTCAACGACCCACGATTACACGAGTGGAAGTCAGTCAGTTCCGAGATTCATTGGGGTGGTTGAGTCTGGAAGATCTTCAGAAGGTCATAACAGACTGGGAATAAAAGGGAGAGGATCTCCCTCCGAGAAAATCATGAACAAATCAACCAACAGAAGCTTATCTTGCTCGTCACCCCTTAGTTTAGTTATTAGGATTCCCCGACCTGGGCGAAACCCCTATGGTTTCATTGGTCTTCACTCTCACCATCAGAGTGAGCAACCGTGGCTTTGGTAACAACCCTCCGCCTTCACTCCCACCATCAGAGTGAGCAACCGTAGCTCTGTAACAACCCTCCGCCTTCGACTCCAACGCCAGGACGAGCCACCGTAGTCCCGGTACACATCTCCGCTTTCGACGCTGTCACCAGGCTGAGCCACGACGGTGGTAAGGTCGTAAACTGGCTACTGGGCTCCGAAGACTCGGAGCGAGGTCGTAGACTTGAACGGTGAAAGAAGTCATGGACTTGACACTGGGCACTCCGGTCTCGAAAATCCGGTCAGAGTAGTCGTAGACTTGATGGCAGAGCGCTTTAGACTTGCACTCCTCGGTTGGCAGGACTTAGCTGCTGGTCTTGGTGGACGGAATGTGGTCGAATGCAGAGGCAGGCGTGGATACCAAGGCTGCGGTGGCTTACCCTGGCGAAAGGCAGAGAAGTGTACGGGGACTACGGTGGCTCGTCCTGACGTTGGAGTCGAAGGCAGAGAAGTGTACCGGGACTACGGTTGCTTGTCCTAGCGTTGGAGTTGAAGGCGGAGGGTTGTTACCAGAGGTACGGTTGCTCACACTGATAGTGGCAGTGAAGACTAATGAAACCTTAGGGGTTTCGACCAGGTCGGGGAATCCTAACAACTAACAACTAAGGGGTGACGAGCAAGATAAGCTTCTGTTGGCTGCTTTGTTCGTAATCTTTCAAGGAATATCTTCCCCCTTTTTATATTAAATCTTATGGCGTCTGGAGTGTTTGACACGTTCTCCAAGGATCTCTCCAGGTCGTAGCTCTCTCAAACAACCTCCAGAAATCTCGGAATCGGTTTGATCCCAGATTTGGGTTGTAGACATGGGCCGTAGACAAGGCCCGTAGACATGGCCCGTAGACATGGACCATACACAATGTATGCCCCGTTCTTAGGATATTTTGCCAGTCCGGAGTACCCAGCGTCAAGTCCACAACCGCTTCCACCATTCAAGTCTACGACCCCGCTCGGAGTCTACGGAGCACAGTAGCTAGTTTACGATCTTACCACCGTTATTGTTTTTATTTTATGGCTGTGAGCTTTCTTTACTTAGTGTAAAACGTTTGCATTCGATCACATTTCTTCAATTACTTACTGGCGAACACATTTTAAATCCCTGTGAGTCTTATTGTTAAATATTTCCGACGTGATCCGTTTTCTACGCGAACAATATGATAATATAAAAAATTATTACAAAATATTATGTTTTGTTAAAAAATTAGTTTGTTATACGATTTTATCCCTAACTTTTGTTTCTGTATTGATTTGGCTAATCTTAGGTTTTACCGTGAGAAAACCAAATTGGACTTAATCTATAATTTTTAATTATTGACTAAAAAAGTAAAAAATCAAAAATGGGTAATAATATCGAAATATCTCATATGTTTTTTTAGTTTAGGATGGACGGTCGTTAATGATACTGTTAAGAATCTGTAAAATCGATAAAGTTGGATGATGGCTCTATTGTGACATTACTACTACGGATAAGGTGGATTGCAAGACGATGCAACGAAAGATTGGAAATCAACTAATATAGGATAAATGTTAGACAATATTAAGACCTTATTTAGTTTTCATAAAATAAAATTTAATATTAGTCAAAATCAATATAAATTAAAAATTAATAATAAAATAGTATCACAAATTAAGTTTTTGATAAAATTGGAAGTTTGTAACTTTACCTAAAAACATAGTCCTAATATTTATTTGTTTTTAATATATTGTAAGATTGGTGAGGAAGAAATAAGGGAAATTAAATGTTGTTATTGTGGCGTCGTCACGTCGTCCCTCCGGGCAAACGTTCGACAACCCGACCGTCTCCCAGGTTTTGTAGTTTCGTCGTGGTCGTGTTCGTCTCTATCAATCCCTTCCGTCCCTTGAACCTCTCACAAACCCGTATAAATTTAACCCTTTAACCCCCAGCTCGAAGCCTGCTTGCGATCGACGCAGACCATGTCGTCCTCCGACAACGAAGAGGACGAGAGCTTTGCTCATTTCATCGAGTCCGAGATTCTCGCCGAGGTACTAAATCATCTTCATCTTCATCTTCTTTTTCTTTCCCGAGCGGGGAAGTTGCGGTTTTCTAGTTGAACTCATCGATTTTGATTTCTGGTTCGGAATATTTCGCCATTTTGTAGGATGAGGTCGATGGGGAGGAGGAGGGGGATTCGCCGGGACCGAAGCGGAGGTGCGTGGAAATCAACGCCCGGGACAGTGGGGTATTGGGCAGGATTCCGCCCGAACTGTTGCCCAACATTCTCAAATTCCTGTCTTCCGAGGTGCGATTGTTGGTTTTTCGATTGATTGGGGATGCTATTCTGGTGATTTGGGTTTTTTTTTTGCATTTGGGCAATGAGTGAATGTGGTCGCCTAGTGGGTTACTCAGTATTGGTTTGATCCAATTCTTTTGGTGGTTTTTGTTTAGGATCTCATGGTGTGTTCGATGGTGTGCAAGTCGATGAACTATGCCGCCTGCGACGAGTCACTCTGGCGCCGACTGTAAGTTTAGTCTGTTCTTCCATGATGTTGGGGGCTTATTGCCTGGCAAGATTGTTTTGAGTTTTACTTTTATCTGTGGAGTTGTGTGTATTGGAGAATTTCATTTGGTGAAAGAACTTTGTTAGATTTCGAAATTGTAGTGAACTTGCTCAGTGGAATTGCCTGCCACACTCTATCCACATGGATATATAGGGTTAAGATGCCAATTGAGTTAGAAGCTGCATATCATATTCAAAGTTGGTAGTCGAGTTATAAATGAAGCTGCTATGAGTGATCCTTTCTGGTGGTTTTTTCCTTTCTCTCAAATTTCGGTTTCTTTAATATTAATCTGATGTCTGTCATTGCAGGTATCGCATGCGATGGGGTTTGCCTCCCCAAAGCACGAAGATCCGACAATGTGCTTGGAAGAAGCTCTACATTCAGGTAATTCATGGCAATTAATTAATTTATTTGTTTCCTCATATATTTGTCCCTAATTGATAGATATATATGTTTGCAAAGTGTGTCTTCTATCTGCTCTTGGTTCAACAATACATGGATTTAGTTGGACCTCATGAGTGGCAACAGTGAGCTCTGTCCTCGTAAATTAATCAAAGCCATGCATGTAATAGAATTTTAGAAAGGAAAGCTAGCTTGATTGAGCAGAAATGCATTTCCTAGGATATGTTAATTGAAAACAGTTAAAGTCAAGTATCAGATCTTAACCACTTCGGAAAGCTGACAAAAGGTCTGACTGTATGCAAGGAATGTTTCAGACTTGCGCTCCTTAAGAAAAGCCAACCATTCCATTGTAGCCCACAATCTGCTATACGGCTAGGAAAGCAGCTTTTTTATTTAGGTTGCTTCACTTGCTAGATGAGTAGGCCATTTGAATGAGGCTTTTCGAAGGGAAGGAGAATCTTCTTCTGCATATGAGATAAGAAGCAAAGCTCAGCCAGTTGTGCAATTTGTAAATGATTAAAGTGTGCCTGACGAGGTGTTGGAACCTAGGAGTAAGAGAGAGTTGTCTTGTACTGGTGGGATGGCTTTCCATTGATGGATCCAAAACTAAAGGGAAGACACTGAGGCACTTTGACTGGAAAATGTCAAAGGTGAACTTCTTTTAACATTGAAAAGGGTAGCAAATCTGTAACAACTGAACTGGTGAATAAACTGGTCATTCTTAATTTAAATAGTTCTAGACAAATGGATGGCTAGCCACTGAGTTGGCATTGCAATCGGTTTACTAAATGAACATTGGAAGTTACTACATTGCTCTAATCCTGCAATGATTGTGTACTTGTTGAAAATGTCTATTGACATGTTTCAAGATTTTTTTCTGACTGTTGATTTAAAACTCCCTTGTGAAAGGTTACAAGAAAAATTCTCATTTTCTTGGTTCACAAGGTTTTTGCAATCACCATGATATAGTTGGATGACTTGTATTGCGGTTCCATTACTGATATTTTGAGAAGGACTTGAGAATGAAATATGCGTCATATCCTAGATATTATGTTCTCTTCGGTATCCTTATTATTCATTTTGATATGTCACATGGATATCGAATGTTGAGTGTCTATATATGAATTTAACCGCAGCGCGATGAAGAGGATATGGCTGACCTTGTTCAGAACTGCCCTTCTGAGTTTAAGGAGTACTACATCCAAATGCAAGCAGCAAAGAGAAGCCAAGCGCCTGTTCCTTCACAGGTGTGTAAATAATCTGCAATGAGGTCACTGTCTGATCGTTTGTGAGCAAGACGATGTCCCTGGTGGATTAGGAATGTTACCTTACCTAGCAATTAGCTTGTTGTTTTGCGAAAATGTTTTGAAAAGGATATATTATCATGCAAACTAGATAGTTTTTCGTAGTTGACAAAATATACAAATGTTTGTTGTTTTGGATGTTGGATGGTATCTGGCCCCCAGGGTTGGATGTTGTTAGGTGATTTTTGACAGAAAAGTTATTTTCCTTAGATTACTAAAATATTTTTGAAATGGAAAAGGCATCTTTCATGCTCCAAAAGTTGAAAATTCTGGAAATAATTTTGAGCGTGTTTTCTGAGGATAAAAAACTCAATACATGGTTTCTTCACATGGGAGAATCAACCATTCAAAATTCATTAGTGGTTGTTAGTTGCCTTCTTAATCTTAGATGCTTGATCAATACAGGTCAATGAGGACCGGACTACTCTCGATAAGACACTCACTGATCAAGTGTCGATATGGAAAAGGAGCAGAGGGTTTTCTGACAATGTGGACCCTGACCATTCTTGTTCTGGAGAAACTTGCACTTATCATCAAATTGGTGATGTCTTTGTCTGCGAGAAAACTGGGAATGTCCATGGTACGGGATGCACTTCACTTGTGAAGTGGTAGAGCCTGATTCATTGATAGCTTCGCTCGATTTAATTCTAACTCTAGAAATGTGTTTTTCCCTCAGTCTGTGATGACACATGCAGAGAAATTGTGACAGATCCTACCAATGAGCTCTTAGTTTGCAGAGTCTCGGGCCATTGCTTTGACAGAATGCTTTCACCTGCCGAAATGGAGCCTGGCACTGTGAGTCATTATCCTTTTACAAGTCTCAAAAATCTTGTCCCTATTCTGTGTCGGAATTTGAATTATTACGGCATGAGTGATTTATTTTCCGATGGAGCATGACTACACCCATCCATATCCAGTATCTTCTGCTGTTCTTTCCTGTTTTTTGTTTGCTTTCTGCCGAGACTATCGATAGTCAGAGCTAATGGCCCTAAACAAATTTTGATTGTTGAGTTTTTGGGTGGCCTTGTGTTACGTGTAATGCGTGCTACACCTTCAGGAACAGCAACAAGGTGGTGCAGCAGATGAGGCCGAACCTTTCATGGGATCCGGTCGCTTTGGTACGCTTTTGATTATCCTCCACCCTGTTTCCGTAACCTTTGTTCCTTGTAAACTTCAACTTACCATTGACCAGGTTGACATTTCACAGCTCGTGCCTATTATTTGGGGTACAATTGCGATGACGAAAAGGAGTTGAAGGCTGTTTTGAGGTTTTGCTGATATAGTGGGAAACAGAGTGCCAACCACTGTTGCAAGAGGCCTTGATCTTGTGTTGTGCCAACCCTTCTACAACCTTAGTTCGATACCAAAGCTAGTCAGCAGTCCCTGCAGTTTCTTCCACGAAAACTGGTGGTCCTTATTTTGTGAAGTCGCAATTTCAACTCATGTATAGTGGAAATCGTACGCAGGGATAAGAAGTATTGAATGTTGTTTAGGCCGTTGGCTCGAGTTAGGAGACATGATGAAAGTCAGTAGTTATGCCCGGAAAAACTTTTGCTCAGTTTTCGACGCCTCTGGGCTACTAAAAGTAGCATGCTCTTGCGGAGTTTCTTGTCTTATCGAAAGGCATATCGAGAACTCAAGCTGCAAAAGTTGAAGCAGCTACTTTTGAAGTAAGATAAAGATCCCTTCTTCCTCTAATACTTAATGATATGTATTAGAGAATCTTTTGAAGTATTTTGAAGCCGCTAACGCTTAATGATATGTATATATTTGTTTGTAATAGGATCTTTTCACGTCCCTTTGTCTGCTGAACTGGTTACCGGAAAAATCACTATACATCACAAAATATGATAAATAATTTTAAAATTTATTAAATAATGTCAGAAAATTAGCGTTAGTAAATCAGTTTTTGTTCCTTAAAGTTCTGATTTCTACTTACAAGACACAAACTTCGTTATATTTTTTATAATGCAGGGTTTCTTCGTATTAAGAAAATCGGACTTTCTAATCCCGGTTTCCTCTGGGAGAACAAACAGTTCAATAATTCGATTTCAATACATTTTTTACGAATTTTAAAATTGCTCGCAAAACCATAAATGCGTCTTTTGTCCAGGGATGGAAACCCGTCTGATACAAGAGATGTGGAGATGAGACGGAGAGTTCTACTTCAATTGTTAAAAGTCATTTATTTTTCAATATCGTGCAAGCTAAGAAATTTCACCTTCGGGAAAAAAGGTTAACAAAGATTGAATCCAATCCATCCTCGCTTAGAAATAGATTAATCTATATATAACTGCAAAAAACAGATTTTTCATGATTAACTTTTGTAAGCTCTTAAATATTTTTAAAATTATGGCGGTTTCCCATGTGATGGTCCATCTTCCAGCCCCAGATATCCAGACATAAAAAGATGCAAAAGTTTTAGAAAGGCAAAAGACAGATGAACCGAAAAGCTTAGCCAGTATTTACTATTAGAAGAAACAACAAATGCCATCAACAAAGACTTCTGCCCATGGAAAAGCTTTTCTATGATGTCTCTATATAACTTTATAGCACAAGGGAACTGTTGTGTATTTGGCCGTTGTCGTGCAATCAAACAAACTATTCATCCAGCGATCTCACTCGTTTGTTCTTCCTAGAAGAGTTTGGACTCACCAAGGTGGGTGATCGTCGGCACTGGTCTGAGGAGGGATTGGCTTCCACCCAGGCTTCTCATCCCAATACATGTCGTAGTATATGTGACCCGGGATGTGATCCTTTGTGCAACACCATATCCCTGTGTAACGCTTCACCCGTCTCCTGAATTTCTCTTCCCTCAACTATTACAATACAGAGTTGCAAGCTAATATCTCCTTGACCATGTCTAGGAAGAAACAATCAACAATTCAGTTCCAAGCCACTCGAAAGAGCTTACCTTGTCTGTGAATCCCCCAAAAGCATCTTGCATGGAGGAGAACTGAATCACCTTTACATCTTTAAAGGGCAAGAATATCGTCTTCAGCTGTATGTTTCAGAAGAAGACTTAAAAATAAAAACGGTGCAGTTATTTACTCTATTGCTAATAATAAAAAGAGGCATACAAGTTTGGGTTCATATCATGGCCTTACTTACCATCTCTTCATTGCTTTGTCTTGGTAATTTGATTATTCCCGCAGACATTGTACTGTTTGAAAGCTGACAATTCTTCGAACCTGGTCGACACACCTGAACTTCCAGAAACGACTCTTTCACCTGAAAGAACGCAAAGCAATTAGTTATCCAGCACGTCGTGTGGTTTCTCAATACGTGATAGGCCAAGAGAGCATTCCTGTCCCTATCTCCAGTCACCTGCTTAGGCATTGCGGGGTTGTCAAGAAGAGAGTACTCCCTTAAGTTGATTGAAGGGCCGAACTCATCCTCTGGCAGCTCCTTCAACATGGTATTAACCTGCATGCAGAAGATCATCTTCTAAACGCCATATGTATAATAAGGGGACCCAGAGCTCTCATTTGGCTGCATTAGCTATGTGGATCAGGAAATAGATACTTGCTATGTATTTTCACTGAAAAGTTTTTGGAAGGTCATTCATTTCTAACCTAAGTGATTGACGCAATAAAAATTAATCATTGGCCAGAAAGTGCATTAATGATTCTGATACAACTGGGCAAACACATGATTTCTCTCCAGTAGGACACATTGAATGAAATTCAGAACTAAAAAGATGAAAGGTCACCAGGTGAGCACCTCAAATGCATGATCCAGAGGACATAGAAATGGTTGCCTAGTCATCGAACCCTCGAGAATTCCAGGGTGAGGAAACCACATTCTATCGAGTCTGCACCATAGAGGAGGCATGATCTGGCATATAAGAAAGAAGCTTCAATTTAGTCCGAATGTTGACAAGGAACTCCAATAAGACTATCACGGGTGCAAAACTAGGTATCATTAGCAGAATCTAAATAGGTTCTCCTCTAAGAATGAAAAAAGAAAGCAGCCAATGCCAAAATATACCAAAGGAAAGGTCAATGCCAGAATCATCAAAAGTTTTAAGCATTCTCACCAGCGTTCTGTTCAGGACTGTTGCAATTGCAAGTGCTGTCCTTATTTGTTTTATCTAAAGACAAAAGTTAGCATGTATTAGCATACAGTATGTTGATAAGAACCTGCATGAAAAATACAGCCGAGCCGCTTACTTGGTAGTTGAGCAGAGTAAAGTGAGATTCAATGTTATGCTCTCCATCCAGAAGCAGGTTTTTGGGGATTGATGGTTTAAAAGATAAGAATCCTTCTGAAAAAGAATAAAAGAGGATAATTAGCTTGATATGTTGAGCACATGAAATTATGTGCTCCAGGTTTTCCTTACCCGATATGTTGTAATATTCGGGAGAATCATAGAAAAGCATCCCCTCTCGAAGCCGATGGCGTTTACCCTCAGTGCCAGCATACTGGAAGGTTGTATGAACGGCATATGGTTCTAATCTAAGCTGTTCGTACATGGCCTAGGAAAAACCATGAATTGAATGTTACAAGTACTCTATTTCCAATCAGATCAGGCACAACAGATCAACCAAAAAGAACACGATGCAAGCTACTTAAGAAAATTCCAAGAAAGAAAAGCTGTAGCCACCTGGACAAAATATGTGTGACCACTGCAAAAGATGCTTGCTGGTAACATGCCCAACTTAAGACTACCATCAAAGGCATATACAAGCCCACTATCATCATCAACAGATGGCCCTAATTGTTTGCGGACAATGTCATTGAAACCATTTTGATCCCATATCTTGTCATCAGCAAGAAGTATCTCCTTCCATTCCTTAACCAACTTCTTTGCTGAATCAGTTGGCCGCCAGTGGAAGATTCCAATATTATACGCACCACTAACTGCATTAAATGAAAACGAATCAAAATTTGTTGAGTGTACCTGGAAATACTGTTTCCAATTTTTTTTTGGTAAAAATACTGTTTCCATTTACATAATGAAGTAAGATTGGTTAGACTTATTTGAAGCTGTCATTTTATCAGTTATTATTGGAATTACAAAAATGTCAACATGTTTAACAAAGAGAACGAGCATAAATGCTTGCAAGTTTAACTGAATTAACATACTATTCCATACAGCTAAAGCACCTCATGGAAAATGTGCTAACCTAGATAGAAGTAGACTACTAACAGAAATACACTTAAAAAACTTCAAAAGTACGAGAAACAAGGACCAAGCAGCTAAAAGATACAGTTATAGATAAAATAGTTGGTCACCTTTCTGCCATATGTCTAAGCTGTCGTCCACCACAGTCGGTACAACTTGATCAGTAGAAGTAAGGACATCTGCTTCAGGATACCGAGCGAGATAAGGAAGAGGGTTCTGTGAGGAGAGTGAAATAAGCTAAGCCATATGCATTACCAATATGTTACTTGAATTCATTTAGGCTCTTTATCTTTGGACGGAGGCTGCATGAATGGGAAAAAAAATTGGATCACCGAACGGATGCTCTAACATGCACACACAGGAAGAAAGAAAAACATTTGCTGGGGAAAATGCCCGCTGAACATTTTTCAATGTTAGCAACTTCTCTGTCCAAAATTAGCCAACGCCTGGTCTCTTGAGTTTTAAAGTATAGATAACTAGTCATACAATAAAATGTGCATAACAACAATCTGATACCACTAATCTCCTTCAAGTCTTCACCATAAGTTTTTAATCTACAAACCAATCTGACATTTCACGTAAATTAATATATCCATATATTACCGCATCAAGCATAAGGTTTCTAGCACCATAAATATCTCTACAGCTTTCACCAGAATATTCTTTTAATTTTAGTTTTGAGTTCAATGTAATACACAAAAGTTAATGAGAAGAATGAACCAGCTTTGCTATCCAATTTCCACAATGTCTAAGTACAACATACATTTACATTGTATGACGTTGTTATTACTATACACACTAGCTGGGCCCTAATGAAGTCATTCGGTAATGAATCCCGACAGGAGCTACATTTTCTGGATAAGTGAATGTTAATAATCAGATATTTGTCAAGGGCATCTCGATAGAGGACCAAACCATAAGTCTATCCATGACATTTTCGACAAATGCGATTATATGAATGAAGGAATTGTAGCCCAACTCCATTCAAAATGAAGAAGACAGAAAAACAACTACCTTCAACCAAACCATATCTGTGTCGCACATCAACAGCTCAACGCCAAATGGAAGGATTGCATCTATCAATATAACCTTCTCTCTCCCCATTTTATGAAACGTAGGTGACCCCCAACCGACATCTACTGTACTCATGTGGCTTTCCATGTCAAACACAGGGATGCCCTTCCAATACAAAGCCTCCAACAGCTTTGTATCCATTGCACCGACTAGTAGGTTAGACAGCCCCAGATCCGTCAAGTGCTTAACCCAAGTGAGAATGAAGTCCATGAATGCATAATTACCAAATGTAACAATAATAACATTGTTTTCGGCCCTTTCCTCTACTAATTCTTTCGTCAGCCGAAAATTCTCAAGGGGGGGCATTTTACTATCTCCCGGCGGACTTAACCATATGGGTTTAGTTGACCTATGCCTAGCCCCTTTTACATCTACAGTATCTACAGAAGTATCGCCTACTTGTTCCTGGGGCGAAAACCGTGAATCTAAATCTGCAAAAAACAAATAATACCAGTCATATAATTATACTAATCATATTCGGAAGCTCAAAACTTCAGCATCAACCAATCATATAATTATATCATCCGCAACTAATGCAGATCAGACGACTCAATATTTGGCTGGCCAATCACTTCAACAAATCAATGACTACGATAGAGATCACTTCAACAAATCAACTAGTACTATTACCCGACAGGGGGGGAGAGGAAAGCCAGGCAATGGAGGAGGAAACCGCGGATCCACGTGGAGAGTAAAGCGCGGAGAAGACGTAAAAGGCAGAAAGACCGATGCCGACGATCACCGTCGCATAAATGACGATGAATAGGGGCTTCGACTGGGGGGCCAAGTCCTGGAAACGATCCCTCAGTCCCATCGTTTGATTAAGCTTAGCATCAAGATCGCAGCATCAAAGGTAAGGAACCAGAAATCGATGGAGTTTGGGATCGAATCGGGAATCAGTGATTTAGCGGAGGAGATGAAACCCTAACAAAATACGGGGTGCGCCCATACAGAGAAAGGTCAACGGTAAGACGAAGTTAGGGGGGATAAGGTGGGAGGTGAAATACAAAACAATTGTCAACGGCTATAGCCAGTCTTTCAAAAACTGCGTGAACCTTACAGCAAAGCTCGTATTATTGTATTTTAGTTCTTTAACGAGGATAGTTTATAAAAAATGTGAAATACAAGTATAATTTCAAAAGTTTATAAAATACAATTCTTAATTTAGTATCGTGATACTCATGTATTTGATAAAAAGTTTTAGGCCAAATTATTAATTCTACTCTAAAGTTTGACTGTTTTTCTGATATACTGCCCTAAACATTTCAAAATACCATCACATATTTTGACGTTGGGCCGTTTTATCAATTTTAACTACCGTTAAGCGAATCAGCTGACATAAGTCTACGTGGCGCCCATTTGGCACGTTACTCTGGCAGCCCACCGTTAAACTGCTGACTGAGCATGACATGACACTCCCTTCAATCACGTTGAGCGGCGAACGATGACTTTGCACGTCTCAAACCCTAATTTGTACGATCCCCGAAGGCGGAGGCAAAGACATCAGCGTGGCCGGGGTGCTAGACGACAAAGTAAATGCAATAGGACTGCTCGAGGAAGGTGCGGAGGGACCGGGGGCAGTCAAGTGCCCATAGCATGACGGAATCGTCCCAGGAAGAGGAGAGGAAGGAGTCGCGGCGGGTGGGGTGGAAGTCGAGGGAAGAGGCCTCGCGGGAGTGCTCCGATAGGGACCTTACGGGGTTGGTGGTAGGGGGTAGGGAGGTGTCGAGGAGCTTGAGGGAACCGTCAGCGACGGCGACGATGAGGAGGGAGTCGTGGGATTCGGACCAAGCGAGGTCGTAGATGCCGTAGGTGGTTCGAAGGTGAAAGGGGAGGTGATTGGGGCAGGTCTAGCGCTGTCAGCGAGGGAGAGGACGTGGAGTCGATCGTTGCCAAGGATGCCGAAATTCTGGACGGTGGTGACGAGGAGGAGATTGGGGTGGAAAGGGGAGAACTTGACGGAGAATCCCTGGAAGGGTGTTTTGAACGATGGCATCCCTCCTCAACAGTTGATCTGACGGGGATGTGTACCCGGGGTAATGTCACGTCGGCGCCATACAATGCCCAGTCGGCAGTTTAACGGTGGGCTAACGGAGTAACGTGCCAAGTGGGCGCCACGTAGACTTCCGTAAGCTGATTCGGTTAACGGTAGTTAAAATTGATATAACGGCCAAATGTTAGGATGTGTGATGATATTTTAAAAAGTTTAGGATAGATCGAAAAATCAAACTTTAGGGTGTAATTGATAATTTGGCCAAAGTTTTATGATGCGGTGGTATTTTAGTTTTTGAACGCTACTGTAAGCGTGAATCCCGTCGCTATTAGAAACTCCCAGTCCAGAATTACGCACTGTTCTAATATTAAAATGCCCCAGCATGCTCAAAATTTTCACAAAATTTAAGGGGTATCACTTGTAAGGACCGTGATACTAAAGAAATTAATCAGTGTCACGCCTCAACTTCGAGATAGGGGTTTTATTTTTCTAATAATAATGTTGAGAGAAAAAAATGGACATCGAACGTTTTTCTCGAGCACAATTCCTTAGATGGGGAGATCTTCTGCTTGCGCAGGTGGACACAACGAATATGAAAGGAGGAGATTTGTTCCATAATAACCATCGGATTTTCACAAAATATGACAGTAACTTTCAAAATTCATTAAAATTTAGCATTACAAACACCAAATACACTTTGGAGGGGCTCAATTTCACCAAATACTCCAAATACACCAAATATTTGGCAAATTTTGAATACTACCCAATTTCATGAAATATTTTCTCGCCGAATGTTATTCGGAAACATACAGCAGGAAAGGAGTACTAAGGTCTTCTTACTGTAATATATTCTTTGAAAGCTGTAGACAGTTCGACAGAGCACAAGATCCAAGAAGGCAGAAACTCCAGTCCCTTTCTATATTAAGACAAAAGTTATCAGTTCACTTGAATAAATAATTAAAGATAACAGCTAATTCTGTCATTTCTGCAGACAAGACATCCTGAAAATGATGGTCAACTCCTGTTTTTGAAGTTTTGGTATTTCTTTCCAAAGTATCCCGTTGTAGCCATATGCTAGCGGACATCGCACATCTCCGCTGCGCAAAATGCTCCTTGAATTGTATAGGACAAGACGAGATTTAGCATATACTTACAGTCTTACCTTTATAAGTGTTGCAAACAATGGTACCGTGTCTTGATTCAATGATCAATAGGATGCTAAGCGAAACATCATTTGTCGTTGGACCAATAGCTCTTTCATTTCACCAATGGAGAAACCCATGACGATATGGGATATGAACGGTTAAAAGTGACATTTGTTTTGTTAATCCACAGTTTTCTCACGGAAATTTCCGAACCAGCTTCAATTCTTCAATCTGGTAATGGCACAAGTCGTGGTAGACCATCAGACGCCAAGCCCGGGGTGGGGGGGGGGGGGTGGTGGAGGGGTCTCAAATACATAAAAAGCAAACTAAGATTCGTCACTAAATCTGGACTAGAAAGTTGCATCACAAAGATTTTTTTTATGTCATCACAAAGATTTGCAACGAGCTAGATTGGCAAAGGTAAGAAACAGACTTGTTGGTTGATTCCCAAGCATAGTATCATCATGCAATTACTGAAGGGTGCCGCATGCGATCAATCAGTTGCTCATATGCAGCACAGCAAAAACTCATGGAATATGAACCGCTATTATGGGGATTACGTGCTACAGAGCTCTTCTGAACAAAATAAGAAAATTTGGACTAGTTCAAAGTGCTATTTTCTATCTTGAAAGTGTAATCAGGTTAGTATTACCATTCAAAGGTGCTACTTCTGAGCAGGCAAATCCTACACGTTTTGGCGCACCATAATTAAGTAATTTCGTCAACTTGATGGAATACATCCATCACTATACAGGCATGAAGTCCAGGGTTATAAACACTACAAAACATGTAAGTTGAGCAATTGCTAGAAAAACTTCCGCCTCTCAAAACAAAAGAAATAACTACAGAAAATGGGCGGACATCTGCCCTTCCAAGGATACCAGAGGCATTTCTTATACAGATTGAAGAACACATCCATCCGATAAATTCTGATGGACAACTTCGTCCAAATAAATTAGAGTTCCTATAACAAAGATGTGAAGTCAACCCACCTTTTCCAAGCACCTCGTCAATGACTGAACTTTTCTATCCCTTGCCATAGACAGAGTTCTTACATTATCCGATACATTAGTCCTGGAAAGAAGCAATCAAACAACCAAGAGTAAATGATCATTCTTCCCACAGAAGGCCTCTTAAGTAGTAGCAAATCAAACAAAATTTTTTTCCCTTGGCAGGGTTCTGACAGTATCCCATACATTACTCCTGGAAAGAAGAAATCACAGATCCATCCGAGAGTAAATTATTTTCTCCCCACGGCATCTAAACTAATGAAAGTTAACAATGGAGAACACTAAATTACCAATGGAGGGAAAGGCTCAAACAAAAAGAGATAAGCCAAGCCAATAACTGTGGTCGGTGGGCGTCAGGAAAACCGACTAAGATAAATGACCAAGTTGCAATGACGGATCGCCAATATACCGTGATATTTACTGTTTTTGAGCTAGATGACACAACTATTCTCAGTAAAGACAAATTCATGCAAAATCTGTACCAATATTGTTAGATTTGATAGGCAGGCCCTCATTTTTTTCTCTAATGTTCCAATAATTGTACTGCTCCACATGAAAAGTTCTTTTTGTTTTGTCCTGCTGCTGCATTATTATCATTCTTGGTGAGACTTGTCATCTAACATTCTACCAAGCAAAGAAAGATTCTCTTGATTCTTCCAATTTTAGCAATGGAAAAATAATCATAAGAAAAACCATTATTATCAGCAGGGGAGATTTTGAAGGGCCTCCCTCATCCCCTAGTTTTCCCCTTTCAGGCCAAAAAGAATATCCAAGTGAAAAACATCGGATTGCACATTTATTATTATGCCATTTCTGGTATTTTAGTTTGCGGGGGCTGTTATTTATTGCAATAACTGTAGTAAAGAGGTATTCTTTGTCAGAGCGTCAAGATTGTGTCTTCAATCACAAGTTGAGCCATTTGTGTAGTATTATTGGTGTCTTCCCAGCATAAGAGTTGATTAGTACGACACTTACTTATCTGTCATCAAAGGGTCTAGACTTTGTTCCTCAAGTAGTCGATCGAAAGTATCCAGTGCTGCTCCTACCTGCAATGTTAATGACAAGAATATAGATATTATCCTTTCAAAAAGAAAGCAGTTAACAAGGTTAAACAACTTCACCATGAAATGGGAAACCCTAAGCTGAAAATACATGTACGATATGTGAAAAGCTAATCATATATCAGTCTAATGCACAAAATTTCCCAAACAGTTGTGAATGGGCATGTTCGACAATCTGGGAATGGACATGTTTGAAAAGTTCTAGAATGGGCATGTTCTAGGGGATTTCTTCATGGGGGATTTACGAATCAGCATACAAAAACTTAAAACTTGAAAGCCCATTGATACATCAATGGCAAAGTTTGCCAAGTTCATCAAGAAAGTTAGCTAGAAACAAAAACTTAATATGGAAAAAACATAAGCCTACCTGCACCTCATCGCACAACGATTCAAAAATATCCTGCAAATTAAGATTGCAAGCTAGTTAAAATATGTAATAACAAAAATAACTATTATTAGCAAAGTTGTCAAATAGAGGTTCAAATGGTATATCCGAAATTATACTTACTCATGAATGGTAAGATTTCACAGTAAAAAGTTGTTTGGTAACTCATCAATTTTTCCAAAATACGAATGACAGTTTTGAAACAACTCTCTTGGGCTAATCTCAAGACCGAGTTGTTGCATCTTCTCTTATTAAGAGATGGAGGAACCCCTTTTGTGTTGAATACCACTAGTTCTCTACAATCCTACAATAACATGTCTTCATAAAAGTATCCTTTGTCAGATTTTCATCCTGGAAAACAAAAAGAAAATAGTAATTCTAGGCTGGAAAAAAATAGCCATGGCTGTTTATTTGTTTGTATTATTTTTTAAAGCACATTTCCATTTCGTTGATGAAGCTAAATTATGGTCAAAGGTTAAAAGTTTAATTCTGTCCAAGTGACGTAACAAAAGGAGGGAGAGCTACTACATAAACAAGCAACTTGTAAAAATATACCTCAATATTTCCATGCAAGGAAGCAATAACCTGCAAAACACATAGTACAATTACTAGTTAATTAAGTCCAAATAATATGGCAGAATTGATAATTACTTAAATATGTGTTTTGATCAAGCCCCTTCAGTTATTTTGTTATAATACGGCAGAAATAAAAGATAATGCCAAGTTTTCAAAGCTGAGAAAATCATTGCTTTCAAAAGTGCTCTTTTATCAGTGAAGCTGGGGCTCTATTTTCTACGGAGTAACCTTGCTGCTGTGGCAAGCTTCATCTTATATGTTTTGTCCTTTTAAATGATGAAAAAGTCATATGTTTATGTACTATAAGTAAAGGGTCGAGCTAATCAAACGATCCATAAAAGGATTATTCCACAGTATTTGTACTCAAGAATGGGATTTAACAATGATGAGGAATATAAAGACATCTATCAACCTCCATTTCTACCAAAAAAAAAAAAAAGACATCAGTAAAAGAATGAGTACCTTGAGAAACAGCTGGTGAAGTCGTCGCTGTTCTTCATCAGTACAACTTGGGAAGGCCGTGCGCAAGTCCTAGAACAATGAAGTAGAAAAGAAAGGTATTTAGACCTTTTTCCAGTCAACAAATAATGATAGACTGTTAGTGTTACAATTATTGAGCAATCAAAATTCAGCACATCCGGTAACTACCAGAAATCAGCAACAAATAATGGATGAAAACAACCTCAAAATAAATAAATTATCACAAGGGAACAACAAAAGTTAGGCATCAACTGCAGAAAACTCATACATTTTTACATCTCACACAGCTTCAAACATATCCATTATCCTTCGACAAAGTAGAAACCATAAATATCTAATACTGGTAAAATATGCAGTCCAACTGCGATAGATTACGATTATAACCCCATTGACATGATGAATTATCTTGGGCCTATTCTCTGACGGGTTAAAGCTCACGAGAGGAATGTAAGGGATGAGAGGATGTGTGGGCCCGTACCAAGTCTACAGCCCATGTTTGCATGGGTCACACATCTTGAGAGGACGGTTTGTTGACTCCGAGATCCACGGAAGGTAGTTTAGATTGGGAGGATCTTCGGAGAACGTGACGGACATCCTGGACTCATAAGATTGAATATAAAAGGAAGGAGATATTCCCAAAGAGAGACACGATCAATTCAGCCAACATAAGCTTTATTTGCTCGTCACCCCTTAGTTGTTAGGATTCCCCGACCTGGGTGAAACTCGTAAGGTTTCATTGGTTTTCACTTTCACCACCAGAGTGAGCAGCCGTAGCTCTGGTAGCCAATTTCCGCCAGCATTCCACAGCTGGGACGAGCCACCATAGTCCCGGCAAGCAGTTCCGCCTTCGTTTCCGCCACCAGGGTGAGCAATCGTAGCCTTGGTATCCACATCCGCTACTACCTTCGACCACACTCCGTCCACCAAGCCCCAGCGACCGGTTTTCACAGTCTAAGTTCGCGAGTCTACAGCGTCCCGTCATTAAGTCTACGACGTCGCCGTCCAAATTCGCAAGTCCACAGCGCTCGGCATCAAGTCTACAACGTCACTATTGTCTGAATTCGCATACCACAGCGTCCGGCAGCAAGTCTATGACACCACCGTCCAAATTCACAAGTCTGCAGCGTCTAGCAGCAAGTTTACAATGCCGCACCATCGTTCTTACTGTATTTTTTCATGGCTGTAAGCATTTTATTCTTATTGTAAGACTTCATTTGATTAACTCAATCTATTTCTTTTACTTACTAGCGACCACATCTAAAACCCTGTGAGTATTATTACCAAATATTTCCGATGTGATCCGTTTCGACGCGAACACATTTTTGGCGACCATAATGGGAGACGAAAAAGTTTAAAATCCACAGATGGCGAAGAGTACCAGGAGTGGGGGTAATCGCGACCCTCCACCTCCATTAGATGGAGACTGTCAGTTTATAGCAGGAGACGTAAATGTCGAGATCGCGGCTCTAGGAAGCCAAGAAACAGC
Organism: Melastoma dodecandrum; assembly: GCA_029817715.1. Classification (NCBI taxonomy): domain Eukaryota; kingdom Viridiplantae; phylum Streptophyta; class Magnoliopsida; order Myrtales; family Melastomataceae; genus Melastoma; species Melastoma dodecandrum. Next base: position 478,231 of record JARUPY010000537.1, on the reverse strand, counting down.
AACTCAACCCGATTCAGGGGTACATACCCCTTCTGAGTTCATATCCAGGCTTGAGTTCCATAAAGAATTCAACGATATGAGGAACCTGGTGGACAGACGTATCACCGGGTTACAAGATAATATAACTCAGATACTGGAGCAACTCAGCGCTTTAAATAAGCCAAACACCACCACAAAGCCAAACTTCCCCGTAGACCGGGAGAATTCTTTCATGGGAGATGTCCGACGCACAGAGAGGCGCAACGTGTCGTTCCAAGAGGACGAACCCTGGGACAGTGCTAATCAGTGCGCTGTAGAGGCTTGCAATAGGGACAGGATGTCCCCCTCAAAGCCTACTTCCTCTCGATCCCCCACATCTTGGAGGTCAAACGTTGTGTATGCAATGAACCCGGTAGACGATGATTGTGAAGCGCAGGGTGAAACAAACAAGTATGCAAGTTGTGTACCCCCTCGCCGACCTGGTAAAGTACCCATAGAGGAGGTACTGCCAGGGGAAACTTCGTTTATGGGAGGCCTCCCTCGGGCAGAAAGCTTTTCCACGAATGCCTCAGTAAACCCGCAGCCATCTCGAGTTGCCGGAAGAACGCCTCATCCCCCAGAGAGATGGAACCAAGATCCCGCGCGAGAGCAGTTTGGTAATTTACCCCCGCAAAATTTGAGGGAGGCAATCGCTCAAGTCTTGGAACAGATGGTGCTTGGAACTGTCAGACAGGACGATCCTTGTTTGTACAGGAGTCCATACCCTACCTACATCGACAGAGACTTTCCTCTGCCTATGGGATACTGAATACCCGACTTCGCCTGTTTTTCAGGGGAAGATGAGATGACGCCTATAGAACATATAGCCCGGTTTACCCATCAAGCGGGAGATGCTGCAGCCAATGACTTTTGGAAGATGAAATGACGCCTATAGAACATATGGCCTATGGAACTCGCTCACAGAAGATGCCTTCACATGGTTTGCGAGTTTGCCTCCCGGATCAGTAACATCATGGGCGGAACTACAGTCTTTCTTCATGAAAACATTTGCTCGACTAGACACACCCATGTCAATCTTCGAGGTAATGCGGCTGAAACAGGCCGCCGGGGATCACCCAGGACAGTTACTTATGCGTTTGCGAAAAGCGTTGCTTCGTTGTAGACCTCCAATTCCTAAAAGGGACCAGATGATGATTGTGTTAAACGCATTATCAATTCCTTTCAAGAAAAGCTACAAGGGGAAAGGTTCAACGATCTTTATGACTTGGCCAGGAGGGCGATTGAGTATCATCAGCTGTTAATGGAAGAGGCCCAGTCTAAGCACGCATATTAGTTGGAAACCTTCGAAGTAGACATGGCCGAGTTCGTGAAAGGCGAAGCAATAGTTTGTGAGCCATTAACAAGGAAAAATTCAAAAGCAAGAGCATCTTAGAAATCTGGCGAAGAAAGAAAGTATTCTTTCGACGTAGACAAGGCATATGCAATTTTCGACTGGCTTTTCCAACGAAAACGGGTTAAGCTAAAACCGGGTCATAGGGTCCCTCAGACGGAAAGAGATAAAACTAGGAATTATTGCAAGTGGCACGGTTCGTTCACATACACGACCAGGGACTACTTATCGTTCAAGAACATAATTCAAGACCTCATAGAGTCAAAAGAGTTATGCTTCCTCGAAGTAGACGAAATCACTATGGTTGACCACAAGCCTTTTAATGATGAAATCGTCATTCATATGTTTGATGTTTCTGATGTCGACATCAATATCATTGAGACTAATACTGATTTTTCCCTACAGGACATAAAGATCCTAGGGGAGACCATGATAGCGAATGCCCTTTTTCCGCTAAGCGTGCAAACTCTGCTGTTGGCATATGGATGACACGCATACCTCTGATGGGTGCAACACTTTCAGAAAGTATCTGCAAAACAATCAGGGGGATGTCTGGTATGATTTGACTCCGCTTGAGGAGGTAGCAATGGGAATAGTTTCTCCTAGTTCGCGAAGTGCCTCTAATAACTTGCAGAGCGGGTTCAGGAGCCATCCAAGCGTGGATCGTAGGCCAGCTATCCGAGGAGGAAGGGGTGGCCCCCATGGTCGGGGCAGAGCACCCGAACAATAGCTCCGCACTTTGGAGCGCCCTAAATGACATCTAGAATTTAATGACCCGTCCATCCAACAAGGGGCAAAGTTAGGACAGGAGAAAACCAGTTACACTGGCGAGATGCGCCCTGGAGCTGCAGAAGACAGGTCGAAAGATCACAGGAGAAGGGGGTCAAGCCAAGATATGGAGCGCCTAAGGTAGACATCCAGGCACTTCGAACGGGATCACCAATAGCTCAGTTCCTAGATGAGAGGATGCTATGTCAGAAATACAAGCTAATAGCTCAGAACAGGATATTGATTACTCAACTCTGCATCCCGTGCTGTGTCAACTATTTCCTCAAGCTGGTAGATCTGTGTCAAATGGGGAGATCGTGATCAAACCCGCACACTCCGCAACTAAAGGTACTTTTGAAACTCACAATTATCCTAAAACGCAACAGGTACCAACGCGAACAGTAGTGGGATATGATCCGTTCGCCGGAGACTTTGTCGAGGTATGTCAATCTTTGCCTGGTTCTAAAAATCAAGGGTAATCAAAGCGGTTAACCCCTCGAAACATTGGCAGAGAGCTATTGGCAAAACATTTTTGCCACCAAGGGCTTGTAAGAGAAGGGATAAACATCTAAGTCACGTCGATAAAAGGCCCAAACCTATCCTCTTAGGGGCCACTTTACCTGCCAAAGTGTATATGAAGGAAACGAACACTGAGGCAGAGCATGTCGAGTCTACGAACCATTCGGAAGGGCCTGGTTCGAGTTTTGATTACAACCCACTTCGGAGTGAAATCCCAAGTGATGCTGATGGTGAAAATAGGCTAATTGTGAGCTGTAACACTCTCACCTTGCCGGTAGACTTCGCCAATAATCGAAAAGTGGAAACTGTAAGAGGTAAGGTACCTCTTCCTTGTTCACCAGTTTATCCGACAGGTTTTCTACTTCATTGGTTGAAGAAACCATCTGATAGCATGAAGCAACACATACATTCTTTGTACATTACCGCTACCTTTGATGGTACTGTGGTGAGTCGGGTCCTAGTAGACAATGGAGCAACGATAAACGTGCTTCCACTGTCCAGGTTTAGAATGCTTGGATATAAACCTCACAACTTGGTTAAAACCGATGTTGCCGTAAGTGGTTTTAACGTTAGGAAATCTGAATGTTTAGGGGTCTTCTCTGTGCACATAGAGGTGGGTCGCCAGGGAAAGGAAACCGCTTTCTTCGTAATAGACATAATTCTCACTTTTAATGCTTTGTTGGGCCGCGATTGGCTCCATAAAGCTGCAGCCATCCCATCTACGTTGCATAGGGAATTGATGTTATGGCTTGATTCTGAAGTTGATTATTAAGGCTGATGAATATTCTTGTTGTGATAAAGGTATCTTGCATGCAGAAATGAGCAAGACTATCAAGGACCCTACGCTGAAGCAACGATATAAGCTGGGCGACCCTACTGTAGGTCTTCTCTGTCAACCATTCGAAAAATTTGATTATATCGTGGATTATGGGACATCGCACCCCAAGCCGGAGATGGACCAAGTCGCTCCATCAGGATGGGGAAAAGAGCTTATTGCAAAAGACATAGAAGAAGTCCTGCAGGAGGTCAATTCGGTTGAAAACCCCGCAAGGAGAGATGCAAATAGCCAAAATGAAAACGAAGGTGGTAAAGAAGAAGCTTTGAAGAACCAGCAGAACGTTGTCACGGAGTTGGAGCTCGATAGACTCCTAAAGGAAGGGACTTATGGACCAGAGTGAAAAAGGGAACGAAGCGGTCGCTGATGTCCTCCGGCGACTCCAAGTCTACAAGGAGAATCATTGCCATGAAGAACCTATATCTTGGCTCCCAATAAATTCGGAAGCACTTAGAGCGCCCGATGTTTGTAATAAGCCCGTGTCTACCAATTTAGGTGGAACCGAGGGCTGCGAATCCTTGATGATGCCGTGTTATCCATTAGTTAGTATCAATTTGGGGAGCGAGACTTCTCATAGGGTTCTTTTCATCAGTTCTTCAATAAATAAGGAACTTTTTGATGCAATTAGAGGGGTACTTGAAGAATTTAAAGACTGTTTCGCCTGGGATTATACCGAAATGCTAGGACTAGATCGTAGACTAGTAGAACACACTCTTCCCTTCAAGAAAGATTTTAAGCCAGTGCAACAAGCACCAAGGTGTAAGACTAGGGAAGTAACACAGTTAGTCTTTGAAGAAGTTAAAAAGCTTTTTCGAGCAGGATATATAAGGACGTCACGTTATGCAGAGTGGATCTCTAGTATCGTACCCGTATTAAAAAAGAACGGCAAAATTAGAGTTTGTATAGACTTTAGAGATTTAAACCGCGCTACTCCAGAAGATGAGTACCCCAGGCCTATTGCAGATGATCTTATAGACAAGACAGTAGGACATCAGGTTGTGTCATTTATGGACGGTTTCTCCGGTTATAACCAGATTTTTATCGCAGAAAAGGATATACATAAAACAACATTCAGATGTCCTTTAGGGATTTTCAAATGGGTAGTAATGCCGTTTGGACTAAAGAATGCCGGTGCTACATATCAACGAGCAATGAACGCTATATTTGACGCTTCTCTTGGCAAGACAGTGGAAGTCTACATCGACGATATAGTCGTTAAGTTGACAAAGGAAGAACTACATGTCGACCATAACCCACTCAAATGCGCCTTTGGAGTTAAAGCGGGGCAATTTTTGGGTTTCCTAATACATCAACGGGGCATTGAAGTTGATCAAAACAAGGTAAAAGCTATTCAGAATTTAGCAGCACCAAGAAGTAAAAGGGAGTTACAGGCTTTCCTTGGAAGAGTGAATTACCTTCGTAGATTTATCGGTAATGTCACAGGGAAGATAGAGGCGTTTGCCAACCTATTAAGAGGGAAAAATGATTTCAAGTAGACAGAAAAACATGAGAAAGCGTTCGACGCCTTGAAAAAATATTTAATACACCCACCAGTCCTGATACCCCCGTAGTCCGGGAGACCTTTCATTCTCTATGTGGTTGCCACTAAAACGATTATAGGGGCTATGTTAGCACAAATGGATGAGAGTGAACATGAAAGGGCCGTTTATTACTTGTCAAGGCAACCGACACCAATTGAAGTCAGGTATGCTCCAAAGGAAAAGTTGTGTCTATCGGTATTTTATGCTGTCATGAAACTTAGACATTACATCGGGAACAACGAAGTCTACGTCGTATCCAAGTCGCCCATTATCAAATATTTCTTTCAGAGTCCATTATTAGGTGGACGGATTAGCAAATGGAGCTTGATTTTGTCTCCATACGATCCGAGATATAAGTCAAAGCAGTCGGTCAAAGGACAAGCGTTGGCTGATTTTCTAGTCGACCATGACCCGGCCTTGTCTATAAAACAAGAAGAGGCAACTGAAGAAGTCTGGTAGGCGTGGTTCGATGGCTCGTCCACCAAGAATGGAGCTGGGATATGAGTTCACATAATATCCCCAATGGGTAAAGATATCGGATTAGCTTTTCGTCTACGAGTAATACCTACCAACAATGCTACTGAGTATGAAGCATTGATAACAATACTAAAGGAACTCATGGCACTAAAGGCAAAGCAAGACCGTGTCAGGGGAGATTCTCAGTTAGTTATCAACCAGGTTAACAAAAAGTGCACATGTCAAGGCAAGCTGCTGCCCTATTTCGAGACAACACAGCGGCTAGTCGCACGATTCGAAAATATAACTTTTCAATTTGTGGGACGTGATGAAAATGTAGTAGCTAATAGCCTAGCGCAATTAGCCTCGGGATACAAAAATAGGACCGAACGGGATAACATACCCGAAATAGGATCGCATCTGCAGTCAGATGATAATGTCATGGCCGCAGACATAATGAGCCAAGATGAAGACTAGAGGAAACCTATAATAGATTTCTTATCAGACCCCAGTCAGGAGGCCAAGCAATGAATCAAAGTTAAGAGATTATCATACATCCTTTTGGACAGTGTTCTCTATAGAAAGGATACGAGTGGAGTTCTTTTAAGAGGCGTAGACTTAGACGAAGCTACCCCAATAATGTTGGAGACCCACAAGGGACTCTATGTGTCGCACCAGGCAGGGATAAAAATGTGTTGGATTATTCGTAGACATGGTTTTTACTGGCCGTCAATGATGAAAAATTTCATTGAGATGGCCAAGGGATGTTAAGAATGCCAACAACATGGCCCGATAACTCGTGCTTCAGCAGCTGACCTTACCCTAGTGATTAAACCTTGGCCTTTCACGACCTGGGCTCTAGACGTGATAGGGGAAATTCATCCTCATTCTAGTCGAGGGGATGCGTTTATCTTGGTAGCAACAGATTACTTCACAAAGTGGGTAGAGGCACAAATCTACAAGAAAATTGACCATAATGAAGTCATTAGTTTTTTGCGGACTTGTATTATTTATCGATTTGGCATTCCCTAGAAGATTGTTGTAGACAATGGGACGGCTTTTAACAACACAAGAGTGAGGGAGTTTGCCGAAGAATTTGGCTTCTCAATCCTGAATTCCACTCTGTATTATCCTCAAGCGAATGGACAGGCTGAAGCCTCCAATAAATTAATTAAAAATAACATCCAAAAGATGGCCGGGCTTAATCCAAAGAAATGGCATGAAATACTGAATGATACATTGTGGGCTCTAAGAGTTACCAAGCGCGAAAGTACCAGAGAAACTCCATTCGCGCTAGTCTACGGTTACGACGCATTACACGACTGTAGACTGATGAGTTTGTTTAGAGGGTGTCATCCCTTAAAGCCTTATGTCTATAGCTAGTAGATGTAAAGAGAAACTGAGTTTGTTTTAAGGGTGTCATCCCTTGAGACCTAAAAAGAAAAAAAATGAAATGGCATCACCTCCTAGGGAGCGTGGGAGCTTGAACTCGCTGTGTCTTGTTTAGGCACCATACGTGCCGCTTCCACAAACAGAAAAGTCAGAACCTTGGTCCGGGTTCGCTTCATGGTGATCTTGTTCTTCTTACGAAACCAAGACTTTAAATCGTCATGGCTCTGCTGGACAGAAGCATGGGCAGATCGTTCGGTGAGCAGGGAGTCGACCACGGAATCTCGTTCCTTGAGATCCTTCTCAAGAGTCAAGAGCTTTGCAATCCTAGCTTGGGCCTGTGTAAGCTGATGAGACAAGTCGTCCCTCTGTCTCCTAAGGAGCTTCACGTCAGCCTCTCCTTCTGCTTGATTTTCAGAAAATCGGCAATCTTGGACTAGGTACTGCAAGATGTCTGGAGGTCTTGTAACTGGTCATTCAGTCCAGAATTGCCCCTTGAAATCCTCACAAGCAGCTAACATTTGGATCGTAGCGGCATGGGAACTCTCAATCTCCTTGATGGAACTCTGAAGGGCCTTAAACTGATCCTCAGAGAAGGTTTCAAGGCGGAGGAGATCCCCAATGCAGTTTGTTGACCTGCGACACTAGAAGGGTTAGTGCCTGTCGCGCCTACCGCCTCTGGAGTAGCAGCCTCTATTACAGCGGCAATAGCGTCCGGCTCCTCAGTCGCCGAAACTTCAAGACTTAAGGAAGGGATATTCTACAAATTGAATAAAGGGTAATCGTCAGTATTGAAATTGGACAAGTAAAGTCTATATAGACCTGGAATACGTACCTCGAAAGGAGGCAGGTCAGCTTCGTCCATCCTCGAAGCTTCCTTAGGATCAGGTACCTCGGAGAAATTTGGATCCTGAGGAGAAAGTCAAATGTTTTTGCTTAAGCTTTGAAAACAAAATAACTTAGGTACAGGAATGCATACCATTTCTCGAGAGGACTCTGCCATTTGAGGACTCAAAGGGGGCGGACTCAGTGCCATGATCGTCCTCCTGAAAACAAGGTCCCAAGGTTTATTAGGAGGAGACTTATAGTATTTAGAGGTGAAAGGTGCCGCATACCTCGGAGAAGGGGTCCTTGAAGATTTCGGGGCCTTAATGGAAATGGGGACAGGGTCCTGAATGGCAGGACAGCGATGCTTGAAAGAAATTGAAATTGGTACATCTTCAGAGTCAGAGGACTCAAGGGAAGGAACCTTTCGCTTGCTAGCCGCTCCCTTCTCAAACTTCTTGCTCTTGGAAGCAAGGGTCTGCCGGCAGAGACGGGTCAAACGTCTAGCCGGGGGAGGAGGGCTCTTTTCTGGTGAAGAATCCCCTGAGTATACATTCAAAACTGCAACATATGTCAGATAGGAGTTTTTCAGTTCAAAGGGCAAGAAAAACAGGTTTAGTCTATACTAGAAGGCCTCTATCCAGTTTTTAACATCATCTCAGAGGAAAGATAAAGGTCTGGCTCCTTGGAAATCTGGAGAAAAGTCATCTTCTTCAGAAGTTCATCAAAGGTAATCGCCCATTGAAAGCAAAGAATTCCGTAGCATAAATTGAAGTAGACCAGAAAGGGAACTCCATGTGACGGAGCTCCATCTTCTTAGACAGAAGATTCATTGATGCCTGAAAAGAATCCTTTGAAAAAATGCTGGTAACCCGTGTATGAATCGGGATATTAAAGGTGTCAGAGAAATGGACTGATGAGCTCTGGACAAAACCAATTTGTCTTACACAGAGCTGGGGGTTGTAGACTTCAAAGCAAAATCCTCCTTCTGACACACAGACCAAGCTCTTGCTGGTCAAGACAGTGTCCCAATACAAGCTGGGGTGAGCCTCTGCCGGCGCTTCAAAATAAGGTGGCCAGCAGGGAATGGGATCCAATTTCGGCGCTCGCCTCACCCAGTATCTATAATATGCCTTATATGCCCCGTCACAGAGGCATACAACCATTTGTCATTGGCTTGGCAGCAGGACTCCAGCACGTGTGTCCCATAGCGGCTGATCTGGGTGGCGCTAGAAGGCATCTGATACCCCGTAAGTCATGACATCCATATGCAGGACCACAGATGAACAATCCAAAGGGGGCAGCCAGCCGGATACCTCAGAAAGGGACTTGTGCAAGAGCTAGCCTTGTGCAAACCCTGGTAGACTAAACCCAGCAGGAATGGGGCCCAAGCTATCTTGCTGGAGGCCGAGCTTAGAAAATTAGCAATCCCGTAGACAAGCTTTGGCACTCGCTTGCCAGACGCTGAAGAACTCGACCTCCTCGGCCTTTCCCCAAACAGCAGTAGAATGACCTTCGATCATTTGATGGTGCCTCCTCGCCGTGCTCAAGATTTGGAGCATTTCTATGGGGTTGTGGTCGTCGTGTACAGGGTGAAGACGAACAGGGGTACCAGTCACGTAACTCCCCGTCAAGAAGTTGATATCCTCTAGAGTAATGGTCATGGGGCCTTCTGGGAAGTAGAACCAGTCCACCGAGTTTTCCAGAAGGGAAGTAAACTGGCACATACCCGGGGGTCGCAACGCTTCGTAACCAGGGAAAGCTTGAAAAAGGACCAGAGGCCGCAGACTTCAGCCTGGATTCCAGCTTCCCAAGCCAACTAGAAAACCATTGCTGCACCACTGGCTTTTCTATAGAGGGAAAGCACAAGAACCCGCTCTTATTCTCCCAGTTCAGGGGGTCCACGAAGTCTTCCCGGCAGATAGCGATTTGGAACTCCGTGATCAAGTACTCATGAGAAACTAGACCCGGAAAAAGAGTACGGTCAAGAACGGGACCTAGGGTTAACCCGTCGTCGCCAGTCTGAACCACACCGGAGGGACCAGCACGCTGAGAGTGCCATTGAAAGGTCGCGAAGGAAGACATGGTCAAGAGGGAGAAATAGGGTTTTCGAAGGAGACTAAGGGAGTTCAGGAGGAGAGAGCGCTCGAAGGGTGAGTGAAAGGAGGGAAATGAAAGGTTTTCTTTAACTCCAAGAAACTGACAGATGTGCTCAGATGACAGAAGTCCCCTCAGCAAAAAAGAGGGGGGCTTATGTTGACATGCTGAATTTTCTTGGGCCTATTCTCTGACGGGTTAAGGCCCACGAGAGGAATGTAAGGGATGAGAGGAGGTGTGGCTCGTACCAAGTCAATAGCCCATGTCTTCACAAGTCACACGCCTTGAGAGGACGGTTTGTTGACTCCGAGATCCAGGAAGGTAGTTTAGATTGGGAGGATCTTCGGAGAACGTGACAGACATCCTGGACTCATAAGATCGAATATAAAAGGAAGGAGATCTTCCCAAAGAGAAACACGATCAATTCAGCCAACATAAGCTTTATTTGCTCGTCACCCCTTAGTTGTTAGGATTCCCCGACCTTAGCGAAACTCGTAAGGTTTCATTGGTCTTCACTTCCACCACCATAGTGAGCAGTCGTAGCTCTGGTAGCCAATTTCCGCCAGCATTCCACCGCCAGGACGAGCCACCGTAGTCCCGGCAAGCAGTTCCACCTTCGTTTCCGCTACCAGGGTGAGCAACTGTAGCCTTGGTATCCACATCCGCCACTATCTTCGACCACACTCCGTCCACCAAATCCCAGCGACCGGTTTTCACCGTATAAGTTCGCGAGTCTACAGCGTCCCGTCATCCAGTTTACGACGTCACCGTCCAAACCCACGAGTCCACAACGCCCAGCATCAAGTCTACAACGTCACCATCGTCCGAATTCGCAAGCCACAGCGTCCGACAGCAAGTCTACGACACCACCGTCCAAATTCACAAGTCTGCAGCGTCCAGAGCAAGTCTACAACGTCGCACCATCGTCCTTACTTTATTTTTTCATGGCTGTAAGCATTTTATTCTTATTGTAAGACTTCATTTGATTAACGCAATCTATTTCTTTTATTTACTGGCGACCACATCTAAAACCCCGTGAGTATTATTGCCAAATATTTTCGACGTGATCAATTTATCAAACCCATAGCAATTACGCCAAGTGGCTTGGCCAGCATCACCACTTGAAGACTATCAAGTTTATCCCATCCCAGTAGAACAAAGAACTTAAATAATCTACCATAAGGTTTTAATTAGATAAAACCTAGTTTATTTACTCTCAATTAACACATGACCGATCACCTCGGACAGGAGGATCCAGCAATTGAAGCAGCTCTTGAAATCTACCATCAAAAAATCCCGAGACAGGGCGCCAGACAACACTAACTGCAACAGAAGTTCTGATGTCAAGTTCGCCTACTTCAGTTCTTTCTATAAATCGCAAAGACAAGATCCACGCACATCACATAACGAATGGGCAGATCGTATGAAAGAATCACTCGTCTCTACTAAACAGCTACGGATAAATAGAATCCGAGTACGAAACCCCTGGGGGATGAAGGAACCCCCAGGGGTTGAAAGGAAGCATGGCGCGCTTGAATGACTTCTTCAGCTTCGACTGCGTCGATACTGGCGCTGACGGCTTCTTCGGTGACAAGAAGAGCTTGTCCTTCGCCTGAATTTCGCCGTTCATCGAGATTTCATGGGCGCGGTGAAGGTAAGGGCGGAAGCCGCGAAAATGGGGGAATTTTTCAAAAGCACCACACCACGAAGAGGAAATAGAAGAAGAAGACGAGGACAATTGATAAAATTGGGACATTGGGCCGAGCCCATTATTACTGGACCGAGCCGGTTGATTATTGCCGAGGAAACAGGTAAATAGCGTGGAAGGCAGATAGTTTCGAAATTTCGAAAATAATGCCCCGAAATCAGGCGTTATAAGTGTGAGTTTAGTCATGAAAGAACTCATAATTATAAAGTCTGACTTCCTTAAGGGGTTTTTTTAAAACTCGGATTATATATTTTAAAAAACCCCTTAAGGAAGTGAGACTTTATAATTCCGAGTTCCTTCATGAGTGAATTCAGACTTATAAAGTCTGACTTCGGGCATTATTTCCTGAGTTTCAACACTATCTACCATATTTCGCAAAAATTTTTCCGTTAAGATTGCACAACGCCCGATTATTGCCCAGTACCTGTAAGTCATCCCCTCGATGGGTCTGTTGCAGTTATTAATTCCATGCAAAAATTCTGACACGATTTGGGATATTCGATTTTTGGAGGTTTGTTAGGTAGTTACACAAAATAATTTGTGTCCATTAAACTTATAAATCGTCAACTAATATTAATAATTCAAAATTTTTTATTCTGAATTAAGTTTTCAGATAACTTTGAATTACAAAGTACGAGTTCAATATAGAAAAATCCCAACTTCTTTCATTTCCTTTTTTTAATTATTTTTCGATGAATTTTTTGAAAACTGGGGTCGAATTTAAAAACTCTGAGTTACTAATATTGAGACAAAATATAGGTTTATGGCTTCAACTTTGAACCAGCTTTCTGTTTTATCATTAACTTAGTTTGTTATATAATTTTGTCCCCAACTTTTATTTTTATTTTGATTTTGATCAATCTTGAATTTTTTCTAACGAAAGTCAAACAAGGCCTTAATATAGTTTGTCTCGTGTCCTATATTATTAGAATTTCAACCTCTTATTGATTCGCCTCATAATCCACTTTACCCGTAGTAGTAGTCCCCTAATAGAACATCACCTCTTCATCGATTTTGAGTATTTTTTTACGGTATTAGCAACTATCGTCCAACTTCGGCTTCTAATTCACTTGATTTGTCCATCAAAATTCTAAAATAAAAAAACATATGAGATATTTCAATATTATTATCCATTTTATTTTTTTTTATTTTATTAGACGATAAATGAAAATTGTATATTAAGATATGTTTGACATACACGTGATAAAATTCAAGATTGGCCAAAATAAAAATAAAAATAAAAATTGGTGACAAAGTTATATAACAAAGTAAGTTAATGAGGCCTAAAATTGAGGCCATAAATTACTATTTCGTCAAATATTAATTGATAAATTATGAATTTGGTTGACTTATTTATAAATTATTTTGTGGAGCAATGTTATCGTAGAACAATCCTCTGACTTTTGAGCTAAAATCGGTAAAACAAAAAGATACCTAATTATATGTTATCATAAACAATTACTTCGAAAAAAATGTAATTTTAGAGCCGTGGAGTTGTCCAATCAATCTCTCTTAACATTTCGACAAGTTTGTTTAGAGGGAAATAATGTATCAAACATGTGAAATGGTAAGAAACTTTATGAAACCACAAAACAAAGATATTTCCGTAAACGAAACAGACCGTTAACGTCCAACGACTTCTTTATAAAATGAAACTCGTTTTTCTCGTAGAGTTAGAAGCGGGATAACGATTAGCGAAAAAAAATTCATCCCTCAAGACCTCAAATAGTATTTGATGAACCCAACTCAGAAAAAAAAAAACAATATATAAATGCGAATCAAGCAATTGCAAAGATATCATCCCTTCTTTGCAAGGAGGGCAACACATCCCAACAGCAATTGATACAATGGCGGCAGCGCCAAAAACTCAACTGCACTAAGGCACCACCAACCACCACCATGAGCGCACCTCCTCCTACCTTTGTCCCTCTCCCATTTCAGTGCAACAGCCCCACCATTAGCCAAAACCGTATCTGCATGCCATCTTTGGCGGGGCTCATGCACTCTTATGATCTCGCTGCCTGGTATGACACGAACAAGACCCACAAAAGTGTCCTTGTTTTGTAATATTTGACATGCAATGCCTAGAGAGCCCAAATCGAGTTTGACAACCTAGCTGCAAGGGTGGAGGCTTCAGCCAAGCAAGTCCTTGAACAAGTTCGGATTCTGACTCGTTGGTGTCACGCCCATCTGCCTCACCCGTGCGTCCTTATTCAATGCATCTTTGAGGTTTGGCCCTTTGCTAAATTGCATGGGTCCAGAGGTTCCTGCAGGCGTAGCTATGACACCTACCTCTGAAGGAGAAACTAGATGATCCCCATTCACCGAAATAGGACCCACGGCACCACTAGTTTGCCCACTTGTCGGCATCCCACTGTAAAGGGACATGATATCAGGTAACTTTGAAGAATTGTCTGCCATGTGACTTGAGGCAGAGGCACTCTCGCTCTGGTCCAGAAGGCATTCCAGCTGCTTGAAGGGATCAACTTCCGGGGCACTGCTCGTGGAAATTGGTTCGCCCAAATCAAGCAGGTCGGGTGGAGGCTGAACAGGGGTTGCTTTGGCAATAGGAGGGTCAACTGGTTTTGTCACCTGGGTCTTCTCTGCTACCTGTCCAGTGGACCGCACAGCCTTATGAGTGGATGTGGTCCTCCGCTCAGTTTTGGAAGATGCCCCGAATAGAGAAGCTGCCAGCCTCTGCTTCTCGGGGGTGATCTCTACTGAAGGCTTCCTGTAGTCCAAGGAGGACTGGGGTCTTGACATCGATATACTCGAGTCGTCATTTCGTGAGAGTCCATTTTCACTTTTCTGAGAAGGCAAGTCTGGTGTGGAGGATGACCCGTATGTGGGCTTGCCCCACTTCTTTTGAACACCATCAAGTCTTAGCTTAAGCTCTGTTGACCCAGAACCGGAACTTGAAACGGTTGGCACTGGCACAGCATAAGTAGATTCCCTAGAATAAGATGGCTCAGGAACAGGAACAAGCTCAGTAGAGGATGCCTGAGGAATGGAAGGTTTTGGCTGCGCCACTGGTTTGGGAAGCTCGTATGCCTCAAATCTAAGACTCTGTGTGGAAACCTCGGGCTGATCTCGAATGCTTAAGTTACTAATGTTCAGTGAACCTGAGCGCTCACTCTCAGGTATATAAGGCTGAGCCCCTTTCTCAATTGCTCCTTGGATGTGCTTGTCCAAGAAAGACAACTCCTTGTCCACCTGCAAATTAAAAAAAAAACACATTCAATCACAAACATTGGAAAAAATATACACGTGCATGAAAATGAATTTTACGATTTACCTCGATGTCTTCACAGCTTGCATCTGCAGGCATAACACTCTCAACTGCACGGCGGTCTAAGGAAACTAAGGACTGGAGTTCATATGCCCGTTGCTGTAAGTCAGTTGAGTGTGATGCTGATAACTCTTCAATCAAAGATTGACACTGAACAGTCACCCAAGTATGGAATTAAGACCGACATCGTGACGGAGGTCAGAACATATTTATTTGGAGCACCAAATAGTTTGAGAGCCTACCTCAGGTAACATATCTATTTTTCTTCCAGCGGCCATTTCAACTGCATGTAGTTTCATGAGGGCTGTAATTGCATACGCCTTTAATTGAAAAGCATCAGAAATGATAGTTAGAGTATGCACAAAAAAATATCACACTATGTATGATAATTGAAGCTTTACTGCTACTTGCAATTAAAAGAAAAACACACTCCGTATGCCAGGGCTTAGCCAAAGAAATTACTTATTATTATTGCATTCCAAATGGAACATCAAGGCCATCAACCAGATAATAAGACTCAAACTCTTGCATACCCAACAAAAAAGATTGATAGATTCTTCTCTTCCACAAATCAACTTCTCTAAAAAAAATCGATCCGAATTAACAGTTCAAACCTTTAGTTATGAGAAACAAGCATCATGGAAACTAGTAATGGGAAGACATCCCCACTTTCTACATAGACTCCAGCTAAAGATGACTAAGGATACAAACATAAAAAACAACAGAAATCACTGCAGTCGGACACCCCCTCCATTAATATCAGCATGGCGAAGCCATGCTTCAGTCTTATCATGGCTGTTTTAAATGCACAACTTCAATAGCTTATATTGTAGTTTAATGCCAAAAATAAACGCCATATGATGCAAAATGATTCATCCCAAACTCTAATGTTTCCCAACGTGTCTTTCATGGACATATATGATTGGCTGACAGAAGAATCTGGATTGATAGGAAAACATGACTCCCCACAGATACGCATGACAACTTTTCTGGAGGAAACAAAATATAAAATCTTTGATAGGAAAAACTCATTGATTGTGAACCGAACAAAATCCTAATTGATCGGGCCTTATCAAGGGGTGAGCACACACAATCCCTCAAGGATAACTGATTCAGGCCCTATTTGGATAGACCCCACAGGGAGGGGAGATGATCCTGTTTTTGTACTTCCACATCTTATGGGGCAATTTGACTCAATGAAAAACAAATTTCCCACAAAAATTTTCAGCTTCTGTAAATCATCTCGACTTACCCAAATCACCTAAATTTCCCTAAAATTCCCTCCTCCAAACTCAGAACTAAGGACAGTTGGGCGATACCCAAAGATGTTCAGAGGAACAACAACAGAAAAACCAACGGCAGCCGACTTTACTTTTAAGAGAGGGTATGAACTCATTACTATAGAACTAATAACCAACTCATTGTTTGCTAACCAACCACTCCCCAACAAGTTCAAAGAGCCCGGGGAGGGCCAGTAATCTAAAGATTTTGTGAGGCCCTATCACGAAGGCACACACCAAGAAAGAAGCAACCTTAAAATTTAAGATCAATTGAAATATGGTTTCATAAGAACAGAAGCTTCCTACCCAGAGAAAAGGTAACCTCACAGAAAATAATATCATGATAACAAGATACACTGAGAAATTTCATTAATAACTAATGAAATGCAATGACCACGGAAGAGAAACACCTTTACAGTTTCATCACTTGAATATGCTTCTGCCACATCACACAATCTCCCAGATATATATGATGCTGAATACTTCCCATCAGCAGTTCCATATTCTCCTAAGACCCAGCAAATCACCTTGCAAGAAGCAAGGAAAAAGAAACAAAACATAACCATGGGAAGAACGTATCTTGTTTGATTTTTTTTTTTTTTAGAAATAGAAGCCACATTATCATTTCGGCAGGATTAAGAATGCCAGCATGAATTCTTACTTGAAGGAACACAGATGGAAGTTTTGGCTCTGACATAATGCGCAAGTATGATTCCACCTACATACACAAAGACAGCTCAAGTTTATAGAGCACCTTCATGGAGCAGCTTTTAGAGACGGCAGAAACATGATTCCCTTTTCAAAATAAAAAGCATTTTTGAACAAAATAAATGTTTTCGAATTCAATTAGACAGAAAACAAGTTGAAACCCAAGACAAAGGGCTCCCCCTAAAATTTTAAGTAGATAGAACTATAACATGCCAACAATAGTTGCTATGGAATGATTACCCATCCAAATGAGGAAAAGTTCCCTTAAACTAGAAGCTCAAATGACTTAACCAATAGGACAACTCTCTGCTTCCACAGGATTGGGCAATCCCCTAATGTGAAACTCTTATTTTCAGTTCATCTTAATGTTGACTTCTTATATGTAGCCGGATGGGCCCTTTCTGAACTATATGAAATTGTGCATGCTTGAGAAAAAGTTTTTCTCATGTCAACATTACCAAGAATGCGAATGCCATATAGCATAGACACTCAAGAATAAAACAACTGAAAGGTGACAGAAATAGGTGGGAAGGAAACATACAGCAGATGATCTAAGCTGACTGTCTGCAGTCTCATCATCTTCACCAAAGCCCTCAGCGATCAATCTCATCAAATTGTGCGCAACTTTTATGTTGACTAAATCTCCCGCGTGCTCAAAGACTCGATTCATGGTCTACAACATGTAGCATCTCAATTAAAATTTAAACTCATAGAGACAACAATCACATTTCTTTAACCAGGTGTAAGATCTGATATGTTCTGAACTACCTGAATAAACCACTGATTACTTGGTGCAAACTGCTCCGCTAGTTCAACACACCGGGAAGCAATTTCAGTTTTGTAATGGTTGTCATTTATGCTTATCATATAGTCAATCATCCGATCAACAATAACTTCAACGTTGGAGGACTTGGTCATCTTGTAAAGCAGCTCAAAGGTTTTTCTCTTTAGAGTGTCATCAGGGTCCTGACTTGAACAGGCAGAATATTAATACAAATGTAAAGCATCGAGCTAAAAGGTGATGGAATAGGAAAAAAGATATCCATCTTTACATTATATCCCGGGGCACGCTCTAGTTATGATCTCTCAAACCACTATTTTATGAATCCATAGCAACAACACACCTTGTTCACAATCTAACTACAACCATCTATGCATCCTCTGAGTGACGCTGATTCTGCTCTTTGCAAGGAAAAACTGATACACAAATTGCAAACCTTATATAGTAAAAATACTCTACTTTGCAAAATCACGTTCAATGTACCATGTAGCCCTGTGAATGCCTTCCTGAATTTGATATATAGAAAGAAAGGCCTTACCTCTAAGCAATCAATGACCGCCAACTGGTGTTGCTCAGCAATGTCTGGACTTGTCTTTATTAATCGGCCTAAAGCATCGATGCCCATGTACTTGAGATTATGACTGTCACTCTATCAAATAATGAGAACATATAAATCCAAGCCTAAAATTGTCAATGAGAAATAACTTGAAACCACCAACGAAGAAATGTTAAGAGAAAAAACCTTCAAAAACTTGGCAATGGATTCTGCAGCAGCCTCTAACAACTTGGTATTTGGATATATACAAGAGACACAGCATATGCATTCATATAAAACAGCATTCCCAATATTGCTCGTTGTATCACACTTTCTGAATACGTCACCAACAACTGTGTACATCTTTTCACTTGCTTGTTTGTCTCCACTTCCGAGAAGAGCTAGTATCTTCAACAACTTGATCTGCGAAAGGCCAAAAAAGAAATGGAGATATAGAAAACTCATTAGCAAGGAGCACTCCCGTTAAACATATAATTCTTCTAGCACATTATGCTGATTAGCTGGCTTAACTCGCATACAGTGTGCAGAAATTGTAAATATAAAAGAAACATTTTCACCATAAACAGATATTTCCGACAAATCATTTGTCTCCTAGCAATTCAATTTCTCAATAACGTTTTAACAGAAGAGGTTGCACTTGCATAGTTGCCAGACTATTCAATTCACATATTCAGACACCACAGTGGCGCAATTCAGTCTAAATCTAGAAACAGCAGCACACTGGTCACGATCCCCATGACTGCAGCTATGAATAATTGAGATGATTATTATACCCCCCAGGGTAAAACAATATCCGAAGACGATATTTTTGAGATGCTGACAGTGGAACTGCTCACGATTTATAATGAAGCAGTCAGCATGTTTTGTCCTCAATTTCTACAAGGTAACATCTTCAACTACAGCAATTCAACACAGGTCTCAAAAGCACCTAGTTATCATTGAGCCAGAATTCAAGACAGCAACATTTGTAACCTTTTCTCAGTAATCAATTTTCAAGAAGTTGATCAACCAAAGTGACTAATTGCTCTGCCCTATAACTAACTCCCCAAGAACAGCTCAATTGAGATATTCATTGACAACAAATAAAAGATATCACTCCACGAATTGTCTCATCCGCAGGCCAAACACCAAAGACACCATGCTTCCTTTGAAAGTCACTAAAGGTCTATCCCAGAAGGCCCTTTCCAAAATTCTACTATATATATATACGCACATCATGCTACCAAATTATTTCCAAAAACTCATCGAAACATTAAAATAACATTAATAAATCGACACTTTGGCCTTGTACCTGTATAAACGGAGCAGGCATCTGATGATAGTCGTAAGTCTTCGGTAATCTACGTTCTGCTACTTGCTTGAGAATGCTAACAAAGCTAATTACCAGATCCTTATAGGAATTTACATCTGTCGTGATAAGATCAAAAAGAGGACAAAGTGTAGCTCCCATAACACCTGGGTCATTATCGCAGAGTTTCTGCAAAAAGAAATCCAATTAAAATTGCAGACGATTTATAGGACTAGATGGTTCCACAATGACTCTGGTAGTCTGAAAAAAATCATACATCTTGCACTGAGAAGAATGTTTCAACCACGGATAGCAAATGCCTAACAAGGTCTTTTTCGGCTAATTGTGAACGACACACTCTGCCACAGCACTTAAGGTGCTCAATCGACAAGAATAGGTTTCGGTGACAAAAACAATTCAAATACACAATTGCGTGATAAGAAAATACAGTCCCAAGCATTTTTCAATTGATATATAAAGCCCCAGAACATTCAGTCCAGTCTCAGATTGACATACAAATTTCAGTAATCCTGAAGAGCACAATGAACTTTCGCATGCATGCAAACAGAAAAAGAAGGGCACAAGCACAAGCACGCTTCCTGAACAAAGCCAATGGAATCAAGCTCGAGAACCTAAAACGGAGTCTACAAAATAACTCATTTGAACTAGAATTCACATCAACCAAAATCCTTGGTGCCCTAAATCCACCTACTCGAGCAAACTACGATTCCACGTCCCAATCATGCAGCAAAGAGAAATATGAATCATCCGCCCCTCACCTTGCGGAAATTGGAGACGAGGTGCGAGACTGTGCCGGGTGACTTCTGGTAAAACCTATGCAGGGCCATGATGGCCTTCTTCCTCACGGCCTCCTTGGGGTGCCCCAACAGCTCCACAACCTGGGGTAGCACCGCAGGGATCGTCTCCTCGTTGATCAACCTACAGACTGCGGTCAGGGCGGCGCAGACCACCAGGTAATTGTCGCTTCTGAGGTCCTTCTGGATGGTATTAACAATGAGTATGATAAGGTCGTGGTCCTCGTTGAGGAAAAGGGTGACGGCAAGGTATCCCGTCCGCTTCGACAGGAGGTTGTCGTCATGGGTCATCTTGACGGCGTAGATGTGCCCGAAGGAGGCATCGTGGCCGAGCATCTCGACGTAGACGAGCCTAACGATGTACTCCTTGATCTTGCGCTTGGGGATGTCGGGGTCGGAGAGGCGTCGCCTTAGGGTTTCGATCTCGGAGAGGACGATCCGGTCCTCTTCGGACTTGGATCGGGACTCCCCGATCGACTTGATGAGGTCGAGGAACTCCTTGGATTGGCCGAAGCCGCCCTGGGAGCCCATGGCGAGCTCCCTTCCGATCGTCTTGAGCTGCTCCAGCTTTGCCGGTGGGGGGGAGTTTCCCGGGGGATGGAGGGGAGGAATTGGCGATCTGGGTTGGGATCAGATTGGCCGGGTAGGGATCGAACTCTGGAGACGATGTTGTCGGTTTGGGAGGTGTTCGTGGAAGAAAGACGACGTCGTAGAAGGTTTTGCTTTTACTCCAATTTACTTTTTACGTTATCATAATTGTACGGTTTATTATGATTATTTCTAAATCACATATCTGATCTATTTATTGAGTTTATAGTGATGTGTTCGGATTTACTTCATCTCGAAATTCTATTTATTTATTTTTATAATTTTTTTATAAGCATTTATTTTTATAATTAAGAAGTTTTCATGCGATCTAAAAATGTTTACCTTAGTCGTAGAGGTGAAAACGAGCCAAGTCAAGCCTAGCCGAAATCGAATTCTTCTTGGCTCGAGCTTGGCTCAATAATACTAGTAGAAAGCTCGAATTCGAACTCGACCTCAAGCTCGGCTTAGATTAATTATAAGAAACTCGAGTTCGGCTCCAAACGGAGACTAAACTCAATTCGACAACTCGACCTTGACTCGAAGGCATACGTAGCGGGAACTCAGCTCGGCAGTTTCGAACTCGGCTCGAAAATATATTTGTTAATAAATTATTAACATTTACTATACAATATTATTTCGACGCGAACAATGGCTCATCATCAAAACATATTCAACATATTCACTCCGACATTTGTTTAAGTTAAAATAAGTAAGAATAGTATTTCATTCAGGTCCAAATTTCATTTCATTCATTCATTCCCTAAATTAAGAAACGAGCATTTTATTCCATTTCACGCCACGTCCTTTTTCAAGAACCAAACGCACCATTCTTTATCTTGGAAGAAAAAATAAATAAAGAAAGGAATGATATTTTAAACCTTAAAATTATAATGTTGTTTAAATAAAATCTTCCCCTTACAAGGAAAAAAAATTAAGATATCTTACTTGAAAGGAAAAGCTGAGTTTTTTTTTTTAATTTTAGTAAAAAATAGTATGTGAAATTACCTTCTTTACAAAGATTACTATCAACACGATGATTTTGGTGATAAGATCGTAGTAATGGCCATGCATCTTCTTATATGTATATACACGTGACCCGGGTGCGGGCGGCTTAAACAACGCGAGAAGAAGGGCAAGAAGAATTCGAAAATGGTGGAGACGGTCAGCTCGAGGGATCGAATTTCTAAAATTTCTCTCGCTTGCATGTGGATCGTTTTCATGGTTCTCCATCAGGTAAGCTTGAAGTATTTTTTGGCGAATTTTTTTAACTTTCTTACTCTATGGAGAACATTCTGTGCTACGGTGTTTCGGACGTTTAAGTTGTCTGAACCGAAGAATAACAAATATTGGATTTGTTGTTTGATAGGCCGATGCAGGAAGAGTCATCGGGGAGCATCCGGAGACGTCATGGAGCACACTCGAACCCCATGACGCCGGCGCTAAAATTTTCTTACCGCAATGCCACGAGGATATATGTGGGGGCGTTGATTGTTGGTGTTGCGACACCGACGAAAATGTCGGGTGCGCAGACACGGAGGAAGATTGCGAAAACCAATGTCCTCCCTACAAACCACCATCTTCTTCGCGGCCATAAATCATCTCGTGTTGAATAATTATTTCCTTTCGTAAAGGAAATGCTATCACTTGACATGTAATTTCTCTTTTACAACTTCTAAGATCTTAATAATAGCACGATCATATATTTGATGGAGAAATTACGCCTTCAACCAACTCCTATTCCCCGACACTGTCCCAATTTGATGGAAAATGTGAAAAAATCATTAAACATATACACAATTTGATTGACCACACACATAATGCCTAACTCTAAGGCAAATTGTAATACAACTCTAAACCATCTAAAATATAGAGTTACGACACAGAACTGTCACTCACTGTAAGCGCATATTTATATTCTTATGTGCGACACCAGGTTAGGCAGTCAGTTTCTACCGGGGAATCGCATCCTACGGCTTTTCTTCCCACTTCGACCGGTAGCTTCGTACTTTCAGAGCGAGTAGATAGTGTTGGACTGACGAACACAAAACCTCGGTTCAAATCAAACTACCGTCAGGCTTCCTACAAGAGGAGGAGAAGAGCTGCATATCCCGCTAACTGTCACAAATCTTCTTACCATGACATTTAACAAGACAAGCGGGGACCTCGACTTAACGTTGGTTTATGCAAATGATATTTTGACCTTAAAATTATAATATTGTTTAAATAAAAAATTTACATGACTAGTCGAGATGAAATTACATTAGTCTTTTTACGATAAGAACATTCAAATTTGTAAAAACAGAGGAATGATAATATACTTTTTAGCCTTACAAGGAAATAAAAATTAAGTTCTTTTACTTGAAAGGAAAAGCTGAGATTTTTATTCTTAATTTTAGCAAAATAGTATATGAATTGCCTTCTATACAAAAATTACCATCAAAACAATGATTATATATATATAAGAAGATGAAGAAAAAAAGGCGAGAAGAAGAACAAGAAGAATTTGAAAATGGAGAAGATGGTCGGCTCCAGAGTTCGAATTTCTCGATTTTTTCTCGCTTGTCTGTGATCGTTTTCATGGTTCTTCATCATGGTAAGTTTGATTTTTTTTTGGCAAATTTTAGACTTTCTTACTCGTTTTATGGAGAAACGTCTCTGCAACGGACTTTCAGACATATAAGTTGTCTTAGCATAAGAATAAGGTTGCTAGCTAGCTCTAACTCTTATGTGGATTGGGTTTTATGTTCAGCCGACGCGGCAAGACTCATCTGGGAGCAACCGCAGGCATCATGGAGCGCATTGAATCCCCACGACATTAGCACTTAAATTTTCATACCGCAGTGTTCCAAGCAATCATGCGGGGACTTTACGTGTTGGTGTTGTGACACCGATGAAACTCTCGGGTGCACACCTCCAAAAGAGGCGTGCCTATACAGATGTCCACCCTACAAACTCTTCTTCTCGGCCATGAACATCTCGTGTTCAGTAAGGATTAATATACACAATTTGAATGACCACACTCACTGTAAACGCGCTAAATATTCTTATGTGGATTAATGCATATTTATATTCTTATGTGGGACACCAGGTTAGGCAGTTAGTACGTCTCTACCGGGGAATCGCACCTCGCAGCCTTCTTCCCATTCCGACCGGTAGTTTCGTACTTGCAGTGTGAGTAGATAGTGTTGGACTGACAAACACAAAACCTCGAAGCACGATTATACTAGGATTAACCTTAATCGACAGTGTTCTTTAAATTTTATAGATTATCAAACATGCTTCAAGTTTCATGAAAATCGATATTTGATTAATGCTTATCATCCCTAAACATGATTAGGTAATTGATTTCGAACTAATATCCTAGTTGTATTTTCATTAAGCAACAAGGTCACTTTTAAGTTTTTCATTTTGAATTCGAAGCGCTCAAGACACGTCATCGTCACCATCACCCCACATCATGTTGCGTCCCTTAAACCCCGTGAGTTCCTCGCCTTACAAAGAAAGGGGAACTGAATTAGATGAAATTTTCAATTGGCCAAAGGAAGAAAACTAGCTATGGACCACGTACCACGGCTTGTCCCTAAGCCACCCTCCTGGGTTATGCTACAATGGCCTTCGGACAATTCCCGAGGCCAAGTCCTCCGCTTTCATCCCTTGGATACTCCAATGACCAGCATCCATCCATTCTTTATCTTGGAAGAAAAAAGAAACGAACGAGACCTTGACCTTAAAATTATAATATTGTTAAAGAAATTACATATTAGAAATAACCTTTGACCAACAAATGAATAAGAGGCCTTCTACGGCAAGACATTCAAGTTTGGGAAATCATATTTTTCGCCTTACAAGGAAAAGAAATACCTTCTTTAGTAAAATCTGAGGTTTTTCTTTTTTTTAGTAAAAAATAGTATATGAAATTACATTCTTTACAAAGATTACCATCAACACAATGATTTTTTGGTAATAATATCTTCTTATATATATATGTATAACAGAAGATATAAGAAGACAACGAACACGAAAAAAGGTGAGAAGAAGAGTAAGAAGAACTTGAAAATGGAGGAGAGGGTCGGCTCGGGTCGAATTTTTCTCGCTTGCCTGTGTATCGTTTTCATGGTTCTCCATCAGGGTAAGTTTTCATTAGTTTTTGGCAAATATTAACTTTCTTACTCGTTTTATGGAGAACATTCTCTGCAACGGCGTTTCAGAAATGAAAGTTGTCTTAGCATAAGTATAAGGTTGCTAGCTAGCTCTAACTCTTATGTGGATTGGGTTTTATGTTCAGCCGACGCGGCAAGACTCATCTGGGAGCAACCGCAGGCATCATGGAGCGCATTGAATCCCCACGTCATTAGCACTTAAATTTTCATACCGCAGTGGGACTTTACGTGTTGGTGTTGTGACACCGACGAAACTCTTTGGCGCACAACTCCAAAAGGGGCGTGCCTATACAGATGTCCACCCTACAAACTCTTCTTCTCGGCCATGATCATCTCGTGTTCAGTAAGGATTTCCTTTTGGAAAGGAAATGCTATCATTTGACATGGAATTTGCTTTTGCTATCTTAATAATATCACGATCATCTATTTGATATAGCAATTACGTGGCCTCCTTCTCAAGCCCACAACATCTTATATCAATTAATCATTTCGATTATCCAAACAAGAGGTAGTTCTAAAAAGGTTTTGAAATTGTTGTTTGGAAAATCATATTTTTCACCTTACAAGGAAAAGAAAATAAGGTCTTTTACTTTATGGAAAAAGCTGATTTTTTATTTTATTTTTAGTAAAAAATAGTAGATGAAATTACCTTCTTTACAAAGATTACCATCAACACAATGTCTTTTGTAATAATATCTTCTTATATAAATGTATAAAAGAAGATATAAGAAGATGAAGAACAGGAAAAACAGGCGAGAAGAAGAATAAGAAGAACTTGAAACTGGAGGAGATGGTCCGCTCGAGGGTTCGAATTTCTCGAATTTTTCTCGCGTGCCTGTGTATCGTTTTCATGGTCCTCCATCTGGGTAAGTCTTCAGTAGTTTTTGGCAAATATTAACTTTCTTACTCGTTCTCTGGAGAACATTCTCTGCAACGGTCTTTCAGACATGAAAGTTGTCTTAGCATAAGAATAAGGCTGCTAGCTAACACTAACTCTTATGTGGATTGGTTTTTATGTTCAGCGGACGCGGCAAGACTCATCGGGGAGCAACCAGAGGCATCACGGAGGACATTGAAACCCCACGACGTTAGCAGTAAAATTTTCATACCGCAGTGTTCCAAGCAATCATGCTACGACCTTACGTGTTGGTGTTGTGACACCGATGAAAATGTCGGGTGCACAGTTCCAAAAGATGCGTGCCTAGACATATGTCCTCCCTACAGACCCCCATCTTCTTCTCGGCCATGATCATCTCGTGTTCAGTAAGGATTTCCTTTTGGAAAGGAAATGCTAACATTTGACATGGAATTTGCTTTTGCTATCTTAATAATATCACGATCGTATATTTGATTGAGAAATTCTCAAGCCCACAACATCTTATATCAATTAATTATTTCGATTATCCAATCTCATTATATATATTGAAATAAGAGGTAGTTCTAAAAATGTTTTGAAATTGTTGTTTGGAAAATCATATTTTTCACCCTACAAGGAAAAGAAATTAGGGTCTTTTACTTTATAGAAAAAGATGATTTTTTATTTTAGTTTTAGTAGAAAATAGTAGATGAAATTACCTTCTTTACAAAGATTACACAATGATTTTTGTAATAATATCTTCTTATATAAATGTATAAAACAAGATTGGAATTTGGTTGTAATATCAAAATATTTTCTTGCAATATCAAAATATTTTCTTGTAAAACACAATCTTCTTGTAAAATGCTTTTATAACAAAATTCCGATTTTATCTCATCTAAGGGCATTTGGTTGTTTGTGTTATTCAACCAATATAGACAAAATTTGATTTTTGATCCCTAGCGATATCAGGGATGTTGTATTTTACAAAAATATTTTTCCTTATAGACAAAAACAAAATGCTTCATCTAAACATACCTTAATTCTGGTTCCGATTCATGATATATCCAAAGAATTCAAAGCGCAGAAGATCTCAAAGAATAAAAAGAAATCCTTTAATATTAAAAGATTATATTTGTTCGGTTAGTACAAAAGTTAACTATGATAATTTCAATTCACGATTTTTTTCCCTGTTAATGCCTTAGAATCTAATAATACTTGGACACTCATCCAGTGGAAAGGTATAAAGCACGTCTAGTTGCTAAAGGTTATTAACAACAAGAAGGCATAAACTATGTCGAAACTTTTGTTCCAGTAGCAAAAATAACAACTGTAAGACATTATTAGCATTATTAAATAATGTATTTCTTCATGGAGACTTACATGAAGATGTTTATATGAAATTACCTCCCCGTTTACTTATCAAAAAAAAAAAAATTACCTCCCCGTTTTAAAACCAATAAACCTAACGTGTTTTGTAAGCTTAAAAAATCTATTTATGGCTTAAAACAAGCCCCACGTTAATGGTTTGAAAAATTATCACAGGCGTTAATTAAATATGATTTTAAACATTATATTTCAACTATTCTTTAATTATATACCATAAAAATGATATCTACGTTGCGATACGGGTTTACGTGGATGATATCATAATAACTGGTAATGATATATCATTTAAAAATAAATTTAAAGAGAAATTAAATCGAGATTTTAAATTAAAAGATCTTCGCAATCTAAAATATTTTCTTGTCATAGAAATTTCAAGAAATAATATTGGAATATATCTTTCCCAACGATAAAATGCCCCAAACATTTTAAAAGATTCAGGTATGATCAGATCTAAAACATGTTCCACACTATGTAACTTAATTTAAAATTATCCAATAATGATGGATATATATTAAAAGAACCATCGATATGGACGATTACAATATCTTATGTACACAGACCTGATCTTACATTTTCTGCTAATTTACTAAGTCAATTTCTAGCCAATCCTAGAAGACAACGTCTTGATGCTGTATATCGTATATAAAGATTTATAAAATCAAATCCGGATCAA
Source organism: Melastoma dodecandrum (assembly GCA_029817715.1). Lineage (NCBI taxonomy): Eukaryota > Viridiplantae > Streptophyta > Magnoliopsida > Myrtales > Melastomataceae > Melastoma > Melastoma dodecandrum. Next base: position 450,341 of record JARUPY010000537.1, on the reverse strand, counting down.
GGGTTATTTTTCCTTGCAATGGAAATTTAAAACTCACAGCATTTGGTTATTCTGATTGGACATCATGTCCATACCTGTCGATCTATAACAGGTAATTGTATTTTTCTTGGACATAGTTTCTTAGAGAACAAAAAAACAACATACAATTTCTAAATCATCAACAGAAGCTGAATATCGTGCCATGTCTATGACATATAGTGAAATTCAATGGCTTGTATCATTATAAAAGATTTTCAAGTCCATGTTAGCAAACCGACTAATTTATTTTGTGATAATCAGGCGGCATTACATATTGTGACAAATCATGTTTTTCATGAACGAACAAAGCACGTCGAAATTGATTGTCATCATGTACGAGAAATAGGCACCTGAAGCATGAATTAGGTAACTCCATGAACTTGATTTCGTTATTCCTCCCTATTCGGAATAGGCACCTGAATCATGAATTAACCTATCAATTATTATTCAGATGGATCAATCTTTTGTAAAGTCAATAATTGGTAATGAATTGTTCAAGCAGTAAGAGCTGCTTTCTTTCGAACGAAGTTAATCCACAAACTTTTTCCTCTTGATTGATCAACTCAAGAACAAGGTCCAAGAATAAGATTCCTTGATCAAATCCATATTTTATGTATGAATTCAAATAATTTCATCGAATTGAGTATGATTGTATGTGTGATATAGCATCTACTATACCAGGAATATCAATGAACCTGATTATTTCAATTGCTCAGGGTACCCTTTTTTAGCTTCTAGAATCTCTTTCTTAGTTCAAGATCCCCCTTACTAACTGGAATCAAAGAATTAGTAGATCTGTTCCGCCCAAAATGGGCTAGGGTTATGAACTTATAATCACGAAAGTGGCTTATGCCCATAAAAGACAACCAATGAATGATTAGCAAATCAAATTCAGTCATTCCAAATCGTTGGGATTCAGATCAAAACAATTACAATCTAATTTAATGATTTCCATGAATAATGTATTTGCATAAGGTTCAGTATTTGAAAGCTATTCAAGTTGGGTTCCCTAACCATGTTGGAGGAACTCTCTATGGTTCCGGGGACTTTTCATCCGGATCACAGCTTCCTTCATCCTTGCGAAAGTTGACACTCGTGGGATACCCAAGAAAGGGTCTTTATTAGTCAATGTTAAGTGAGACGACAACTTGGCTGGACGGACTAGATAAGACGGGAAATCTGAGTGATTTGTCTTTAGAAGGGTGGATGCATATCAAGTTGTCAAATTTAGCATCGTTGAGGAGGCTATGCTCTTTACGTCTGGTGGGATGTAGACGGATCGACTTTTCTGGGATGGAAAGATGGAGCTCTTGGAGGAGTTACTTGTCCTCTGTTGTCGTGACTTTCAGGGTGAGATCCGGACCTGTCGAACTTGAGAAGATTGAAGAAGGTGAAGTACTCTTCATGCCAGTCTCTGCAAAGCGTGCCCTGTGTGGTTGGAGACTGTCACTCGAGGATTGGTTGTTGCGACAAACTGGAGTCATTTGAAGGCCCGTACTTGCAATACCACGACAAAAGAGTCACGAGAATTGGAAGTTAGCATTATATCATTTGTCTCAATATAACTTTTTTGGTTAAAAAAATCAAACTTTTGAATTACTGTTCTTTTAATTGATTAGTTAGAAAGGTTAGGCCATGTTTGGTATCTGAAAACTAGTCCATTTATCTAACCTTGATTTTAAAAATTTTTTGAAAACATGTTTGTTGTAAAATACCTACCGCGAAAATATTCTACAACAATTTCATAAAGACAAACAGTCTTAAACTTTGTCCAAAATCGTAAAAAAAATGGTAACATAAAATATGCACAAAAAAAGAAAAAAAATATAAAGTTGATCAAATAAATATTGTTGAAAACAAAAATGATTACGAACAAGAAATTACTAGTACGACATTTTTTTTAAACATATTTCGTATTTCAAAGCAATTTTTTCTTACAAAGTAGCATAAATGTCGTTATAAAATGATATGCATCAAATACAAAATATTTCCTACTTGTACGAAATATTTGAAAATTTTGCTTTGCTTTTCGTTTTCTCAAGACTAACATTCTTATGATAAGCTGTTTTTCATTAATAGTAATAGCAAAAAACAATGGAACGGAAATTAGTCTACGAATAGAGAATCATGTGTTCAGCTTTACAAAAAAAATGTAAACGTGAAAGAATGCACATAACTCATTAAGTACATTTAAATTGCTAGAATACACGAATATTTTGTGTTGGCGCGACAAGAAAAACTATCATGGCACAATTGCGTATTACACGAAATAGTTGCGTATCTCTACGGAATTACGGTTCTAAAAGAATGTTGAGCCCATGGAACTTCCTTGCACTGAATTTAAAAGTCTCTCCGGTTTTCATGGAAAACTTCGCTCTACTTTTTTAGATATTGTTTAATAAAAGGAACCCACCAAAAAGTAATTTCTTTATTTTCCTTTTCCAAGTAAAGCTGATTTGACCAGGCGTCATCAAGAAACAATTTTTGCTCTCTGATCTCTTCTAAAACAAAAACCATTCTCATTCCCCCTTTCACTTCTCTATCAAACGAAATACAAAACGGAAAGCATTATGAAATATTTTTCAAGCCTGACAAACAGGTTTCCTAAAATATAGAAATAGAAAATGGGAAATGTTTTCGGATACCAAACAGGGAATTTCAGGGAATTATTCTTAACATGACGATATTCATCTCAAAGATTAACCATTCTTAATTGAATAAGATATCTTGAGGCAGCATTTTGTCGCGGGTGGATACCGCTCTCCGGTTCTGTCTAAAATCTCATCGTCAAAGGAGAATTTTCATTTTGGATGGAACAGGGAAACGGAATCCACGCGTGACACATTTATATCTAAATTAATACTAGGAGGAAATACTAGCTACATATACGATCATGGTTATTTGACATGTCTTTAACATTATAATACGGTTTTAAAAGTTCTTACAAAACCCAAAATGATTTACTTTGCGTGAGGTTGATGCTATGTGCAAATCATTTGGCATTCAATTACAGCAACGAACACATCGAATACAAGGACAATCAAACCACTCCATCAACGTCGCCCTCCGGAAGTTACTAGGCTGTACCAGTCTGAGGTATCCGCCCATGGTGGTTTTGTCGCGACACGTCAATGCAATGCAGGGGACAGTGTATAAATTATTGAGAGTTCTGCGTTTGGAGATATCTTGTTATTGGGTTATGGCCTTGCCTGACAGGAGGATGGTGACGATGATGGTCAGCTTGTGTCATTTCATTTGTTCTTGCACGAGAACGGGGGGTATACCAAGCATGACTGTGGTTGGGTATGGCTGCGAAGGTGAGTACAATCCTTTGAGTGATTATCAGTCGGCGGTCGAGAAGGTTGTGAGGCGGCTAAAGGGGGAAACGCAGTCCCATGGGTACAATTATTTAACCTATGATGTAACTGGGAATAGCAAGTGCTTCGGGCAAGGAATATGTGACTCGCAGCTCTCTCGAGATGAATGTATGTATTGCTTGGGTGCAGCAGAGATGGAGCTGATGATCAACTGTTATTTCCCGGTAAGAGCTTTGATGATCCTCAGGCAATGTTCATTGAAGTATCAAGACGTCCTCATCTGAAGAGTGCCAGGAAACGTCTTCCATCATCATTTATGCTTTTTAACCCGCTTCGCGTCCAAACATCAAATAATTTGTTAGTGGGATCATTTTTTTTTTGCAAGATATTTTTAAGGCCTTTTACTCTTGTTTTGCTCGGAATAAGAATATGTTTGGTCAAGTTCTTTTGGTATGATTTTGACGATGAGCCATATACAAGTATGACCTTATGCGCGACCGAAGATTGGAATGTAATGCATAAGCCATTACCTTCATTAAAATTAAAAGAAATATTCTTTTGAATTATTGATTAAAAATTTTAATTGAATCAATTTTTTCAATAAAGAAATTAAGGAATTAATTTATTTCCTAATGATCTAATTATGGAAATGTTCTATAAGGTTATCCTAAAATTAAATTATCCATTAAAAATTATTTGTTGAATAATTATTCACCTCATATTTTCCACATTCATTGAATCATATCGTGGATTGCACAAAATGCAATTTGGAAATAAATTTCAACTTCAGTTTCTTCAACTCACATAGCTTCTCGATCCCCAGTAGGTTCCCCGGCTCATTGAGACCATATAAATTAAGGGAGCTGAGCTTGGAGAGTCCGGATGGATCGCACCTTGCAAGGCTTAGCACCTTTGAAGAAGTTTCAAGCAACATTTTACCGGGGGATCGGTCAATATCCAACACCTCAAGGCTCTTTAGATTCCTGATCGAGGATGGCGAAGAAGTTTCAAGCAACATATTACCGGGGGATCGGTCAATATCCAACACCTCGAGGCTCTTTAGACTCCTGATCAAGGATGGTAGGTTCCCGATCGAGGATGGTAGGATCCTCATGCTTGTTCCATTCGCGCAAGGCTCTTTAGACTCTGGTCCATTAGCCCCCACCCCCCCAAATAGACTCTGGTAGCTCCTGGATATGGTCACAATTTACATTACCCTTGTAGAGCTTTTGCAAATCCAAGCTCCTTCGGTAAGCTTCTCAGATACTCACAACCTTCTATTTTCAGGCATTTAAGATTCGGTAGTACACTGATAGAACCGTCGAGCTCTATCAATTGGTGGCAACATTTGAGACAAATTAATTCCAACTTTGAGCAATGAGAGAGGTTAGGCATTCTTGTGATCTGGGTGTCTCTGATATCTAGTACTCTCAAATTACCCATCCTCTGTTAAAACCACAAAAACAAAAGAACAGAAAGTATCCCTCATTAGTTAATGTTGATGTTCTGCCTTCAGAGATGGATACAAGGGAAAGGGAATTAATACCAAATCTTTCAACGAATAGTTCGTAAATTTATTCCCCGAGATCTCGAGGACGACGAGGTTGTCCATCTTGAAGAAAGTGGGATAAGGAGCAAAACAGCAGAACAGATCCCAACATAGCCACAATAGCTTCGTCCGCAAGTTGCTGCACTTCCCAATTAACTGTCCATCTCCTAGATTGAGAAATCTGAGATTAGACATGCCCTTGAATTCCTTAACAGTGATCCTTTCTTCATCCGAGAGCCAACCCAGATCGATGGCTAAAACTTGATCGGTGCCCTGGTAACGAAACACAAGGAAATGAGGAAGCCTGGAGACACGAGTGCAATCCAAGAGGAAATTATTATTACTACTCGACCTGTTTTGGCAAATATTAACTTTCTTACTCGTTCTCTGGAGAACATTCTCTGCAACGGCGTTTCAGACATGAAAGTTGTCTTAGCATAAGAATAAGGTTGCTAGCTAGCTCTAACTCTTATGTGGATTGGTTTTTATGTTCAGCGGACGCAGCAAGACTCATCGGGGAGCTACCGGAGGCATCATGGAGCGCATTGAATCCCCACGACGTTAGCACTAAAATTTTCATACCACAGTGTTCCAAGCAATCATGCTACGACATTACGTGTTGGTGTCTTGACACCGATGAAAATATCGGGTACACAGTTCCAAAAGATGCGTGCCTCTAGACAAATGTGCTCCCTACAAACCCCCATCATCTTCTCGGCCATAATCATCTCCTTGGAAAGGAAATGCTATCATTTGACATAGAATCTCTTTTTCAAAATAATACCACGATCATATATTTGATGGAGCAATTCGTGGCCTCCTTCTCAAGCCTACAACTTCTAACATCTTATATCAATTAATCATTTCGATTATCCAATCTCATTATAGAAAGATGATCTTCTACACTCCATTCAAATCTTCATTGTCATTCTTTCATTATCCTTTTCTCAGTACCTGAAAAACTCTTCTAGCAATTGTGAAGGGTGATACATGCATTAATCCATACTATAAAGAAGCATCAAATGAACCAAAACCATAATAGTATAATACCCCTATGCGTAAAAAAAAATGTTTTTTAGTCATTATTATCAACATTTTCATAGTCAAATGCCTAATTACGTAGAATATATTATAATGAATCTTCTAGTTTTTGTTTGCTATTAAATAGAAATAAAGCTCGTACGGTACGCAACCCCATCAATCATAGCTAGGTGTCCTATATGGATCGAGTGAGGTGGGTCAAATAAAAATAAATAGGCTTTCCAACAACCCATACCAAAATAAATGAAGCTTTTGAAAAACAAACTTGCTCGTGTATAAACCATATTGGTGATAAGACAAGAATTTGAAAATATCACTCATCACTAGCTTGATGAGAAAGACCAAGGCGAGTATGAAAGGTGATAACCTGTTTTGAAAGATCATTCTCTCAAGAACTAATAGTGAGTTTAGGTTAATGAAGAAATGAATCAACTAATGTATTTCTTAGTAAAGTAATAGCTTCAAGAGAAACCGGTTTGCAATCCAAGGAAATTTTTCTTCATTTAAAATAACATAAGAAGAAATACTCAATTAATCATTCTCTTATTAATACTTGAATATAATGATCCGATAAAAATAAATATGGACTTAGGGCTGCCAATTTAAGACACGGACACAACACAACACGATTTAAAGAGGGTTTTGGGGCTGCCAATTTAAGACACGGACACAACACAACACATCAATATAAATGTGTCTTACACATAAACGTGTTGAGACATGATATGACAAAAAATGTGTCCGATCGAGTTTTAGAATTAGGCACGTTTAAAGGCCTGGATAGCCAGTTTAATAAATATTAAAAATATTAATCTAAATTAAATTATCTTTATTTTATGTTAATTCTTCTGTGTATAAGTAATTCCCCAAGAAAATTAATAAAATTAAAGAAATCGATAATTTGATTTAATTATGATGAAATTATTTACAATATATTTATTATTTTATTAATATTAATATTATTTTATTTTTATAAATTTTAAATGGGTTAACCTATATAACTCATTTAATAAACCATCCGTTAAATTGATTAAGTCCAATGTTTGAAGTTCAAAAACACGAACCTATTGAAACACGACACAATTATAACACGGAACACATGAATCGCTACCCTTACATGAACTACGAGACCAAAACGAATATTTCGTTATTTCACGTGAGATCTTTCTTGTCAAATTAATTGATGGAAAATATATTGGTACCGTTTTTCTCATTAATTGAAATATTTATATTACATGTGTACAAATTATTTCAATGTACAGATGGTACATCATTTGTTACAAAATTCAATTCATACATCATCAGCTACAAGCAAAATCAACAGGAAAACAAATACAAGGACACAAGTTCGCACAAACGCTAAGTACGAACACCTTTTCCAAGTTCACATCCATTCAATACCACTTAATCCTATTCATTATTTGTATCCACCACCCACCCGAAACATCTCAAAATCATGCCTCTCGCAATGCCATTTCAATGGCCAAGTAATGCCTTTGCAATTCACCTATTAATCACAAAGTTTGTTCGGGTCGGCCGTGGCGAGATCAATCCCCTTGCTCCTTGAGCGTCTAGGCAGCGACCTTTGACCCTCTGGGCATCCTCCACTGCCCCTTGGCATTGGCCCCATGGCTAGGATGGCAAATGGTATCGACCCTCGATCTTTGTGCCACTATCTCATTGCCCATTTTTCGGGAGTATCCACGCATCATTTCGACAAATTAACATAATTTCCATTAACTTATTTCCAATGTAGAATACGTCGGAAACAAGAACCGATCTATCTGGGAACATTCATTTTTTACGACCCTTGGTCATCTCCCGGACGTGCCCCAATCGCCCCTCGGGTCTCCCACTGGGTACTGTTACCATTCCATCTATCATCCACTCCTTGGATTAGCAAGCCATGTCGACCCTCAGCATTTCAGTCGCAATACCAACACACCCAGTTCGGATGATGCATAGGCCCTTTTGAAATTCCGTCGATGTTTACATTCACTCATTTTCAATTTTCTACACAATCGTATGGAACACGAACGTGATCTAAGCAACTTCAGTTTTCCGTGTCCGTGGTCGACCCTCCCTGGCCTTTAGGCATTGGCCGTCAACCATTTCTGCTGCCCACACAACTAGAGGGGTCTTTCGCAGCAATCATCAACAGCCCCTCACTACCCCACGGGTCAGCCACACTATTTCCACTCGGGTGGAAATTAATCACATTCCATCGACCCACACTATTTTCGACGACAGACTAGGTCGGAATACAAGGGTAGGCACCACATCAAATTCCGTCGAACACCCCTCAACTCGGAGGTCAACACTCTTATTCCGTTAGTCCTCAACCACACACAATCTCACGAAACAAATATCATTTCGATTCGCATATTTTTGTGAATATAATGGCATCGACCGTACATTCATCTGAACACTTTCATTTTCATGTGCCCTCTCTCGATCTCCTCACATAACTAGAGCATCCCTCAAACTACGTTCTTTATACTTATGAATACGCATTTTCGATTGAAACAATTTATTTAGTGTGTCTAAACGGCTTTAGCCTAAAACAAATGTCGGATAGGGGATTAAAAAATATGGTCATATATATATATATATATTTATTTTACACTTTACAGGGGGACTTGATCTAAGATGGGGCGGTATAGGAAATTTTGTATGGTACCTTATTAGTGGTAGCTTGAAAAGAAAACTGATTAAGTATAGTCATACTTTGATAAATTTCTACCTGCTCAACGTCGACACTCAATCAATAAGATTAAAATATCAGTGGGTTTATTCACATGTTTGATTTATGCAAGAAATTAAGGTGGGTATGAGAGAAATTTGGTACGAGAAAAATTAAAATAATTAATGAGAATAATTTATTGATTGATTGATTTTGTGGCATTAGTGTTTATGTATATATTAAATGTATTCAAATGTTAAATCAATATACATAAAACATTTTCATCCTTTTCATGGTATCAGGGGATTTATGTCCTAGAAAACCCAGGACTGTCATGGGAACTCTCGCTAACAATGCACAAGGAAACAATCCCTCATTATTTACCATGGAGATCAAGCAACAAGTCAACTGGTCAATCAAGCCCTCACCTGTGAGAATTATCTAACCTGAGCCTAGCGATGCATATGTACGGTGATGCAGAATAATATTTCATTCCTGTCCAAATTTCATTTCATTCGTTCATTACCCAAAATTAAGAAACGGGCATTCTATTCCATTTCACGCCACGTCTTTTTCGAGAACCAAACGCACCATTTATAAATACAAGCTCGAGTTTATATCTAAATTATAATATTGTTTAAATAAAATCTTCCCCTTACGAGGAAAAAATATTAAGATATCTTACTTGAAAGGAAAACATGTGTTTTTTTTTTAATTTTAGTAAAAAATAGCATGTGAAGTTACCTTCTTTACAAAGATTACTGTCAACACGATGATTTTGGTGATAAGATCGTAGTAATGGCCATGCATCTTCTTATATGTATATATACAGGTGACCCGGGTGCGTGCAAGCGGCTTAAACACCACGAGAAGAAGAGCAAGAAGAATTCGAAAATGGAGACGGTCAGCTCGAGGGATCGAATTTCTACAATTTCTCTCGCTTGCATGTGGATCGTTTTCATGGTTCTCCATCAGGTAAGCTTGGAGTATTTTTTGGCGAAATTTTTTAACTTTCTTACTGTATGGAGAACATTCTGTGCTACGGGTGTTTCGGACATTTAAGATGTCTGAACCGAAGAATAACAAATGTTGGATTTGAGGTTTGATAGGCCGATGCAGGAAGAGTCATCGGGGAGCGTCCGGAGATGTCATGGAGTGCACTCGAACCCCATGATGTCGGCTCTAAAATTTTCGTACCGCAATGTTCCAAGGATATATGTGTGGGGGAAGTTGATTGTTGGTGTAGCGACACCGACGAAACTGTCGGGTGCGGAAGCACAGAGGAATATTGCGAATCCAAATGTCCTCCCTACAGACCGCCATCTTCTTATCGGCCATAATTGTCTCGAGTTCAACAATTATTTCCATTTAGAAAGGAAATGCTATCATTTGACATGTACTTTCTCTTTTACAACTTCTGAGATGTTAATAATAGCACGATCAGAAAAATTACACCTCCAACTCCTCCCTCTAACTATCGCAAACTTCTTACCATGACATTTAACAAATCTTCTTGCAAAATATCATTTGCAAGTACCTTTACTGGATTATTTATATTCTTATGTGGGACACCAGGTTAGGCAGTCAGTTTCTACTCGACTTAACGTTGGTTTATGCAAATGATATTTTGACCTTAAAATTATAATATTGTTTAAACAAAAAATTTACATGACGAGTCGAGATGAAATTACATAAGTCTTTTTACGATAAGAACTTCAAATTTCTCGAATTTTTCTCGCTTGCCTGTGTATCACTTTCATGGTTCTCCATCAGGGTAAGTTTGCATTACTCGTTTTATGGAGAACTATTAGAAAGCTTTTGATGATGAGTCTGACCTTTTTTGTTACAGAAGTTAAACATTCTATTCTATAGAAGCTACTCATGTTGAGGTCTTTCTGTACGAAATATTTTTGTGATTAATTGATTGTTTAATCATTAGTTAATCACGATTAAGACTAGATGTTATCTGATCAAATCAAATAGATTTCGCCTTAAGAAAACATGATCTTTTATATATGGAAATGTTCTACAGAATGGTCTACAGGCATCACTAATGACCATTATTTGAAGATGCTAATCACAATCATCTATCTAGATATATTCGTATTTGTGTCATGTACATAATGGAATCGATCCTTACCTTTAAGGTATGCTACGTGCTTCCGTGGAGTTCGCCACATAGTCTCTATCTCGAGGAGATCGTCCAGGTTGTGTGGAGCCGTCGGAAGGAAAATTCATCCTTGGACAGGGGACGCTATCTGCTTGCGTGGGGTACACCACGAAGTCGTTGTCCTTGAGGGGATTGTGCAAATTAGTTACTTTAGTACAAACTTAACAGTCTGTGCTTAATTCAAGTCATTTCTAATACAAACCATTTTGGTTTGTTAAAGATTGACACACTTTTGGTACAGAACGCGATGGTCTTTGCTACACCTTCTGTGATATAAAATCCTTGGATATGTGCCATAAAAGGTTAATACTTTTGGTACAGAATCTCTTGATCTTAGCTATAAAGGTTAACACTTTGATACAGAACCTTCTGGTTTGTATTGTATTTCAACTACTTCGATACAGAACTTTCTGGTCTGTATTGTGCCTGAGTTAATACGGTACAAAACCTTCTGGTCTGTGCTGCGTAACAAGTTCCTACCAGAATCTTCTGATGTGTACTCTGTCACTCATATTTCTACGGTACAGAACCTTTGTGGTCTGTATTATTAACGGTTGATTGTGTATTCTTATTAAGATACATTTGAGTGAATCCATTTAAATTCAGGGTGAAGAGTGACCGTAAGCGATTTGCTGAACCACTATAAAAAGCATTGTGTCCATCAGACAAATTGCAATCATAGTTGAACGTTCTGTCCTACAGAAACCTATTTACGGTTCTGTTTTACAGAAGCTTCCTTCCGCTACGGGATTTGTGAAAAAGAGTTAAAAATCCTAATTTGGATCATAACACTAATTCACCCCCCCTCTTAGTGTAACAAGAACAGTATCCGCAACGGACTTTCATACATGAAAGACGTCTCAGCTTAAGAATAAGGTTGCTAGCTAGCTCTAACTCTAATGTGGATTGGGTTTTCTATTCAGCCGACGCGGTAAGACTCATCGGGGAGCAACCGGAGGCATCATGGAGCGCATTGAATCCCCACAACGTTAGCACTAAAATTTTCATACCGCAGTGTTCCAAGCAATCATGCGGGGACTTTATGTGTTGGTGTTGTGACACCGATGAAGATCTCAGGTGCACAACTCCAAAAGAGGCATGCCTATACAGATGTCCACCCTACAAACCCCCATCTTCTTCTCGGAAATGATCATCTCGTGTTCAGTAAGGAGTAATATACACAATTTGAATGACCACACTCAGTGTAAGCGCACTAAATAGTCTTATGTGGATTGAACCGGGTTAGGCAGCTAGTACGTTTCTAACAGGGAATCACTCCTCGTAACCTTCTTCCCATTCCGACCGGCAGTTTCGTACTTTTAGTGTGAGAAGATAGTGTTGGACTGACAAACACAAAACCTCGACTTAAATCAAACTTTCACCGAGCTTACCGTGAAGCCAAACGGGTGCTCTTTAAATTTTAAAGACGATCAGACGTGCTTAAAGTTTCATGAAAATCGTCGAACATGTTTAGTGATGTGCTCATGACACTTCATCGTCACCATCACCCCACATCCTGTTGCGTCCCTTAAACCCCGTGAGTTCCTCACCTTACAAAGAAAGGGGATCTGAATTAGGTGAAATTTTCAATTGGCCAATGGAAGAAAACTAGCTATGGACCACTTACCACGGCTTCCCCCAGCCACCCTCTTGGGTTATGCTACAATGGCCTTTGGACAATTCCCGAAGCCAAGTCATCCGTTTTAATCCCTTGAATACTCCAATGACCAACATCCATCCATTCGTTATCAAGGAAGAAAAATGAAAATCCGTTATGTACTTCTCTTGAGAAATGAAAATCTCACATTTCTTTTGCTTCACTTGAAATTCGAAAAAGTACTCTATCAAGCCAAGATCTCTCATCTCAAACTCTTCCATCATGGCTTCTTCTGCTGGTGCTATTGTAAATCAAATCATCCATATAAAAGACATGCTATTAGAAAATTAGAACCAACTTTCTATATGTATAGTGAATGTTCTACTGAGCTTCAGGAGAATCCTTTCTTGGTACTCGCTTCAAACCATATAGAGGCTTATGAAGTCTGTAGACTTTGTCTTCTATGCCTTCCATCACAAATCATTGTGGTTGCTCTACATAGACTTCCTCTTCTAGTATTACATTAAGAAATGCTGACTTGACATCAAGCTGGAACACTTCAAGCTCCTTCTGTACTGCAATGGGAAGAATAGCATGGATTGTCTCAATACTTGCTACATGAGCAAAAGTTTATGTAAACTCAACGACGGGCTTCTGTGAATAGCCTTTTGCTACATTGAGAGCTTTATGTTTATGCACGCTTCCATTTTTATTATACTTGGTCTTGTATACCCATTTCAAACTGATAGCTTCTTTTCCTTTTGGGACATCGACCAATGACCACATGTCATTCTTCTCTATAGAAGTTATCTCCTCCTTCATGGGACATTTCTCCATTTTTCTTCTCTGGCTGCCTCCTCAAAGTTGTGTGGCTCAAATGTAGCAAGAGTAATGTTAGCTTGCTCATAAGTTTCAGTGAATGATCGATACCTCCTTGGTGGTGTATCTCCAATAGGATCCTTTACTTTTGGGATGGTTTTAGAAGAACTAGCTTCTGTTGTTCCGATGAGATTCTGTACTGTAACTTCTGTTGTTCTAATAGGGTTTTGCAAATATGCTTTTGCTACTGCTTCTGTATACTGGAATATCTGAGTTATAAAAGTCACTTCCTTCCATTTCCAAACTACATGTTCATCAAAGATAACATCTTTTGACACAACTAACTTGTAAGTATTCGGATTATACAGACGATATCCTTCAATTTATCACTATATCTTATGAAAATCAACTTCTCACCTTTCTTATCTAACTTTTCTCTTCCTTGAGAATGTGTGACTGCATATCCACTACACCCAAATGCTTTCAAATGATTTACCACGGGCTTCCTTATGTGCCACGCTTCATATGGTGTCTTTTCCCTTACTGCTTTTGTTGGGCACTTGTTCAGAAGGTAGACAGATGTGTTAACAACTTCTGCCCAGAACTTGTAGGGCAGACATTTTCCCTTCAGCAAGCTTTTGACCTTCTCTACTATGGTTCCATTATTTCTTTCTGTGACTCCATTCTAATGTGAAGAATTATTGCACAGTCAACTACCTCTGTATCCCCTTCTGTTGTCAATAGTCCAAGAATTGTTTTGATAGAAACTCTCCTCCGCGATATGTCCTAAAGATTTTAGGACATAAAGGTGGTGAAAGCATCCGACTTCCTCTCAAGAAAATAAAACCAAATCATTCTAGTATAGTCATTTATGAACAACATAAAGTATCTTCTGTTACCGAAAGACGGTGTTTGAGTCGGTCAACAAATATCTGCATGATTGCAAAACACCTTCTAAGGTTCAATCTAACCGTCGCTTTAATAGAAGTAAAGGTGACGTAAAGGAAAACCATTCCAAGCATAATGATCCACAAATGGTCGTATGCTAGGAATGCAAAAAGAAGAGACATATCAAACCGAATTGTCCACTTGCCGAAGAAAAGGATAAACCTTCTGGTCCCAGTAAAGGCAAGAAAGCAATGATTGCCTGGGGTTATGTGTGATCAGCCTTCTACAACACAAACTAGAAGGTTCTACACCAGAAGTAACTCGTTGCTCTCGTTAACGTGACTAACAAATAGTAATCGTTGTTTAAACGTTTCCCTCGGGCAGTGTCCTCGCCTATACAGCAATCCACTGCAGCTTCCTTCGAGATTTTTCACTCCGGTGGCATCTCCACCTGAACAATAGCTAGTTGCGACTTCCCTTGCATAATCCCTCGAAACAGCGACTAAACAGATACAAAACCTCTGCCCAAGGTTATCCAGCGCGGTCCCTCGAGACAGCAACTAAGCAGACACAGAACTTTGCCCAAGGTTATCCTGCATGCACAGAACGTATCACAAAAGCTGGTCAGTCCCTCACTTTCTGTGCTCCTGAAGTATTCGCCCTTCTCTTCGGCCAACAGCACGTTGGCCACGCCAGCCTTCAGCCACACGCCTTCACCAACGTCTCCTGCAACCTCCAACCGAAATCCCTCGTGGCCCCTAGGTTATTCTCCTTAAAGGTTTCACCAATGCTACAGCCTTCTGTAGCTCATGTCCCTCGTGTGTGGCTAACAAAACCTAAAAGCACACGAACGAAAGAATCACAAGCTCACAACACACTCTCTCTGAACAGAATGATACACTCTTTTCGTTGGATGGTTGGTTTATAATGTGAGGGAATGGTTATTATTTATAGACAAATTCTAGGCTTAACATAAAAGGTGAAATTCGACAAAAGTGGCTTATGCACATAAATGACAACTTACTAGCAAATTAAATTTAATCATTCCAAATCGTTGGGATTTTTGATTGAAACAATTAAAATATGACTTAATGAAGCTTTCATGAAATATGTATTTGCAGAAGGTACCGAGATGGACACGTCACAACCTTTTGTATTTGGAAACTAATCAAAATTTATTTCCAAATTGCATTTTGCCCAATCATTCAATGAATTTGGATATATGAGATGAATAATTATGCAATAAATAATTTTTAATGGATAATATAATTTTAGGATAACCTTATAGAACTTTTCAATAAACAGATAATTAGGAAATAAATTAATTCCTTAATTTCTTTATTAACAAAATTAATTAAATATTTCTTTTAATCTTATAAATAAATAATTAACTAAATAATTATTTAATAAAAACATCTCCAGAGAGAAGGTAATGGCTTATTCATTGTATTCCAATCTTCTATCTCGCAGAATGTCAGATTTGTATATGACTCATCATCAAAACCATGCCTAGAGAATGTGACCAAACATATTCTTAGCGAGGATCGGAAATACAAAGCAAGAGTAAAAGGCCTCAACAATATGTTGCAAAAAAATATGATCCCACTAACGAACTATTTGATGTTTGGACGTGAAGCGGCTTAAAAAGCATGAAAGCTGAAGAGTTTCCCGGCACTCTTGAGATGAGGACTCCTTGATACTTCAATAAATGCGAGTCACATATTCCTTGCCCGAAGCACTTGCTATTCCCAGTTACATCATTGGTTAAATAATTGTACCCATGGGACTGCGTTTCCCCCTTTAGCCGCCTCACGACCTTCTCGACCGCCGACTGATAATCACTCAAAAGGATTGTACTCAACTTCGCAGTCGTACCCAACCACAGTCATGTTTGGTATACCTCCCGTTCTTGTGCAAGAATAAATGAAAGACACAAGCTGACTGTCATCATCACCATCCTCCTGTCAAGCATAGCCATAACACGACAACAAGATATCTTCAAATGCAGAACTCTCAATAATTTATACACTGTCCCCTGCATTGCATTGACGTGTCGCGACAAAACCACCATGGGCGGATACCTCAGACTGGTACAGCCTAGTAACTTCCGGAGGGCGACGTTGATGGAGTGGTTTGATTGTCCTTGTATTCGATGTGTTCGTTGCTGTAATTGAATGCCAAATGATTTGCACATAGCATCAACCTCACGCAAAGTAAATCATTTTGGGTTTTGTAAGAACTTTTAAAACCGTATTATAATGTTAAAGACATGTCAAATAACCATGATCGTATATGTAGCTAGTATTTCCTTCTGTTATTAATTTAGATATAAGTGTGTCACATACGAATGTTAGTCTTGAGAAAATGAAAAGCAAAACAAAATTTTCAAATATTTTGTACAAGTAGGAAATATTTTGTATTTAATGCATATCATTTTATAACATTATTTATGCTACTTTGTAAGTAAAAACAGCTCTGAAATACGAAATATGTTTTAAAAATGTCGTACTAGAATTTGTTGTTCGTAATCAATTTTGTTTGCAATAATATTTATTTGATCAACTCTACATTTTTTTCTTTTTTGTGCATATTTTATGTTACCACTTTTTTTTTTCATATAATAGAACAATGACTTCGTAATGGAAACGATTTTGGACAAAGCTTTCGACTGTTTATCTTTGTGAAATTGTTGTAGAATTTTTTTCTGAGGCAGGTATTTACAACAAACATGCTTTAAAAAAAATTTTGAAAATTGAGGTTAGAAAAATCGACTAGTTTTCGGATACCAAACATGGCCTAACCTTTCTAACTAATCAATTAAAAGAACAGTAATTCAAAAGTTTGACTTTTTAACCAAAATAGTTATATTGAGGCAAATGATACAATGCTAACTTCCAATTCTCATGACTCATTTGTCGTGGTATTGCGAGTACGGGCCTTCAAATGGCTCCAGTTTGTCGCAACCAACAATCCTTAAGTGACAGTCTCCCTCCATACAGGGCACGCTTTGCAGAGAGTGGCATGAAGAGAACTTCACCTTCTTCAATCTTCTCAAGTTCGACAGGTCCGGGATTTCACCTAGGAAGTCACGACAACAGAGGACAAGTAACTCCTCCAAGAGCTCCATCTTTCCATCCCATAAAAGTCGATCCGTCTACATCCCACCAGACGTAAAGAGCATAGCCTCCTCAACGATGCTAAATTTGACAACTTGATATGCATCCACCCTTCTAAAGACAAATCACTCAGATTTCCCGTCTTAT
Organism: Melastoma dodecandrum; assembly: GCA_029817715.1. Lineage (NCBI taxonomy): Eukaryota > Viridiplantae > Streptophyta > Magnoliopsida > Myrtales > Melastomataceae > Melastoma > Melastoma dodecandrum. The sequence goes on along the minus strand of JARUPY010000537.1, from coordinate 432,996 downwards.
CTAGTCCGTCCAGCCAAGTCGTCTCACTCAACATTGACCAATAACAACCCTTTCTTGGGTATCCCACGAGAGTAAATTTACGCAAGGATGAAGGAAGCTGTGATCCTGATGAAATGTCCCCAGAACCCAGATAGAGTTCCTCCAACATGGTCAGGGAACCCAACTTGGTACACGGAAGAACAAGCTTGCCACAGATATTCAACTTCAGTTTCTTCAACCCACATAGCTTCTCGATCCCCAATAGCTCCCCCAGCTCATTGAGACCATATAAATTAAGGGAGCGGATCTTGGAGAGTCCGGATAGATCACACCTTGCAAGGGTTGGCTCCTTTGAAGAAGTTTCAAGCAACATTCTACTGGGGGATCGGTCGATATCCAACACCTCGAGGCTCTTTAGACTTTCGATCGAGAATGGTAGGTTCCTTTTGCTTGTCCCATTCACACGTAGTATTCTCAAGTCCCTTAGCCCCCCAATAGACTCTGGTAGCTCTTGGATGCGGTCACAATTTACTAAAATTAGCTCTTGTAGAGCTTTTGCGAATCCAAGCTCCTTCGGTAAGCTTCTCAGATACTCATAACCTTCTATTTTCAGGCATTTAAGATTCTGTAGTACACCGATAGAACCGTCAAGCTCTATCAATTGGTGGCAACATTTGAGACAAATTAATTCCAACTTTAAGCACTGAGAGAGGTTAGGCATTCTTGTGATCTGGGTGTCTCTGATATCTAGTACTCTCAAATTACCCATCCTCTGTTAAAATCACAAAAGCAAAAGAAAAGAAAGTATTCCTCATTAGTTAATGTTGATGTTCTGCCTTCCCATATGGAAACAAGGGAAAGGGAATTAATACCAAATCTTTCAATGAATAGTTCGTAAATTTGTTCCCTGAGATCTCGAGGACAACGAGGTTGTCCACCTTGAAGGAAGTGGGAAGGAACACGACACATTAACAGATCCCAACGTAGCCACAATAGCTTCGTCCGCAAGTGGCTGCACTTCCCAATTAACTGTCCATCTCCTAACTTGAGAAATCTGAGATTAGACATGCCCTCGAATTCTTTAACTGTGATCCTGTCTTCACCCAAGAGCAAACCCAGATCGATGGCTAAAACTTGATCGGTGCCCTGGTAACGAAACACAAGGAAATGAGGAAGCCTGGAGACACGAGTTCAATCCAAAAAATTAGGAAATTATTATTATACTCGACCTGTGTTTGGCGTATGACTTTAAAGGCCTCTTTCTGATCCCACAGCCTGCTGCGCAAGCCAGGGCAATGAAGAAGGCTCTCTGAACGAACAATCTCTCTTCCCATCTCTCTAATTAAGTCGTGCATCCAGTACATGTCTTTATGTCTCTTATAAGCGTCATCGTCGACATTCAGGACCTTTATCAAAGATCTGTTTCGGAGGACGTCCAATCCACATTTAGGATAAAAACCACATGCTTCCCACATGTAATTGGCATACTCCCTAGTCATCGCATTATGGTCGAAACATGCAATGTCCAGAAAAATGTGTTTCTCACTCTCTTCTAAATCATCGTAGCTGATCCGTAGTTTATTCAAAACGTCTTTGTGAGGCACTCGCTCAAGCTTTTTCAATGTATATTCCCATACTTTCTTTTCCTTTTGGAGCAAGTGCCCTCCAATCACCTCCAAAGCTAAGGGAAGATTTCCGGTCATACGAATAACTTGCTTTGATAGGGAAACAAAGTCATTTGGAGGCCCCTCTCCACCAAAGGCATGCCGACTAAAGAGTTGCAGAGCGTGGTCATCACTCATTCCCTCCATTTCATAAACAATATCACTAGATCTCATGAGGCCCTCGCAAACACTACTATTCCTCGTCGTGATGATAATTCTCGTTCCCAAACCAAAGAAATTGAAATTTCCAACCAACTTTTTGAGCTGAATATTCTCGCTCACATCGTCAAAAATGATAAGGACCATTTTGTTTCTGAGCCGTCTCCGAATCTCATTCAATCCATCACTACAGTCACTGATTTCCCCATCCAATTTACCGAAGATATCCTTCAATTGCTTCTTTTGCAACTTTTCAACACCTACCACGCCAGTCGACAACGATTCTCGCAGGAAGCAGCATCCATCGAATCGGGAAGAGATTTTGTTGAAGATGATATTCGCCAACGTTGTCTTCCCAATATCCCCCATGCCATGCACCATCACGACTAGTCGTTCAACGTGAGATCTCAAATTCAGAATGCCCATTAGACTGTCCACACGATCATCCATCCCTATGAGATGATCTGGCAATATCCTATCACTAATGTTCAGCTTGTTCAGAATATTCGCAACCACATCACTAACAAACTTGCCCTTCCTGCCCAAAATCAAATGGAGATCAAGTTGCTCAACAAACTGCCGACTAACAACTTGGAAAAAGCCACAACCAAAGACAAATAATAATAATGAGAAGAATAAAGAAAAGGTTAAGCTGATGAGTTATACCCTGTATCTGTTTTGTATTCAAGACCACGGATACCCCCAACCTTCTTCAAAACTTCCTCCCACTTCTTAACATCCTCTTCCTTGTACTTTTCTCTGTGCTTGTCGAGGGCGGCCCGGTACAGATTGGTATGCAGCTTCACGTCGTTGGGGCTTACCTCGTAGAAGATGGGCAAGATGATTTTCCCAGAGGTCGAGTCTCCGCGGCAGTCCACCATCATGGCGAGTTCTCGGAGGCACCACACGCTCGACACGTAGCCCCTGGAGAAAACAACAACATAGATCCAAGAATCCGGGATAGCTCGACAGAGCTCGTCCCCGATCTCTTCACAGAGACGGATCTCCTCTGTGTCCCTAAACACGCGGATCCCCTTTTCCTTCATGAACACATAAAGGACATCAGTGATGTCGTATCGGGTGTCGGATCCCCTGAAGCTAACGGACACATCGTAAGCTGATCCGGCTAGGGTGTTCTCAGTGCTGTGACTAGTCCCTGCTGCCGATGTCCCCGCCATCCCAAACAGCCGAAAAATGATTGAGGTTTCGGGATCCGAACAAGCTGGTTCTGCTTATACAAGTTGCCTTTGTTGTCGTTACCTGATAATAGTTTAGGAATGAACAATCCAGATTAACTCTAAATAATGTACAACTGCAATCGAACTTGACCAAAAGACAGAGGTCGTCTGCAATTGATTTATTCTCTTAAATGAATATAGGCCTAATTTGCAATTATGTCATGTACTATACCCCATTTTTCCGATCTATCCCAGTATCGCACAGTAACTCCAATTTAAGACGTTACTTTGACGTTATTCTTCGTTAGGTCCCGTCTTGACGGAGTCCGACGTATCGCATACGTGGCTATGACGGCGTTAAAAATCACCGTTAGCTGAACCATAGGATAGATCGGAAAAAATAGAAAAAGTACAGGACAGAATTGCAAATTAAGCCAAAAATATAAAAGATCCATATAGTATAAAATTAGCTCGAGCTCCTGAACCTTTTGAGGAAATAATGAAATAAACCCCCGGCTGTCAATTTCGTATTATTTCCCACTTTTAGAGGTTCCTCAGGATCACATCTGAGGGGATGCCATCGGGAATGTATATGCGGCGATAGTTTTCAAGGCCAGTACCGTTGAAATTGATTTTCTTAGTAAGGGAGCTCAGGAAATCCATCATAAGGACACATCCGAAAGTAGGGCCGTTAGCCACGACCACCCTGTATGGATGAAACCTTTTCCTTCTTGAGGAGAAAGCAGTGCTCACTGCTCCCCAGTAGGTCCTGATGAATTTAGGGTGTTGTTCATAGACGAGTTCTTTGGCAGAAGGCACCATCGGCGTCAACCAATTCCATGAATACCTCGCAGGCCTTAGCAACATGGAGCATGGGTATGGGGTTGGGTGAGAAAGGGAAAGGTGGAGAAATTAGGTTTTTCGATTATCGGATTTGGCCAGCCGTTATATTTTAACGGCGACAAAGTCATGTGTGCGACACGTCGGGACTCCGTCAAGATGGGACCTAATGGAGGATAACGTCTTAAGTTGGGTTACTGTACGATACGTTTCAAACGACGCGATGGATTGGAAAAATGACGTATATTACAGGATATATTTACTAATTTGGCCGTTAACGGCGTTAGAGTAACGTGTGCGACATGTCGGACTCCGTAAAGATGGGACCTAACGGAGGATAACGTCGAAGTTACGTCTTAAGTTGGGGTTACTCTACGAAACGACGGGATAGATCGGAAAAATGAGATATAGTATAGGATATATTTGTTAATTTGGCCATGAATATATGATATGAAAAAACAAGAAATCGGTAATTAAATAATTCATTAATTATTTTTTTAAATAACGAGTGAAATCAAAATTATTAAATGTTTTGAAACGAATTTTTCTGCTTGTGTTCTAAAAACTCTTTTAAGACGAATGATAAATAACAAGTGAATTAAAAGAGTATAATTTCCTTGATCCGATCCGAAAAATATAAACAAAAATGAAAAAAAAATGGCGAATACCGTGACTTCCCGATAAAAATATATTTAATTACTAATATATAATTTTCACAGGTGTCACGACCCGTTTATTTAGTCCTGTCAAAAATCAAATGGAAAAACCGCGTACAATTATTATATGAGCTAAACGGGTTAACATATATTTTAAAAAAATAAATTTCATAAGAAGGTGAAAATTAAGCTACCACCGTTAAGTACTCCTCCTCACAATCGAATTTACCGCTTCTCGAGATAGATCTTTTAGGTCTATAAATGAATTACCTAAAACCACAAACTCGGATGTAAAAATAGTATCGTGTATAAATGATTCGACTCGTTTAGACACAATACACAGACTAAATGAAAAATTCGAATACGTTTTAAATCGTGTAGTGTCGTGTCGTGTCGTGTACTCTCAAATGGTTAGCCCTATATCATTATCATGATAGCCGAACGAAGTAACAACAAGTGAATTGTATAAGCCGTGAATTGACAACCTCACCAATTAAAATCAATTCCATGTTTACAGATTTGGATGCCACGTCAACCAAAACAACCAAACACATTTAATTCAATCACTTTGTATACATTGCTCAATCAAATTATCATACAATAAAAATAAACAATTTGTAGACTTGTTGCCCGAAACACGAAAAGGTTAATTATAAAGAGATAACCAAAAAAAAAATAATTATCCTAACTCGGATATGTTTTGCCCTCTCACACCCACATGCCTCGTCAGTCGATTCAATTCAAACCAAAAGTAAACTTAATCTTTCAGGGAAAATACATCGTCACTTCGTCCTCCCAGGTATTGTTGCCACTCCACGTTTCAAATAAATCTCACGAACTTCGCACACGTAACTCTCGCGCTGGAACAACTCCACGGACACTCGTGCAAATTACTCGAGCAAGCGGCAAATAATCGCGGACGGAAACTTCTCAGGCAACTATAAATAATTAAGCACACCCCTTCCTAACTGAAGCAACAGATTCTGAAGTAATGGCAAAGCTTGACAAAATTTTCGGCCGCAAAGTTCATATGAAAATGAATATGCTCCTGTTCGCGTCGAAAACGGATCACGTCTGAAATATTTGGCAATAAGACTCACATGGATTGTAAATGTGGTCGCCAGTAAGTAATTGAATGAAATAGATCGAATGTAAACAGTTTTACAGTAAGTAAAGAATGCTTACAGCCATAAAAATAAAAACAAGGACGGCAGCAAGGTCGAAGAGTGGCTGCTGAGCTCCGTTGACTTGGAGCGGGGTCGTAAACTTGACGCTGGGCACTCCGGTCTTGAGATTCTGGGCCGCGTCGTCGTAGACTTGATAACAGAGCGCTGTAGACTTGCACTCCATGGCTGTCACAACTTGGTTGCTGGGCTTAGTGGACGGAATGTGGTCGAATATAGAGGCGGATGTGGATACCAAGGCTACGGTGGTTCACCCTGGTAGCGGTGTCGAAGGCGGAGAAGTGTATCGGGACTACGGTGGCTTGTCCTGGTGTTGGAGTGCTGGCAGGGATTTGTTACCAGAGCTACGGTTGCTCACTCTGATGGTAGAAGTGAAGGCGGGGATTTTTTACCAGAGCTACGGTTGCTCACTCTGATGGTGGAAGTGAAGACCAATGAAACCTTAAGGGTTTCGCTCAGGTCGGGGAATCCTAACAAAATCTAAGGGGTGACGAGCAATATAAGCTTCTATTGGCTGATTTGTTCATGAATTTAGCTCAGGTCGGGGAATCCTAACAAAATCTAAGGGGTGACGAGCAATATAAGCTTCTATTGGCTGATTTGTTCATGAATTTTCCAAGGAACATCTCCTCCCTTTTATACTAAATCTCTGATATGCTTAGGATGTATGTCACATTCTTGACAAGTCATGGCCCTCTCAATCAATTCCCTAGAATCTTGGTAACAACCTGATCCTGGAGACATGGCTCTTATCCACAAATTAACAACTTGTCTTTCTTAGTGTCGTATTCTCAGATTTTCTCCAGCTGAAGATCTTTTCAGATCATGAGAACGTGGCCCCATAATCCTCTTTCCAAAAATCTTGGAGTTAAGATCTTTTCTAGATCCTCGTAGACTCTGTCTCTCGTAGACTCTGGCCCTCGTAGACTCTGACCCCGACAGGCCTTTGTAGACTTAGTACTTCCTTGACGGGCTCACGTAACGGTTGGCTTGTAAATACTCTTAAGGACCCCTGGACTTATGGGCTTTATAAACTGGGCTCAAACTTTTTGTCACGGTCTTGGTAGACTTGATATGCGTCGGTGAAATGAGTTTGTGGGTGTCTCATAAAATGGCATGAATTTATGGGCTCCTCATAATCAGGCCCGAGATTTTGCCATGCCAACATAAACCCCCCTCTAAGGGTGAGACAATCGTAGCTGAGAGTCTTACCCAGCATTCTGAAGTGGTTTGAATACGAACAAAGAAGCTTTAAGAGAATGGAAGACATGGGGATTCGAAACCTAACACGAGACGGTGTGATCCCCTGCTATTTGCCAGTGTCGCGGAAATAGAAATTCATTGCCTTGTTGGACGAGACGTTGTCGATTCAAGCGTATGTTGTGTTGCAAACCGCCCGGATCAAAGGGAAAATGGCACCATGATAACGGGTTTGCCACTATTGTTTCTCCAGGTGCCCACGGTTCATGCTCGGGAAGTTCAAGGTTCTCTACGATGTCAACCTCTGTTTGGAAAGCATGAAAAATATGAATTGTAATTTCATTTTTTAATGGTTGGACATCGATTATGGGCACAAAATCTGGCATAACTTGTTCTACCATTTGTATCCCAACATCTTTGAGAGTTGGCAGACTAAACTCTTCAACTCTATCAACCTCTGGCGACGGGTTTGTTCTGACATCTACATCAATAGGAGATGTTGTTATGGGCACGTACTCCTCCACGGGGGTTTTTGGTACGAATGAATAATTTGTTACGGGAGGTTCGGGAGTGGGGAGCATTGTTAGAGTAATTATTCGCATACTCATTTGTTTTGTAGCCCTCATCTATGAAGTTTTCGACTTGTGCCGGGACGAAAGAGTTGGGCTGTCTGACTCTATTGGCTCTAGGAGTATACTCATCCCAGTCTACATCGTCGTTTTCGCAGACATGATTAGGACTGATCATTCTCGTAGACTCTCACGAGTCATTTCCTAGTCTATGTATTCAGAATATGAATTTTCGTAGGGGTACATGTCTTTTCTATGGACATCTGGTACAAATTGTTTCACCAATAATTTCGCTTTGTAGATTGAGTCGTCTACATGGGTTCTCGTATATAAACTTTCTCTACGAGGCTGCTCCAGTCTATTATGACTAGGTGGCTGGGAGGAAGGTCCAGAAGGAGACAGTTTCTCACCAAAGACATCCGCATCGCCCTGAGTGGTATTTCCCCATACATCATCCTCTTGGAATGACACAACACGTTTATCTGTGCGTCGAGAATCTCCCATAAAAGAATTTTCTCTATCTACAAGGTTATTTGGCTTTACGGCGGCGCTTGGCCGGTTTAAGACACTGATTTGCTCCAGTATCTGAAGTAGATTGTCTTATAGCCCGGTGATACGCCTGTCCATCAAGTTCTTCATATCATTAAATTCTTTATAGAACTCAAGCCTAGAGGGTTGAGTATGTGCCCTGAAAGAGGGTTGAGTTGCAGCCACTTGGCTTCCTAGAGCCGTGGTCTCCTCATTTGCGTATCCTGCTATATTCTGACCGTCTCCATCTAATGGAGGTGGAGGGTCACGATTAACCCCACTCCTGGTATTCTTTGCATCTGTAAACTTTAAGTTTTTTTGTCTCCCACTGTGGTCGTAGAAAACGTGTTTGCGTCGAAAACAGATTACGTCAGAAATATTTCACAATAAGACTCACAGGGATTGTAAATGTGGTCGCCAGTAAGTAATTGAATGAAATAGATCGAATATAAATAGTTTTACAGCAAGTAAAGAATACTTACAACCATAAAAAAAACAAGGACGGTAGTAAGGGCGTAGACTGGCTGCTGGGCTCCGTAGACTCGGAATGGGGTCGTAGACTTGAGATTCTAGGCCGCGTCGTCGTAAACTTGATTGTAAACTTTCACTCCTTGGCTGGCAGAACTTGGTTGCTGGGCTTGGTAGACGGAATGTGGTCGAATTTAGAGGCGGATGTGGATACCAAGGCTACGGTGGCTCACCCTGGTGGCGGTGTCGAAGGCGGAGAAGTGTACCGGGACTACGATGGCTTGTCCTGGCGTTGGAGTGCTGGCGGGGATTTGTTATAAGAGCTACGGTTGGTCACTCTGATGGTGGAAGTGAAGGCGGGGATTTTTTACCAGAGCTACGGTTGCTCACTCTGATGGTGGAAGTGAAGACCAATGAAACCTTAAGGGTTTCGCCCAGGTCAGGGAATCCTAACAATCTAAGGGGTGACGAGCAAGATAAGCTTCTGTTGGCTGATTTGTTCGTGAATTTTCCAAGGAAGATCTCCTCCCTTTTATACTAAATCTCTGATATGCTTAGGATGTATGCTACGTTCATGACAAGTCGTGACCCTCTCAATCAATTCCCTAGAATCTTGGTAACAACCTGATCTTGGAAATGTGGCTCTTATCCACGAATTAACAACTTCTCTTTCTTATATTAAATTAAAAGAATTAGAGTCGTATTCCAAGATTTTCTCCAGAAGATCTTTTCAGATCATGGGAACGTGGCCCCATAATCCTCTTTCCAAAAATCTTAGAGTCAAGATTTTTTCTAGTTCCTCGTAGACTCCGACCCTCATAGACTCTGGCCCTCGTAGACTCTGACCCTCGTAGATTCTGGCCCTCGTAGGCTCTGACCCCGACAGGCCTTTGTAGACTTAGTACTTCCTTGGCGGGCTCACATAATGGTGGGCTTGTAAATACTCTTAAAGACCCATGGACTTATGGGCTTTATAAAATGAGCTTAAAATTTATGTCACGGTTTTGGTAGACTTGATATGGGTCGGTGAAATGAGTTTGTGGATTTCTCATAAAATGGCATGAATTTACGGGCTCCTCATAATGAAGCCCGAGATTTTGCCATGCCAAGAGCTCCATACTGATGCGGAAAAGGTTCAGCTCGAGATATCCCAACTTGAGTCGAGAAGGGAATGGGTCATTTTGCTCACCTCCGTCTTCCTTCACGAGAAAAGTTGGACTTTTACAAGTTTGAGACGATCTGTAAAATGCTTACACATATGCCTTAACCATGTTCTTCCTCGGTGAGATTAGTTGAGGAGGAGGGAAATTACAAATTTAATTACTTCTAAAACAAAATTTAAAGGTTTTAAATTCTATTATAATTTTTTATGAGTAAATAATGTTTTAATTTTACGTGTTCAAAATTTAGAGCTGAACAAAAAAAGTCATTTAAGATAAATTTTGGGATTTTTATTACGAAATGGATAAGATGAGTTTGATTTTTTTTGCAATGTAATATATAGTTATTATGCCTACAGGAAAAGGCGATCTCGGAGTCGACAGCCGGGTGATGGCGAGACTGGTGGCAGAGTGAAATGCGAGGTGGGGGATCCCTCATGTTGGTTATTCAGTTTAGGCTATACGAATGTCCATCGGAAGTTGATAGATAATGGCAGCTGATAAGCTCATTGACCTTCTTCCCTTATCGGTGCTTCTGTATGACGCGGGAGCAATGCGTTTTGACGAATCAAATGGCCGCCGTTGACAATGAGTGCAAGAGAGGATTCTTGATTAAAAGGATGATTGAATTATCGGTCATATAAATTGTCTACTTCTTCTTCCGTTTTCTTCGGTTACATATGGGAGCTGCTGTCTCGAGCCTTGCCCTCGAAACAGTTTTTAGTATTCGTATCGACGAAGTTTCATCATTAGGAAGCTTGTGGTTGAGCTTTAGTAGAATCGACATTGAAAACTGCGAATGTGACCAAACATATTCTTATACCGAGTGAAGATCGGAAGTACAAAACAAGAGCAGAAGGCCTCCTAGTTCTTATCTCACTAACTAATTATTTGATGTTTGGACGTGAAGCGGCTTAAAAAGCATGAATGATGATGGAAGACGTTTCCTGGCACTCTTCAGATGAGGACGTCTTGATACTTCAATGAACATTGCCTGAGGATCATCACAACTCTTACCGGGAAATGACAGCGGATTAGCATCTCCATGTCTGCTGTATCCAAGCAAATCATACATTCTTCTCTAGAGAGCCGTGAGTCACATATTCCTTGCCCGAAGCACTTGCTATTCCCAGATACATCATAGGTTAAATAATTGTACCCATGGGAGTGCGTTTCCAGCTTTAGCCGCTTCTTGACCTTCTCGACCGCCGACTGATAATCACTCAAAGGATTGTACTCGCCTTTGCAGTCGTACCCAACCACAGTCATGTCTGGTATACATCCCGTTCTCGTGCAACAACAAATGAAAAGACACAAGCTGACCATCATCGTCACCATCCTCCTGTCAAGCATAGCCATAACCCGACAACAAGATATCTCACAACGCAGAACTCTCAATAATTTATACACTCCCCCGTCCATTGCATCGACGAGTCATGACAAAACCACCGTGGGCGGATACCTCAGAATGGTACAGCCTAGTAACATCCGGCGGGAGTCCCACGATTTAGAGAACTAAACGTTACTACATGTCTAAGAATCTTCATCCGAATAAAACAGCTGCCGGATGTAAGAGAATCGTTCACGAGCAATTGTCTGAACAGATTCTCGTTTAGCTTCGGCAGAACCAAAGCAGCTTAGTCTTTTTTCCATTGAAATTGGAGGGCTTTTCTTTTAAACGTTACAAGGACCAAATTGAAATTTTCATCGTCGTGCAAAATTTCCCAATTGTCTCACACATGTTTTATCAGTGAACCGACATGTACGAATCAAGCATGCACATGTGCCAACAATGCTTCGACATATCTGTACAGTAAACTGACATACACTCCGACATGTCCAAAATCATGGAAATCCCATCCACGGGATTTTAGCGTGCACCAATTGTCACCATCCCCAATTCCTAAAACCCAAAATTTCCCAATTCTCTTCAATGTGAAAGGATATTAATTGGTGTTATCAAAGTGTTCATTTCATGCTATGAATCTATCTTTCCTTTTGTCTACTTGAGCATAACTGCTGCAGATACAGTTAGTCTTACCAAGAGATGCAGAGGACATACCTTTCGAGCATAATAGCTGCACACAACCTGCACCATCCCATCTTCGCCTTTTGCTTACAGTCTGAGCGATTTTATCGCCGTCTGTTCCTCATGAGTTTACATTTTCTAATCGTTATCCTGTGGTTACCTTTCGTACTCATCATAGACATATCTACCTATAGGAAGAAGAGATCATGCAAGAAGGCATTATGTGAGAAATTTAATGTTCCCTAGTTCCAGATTATCTACAGGTAAATCGGAAGTCTGCCTCGTTATTGCAAAAGAATGTACGTTTAAGCGTTCAACCTTTATAACATTTGAAGGAAGAAACTTAGCTGAACATATTATCCGATAACGAAATTAACTCACTCATTTTTGTAAAGCGAGTAACGCTTGTATGGTAAAGAATATTAACCTTCGTAATGATCCCTGTACGCGCGCATTCCGGCCTAATACGCTCGTGGCGGTTGGGACGACCCGATGATCCGGGCCCGCTCCCCAAAGCCCAACCGGTCGATGTCACGACTCGAGCTTCGGACGCTGTGGAAGGGAATTGAGTAATCCCTCCTAGGGATCCTAACTGGGCCTGCTCGGTCCCTCGCTCACCGTCTCTGTTTTCCTAAGAGGCGGCAGGCGAAAGACAGAGCATGATCCGAAAAATGAACTTTCGGGAGAAATCGGGAGCGGCTCGTGTCGTCCCTTCCTCATCCAAAATGGCTCCGTAAAAAGATTGTTGTTTAACCTAGGTAAACTATACGGAGTTGCCACCGACTTAGTTTTGAAAACTGGTTTAAGTCGGAAAACCAGTGTTGGATTCGGGGATTCCTATTTACTAACTCTTACATTCTAACATGCAAAAAAGGATGTGGCGTTTGCTCCAAAAGATTTACTTTTGTTTAACGGATGTTGGACCCGATCCGGGCATGACTCCGGACTCATGTCAGTGTTTTACGGGCATTGGACCCAATTCGGGCTTTTAGGCCCGAACTCCTATTTGTTGAAAGCAAACAACATGCGACAATTAACCTATTGGCCTAAGGCATGCGGACAAGCACAAACAATTATTGAGATCAAAGAGGGCGGGGAAGAATGGTGACCGTAGGCCTATGCACTTGGGCCCACGGCCTGTTACAAGTAGATTTTCTATCTTGTCGGGGAGGCCCGCACCTCCCCTATGTACCTCATGTGGTGGAGCCGTTGATGGTCTTGACATCGCGGTTTTACACACGGAAGGATTCACGTACACGCACATTCTAAAGCCCTTCGAGAGGTTCGGGCTGGGCCTTCGAAACTTATGCATCCATTGTACATGCATAGACAAAAAGGCAAAGTGTAAGTTGTGCGAGATAGTAGAGCGCAAGACTTCACATGTGTTTTACATAAATCAACGATGATCAAGAGTTACGAAATCACGAATCACAACGAACAGAGATTGTGCACAGTTCAGAAAACGGACTATAACTTTGGCAAAAATTATCTCATTGAATCAAAATTTAACCAACAGATTTGAAACTTAATGAAGAGTGTGCCTGTAAAATTTTATGAAAATCTAATGGTGCAATTTATCAAGATCAAGGAACCAATGTGCATATCCGGAAAAGCGGAACAGTTTGCACAGACGGTGTTTTTCCAATCATATCTTGGTCGCAAATAACTGATTGGAGGGCAAAAGGACTTCACAGAAAGGTAAAGCTATGAAGAATATGTAAACCTTCACATGGATCCAATGGTTAGATCGTAAGATATACAGGAGTAAAATGTCAGACCATTTTGTAGACTCGATCTGACTTCGGCCGGGAAAGTTCGAGGAAGAAAAATGAAAAAACTTTTTATCCTCAAAACGAAAAAATTTGAATAATATGTCAAAATCACCGTGATGAAATGAAGAAGACATAACAAAATATGAGGATGATCCAATGATGGGATCTGCCGTTGTAACATAAAGAAAAAGATTGCAACATTCAGTATACTTTACTGAGTATACAGTCTGTTCGGGAGATTGTTTCATATTATGCTTGAAACGTCAGTGGTTCATGTATATATTAATACAACCTCCTTGAAGTTTAGTTTATCTTCGAAAAATCTAAGTAAGATCCAACGGTTAGATCTCATGAAACATCCCCGGAAAGCGACAATGTCCTGTTGCGGCCAACGAAAGTAGCGGCTGTTTCGGGGGGGAATAACCCGATCATCGATCAACAAAAAATTAAAATAAAAATATCTCCAAGATCATTACTCATTTAGATCATTTGACCTTTTGAGTTTGAGGTTCGAAAGTGTCCATAACCTCTTCGAAAATACCAGCCTTTGGAGGCGTTGCCGCAGAAAATAATTGGAATAGAAGGCCGGGAGATGTCCTGACACTTCCGTGGCACAAATGAATGCAAAATCGACCTCCAAAGCTACTGTGAAAGCTATGACGTCTAAGAGACGTACGAAAATGTGTTAGGGAGGAGTTTATGTGATTACGACCTTTTTTCGCCGTAATCCAATACCGGAGGAAGGTAGCGCGCCGGCTATCCCTTGTTTGTAACTTCGGCTGTCATGATCTTGTCTGAAGGCTCGTTCCTCACCCCATGGTGTGTGTAGTATCCAAAGAAGAAAGGGAACGACAGAATCAACATATCGAACATGGTAGAAGCATGCTGGAATTAGCAAAGTAAGAGGAAGTCTCACCGAGGGGTTATCTAGCTTCGGGATGGCTCGAGGAGGATGAACGACGCCGGGAGGGTATCGGCTTGTAGGCTGGTCGGGAGACTTTGGCTCGTCAGCACTGGAGAGGGGGAGTCGTTGGCTTCGGTTTCTGTAGGTACGTCGGGAGGAGTTGGCCTCCAGTTGTATGTAGATGAATTTGTCTCCGAGAATTGTTTGAAGAGGGGTGCCTCCGATTTCTCAGAGGGGTGGAATGTCATGGAGGAGAGGGACTTGATTCTCTAATTGGAGATTGTATCTGATGGGGCTGGGGAGGCTTTGGCTCTTAGTATTTCAGAGAATCTCTGTTAAGGGAATCCTTGAATTTTTTTTTCTTTTTTACGTCCCTGATAATTGTCTTGTTGATTGTTTCTTTTTTTACATATTGGGTATGTGAAGGGGATTGTGGCTAAGTTCATCGAGACAAAGAAGGTAAAATATATTATTTAATGGGAAACGAGATACTTTTTGGGGGAGTGATTATAGCGTGTAAAAGTGAGGAATTAGATGAAAAAGGTCTCCCCTAAAATCTCGGATTGATTGAAGAATTTTTTTTTTCTGTTTTCATATTTTATATTATTATTATTATCTAAAATTTGAGGTATTACAATCCCCTTCAGGAAAGAAGTAGTTTCACGCCCAAGCGCTTTAATGAAAGCATCAACAAGTTGAAGTGGTGTAGGCATATGAGAAGCAACAATTAATCTGGTTTTGATGTAGTGACAGACAAAGTGACAATCATCTTGATGTGTTTCATTCGTTTGCGAAAGATTGGATTTGTCGCTACATGTATTGTCGCCCTGATTATCACAAAAAGTCCTTGTGGCTTTCAGCTAAGATAATAATACGCTTCGTAACAAGATAAATTCACTAACTATACTTGCCATAACTTGATATTCAGCTTCAAAACTGGATCCAGATAGGGTTATGAAATGACCCGCGGTTGATTTATGTGTCAAGGGACAACTTGCCCAATCGAAATCACTCTGTGCTTAATGAGATGACTCGTCCATTGAAGAAATTAAGGATGTTCATGGGGCAAAAAAATCCCGAACCCGACGGGGACCTGCCTCAAAAGGGTACAGGCAAATTGTTTTGGGACAGGGCAAGACATCTAATGCACCATTCTTCGGCCTTACGCCATCTATTTTCAATTGATGAACAAAAGAGATAGTAGCTAAGTAATCCCAACGTGTTACCATTCAATAGTCAGTTAGGATGTCCGGGGTATACTTTCTGTTGGCCCAAAGATTACAATAAGAGGAGGGCATGAATTAGTGTTAAGTCCAATTAAGGATTTCTTTAACGCTTTTTCACAACCCTTATAGCGGAAGCAAGTTGCCGTAAAACAGAACCTTTCGTCCATGCTTTTGTAATGGACTTCGAAATGAATTCGGAGAACACAAAAGTTTTTATAGTGATTTTCGGTGAATACACCTATGTCCATTTTGGGATGAGTCTATGTCGAATCATAAGGAAATCAACCAGACTTGGCTAGCACAGAACCTTGGCTGGAAGCTTCAGCCGTCTGTGATGCTGCAGCGGATTGTCCCTTCTGTGGATCTGCAAACATACTTGACGACGCTATCTCTACGTATTCGGACGTCGTCTGATGTGATTCTCTTTTTGTGTTTTTTATATAACCTGCACAACAATAAAGATAAACATCTACAGGAGGCTGCAGTCCCTCACCATTTGCGCCTGTTGCAGAAATCTTCTCTTGAACCTACTGTACGCCAACCCGGCACTACGGACAGCTTCACATGCCAAGTCCTTCAGATTTGCAGCCAACAACGCCTACGGAGTGGCTTCACCAATGCACACCTGCTGCAAACAAACAGACAATTAAACAACCAACTACAGAAGGTTGGAAGTCCCTCACTGCTTACGCCTGCTATGAACTGCTTCTCTCCGACCAATCTGTACGCTGACTCGTCAAACAGCAACCCTTCTCCCTAGACACTATTGCACGCAGTCTGATGTTACGAACAGTGTTCCGGTCGAGTCCCTTGGATCCATAACCACCGGAGTCCCCGGAGCGGCTTCACCCACGCTCAACTCGCTATAGTCACCTCCTGCGAGAACGCTCGCCTCAAGATCCGTCCTACAAACTCACACACTCATCAAAGCACCTTAATAACGTTATATGAATTGCCTAGACTTACCACCACCGAAATCTAACCAGAAACAAAATGTTTATGTGTTTCTCTCTTGTACAACGCTTGTATCCTTCTGTTTAAGGGAATTTATTTTTCTAAAAACAAAATGAGACTAGATTTATTCCCATGGTTCATCAAATGATTGGGAATAATTTTCTTTCGCATCAATGAGATTATCCTAGCATCACATATTGCGCTACAAAAGGTTGGAGCCAAATTTAGTCAACGACCTTCTATAGTTGGAAATAAAAATATTTTATTTCCAACCTAAAAATTCTGATTATAGGCTCGTGCAATTATTCATTGGGAAATTCCAGAATTAATTTCGTTTTAATTCGACGTTTTAATCCCCAGATAATGCACTATAGAAGGTTCGGTCAGAATAAAGGGAAAACCTTCTATTGATTCAATAATTTCTTTCCACAATGAGATGATTCGTTCCCGATAGATTTATCATTGTATTTGGATGAAATTTAGGTGAAAAGTTTATTTGAAAGTGATTTCTAAATAACGTTAGAGAAGATTAGATAGAAATTATAAAAAATGACAAAAAAATTTCCTTGATTAGGAAAAATAGTTTATTTTTTACTTTCTCCAGATAACTATTTAATATTAATTTAAATAATATTTCTAAGAATATTTCGCTTTTGAATTGATAAAATAATTAAAATAATCAATAATTAATTATAGAAATATTCTCTAATCATGTCATTTGATCTGAAATGATCATGGGAGGATGTAAAAATTATTTTCGTAATATTTTTCCTTTATTAGGAAGCATATCTTCGTTACAGGAGGTTACAGCTTCTGTAATGTCATAGCAGGTCAAATTTAATTTAGCTGACACGTCATCAAAACCATATCAACATTTTCGACGACTCAGGAGAACTCTAAAATCCACTAAAAAGTGGAACTTCGAGTACAAAGCCAGAAGGGAGGGTCGAGTGCAATGCTATCATGCTGCCTGATGAATTCACAAAGCCAACTGATTCCTCATAACTCAGGTTAAGATGCTAAACAATTGAATGATGATGTTTTGTTCCCCCTGGGTTAACCTTCCCTATGCTTTGTAAAACCTTCTAAAGAAATGAAGCAGCACCTGCACTTGCTACACATTGAGGCTGTTTTAAATGGGATACATGTAAAGAGAGTGATCTAGGGCTACTGTGAGTATCCTTCCATTGAGAATTTTCAAAAGGTTGGCACATGATCCATCGAAGTTAACTAAAACAAAGGTCTATTCTTGTTTGGGAGTATTCCCTTTTGGACTTTAAGTTGGTCGAATAGTCGAAAAGAAAAAGAAACAACGTTCTTCATTATCGATATAAATGTTTCGGAGAACCCGTGGAAAGAAATGGTCCAATTCGAGCTTCGCCACATCCACGGAGTAAATACTTTCGTGTCGGCAAACCAGACTTCCTGGACTTTCCACATCTAAACCGGACTTCCCATCGGCAGCATGCTATAAAAATAATGGATCTGGTCTAATGTGCACATGTATCAGTTAGTATGAGGATGGACCACCCTTCGCCCGATGACCTCATCCCAGATAGAATTCAGAATCGTTCCACCGGATCATGGACAAACAGAAGCCATGCATCAACACACCAGATGGATTTCGATGACCCACAATATCTAGAGAATAGTTTGAGATCTGTAGATAAAGCTGCTTCTCCTTCCTCGCCAGCCACTAGGGCAACATAAAACAGACCCCGGCCTGTTTGTTAAGGGTGCCTCAAGTGGCACCCTGCGCCTTAGGTGTGCCCCCGCGGCCAGGGTAAGGCGCGTGCCCCAGGCGCGCCTTTGTTATGGCGCACGCCTGGAGAGTTCCAGGGCGGTCCGGCCGTGCCCCGCCGCGCCATGCAGCCTCAGGCGCGCACTCCTTTAATAACACTGCTTTCTGGCCAAACTCTTGGAAGCACTAAACTATATCATTGCACGCCTTTAATAACACTGCTTTCTGTCCAGACTCTTGGAAGCACTAAGCTTTATCGGGGCGTGCCTTTAATAACATTGCTTTCTGCCCAGACTCTTGGAAGCACTAGGCTATATCGTGTTTCCCACTAAAAGCAACATAAATTTTGTACCTGTTATAGGAAAAGGAGGGAAGGCGCGCCATAAAGCGGATCACACACTCGTAGCTGTACCAATTCAGATTTCTCCTTGTTCCTTGATGTGCTCTGAAATCCTCCAGCGTCATCACAAAATTAAAAGAGCTTTTAGAAACCTATTTCTGACAAGAAATATTACATATCAAGAAGCAAAAGACCGTCAAGCAATTTAGTGCATTTTAAAGAATGTATCAAAGAAGCCATCTATCATGACAGAAACAATTTCATTAGCTTGAATCAAAAGACTACAGTCATGAAATCAATTTCATCAATTGACACATCTTTCCAGGAAATGTGAACCTTATCGCCTGCCTTCTTAAACATTGTAGAGATCCTGGCCTGAGCAAGAGAACTTTGATTAGCTTGAGCCGTGTCTTTCAACTTTGTCCTTGAAGACATGGACGGAGAGATTGGCTGATCTGCAGAATTGGTATGGTCGCGATCCTGCTTGATATTATGTGTGGTATCTCCACTTTGCGCCTCAGCAAAGGATGAGAAGGCACTTCTGGCTTGGTTCTAACCATTAAGGTAAAAGATCAATAACCCCTTAAAAAAACAAGAAACAGGAGTGTCCGCAAAATCTTGACATTTTTAAATAGCTATCATTGATAAAAAGCCCCATATAAACCTTTGGTATTTCTGTATCAGCCTCATCAGATTCACTTTTAGAAGACTATCCAGAAGAAGCTTCACTTAGCCAGTGCATATAGAAAACCACCCACTACTATGAGTTCACTGATTAGGTTATAAATAAGAAATGTTTGAAAGGCTTAAACTCATTAAATAAAGAACAGGCAAAGGAGAGACCGGTTCTGTGCTACAACTCACCCTGCATTCTTGCCCGCTCTTGAGAACTGCAGGGTCAAGTACTTATTCTTGGGACACACAATAGTCCCAAGTAACTTCATCCAATCCTTAGAAGAACAAAAAAAAAAAAAAAAAACTCAGTCACGTAAAAACAAGACTCCTGACTCAAAAACAAGTGATAAAATCGTGGTCGGATGACTTCTCCATTAAAATCAAACCTACTCAAAACCAAACCTCTTCTAGCCTTTCCGTGATGACAGCAATGCCTACATTGTAAACCTAAGAAACCATTAACCCCTCCCCTCAAGTTATTCTAGTTGATTGCTGACACTCATGACTATTGAAACGAACTATGCACAATTAGCATGAAGTTGGTTGAAACCCCTCCCCTTTTAATCTGTTAACCTCAGCGGCAAACACTTCCTCAGTCATCGTCATCATCATGGTTTTAAGTTTTTTTTTATATAGGTTTTGTTGAGAGAGAGAGAATGAACGAACTAGATTAACACTATTGTTTTGAGGGTTAGCATTGTTTAGCGCAAACGTGTACCACTAGTTTACTTCCTCAAGATCTAGAGAATCCTATAGATAGAGTTTGGAGATGGTCAACTAGTCTAACCAGGTACAACACGATCGCGCGTCTTTATCGGATCGATTTGTGTGGAAGTGCCACGACAATCCGGATTACATTCATTCCCTGCATGTATCCATGTAAAATGAACAGATGAATCATATTGTTTCTCCGTGATGATAGTATCCCACAATGTAGTCCCCGTAGGCTTTACATATGAAGAATGGGAAGCTCCAGTGAGTATTCCACTTTCTATTATAAATGAATTTGCATTTGTTTAGGTAAATCATTTGTGCGATATTATATGCTTCATGCAGAGAAAGACATTTTGGAGGAATTACCTCGTATCAATGGGATTCCCGATACCTGTACAACGTATTGATTAGCTATGCACCATACATCTAGTAGGGACATCGTAGAGGCATAACGAGACTGTCCGCAAGAAGAGGTCATCATTGAAGGTTTCCAAGAAGAGGAGATAACTCTTCTACACGATTCTAAAGATAACCTTGCATAAGAAGATTAATGACAAGATGGCCATACCACCGGGATCAATACCGATGATGGGGAGAACATGCCCGTGTGATTGAAGAGTCACCCTCTGATGTTTATACACTCTAGACGGTGGCTGTTCCTCATCGTGGAACACTTCAGCTTCTGTTAATATGATTTTGATAATACCCATATAGGACCTTGTCTTTATATTATACGAAAGCATGTATGATACGATACAGAAGGTGATCATGTAATTTATAAAAGCTTATATTGTACGTTACAAAAAGTCACTATAAGGAACGTTTTGTGAGTAAAATCATTACCTTAGTTAAAGGAATGATGAGCGAAAGTATTTTTGCGATGCAGTACTGACTTTGGTAAATATGAAAATTTATTTCCATATGGCCGCTTTATCAAATATATCCCCAAGTTACAAAAATTTTCAAATCTATCCTCAAGTTTAAGAAATATCTCTTTGTGTCCTAAACTTTGACCCAAGTTTCAAAAATATCCATCAAAGTCCCAAAATAATATTTTCTGAATGGCTGGAGAAGGAAAAGCTTCGGAAAATCCTTCTGGGACTCCATCGCGTTTGGAGTTCGTTCCAGAGGCTAGATTGTCTCCTTTTGGAGTTAGCAAGAGTATAAATGATATTTTAACTCAGCTAACCATTCAGGGGAGCAATGAAAGTCTAGAAAGCCGAAACCAAATGGCAAAGGAAGTAGGCTCCATTGTAAACACAATGTTAGACGCTCTGGAAAGAGAAAGAGGTTTAAAAAGGCCTGAAGCCGAGGCGACCTCTGGACTGGAAAGTACCACGGGAAAACCAGTCGAAAGATTGAATCTGGGAGGAAGAAATTCCAAACAGAATCAAGGCAAAAGTGTGGATGAAATGTATAGGGAGTCAGTAGCTCCTTTCATTTTAGACTCACAAAAGCGAAGTGCAAACTTGAACTCCCAGAGTGGGGAGTTGGCAAAAGACCTAAGAAAAGCCTTAGGTCTGGAAGAGGACACCCCAGTTCATTTAGACAATAGAACGTTTAACAAACTGGTAACTGCGAAGAGGGAAATTTATAGGCCTGATTATCCCCATAGGACTAAACAAGAGTTTGTTCCAAGGGATAATGTACTAAAGCCGATAATTACCCCTGGTGCCTTTCTGGACATTGATTGTGAAAAGCACGTATCTGAAAAGATAGATGAGTGGTTATCACTTATTCGGATGACGGCGTCTGCAGGAGGAGTACCTCCTGGGGCAGTCTACGAATTATGTGTAGCAGCCCTCATGGGTACAGCGCAAAAATACTGGAAAACCTTAGTGGCGCACACAGACATTAAGGAAAAGATAGATCAAGCGCTGACGGTTGACGGAGTATTGGCAATAATCGCTGATGCCCTGAAACGAGAGTTCTGTGGTTTCTCATTATCCACTGAAACTGTGGAAAAAGAGCAGTCCTTGACCGCTCTAGTTAAACTACAGATCTGTGATATGTGCTGGTTTGATAGCTACGTGTGTGAATTCCAGAAGTATTATTACAATCTGGATGTAGTATCACAACAGTTCATATTAGGAACCTTTTTTGCAAAACTTCCCGAACCTTGGCCGGAAGTTGCGCAAAAGGCCTATGAATTACTTCTGAGTGAGGAAAAGATTGTCTCTGGACTCGGAGGTAAAATTCAGGCGGTGAAGTACGCAATGCGTAAAGCATGTACTGAGCTCCAGGTGAAAGAGGCAGCTAAGAAGCTACCTTACCTGAACAAGAGCTGTTGTTCTCAGATAGAGTATGTGCCTGGAAGGTATGGATGCGATACTCGCAGTACTCCAGGAGACTCTTTGAAGAGAAGGAACTTTCCTCGTAAGAGGAAGTTTGTTGGGTACAACAAAAAGAAAGTTTGGCCCAAGAAGGACTTCCAGCGTAAGCAAAAGGGAGGTCCTGCTTACAAACCAAGAAGGTTTGTGAGGAGAAGGGATAACCTGAAGGATAAAGATAGGATCGATGCTTTCAAGAGAAAGCATGGTAGAGAGCCTAAATGTCCTAAAGGGAAACCTTTGAGCAGTTGTAATTGCTGCTGGTTTTGTGGTTCAAAAGACCACAAAGCGGATAGTTGTCCAAAGAAGAATCAAAGGAGAGAAAGACTCCGTATGGTCTTCTTAGATGACAGGAGTCGTGAAGAAGAGGTCCTTGCTTATGAACCAATAGATGAGCAAGAGATTTCCGACTTAGACTCGGAAGTATAATCGATTTATGAGATTGTGTCTAATTATGATACAGACTCAGATGATGATTCTGATCTCTGGACCGAACATCTGTTCATGATGCGAGCAGAGAGGGAAGGAGATGGTGATGAGTTAGTTCCTTTGGAAACAACGAATCAGGTACTGGAGGAAACCCACCAGTACGAAGATCCATCCCAATCAGTTCTGGAATGGAGATTGCCAATTGTAAATGCGAGGGAGGTTTATGAAGTATCGAGATTTAGGTTTCGATCCACTATAGATATATCGCAGACTGAGGCGACGGTACAAGTCACGAGCACTGAGCTTGAGACTTTGGATATCCCACTCTTAAATGTACAGCGCATAAGAGATACCATGCGTAGTACGAGAGGTGTATATAACCATATACACATTGGGTTGATCCAGATAGGATTAGTCCCGCTGTTTCATTTACCAGCGGATAGTCCTGTGGTAGCAGCAGTGATCGACAAACGGTGGCGAGAGTTTAGAGATCAGCTGATATCAGGAATACAGGCCAACTTAGCACATGGCCCTGTATGGTTCCAAGTCCATTCAAATTTCATGATGGCCCTGAATAATCGCTGTTTGGGGACTTCATTGACCTTAAGAATCAAGTCGATGAATATGGATCGTGTGAATCCCCAGGCCAAGTATTTGGCGTATCACACTAGGGTAATCTATCGATTGGTAAATACCACTAGTCCTGGTGTGAGGAACATCTCAAGACTTACTGAGTTGTTCGAGGAAGGTCATAGCAACTACCAACAGTTCCATAGGCGTGAGGTGAATCCATTAGAATTAACCTGGCCAAGGAGTTGGGTTATGACTGAACCTGGTAGTAGCTCTAGGCCCATTAGTGCGGCAAACATCCGACAGAGGGGTAGTGAAATTACTCTTATGTTAGGAGATCCGTCAAGGGTCAGTGAAAGAGCTGATAGGCATTTGCCTATGCTTAGCGAAAGAGCTGACAGGCATTTGCCTGTGAGGATGCCACTCCTGAGAGAACCGCTCAATAGAGCGCCCTCTGAAGTCTCTTCAAGAGCTAGTGATGTGGGAGAAGAAGTAATAGTTTCTCGACCAGAGGTTGCAAGTGCACCTCCGCTAATAGAAGAGATGTCTCGAGGGTCTGTTGATTCGAGAGCCCCGTCGCAACATACGGGTAGAATCGTAGGGTATAGACAGGTATCATTACCAGTCTATGAAGACCCTATAGATCAAACGAGAGAGGAGTCCATACGGATGTTAAGAATAACCAATACTGGTAGCTCTTTATCTGAGATTCCTGAAGTTTGTAAGGTTATCGAGCAGATAGCCAAGCAAAGGTCTATTGCGATAGACGATATCTGGAGGATGATAGAACCATCCCAGAAGGTACCTGAGAATATTGGGTTTAGTGTTAGGAAGGAAGACATGAGCACATATGTGGCTCTAACTTTCAAATTTCCTGGATACTATGAGTATTCTCTGGATACTTTGATAGACACTGGGTGTAGCATAACTTGTGCTAGACTCAATGCTCTGCCAGATGAGTGGTGGGAACCACTGCAGAAACCCATCCACATGGTTAACGTCGATGGTATGGCCACAATTGTTGGTCATAAGGCAAGCAACGTGCCTGTCTTTATTGGTGGACAAAAGTTCATCATTAAAGAGATTCTTGCACATCCTTTACTAGAGGCCGACATCATTATTGGTAACGCCTTTTTGAAGGGACAGAAGGAAAACCTTCCTTTTGTGCAGAATGAAAATGATGTTTCCATCGGTGGGGTAAAAATAAGTATTCTACAAGAGCCTAGACTTCGGTTAAAATTTGGCTTTTATCCGGTAAAACGGACAGAATACTGTGGCGATATCCCATGTGAAAGAGCTTTCAGAGTGCGAGCTCAACGTGGTGATATACGGTTGGATGAGAACGATTCATGGGAACAAACCCTGTTTTCTCCAACGAATACCAGAAGTTCTAGTTGGTATGACGACTTGTTTCCAAAACAAGAAGTGTGTATGGCTGTTAAGTTAATAGGAACGAAATGGGATAAGTTCCTAATAAAACTAGCCGATAATTTTAGTGAAGATCCACTAAAGTTATGGACTCGAAATGGCCTAAAGGCTAGATTAGAGTTGAAAGATCCCGAAACCATTATAAGAGCCAGAAACATTACGTATACGGCTGAGATGGTTGAGGATTTTGACAAACAAATTCTTGAGTTGCTTGGGAAAGCCTTGATTAGGGACAGTTACAGTCCACATTCTAGTCCTGCCTTTATGGTTATTAATCATGCCGACTAGGTGCGAGGTAAAGCACGAATGGTTATAGATTATCGTCAGCTTAACAAAGCTACAAAAGACGATGGCTATAAGATTCCCACTGTGGGAGATTTAATTGATAGGGTAAGTCTGAGCCAACCAAAGTTCTTCTCTAAATTTGACTTGAAAAGTGGATATTGGCAAGTCAAGATGGAGGAAGAGTCGGTTCCTCTAACTGCCTTCAATGCTCCGCAAGGAATGTTTGAATGGCTGGTAATGCCGTTCGGCCTGAAAAATGCTCCAGGCGTGTTTCAGCGCAAAATGGATAATGCTTTCAAGCAGGTCCGAAAATTTTGTGCGGTCTATATTGACGATGTGCTAATCTACAGTCAGACTGAGGATGAACACATGAGACACCTTGATGAGGTGACTGATGCCTTCCGGCGAGAGGGCATGATTCTATCAGAGAAAAAGATAGAATGGTTTAGGGAATCAGTTAATTTTCTAGGCATGGAGATTGAGCAGGGAAAAATTAAACTGCAAAATCATATTGCTGAGAAAATAATTAATTTTCCTGACAGACTTGAGGATAGAAAGCAAGTCCAAAGATTCTGTGGATGCGCTAACTATGCAAGAAAGTTTGTGAAAGATCTTTCCAGAGACTTAGGTAGGATTGCGAAGAAAACCTCTTCTACAAATCCTTGGAAATGGGAAGATGAAGATACTCAATCCATTAGAAGGATTAAAACAAAGGTGAAAAATTTGCCACAGCTTGCTCTACCTTCTGACAAGGACGAGTTAGTCTTGGAAGTTGATGCTTCTGAAGAATATTGGGGAGCAGTCCTCAAAATTAGAGGAGGAAAACCAGAACCGGTGTGTAAATACTGGTCGGGAAGCTTCAAGGGGTATGAATTACGGTACCCGATACATGAAAAAGAAGTATTAGCCTTAAAATACGGGATAAAGGCTTTTTACATCTTTTTGGCACCGAAAGAATTTTTAGTGCGCTCTGACTCGACCTATGTAAAAAGGTTTATGAGTCTGAACCTTAAGGAAGCTAGGCATACTAGGCTCTTAAGGTTGCAGGAACAATTAAGCTATTATAAATATGAGGTCGAATACATTAAGTCCGACCACAACATAATAGCTGACTCTCTCTCTAGAGAACTTGCAAACACCTCTCTTTCTAAAAACTCTGCAGATGGATCCTGCTGCAAAGAGAAAGATATGCTGGGGATGCAAGAAGGAGGGACACTCCCGAAAGGTATGTCCTAATAAGGGAGATGGTGAGCATAGTGATGCTGGTTCCGTTTCAGGAACGAAGGCGGCAGTACTCTGCTGGCAGTGCAAGCAACTAGGACATCGTTCTTACGAATGTCCCAAGAAGCTGAAAACTGCGGATTCCTAGAAAGGGAAGGCTGAACTTAAGGAGAAAGCAAAAGCTGACTCCGAAAGTAAGGCGAAACCAGATCTCCAAAAGGAGATGGCTAATCCCAAGGAGGCTGAGGCCAGATCTAAGGGAAATGCGAAAGAATCCCAGAAGGGGATGGCATGATCTAAGGGAAAGGTAATAACCAATCCCAAGGAGAAAGCAAGAGTTTCCCAGGAGGGGAAGACAGATCTGAAGGAGAAGGATAACACCAACTCTGAAAGAGATGTGAAGAAAGATCTTCAAAAGAAGATGACAGATCTGAAGGAGGAAAACTCCAAAAGAGATGTGAAAATGACATATCTGAAAGACAAGGCAAAAGCCGAGTCAGAGGAGAAGGCCAGAAAAAAAGAGGAAAGCCAAGAGGCTTGGGTCTTCTGGTCCCAAGGGGGATGATTCTGCAAAGGATGGTCCTAAGAAGGACAGAAAGGTTGAAGAACCTTGGTGGTCTCCGTTGACCATGGAGCAGTTCAATTACTGCCGGTAGCACTTAGCCAAAGAGCAGAAAATTTCCATTAATCAAGCTGTGAAATCCTACAAGGCTTTGTTACAAAGCAAGGAGGAACAGAAGGAGAACATGGAAACACAGTATGCTGAGGAAGAGGCTAAGTTCAAGGCCATTATTGGTGAGCCAATTCAAGTGCTAGACCTTGAACCAAGGGGAGAACCAGAGGAAGCGGCTGCAATTGAGTGTGAGCAGTACTTGGACTTTGGAAGCGCTTACGCAGCATTGGAAGGCAATCTTAAAAAGAAAGAAAGCCTTGAGGAAGCAATTCCTGTGAGAGACTCAGTCAAGGAGTCTAGTGAAAGCAGTCACGGTGGTAAGAACCACGATGGCAAAGGCCATGAGGATCTAGGAGGATCCTGGTTTTTTGATGAAGACTCATTTGAGGACGAATCCCTGAGTTGGGATGCGGCTGTGGTCTGTGGAGGACTCATGGGTGGCATCAAACATGATGACAAGCACCAGATTGAGTTTTTCGCAAGAAAGACCGTTGAGTACATCAAAGATCTGGAGTATAAGCTATCGATTATGGCTTCAGGTGAGGAGGAGCTGTCCCGAGTTGAAAAGGAGAGACAGCAGATATTCTCCACAACGATGTCTATAATACCGGGGGAAGTTAGAGATTATGACGTCCCAAGGGTAACAGTAGACATGAGTGAATCCTCTCTTGAGGAAAACATTGTGCTTCAACCGTATCTACACTGGATATCGGGGAAGTGGCCGTCTCTGAGAATTCACTCAGATATGGTGGGAATAGCAGCACCCTACGTGTATGCTGGGTTTGTTGACATGCTGGAAATCGACAGATCCGATCCAGAATGTATGGCACCCCTGCCTACGTTAGTAAGGTTTGTACTCGGATGCCTAGGCTACGGACCAAAGTATGCCACGGCGTTGATTACTAGCACAATAATGGAGGAGGAAGACCATCCGCAGTATGAGAAGGTGATACTTCAAAATCTGCAAGTATGGAATATCCATCCATGTGAGAGTAGACGTCTGGTAGAACCTCAACGACAGGACCTCGATCAGAGAGGTTTATGGCGAAAATACTATAAGGACAAAATCGTCCGGAAGGCCATAAAGGTTGAGTTCCTTAAAGATGTGCTGGAGCATGTGTTAGCCCGAAAGGACGAATACTATGTGCTCTGTGATGGTATGATCACCGTCACGATTCTTCGGTCGAATCTGAGCCTCATCGATGAACAAGCAGGAGACCGAGGATGGTAGAGAATGCTCGACCTACTGGATAGCTTCTGGAGGCGAGAGAACTCTAAGTTGCACTTCCGAACCGACACCTTCGAGGTTTGGAGCAAGATTGCTGATTTTACAGACAAGACTTTAAATCAGCAAATCGAGCATGATGAGAGAGCCCAACAAATTCTTAAAGCGGTCCAAGACCCACCGGGACTCTCAGAGAAAGAAGGAGTTGGCGAAACGTCAAGAGCCAACAACAATGAAGGAGACTCCCAAGACAGCGCACCAATGCAGACGAGAGAAGATAGCTGTATAAAGTTAGGCTAGGACATTTTTGTCGGTCATTAGGACCCCACTAACTTTTGCAACAGTTTAGATTCCTTTTATTTTTGAGCTGGCAAACAGTGCATAGGCACCAGCTCCTTTGTATATATATTCACAAGCCCTCTACCTCATTTGGGGAGGCGAATCAAATAGAGAAATTCTCTCTCAAAAACTCTGAGTAAGAAAATCTCTGAATCGCTCTCCGAATACCTTAAGAAACCAAGAGTAAGGTGGTTAGGATTAATCAACATTGGTTAAGACTAACGGAAGGTCAGATCAAAAGATCAAGAACCTTGCAGGGAGTATAGCCTTGGGCTGAAACCTTGGATGAGGAGTGTCTATATAAGACCCTCAGTGTAAGGGCATTGGAACGACACAGAAGAGCCTCTCCAGTTTGCGGATGCGTTCGCTGAATTCTCTAGCTTGAGAATTGTGCTACTATTGGATCTCTATCGTTGTGGAAGCTTGGTGAACCCTCTGAGCAACCCACTGAGTTAAGGTATGATAAACTTTCCGCTGTGTAGTTTATGATAATCTTCATGATCTAATAAGATTGTGAAGGTGGTGCCAAAGCACGACAGTTGCGAAAGCACGAGTCTTATGACTGATTGTCCAAACCCCGAGCTCCTACATTTGGATCACGGTGTGGGCAAGGATTCTGCTACTGGACTTCTAAACACTGTAGTAGATCGACTGGCAGGCCTCTCATCGCAAATACAGCAGCTAATAGAGCTTGTGGATAGCTACTCTAAGAAATTAGAATAGCTGACTCTTCTGCAGAGTGAATTTGAGGAATATTTCCTTGAAGGTAAATCCAATCTTGGGTATACGGCAAGTTCGAGGTATTCTAATGAGTATTCGAGGTTGGCAGAACGCCGGCGACAAAGACAATTGAAAAACTCTTCTTAAGTTCGATTCCTGTAAGGATTTATTGGTATTAGAGCCGTTTAAGGAAAATTAAGTTTTTAATTGTCTGAGAAAAAGTATCTGAGGGACTTAAGAAAATAGGGATAAAATTGAAACAGGTCGCAAGTACAGGCCCCCCAGAGATACGGTTTAAACTTCAAGCTAGATCGGAAAAAAACGAGTAAAGTTGAGGACATATTTGATAATTAAGCCTTTCCATAAATATATTTTTAATTCATCAAATTAATTAATTAATTAAAGATAAAAGAAAATATCCCATTAAAATATTGTCAACCTTATCATATCTGCTTAGTATTAATGAGAAAATTTCTTATAAAAGAAATGATGAGATCATATCTTCCTTTTTTGGGAATAATATATTTCTCTCTTTGGAAGGTTCTATACTGACCTTATGTTGGTTAAAGAGATCCATATTCATTTGTATTTTGATATGGACTGAACTCTTATAGCTTTTTACTAGAGATAACGTTCAGGAACATGTGTTCTCATATTTGGACGAAATCAACTAGATTAGAAAATAGATCAAGGATTATTTCCTTTTACAGAAGGTTACACGTCTGCAGAACCTTCTGCCCTTCTGTTACTTGCTTGGACAAAATCAATCATTCTTTGATTGACGTCATGTTGTCACAATATCGAAGTAATCTCATGTGATTTATATGATTATTACGCTAACAAATCATATCTTTTGTATGCAGCAAGATACTTCCCATCTATAGCAACCCGACGTCCTGTATACTATTAGCCTAATTTAGATTCGTTTGATTAGTTATAAATAAGTTAATTCGACATTATTATCGGTAGATTTATAGAGATTACATCTGGTTGATTTTGTTTTCGGTGTGTCGTTCGTGTTCTTGCACACTGCGAGAGGAGAGTAAGTTCCAAAAGGCAGTATCGTCGGTAAAGCTCCTAGGAGGGTGACTCGGGGACACGATGGACTTCGGTTGGAGGCTGTGGCATTGGAGGGGCGTGCAGCAGGATCCGGGGGAGGATTACTGGCTGTGTACGAGCCAAAATGTAGTGACCAAAGTGAAGGCTAGAACTCTGGTAGCACAGACGGTGAGGGATTGACCTGGTTCGGTAACTATGTTCTTTTGTGGTTTTATGCAGGAACGTCGGTGAGCAGCCGAGGAGAAGTCTTCACGAGGAGTGGAATATTCTTGGTGAGGAGCCAATGGATTATTCAGTGAGGACCTAAGGGGAAGTCGTAGCATATTGTTATGCCTACTTGGTGAGGTGCCAAAGGATTACTCGGTGAGGAGCAAAGTAGAAGCCGCAGCGGGTAGCTGTGCAACTAACGAAGACACTGTCTGAGGAAGAGAACGTCCAACCACCTAGTTACCATTGTTAGTTACATTAACCCGTGCAAACCGTTAGTCACGCTAACCTGTGCAAACTTGTAAAAGTGTAGTACATTCGGGTGCATATGCTATAGAGGACCGATCATGTATCACCTTCTACATTTTACAGGAAAAGCACGTCATCAGATAATCTCTATTACAAATAAAAAGTATCCAGACTTTGAATTATCTATTTTTGAATTACTAACCGTAAATTCACATATCGAAACAACGAGTTTAAAGTTGTATTCATTTTTTTGCGACCGAAGGGGCTCAATATGCAAGAGAACTTAGAAGAAACTTCCTTACAAGGCAAAAATTCTTATACTAACCCTATCAAGTGTCAAAACTCCCAACAACTGGGGACGGGTCAGCGTGTTCTTCTCCGAAAATTTTGGAAGGAACACTCTTGACAAATTCACCTATGATACCCATATTTTTAGTGACAAAAATACTCAAACAGATATGACATGATATGAAATTGTTCATAATATATGAAACTAATATGAATTTACAATGGATTTGGTGTAATCATATTTGATGTTTATTCGAGCAAAGTTTGTTGTCAATATTTTGAATTTCTTTTACTTTGTGTTTCCTTTTATAGTAATAGATGAGACTTAAACATGGAATTTTATGGTACCGCGAAATAACATCCTCTTCTGGCTCATGCAAGAACATGTAGAAGAAGACTCTTGGAATTTTATCTCAACGGGGCCTCCATATTCTAAGGATATGTCCAGCGTCGGGTTCAAACTTGGGGACATTAGCAAAGCAACACCCTCTTATATATCACTTGGGTGTTCTTATAATTAGTTAGTTATGAAAAATATTATTATTCATAAAATGCGTATTTTTACCATTTTTTGTGATGACGATGGTAAGCTATTCTATAAATAATTATATTATATATATATTTATTTAATTATTCAGGGAGTTTATCCCCCAAATTTGTTCGCAATCCCACCAACTCCACCTGATGATGAAGTAAAAAACTGAACATGATGCTCCGTTTGACGGTGGGTCCCACTACCTTTTGTTTCGCATCATAACTTTTCCGCAGGGCTCAAATTTTCTAAATATTTTTTTACCATTTTGTCCTCTATTTTTCTAACCCGTCAGAAAACGTCAAAATAGAACATTATTGCTGCTCCTCTAACGTTGGACGTGAAGTTTGTAACGGTAACCTCACGAGTTATTTTAATATTTTAATTATATTTATTAAGATTTGAAAAAATAAATTTTATTTAAAACGGACCTTAATCTCTTAAAGTGATATTCAGTTCTTCGATAGTTGATTTTCAAAAGTGGATCATCTTTTCTCACAAAGGGACACGATTTTTTTTTAACTGTTGTATTTTGGTACAAGATTTATTCATTCACACGAGAGCTTGTCCAAACACTTCTTCCAAGTCAAGGAGCCGGACGGGCTCAAGGCATCTTTGGCGAGTCCCTTCCCTTCCATTCCATCGCTGTCTTCTTCATTACCTTCCCCTTTTCGCCTGCAAACAGCTCCCGTATGACATCCTTAATCTCACCCCTGATCACGCTTCCCGGCAAGCTTCCAGTCCAACCTTCCATTCCGTGGATGAGTACCTTGCGTTTGGCTGCAGGTCTCCAAAGTTAGGCCAACAAATCATTGGCACCCCTGCACCTAGGCTTTCTAGCAGCGAGTTCCATCCACCATGAGTTAGGATTCCCCCCACTGGCCTCTGCTTCAGCCCCTTATCCTGTGGGCACCAACCTGACAAGAAACCTCTCTCCTTTCTGGTTGACAAACGATGGAGGGAGGGTCGCAGTCTCTCCGTTCATGGGCCTTAGGACCCAGAGGAAGGAACATTGGCTGTTTGCGAGTCCCATGGCAAACTCAGTCAGTTGCCCATGTGTCAGGAATGCTACGCTCCCAAAGTTCACATAGAGTACGGACTCGGGCTCCTTGGAGTCGACCACTGTAGACATTCAACATGCTCCTCCCAAAGATTTCCATGGGTGTGCTCTGAGATGGAGTTTTCTTGGTGTATCTTCTCAAGGAGCAAATGGAAAGGGCCAATCGTTTAAGTCTTTGGTATCAAGGATGAAATTGAGTCCAGTGCATTCCGCTCTAGCTTCTCGAAAGTATGAATGATTGTGACATCGGCTTTATCAGTTCGGTCTAAAACATCCTTGATGAAACTCATGAACGTGTCCTCCTCGTCAACTGCCCTGAAAAGGTATGGCATGTCGCAGGGTCTCATGTTCTTCATTCCCAGGATCCAATTGATGGTGCTTTCTGACCCACCGATACCAAATATCTTGTCAGGTTCATCTTCGCAGAACAATACAACTATCAAAATACATTATTTCGAGGAAAACCTCGGCCATTCTCTTGTAACGAAGGATTACATACCTTTCAATGGTTTGATGCATTTCTCCAAGAACGACCTGTAATACTTCAACGCAAGCATGGAGCAAGCTGCTATAGTGAACAGGTGTACAAGCGGGATGCCGAACTTCTCGGAAGCAGGGCTAGTAACAAAGTTCAACAAACCATCCGCCACGATGTGGGAGACATGTGGGAAATCCGAACTCTCCTTGAGCATCTTCTCGATGAGATCCTAGAAGGGGCCAACCATCAAATTCCGTGAGGAATCACATAGGGCAGGGAGGTCCTGGGTGGCATCTGCATCCGAGGGAGGGAGTCCATCGGGAATGGAAACGAAACGCCAGCTGGGGAGGCCCTCGAGGGAGGTGAGGCCGCCGGAACGGAACATACGTTGGTGAGTGAACTCGGAGTTGACGAAAGTGACAAAGAAGCCCCTGTGGTGGAGGCTCATGGCTAGCTTTAGCATTGCTCCAATGTGGCTCTGGGCTTGGAATGGGAAACTGACGACATGAACGTTCCTCATTCCTTACAACTAATCTTTTTACTTTAACTTCTCCGATGTGGGAGAGCTGTCCAAAAGCTTCACGCAAACTCAAAAAGGATTTTATAGGCGAAGTGTAAAAGTAAAAATGAAGTTTACTAAAGTGGGAGACGTGTCTTATCTTTGCATTATTATGTATTAGCCCGACTACACATTGTAAGATATCTACGTGTAAGCAGAGGGAGAAGTCGCATTTCGGTGCCCGGTCCGAGCAGAGGGCTTAGAGGTCACGACTCGTCCAATTGGTATCAGGACGGAAGGAAATTGGCCAGGCATAGGATAGGCTCGGATGGTGCGGTGTCCGGCATCGCGCTACTCTGGCGCAACAGAATCAAAGCAACAACACGAGAGGTACAAGGGGAGTAGTCTCTAATCCTAAGATTTCTAAGGCATTATTAGCGGGAACGAAATTAAATGTTAGAAAGAGGTGTATGAAGACTTACTTATATGGAGAGATTATAGAAAGCAAATCTTCGATTCCCTTTATCGAATTCAGGATTCTCCAAATAGTCGGAAATTTCTAAATTCTTTTTTACCATTTTGTCATGTATTTTTCTACCCCATCGGAAAACGTCAAAACAGAACATTACTGATATTCCTCTTTTGATGGTAAAGTACTGTCCAGCATGGACTTCTTCGTATAGTAGATTTTGTTTTTTACTAAGAGGTGCTCGTTTTTGCTCGCAAATTTCTTTTTTTTTTTCAAAGTAGTGTGAACAATTCTTTTGCAATTTCATCTTCTCGACGTGAAATTTCTTTTTATATGAAAAAATTAGTTTATAAAAGTCAAAAGAAGAATGGACTATTTTTGTAATTTCCCAATTTTTTTATATTTCTTTATAAGATATTTTCGTTTTCGGCTAAATTTGTCACCCAAAAATTATGTAAAATGATTTTTTGTGGACCCACCGAAAACACGTTTTCCGCTCAAAATAATTGAACTGCTGGGAAATTTATTTTTTAAATATATTCATAGAAGTATTTTATATTTAGACAAGTGAAGTTTTCTAATGGGACTTTTCTCCTATGATTAGAAAAGAAATGGTCAACCTGGAATAACACGAAGAGCTGAATTTTATCCATGACGTTGGAATTGGTGGATGTGCTTACGTCACTGATCTTGCCGATCCTCATCCAAATAAATAGTCGTGCTATCATCACAAAACAAACCAAGAAAAGAGAAGGGCAAAGCAAAAGCATAATGGAAGGTGATCTGATGCTGTTGGGTGTCTGGGGCAGCCCCTTCGTCTGCCGCGTTCGGATGGCCCTCGCGATGAAGGGCGTTGACTATGTGTACCGTGAGGATGATCTCATGAACAAGAGCCCCCTCTTACTCGAGTTAAACCCAGTTCACAAGAAAGTCCCCGTGCTTGTCCACCACGGGAAACCCATTGCCGAGTCCCTTGTCATTATTGAGTACATCGACGAGAAGTGGCCCGACAACCCCCTTCTCCCAGTTGATCCCTATGACAGGGCCGTCGCCCGGTTCTGGGCTAGGTACATCGACGACAAGGTAGGGTAGTGGGCGTGTAGTAAATGCATTCTGCTTAGGGAACATTGAGAGAAATTAAATGCAGGTCAGTCCAGCCGTGTGGAAAGCTCTGTGGAGTCCTCCAGGAGAGGGAAGGGAGGCGGCGTGTGAGGAAGCTTACGAGATGCTGGAGAAGCTTGAAGCTCTTCTCAAGGAAGGAGACAAGAAGTTCTTCGGGGGAGACAGCATAGGATATGTGGACATCGCTGCGAATTTCTTGCCACACTGGGCTATATTGATCGGAGAGGAGGTGACAGGGGTGAGGATCTTGACCGAGGACAGGTTTCCTGTGTTGTGCGAGTGGGCTAAGAATTTCACGGGTTCCTCGATCGGGGCTGCTCACTTCCCCGAGAAAGAGAAGGTCGTGTCTTTCTTCAAGGCCATGCAGGCTACTAAGTCCGTCCCATACACCTGATCGTATCCCGGAAGTTGATATCTTGAACGTCAAGCCAGATCCCAGATCTGGTCATATTGCTGGGGTTGTAGTCTTTCATAATTTCCAGAATGATTATCGTTGAACGACCGTTCATGCCTTCATAATTTCTCAACCGCCAAAACAGGGAAAAGTGTTCCGGCATGAATCCAATGACTTAGTCTAGTTACAACATTGAGTCAAATATGTACGAACATACGAACGTTATCGGTCGGAGCCATGACCAGATGACCTCCTTCACCAAGTAAGAAACTGTCGCGGAATCTGCAGGCACGTTCAGTGCCGACTATGAGATGGCAAAATACAAGGACGTACGTCAAGCAGTGACGATCGCAAATCTACATACCAGACCAACTTCATACGATATGTGTGGTCATGTATGCGTGGGTTAGATTAGAGTTCCCATTAATTGACCATACGTCGTCGGTTCCTCAAGAACATTTCCATCGTGGATGCTTAGTTTGGTGTTGAACTCGACGGAGGTTGATATTTACATTCACTTGAGCATCTCGGACTTCTTCAGAGCTCATTTGCATACTTGTCTCGACAGGAATAGATTTTTTGGAATTCGTTCAACTTTCAGTTTGAGGAAGTGCTTTAGTTCTCCAAGCTCCTTCATGTGAAATCGTATGAAAAGATTTTCGTTGATCTGCTTAATCTCGGTGCACTCATTTCCTATGATGATTAGATCCTCCATGTGCACGAGTACAATGACAATCTTCTCTTCTCAAATTTTGACGAAGAGGCTTGAGTCAACTCATGCAAAAATATATCTACTAAAGAGTAGGAACTCTGCAATCTTACCACCATGCCTATGGTGCCTACTTCAACTCGTATAAAGTTTTCTTTAACTTGTAGACATAATTGAGATGATTCTTGCTATAAAACATTGTGGTTGTACCTTGTAGATTACTCGATTTAATACTCCATTTAGAACGGCATTTTTCACATCCATATGCCAGAGCTTCCACAACTTACTTGCTACTATGGCGAGTAATAATCTAATTGTTGTAATCTCAGTGGCTAGATTGAAGGTCTCTTCATAACCCAAGCCATATTGCTGTGAGAATACTTGAGCGATGAGACGAGCCACGCACAATTTAACCATTTGGGCGAGCCTTCATTTTGTACACCCATTTATAGGATGTGACCTTAAAATAAACGTTGTTGAAGTTCATCTCCAATTGCAGAAGTCCCTTCAGCATCTCCTTACTCATCATAATCTTCAACTTATGGTAAGAAGCATGTCAAAATCTATTATGCCATGGCTCTACCATCTCGTTTTTCTTCACTCTATCTATGTATGCCGATTCTACAGACATAACATAGATGGACTTTACCTTCCGTCCTTTCATAGATGAACCACAAGAACCATACTCTTAAAACATCTTCACGATATAACTTCATTACCAAATCATAATAGTATCACAAGCATCATCACCTGCATATAGAATATTATAAAGAGCATTACAATCACCATAACAATAATAAAACAATAAATATCTTAAAATTTTGTGAAGTATGTAACGTACCTTACTTCAAGAAGTTGGATTAGGTACTTGAATAAATATCTCTTGGTATGTTTTTCCTTTCTGTAAAAGAAACAAAAAGAGAAATAAAAAGCTTGGGTTAGTAACATGTTTAATAAATGAAAAAACCTTAAATGAAAAAAAACTTACCTTTTCATTTTTTTTCATCCCATGTAAATGTCGAAGCCAATCTTCTCCACAAAGTAATGCTTCTACTGTATTCGGAGAAAGAGATGAACGATAATCATCAATTACCCTCGTTCCAGCACTAAAGTACCTTCAGAAGCCACTAAGCTTATTGGGATGACTAAAATATCAGCTGCCATTCTTGACAAAATTAAGTAATGTACCGATTCATCTTTCACCAATCCAAAAAAGAAAAGTCTTTGGCAATATTACTCTTTTTCAGATGATTTTTTTTCCAAATATTCAGCCAATTCAGATTTTCTAGGCCCTGAAGTCTCAAGTTTTTCACAATATGATTCAAAATCATCCCAGTTTTGAGTAATACTTGCTTGCATGTCAACACTGCTAGAAGAACCCAAACTCTCATAATTCGAATAGTCAGAAGATGCCTTCGAATGCTCTCTAACATATTCTTCATAAAGGCCTTTAATTGTTTTTCAACAGAATCTTTATTCTTTGAAACATTTCTGTCAGAATAAAGCTTTGGAAAACAGAAATCAACTGCCATCATTTTTTGACTTGGGTCGAGCACCGCAGCAACAACCATCAATAAGTTGCGTTCGCCCCAATATTTGTCAAACTTGAGCTTCATCTTGCATGCTAATGCCTTAATAAATTCAACTGAATGTTCAACAGCAATATCTAAGGCCGATTTTACCTTCCGAACTTCTTGAAGATACAAATTCAAAGTAGTATACTCACTACCTGCAATAATATGTGTCGCTGTCCAAAATGACTCCAACAAGGAAAAAATCTTGTGAGCTTTATCCCAATGTTCATCCAAAGGGCAATAATCAAATAATGAATCGCGTTGATAGAACATTCTAAAAGCATCCTTGATCTTTAAAGCACAACTAAGCATCTCGAAAGTTGTGTTCCATCGAGTTTTTCAATCACGAACCAATCTCCTTTCTTTCAATTGTAGTTATTGTACACACAACAAATTTTATCAGCCTATCATCGGAACAATTCACATATTCTACACATTGCCTCTCTACTTGGATGATGTCTTTAATTTCATCCGATCCATCCTGAACACAAAGATTCAGAACATGTGCACAACATTGAACATGAAATAACTTTCCTCCACTCAATAACTTCCTTGATACTTGAATTGTCTCCTTCAAATACTTGATAACAACATCATTACTAGATGCATTATCAACAGTAACAAAATAAACCTTGTTCTCAATAGCCCAATCTTTCATGCATTTAAAAATTACATCGAAAATCAGAATACCTGTTCTCAGGGGTGGAATGTGAAAGAATCTCAAGACTCTCTTGTGCAACTTCCAAGATTGATCAATCTAATGCCCTGTAACAACCATATACTCTATCTTTTGGTTCTTTGATTTCCAACAATCAGTTTGTCAAACTGATTTGGCTAACACTTTGAAGATTGTTCTTCAACTTCGTCTTTTTAATCTTATAAACTTTCATACAAAACGTCTTGCCTGTAACTCTACCAATCTTTTTCCATTCGGGCATCCCTAACTTCATCATCATATTGAATCCCTGTTCATCCAAAATGGAAAATAGATGTTCATGCATCATAATCCAATGTGCAGCTGCCTCCCGCATTTGTCCCATGTCAAACTTCTCGGAATGCAACGTGGGAACTAGAAGTGTAGCTCCATCGATTGACGGAAAATTCAAGTGTGCCTGTCTTTCAGCTTCTTTCAAGTTCATCTTCCTCTTCAAACAATTATCTCTTTGTCTCTTTAAGTGAGATGTACTCCCCGATTTAAGAATTGTTAAGAGATGGCAGCAATGAGAGCATTTAGCTTTCTTCTCTCCATTCTCCAAAATTTCTTCAAAATCATCCCAAACCGCTGAACCTCTCTTCCTTTTATTTGCTTTGAATTTCACATCTTCTAGTGCATCCTTCTTTGTTGCATTATTAGTTTCACCAGCCGAATTTAGCTCTATCCTTTCCAATGCCTCGGTTTGGATTTGAAGCTCCTTGCTCAATTCATTACTTTCAACAACACCACTCCCTACGGCTGGTGCAGAAGACGTATAATCCGTTGACATATTTGTTTCCGACAGACAAAGCAAATAAAGAAAAGATGTGAGACCAAATGAATCCAACACAAATACCAACAGAAGTCCAGACCCCAACACAAATACCAACAACGCCCAACCACGATGCATGCATCTAAGATAAAAGCCTGGTTAAGGCCAAATTTTAGTTGCTCCCACTATGAACAGTTTTAAAAGGCAAACATAGCTAAACAAGCACCAAAAATTAAAATCATGACACGCAAAAAATTGCAAGTTCTTTTAATAGTGAGGCATTCAGAATGAGTAGGAGGTTTATTTGTCAGAGAATCAGATGGTATAATTAGGTTCATCATAATGCCATACCGCTGTATAATGAATTTAAAAACAAAGAGAACAAAGGAAACAAAACTTCTCTCAGACAAATGCCTCAAAATAGACATCATGATTTAGAAGAATGGAAGTTCAATGGGACTCGTCATCTTAATATCATCATCATTGAGAAGTTTATTTATACATTGCACAAATCAATATAGAGAAAGGATATGAGATCCTCTGCACTAGATATATAACCGGTATAAGACTATTCATCGCATAAAAATAATTCATGGATAATAATGAAGAAGTTAATGCATGCTTAAGAATTTGAAAAGTTTAGGTGCTGTTTAGAACAAGAACATTATCAAGCCATGCCTCTTCAGTTCTGGTCTCCAATATTTTTCCGCATGACAAAAATCTCGGAAGAACGAAAATTTTAAAATTCACCATCATAAGAAGCAAACTGACCAAATTTATCATACATTTGACAGATGAAAAGTGAACATTAGACGTTTTGTTAAAAAAGATTTGTCGGAGAACAATATTTAGCACTTGATGCATAAGCCATTTGATAAAGTTTCATCATTCAAATCATTTGCATAGATAATTTAAAACCACGAAATCCAAATTTTTTTAAAAGAAAATTCTGGAAAAACACAGCATCGAAAATCATCGATGAGCCAACAAGCGAGGGGAGGGAATCAGATCTTCCTATTCAAGTGTGCTTTGAATCATCATGCCCAGACACAATATGAGAGGGTAAAGGGATGGGGAGCGTACCTTGACTATGGCGCCTTCACCTTTATCTGTCGCTTACTCGCAGGCGTAAAATCCGGCTAGCTCATCTTCGGTACTTTTTGACGCTCGCTTTGGCCGATCCTCGCGAGATACAGAGTACGAGAATGCCGATTATTTTCCGCTTACCTAAATAAAGAGAGGAGATCGCCATGTCAAAAGGAGAGGGAGAGAGATGTTTTTTTCTTTATGGTTTGCTTTTACCACAGAGTGTGGGGAGGGGGAAGAAAAAAGTTTTCTAGGTAATTTTATTAATTTTTTATTAATAAATTATAAAATAAAATTAGGCTGGAGCTCGGCTCGTTTTGTTAACGAGCCGGCTCGAGCATGCTCAAAGTCGAGCTCGAACCGAGCTTTGACCGAGCTAGCTCGCGAACGGCTCGGCTCGTTTTAGAAGCGGATAAGCTTTTCTCAGTGGGGACATCGATTCCCAAAAACGGACCTCAATTCCCTAAATAATTCTCGATTCCCTGTAACGAATCCACGAATCCCTTAAAATGTCGGAAATTTTCTAATACTTTTTTACCATTTTGTCATGCATTTTTTCTACCCCGCTGGGAAACATCAAAACAGAGCATTATTGATATTCCTCTTTTGGATGGTAAAGTTCGGCCCAGCATGGACTTTTTCGTAAAGTAAATTTTGATTTTTACTAAGTGATGCTCGTTTTTGCTAGTAAATTTCTTTTTTTTTTCAAAGTACTGTGAACAGTTCTTTTGCAACTTCATTTTTTCAGGTAAAATTTCACAGAAAACACTTTTTTCGTTCAAAATAATTAAACTGCTTGGAAATTTATTTTTAAATATATTCATAGAAGTATTTATATTTAGAAAAGTGAAGTTTTCTATTGGGACTTTCCTCATATGATTAGAAAAGAAAAGGTCAACCTCGAATAAGACGAAGAAGAAGAAGAGTGGTCGATGGGCTGATTTTATCCATGACATAGGAATTGGGTAAGTGCTTACGTCACTGATCTTGCATATCATCATCCAAATAAATAGTCGTGCAGGAAAACAGGACAACCACCGACTGCGATCTTCACAAAACAAACCAAGAAAAGAGAAGGGCAAAGCAAAAGCATAATGGAAGGTGATCTGATGCTGTTGGGTGTCTGGGGGAGCCCCTTCGTCCGCCGCATTCGGATGGCCCTCGCGGTGAAGGGCATTGACTATGTGTACCGTGAGGATGATCTCATGAACAAGAGCCCCCTCTTACTCGAGTTAAACCCTGTTCACAAGAAGGTTCCCGTGCTCATCCACCACGGGAAACCCATTGCCGAGTCCCTTGTCATTATTGAGTACATCATGAGAAGTGGCCCGACAACCCCCTCCTCCCAGTTGATCCCTATGACAGGGCCGTCGCCCGGTTCTGGGCTAGGTACATTGACGACAAGGTAGGGTAGTGGGTGTGTAGTACATGCATTCTGCTTTAAAGAAATTTCATCGTCTAGTAATATTGACACTGTAGAATATCTTGGGCCTGTGTTAAGTCTACAAGCCCATGAAGGTAGTTCTAAGTCTACGACACATATCAAGTCTACAAGACCGTGACATAAGTTTTGGGCTTATTTTATAAAAGCCCATGAGTCCAGGGGTCTTTTACAGTGTTTATTGGCCCACTATTATGTGAGCCCGCCAGAGAAGTACTAAGTCTACAAAGGACTGTCGGGCTCAAGTCTACGAGGGTTAAGTCTACGAGGACCCGCGTCTATGAGGGTTAGAGTCTACGTGGGTCCGCGTCTACGAGGGTCAAGTCTACGGGGCTCAAGTCTACGGGGGTCAAGTCTACAAGGGCCAAGTATACGAGGGTCAAGTCTACGGGAGTCGAGTCTACGAGGATCATAAAAGTTCTTGACTTTGAGATTTTTTGGAAGGAGATTATGGGACCACGATCTCATTTGGAAAGATCTTTCGGGGATTTGATTTAATTAATTTAATATAAGAAAGAGAAGTGGTTAACTTGGATAAAAGCCACTATCAGATTATTACCAAGATTTTAGGGATTTGATTGAGAGGGCCACGAAGAATGTGGCATACATCCTAATCAAAGATTTGGTATAAAAGGGAGAAGATCACACACGTTCTTGCACGCGATGCCATAATACATGACTCAGAGAAAATTAAGAAGATGCATTAAACAGATTCCAAGATTCTTGGAGGGAAGTTAAGATTAAGCCACGATCTAAGGAATTACTCTGAGAACGTGTAAGGCGTGCAGGGCAAGTAAGATTCAGTATAAAAAGGAGGCAGATCCTCCATAAGAAAATGACGATCAATCAGCCAAAAACACAAGCTTTGTATTGCTCGTCACCTTTAGTTTTAGTAGATACCTCGGCCTGGGTTTATTGGTCATCACTTCCAACACCGGAGTGAGCAACCGTAGCTCCAGTGATCAACCTTCCGCCAGCACTTCCATCGTTTCGGCGAGCAACCGTAACCGGGGCAACAACTCTCCGCCAGCACCCCCACCGTCGAGACGAGCAACCGTAGTCTCGACATCCAACCTCCGCCATCATCTCCACTGATGGAACGAGCAACCGTAGTTCCAGTGATCTTCCTCCACCTGCATCTCCGCCACCAAGGTCTCTTTTTGAAGCCTTGGAGTTCACATCCAACGATACATTCGACCATCGCCAGTCCATCAAGCGTCAGCAACCAGACTCTGCTTCACAGGTGTTCAAGTCTACAGCGCACTGTACTAAGTCTACAGCGTCAGCAGTGACGTCAGCACCAAGTCTACATTTTGCGGCAACAAGTCTACAGTGTCAGCAGTGACGTCAGGTCCAGTCGCGTTTCCAGCAGTGAGTCTACATCGCCTCCATCATTTGTATCGACGTTCTCCCAAAGTCTATGTTCGCGGCAACGAGTCCACAGCGTCAGCAGTGACGTCAGCTCCAGTCATAGTTCCAGCAGCGAGTCTACAGCACTTCCCATCACCATTTTTCCTTCGTTTTTATGGCTGTAAGCATTCGTTTCTTTTTCGTGAACCTTTAAAGTTGTAATAGCTGTTTTCTTTTAAATCATTGAAATTCATCTTTCTGGCGACCACACTTGAATTCCTGTGAGTCCAATTGCCAAATATTTCCGACGTGATCCGTTTCTACGCAAACAAGTGAACATTGAGAGAAATTAAATGCAGGTCAATCATGCCGTGCGGAAGGCTCTGTGGAGTCCGCCGGGAGGGGGAGGGGAGGCGGCGTGTGAGGAAGCTTACGGGATGCTGGAGAAGCTTGAAGGTCTTCTCAAGGAAGGAGACAAGAAGTACTTTGGGGGAGACAGCATAGGATATGTGGACATCGCAGCGAATTTCTTGCCACACTGGGCTATATTGATCGGAGAGAAGGTGACAGGGGTGAGGATCTTGACCGAGGACAGGTTTCCTGCGTTATGCGAGTGGGCTAAGAATTTCACGGGTTCCTCGATCGGGGCTGCTCACTTCCCTGAGAAAGAGAAGCTCGTGCCTTTCTTCAAGGCCATGCTGGCCGCTAAGTTTGTCTCATACACCTGATCGTGAAGTTGATATCTTGAACGTCGAGCGAGATCCTGGATCCGGGTCATATTGCTGGGGTTGTAGTCTTTCATAATTTCCAAGAATGATAATCGTTGAACGACCATTCACGCTTACATAATTTCTCAGCCGCCTTAACGGGGAAAAGTGGTCCGACATGGATCCAATGACTTAGTCTAGTTCCAATATTAAGTCAAACAGGTGTGACCCCACGAACATCTTCTGTCGGAGCAATGATCTCCTTCACCAAGTAAGAAACTGTCACGGAATCCGGAGGCGCGTGCAGTGTCGACTATGAGAAGGCAAAAAACAAGGACTTATGTCACACAGTGACGATCGCAAATCTACTTACCAGACCAACTTCATATGATATGTCTGGTCATGTATGCGTGGGTTAGATTAGAGTTCCTACTAGTTGACGATACGTCGTCGGTTCCTCAAAATCTTTTCCTTTGTGGATGATTAGTTTGGTGTTGAACTCGACGGAGGTTGATATTCACTTTCACTTGAGCATCTCATACTTCTTTAGCAGCTCATTTGCATACTTGTCGTGACAGGAATAGATTTTTCGGAATTCATTCAACTTTTCATCAAATTTTGAAGAAAAGGCTTAAGTCAACTCATGCAAATATATATCCACTAAAGAGTAGGAACTCTGCAATCTTACCACCAGGCCCGCGGTGCCTACTTCAACTCGTATAAAACTTTCTTTAACTTGCAGACATATTGAGATGATTCTTACTATAAAATATTGTGGTTGGACCATATAGATTACTCGATCTAATACTCCATGTAGAAAGGCATTTTTCACATCCATCAGCCAGAACTTCCATATAGATTACTCGATCTAATAACCACGTAGTCACCCTTTCACCTTAGAGCATGGCTGACCGACCATCTTTCGTATTTTTTAACTCATTGCATTGACATGGGAACGGGA
Source organism: Melastoma dodecandrum (assembly GCA_029817715.1). Lineage (NCBI taxonomy): Eukaryota > Viridiplantae > Streptophyta > Magnoliopsida > Myrtales > Melastomataceae > Melastoma > Melastoma dodecandrum. The sequence continues at coordinate 388,185 of JARUPY010000537.1, read as the reverse complement.
AACCGAGCCCCGATGGAGACAGACGCTCCCACACGGACACTCCTGCCATCAGACGTTCGTTTTCCCCCTGCATCTAGCGACCCCAAGTCACAAACAACCAAAACTCCTACATCGACGGAGCCCAAACCAGCGACGGCGACAAACCATAAGCCTAGCTGCTCCTTTCCCCGTCATTGAGTGCCGACGCCTGAAACTTCCCGCAGCTGTACAACAGCACTACAAGAAGTCGTTTTGTATTCTGATCGACTTACCTACATGTGCTGGACGAAAAATAGGTACCGGACGACACATGGAAGATCTCCGCCAACGAGCTCACTCACACCAGACACCTAGCGTCTCCCTCGTCAGCTTTGTCTCCTGGACCGCTCCAGCCTCCTCTTCTCTAGCCGGGACCAACTCTTGAGGACGCATTCTTCGCCATGGCCGTGTTTGGGAACTCAGGCCCTTCAGAGGTAACAATTTCATTTTTTTTAATTCTTTGAGATGATATAACGTGTGCTTTGCTTACCTTTTTTATTTTTAACTTTTTATTATTATTTCATTATTATCATTATCATTATTATTATTAATATAACAAGACCCCCAATTCAATCCTCGTGTGCGTGCCCAAATCAAATGCCAATTTATTATTTGCGTCGCATGAATGTTTTAATAAAATGTCAATTTAGTCCGCGCGTCCGTCTGAATGTTAAGTTTCGATTAGTAATTTATTTATGATTTTTTTTCTAAAAAAACTTTTGGTTTGGCTTATTCATATATCATTATTGATCGTTGAATTTCAGTACAATTGAATATATTTTAAAATGTTTGGCAAACCTTTCATTTTAAAATTTCAATACATCAAAAATTCATGTATTTTTTGACGTCTTAAATATTAAAATTTTCTAATCCTTTTCTTTTCATTACATGAATATCTGAGCATTATTTCACGAATTCGACAAGATGAATCTCGAAGGCAAAAAATAGACTGAAGGCGTGCAGGAAATAAATCGTTGTGGAAGTATGTCTCGAAAGCGGCCCAACTGACGACCCCAGTCGATGTAAAGCCGCCCCGGCCGTGCCTCAGGTACATGAGGGAGGTGCAGGCCTCCCGTTTTTCTTTATTTCCACATGTAACGGTTTGTAGGCCCAAGTTCACCGCCCTTCCCCGTTCTTTTTTATCTCAATAATATTTTGTTCTTGTCCGCATGTCCTAGCCCCATAGGTTTATTGTCGCATGTTGTTTGTCAAACACACATGAGTTCGGGTCTAAAGCCCGAATCGGGTCCAACGCCCGTAAAAAATTGACATGAGTCAGGAGTCATGCCCAAATCGGGTCCAACACCCATTAACTAAAAGCAAACTTTTGGAGCAAATGCCACCTTTTCATATGTTTAGATGTAAGAGTTAGTAATTAGGAATCCTTGAACCACTGTTTTTTCCGACTTAAACAGATTTTGTAAAAAAGTCGGTGGCAACTCAGTTTAGTTTACCAAGGTTAAACAACACCAACTGTTTTTACGGAGCCATTTTGGATGGGTAACGGGAACACAAGCCGCTCCCTGATTCTTCCCTAAAGTTCCGAGATGAGGCCTTACGCAGCCTTTCGCACGTCCCCTCTAGTAAACTGGAGACGGTTGGCAAAACGTCCAGCAAGCCCATTTGGGAACCAAGGGAGGATTCAACCCATTTCTCTTCCGTAGCGTCCGACGCTCAAGTTTGGACATCGACCGGTAGGGCCTTGGGGGAGCGGGTCCAGATCCTCGGGCTGTCCGAACCGCCATGCGCTCGCTAGGCCAGAAGGCGCGCGTACACCACTAAACTATTTGGGCGAGCCTTCATCTTGTACATATTTATAGGATGTGACCATAAAATAAACGTTGTTGAAGTTCATCTCCAATTGCGGAAGTCCCTTCAGCATCTCCTTATTCATCATAATCTTCAACTTATGGTACGAAGCATGCCGAAGCCTATTATGCCATGGTTCTACTACCATCCCGTTTTTCTTCACTCTATCTATGTATACCGATTTTGCGGACATAACACAGATGGATTTTACCTTCCGTTCTTTCATTAATGGTGTCTGAGAAAACTATAGATCATGATACACCCCGACATCTTTTAGTTCAAACACCACAAAATTGTTCGGGGCTGTCATTTAGGCTACTAACAAAGTTCTTTTTTATTCCTGGGTCCAATTTTTTTCATCAAGACAAAAAATTACCAAAATAAAAAGGGATTAAATCAAAATCACGACACAAAGGCAAAAATTATTTTTGTTCCTAATCAAAAAAAGAAATAAATCAAATGTTAGACGAAGAAGGGAACAAATAATCAAAAGGGGGAAATCAAAAAAGGTTATAGAAGGAGGTGACCATCTTCTTGTCAAAGGGGTGGCCGAGAAGAGTTTTTCTAAATAACATTCATACCGTTTTCTGATCATCCAGCACAAAGGTTGTAAAGGCGTTTCTGTCTAACCCCCTACTGAGCCAAGTCTGGGTTTTGGTTTTGTCTTAAACCAGGTGTTTTCGACCGTTTGGGATGATAATTTTGCTTTTATTGGGATCACATGCTACGCCTCTCGAGTCATCTGTATCTGGTAACATCGTTTCATTCTACGAGCATGAGGTTTCTTCAATGGCTTTGTCTATCGTTTCTCTCCCTCTATTGCAGGAATATAGAAGCAAATGACAATATGTTCCCAGATCCATTGCGCATCTGCGTCTAGACGAGGGAATATCATCGGGGCTGTAAAATTTTGAGGGAAGCTATGACACGCTCTGAGTTGGCTGCAATCTCCACCTTGAATGCCATTCAACCCCCATACTGACCGGCCGCAGTCCCCAGTCCCTCCATCAAGCATCCCCAGAATGTTCCTCCGGAGCCCTTTCGACAACAACATTACAATCACGGATTCCCACCAGCAACAATTCTCAAAGCCCAAGCCCCAACTACCAGACGGCTGATTTTCCTTGACTTATGGCAGCAGACGCAACTCCGATTTCCAGATCTATCTTCCTGACAACCGAATGAATCGATTTTTCCGTCGGGATTTATTTTCACGCTATTCCAGGCTCTACTCCAACTCAGGAGAAGCCTCGGCCCAGTCTCCAAGTCACTCCTTTGTAAACAGTGATGAGTGATCAATGACGCCTTTGATTCCCTCAATTGACAAAACTTTTTATTTCGTGCTTTTTTTCATGCAGATACTCTAGAGGGCGTGCCTTGTGGACAACCAAGGCATGCTCTCCGTTCGACGCTCTGGGGACAAGAATCAACGGAGGATATATATTAGAGGGATTATTTGGATTCTCGAAGATCAAATCTCTTAGAATACGGCTCCGTACTCATCAACGTCAGGCATCAGCGACTCTTCAAGTTCGATGTAGACCTATTTTAAAACAACATCGAAAGGTACAACGCTAACAGGTGCACTAAGGGAGGTGAGAAATGGTATTAATCTCGCTCATCACATATTCGGTTCTCCCTTGAGTTCAATTCGGCTTAGAAATTGTTGAGGGCATTAATCAATCTATGTTTCTTGCATTTTGTCCAAAGTAATTTTTAACGAAAAACTCTTTCTTCTAAAAGATGACTCACATAGACATTTGAAGCATTATTGAAGTCGAGATTATCTTTTTAATGTCAAAATATTTCTTTTTCTAAACCCAAGCTCAAATAAATTTGGACATCGGAACACACGATAAAAGGCCTCCTTTTCTTTGTGATGCGTGCGATTTAGTAATCTCTAGTTCCCGAACCTAAATCAATCTTTACAGTTTTTCTAACCTGAACTTAAAATAGGTTAGTGAAGACTTCTTCACGTTTTCAAAATCCGAAGCCTTATCATCAAGGAAGGATATCCATTTTAGATGAAACCAGAAACGGGATCTACTCGCGACACTGGGATATGATAAACTCCTTGTAGTTGGATCTTGTTGGAACTATCACCACCTGCTATGATAGTCCTATCGATGTGGATGATTAGCAGTCATGAGGAGTTGGCAGTGACGACTCTCTAGCCCTTTGAAATCTGACAACTCCTGCAACTTCTCTCCATCTCTTGTCATGTGATTGGAGCATCGGGAGTCTAATATCCAGTTCTATTCATAGTCCTCAGATTTATTGTGAACTATAAGAGTCTGGTTTTTCAACGGTTGCACTTCTTTCAACAAAACGAGGGATGCTTCAAGGATCCACTCCTCTTCAAAGTTATCCCTGTTTTGACTACTTGTGTGGCAGCATTTCCTTCAATGTTATTTTTCTTAGACCATCAGTCTCTCGTATAATTACCCTTCTTGTTGCAATTGAAGCATTTTCTACTGAGTTGGCATTAGTTGTTTCTTCTCTCGGTGTGGTTAGTTGGGTTGCTACTCTCGTCATCCACGTTTACTAACTCGTGAGAATCTTTTTTTCTTAACATGGCTCTTTTCCTTGTTACTATATGAGGCATCTTTTTCATTTTTTATTGTGACATATGCCATTTATTTTGCTAGCGTCTCCTGATAAGCTAATAAATCTTTTTTAAATCTTCTAGCTACGGCGGTGTAGGCCGTCCTTCAACCACCACAATAAATCCCCTATACTTTGTCCGTTCCCTAGAATAATTATCCTCCTTATCCTATTAACTGATCCTGGATCATTGGTCTAGCTTCGAGATGACTTTACTCTAGTAAGAAACAAATGAATTTCTAATTCTTGTTGTCTAACAGTCAGTAGATCATTTTCTAGCAATTGAATCCTCAAATCATTTTTCTTCGAGATTACTAAATTATCCCCGGCGGAAATATACCCTTTGTGCGAGTGGTATATGTGGCGAACATAGCTTACCCACTTTAATTTGCCATTTTCGCAATGCCAAGAGATCTTGGCCTTGGATATGTATGAATTTTGGACACGCCTATTTTAGTCTTCTCAAGGAATTTAATATAAATTTGCAATGGTAAGATTGGTTTTTTTAAAAAATTATTAAAACCGGGAGAGTGTTAAATGGTGACTAGTTGATTAAGGTAATTCTCACCTTCACGATAAAGTGTCCTAAGAATACGGCTATATTAGTATCAAAGTTGATTACCAAAATGAACTTGCTCTTATCAAAACCATCTCGTTTCGACTTTTTCAATGTCGATGTTAGTAAAAAAAATGCCATATGGTTGCGATCCCATAGTTCCGACGTCCTTCAACGTATAAGCGCTTCACCCACTAGTCTTCGCCTGATGTGCTTCTCTACCCATATCACCAAGTCATGGTCGTTTGCTATCTTTTGCTTAGCAACCCTGTCGCCCACAAGCTTTCACCGGGCTACTTTGCTCCAGATCACAGCATATTTTGAGCCTCTCTCTTCATCAAACCCACAAGCCGTTAAAAGTACTCAGGGTCCAAAATTTGTATTGCCGAACAATCTGTCTGAAAGGCAAAAGAATATTCCCCGAAGTTTGGGAATTCTAAATCCATCGACCTCAAAGAAATTGGATCGTCTTTTGACCTCCATCTTTAAATTTATTTCTTAAATCAAGAGATTTTGTGGTTAGTTTATTCTATACGGATAAAACTAGATAGTAGAGTGGGTTAGGAGACTGTACATAAACACCTCAATAAAACAGAAGTTTATTGGGTATTTTATGTTAAAAATGAAAATATATATCATGTCACGTTTTCACCTCAAGTTCGAACTTTTAGCACAGTTGGTGTTGATTACTGTACAACAGTAGTATAAAAAAAGCCAGCCCGGTCCAGCTCGATTGCTGTATTGACACTACCGATTGCACTTGCATTTCGAATTATTTTTTCAACTAACCTCATTTAGTAACATAGCTGCAACATAACACAACCCAGATCAAAAAAATTTCAATTCTCAAACCCAAAAAGGATTGAATTTAATAAAATTTGAGAATTAGAAGGCGAAATAAATAAATATTCACATATAAATAAATAATCACTCCAAATTTGCTTTTTGGTGGGTAAAAACAATAACTACAAGGGAGGACACACCATTCATTAGAACCAGAGACTGAAATTGTGAGAATGGCATTCTGAAAAGGGTAGATGACGATGAAGCAGCAGTCGTTGAAGCAAAAGCCCAGATGCCGCCATTGGCACGTCGACTATGTTATCTTCTAAGTTATATTTAGGATTAAATATTATCGGTCAATTCTTTTTATGAGCAATGTATTTTGAATTGACGTAATTAAAAGTACTATTTAATTAAATTATGATTATGACAAAGCCTAAAAAAATAGATTTTTAGTGGCTCTTCTTCTTAACATGAATCTAACATTCAAATCAAACCCATCCAACAGTCAAAGGAGGGTTTTTTTTTTTGGAGGATGAAATGTGAACATGAAATAAACTCAATAAACAAATAAAATAAAGTTTAGAAAGGACTTTGGCTGGAGGGGATGTATTGGTCAACGCCACCATAATTGAGAAAGGCATTCTGAAAAGCGTAGACCACGAAGAAGCAGAAGTCGTTGAAGAGAAAGAGAATGGATTTCCTTTCCCCCGTCCTCAACCTGATCGGCTCTCTCCTCCTCACCGAGTATGCCCGGATGAACAACATCTCCGACAAGCTCAAGACGTGGGGGAGGAAGCTGCCGACGATCCAAGACGTCATGGATTCTGCCGAGAGAAAGCAGTTGGATGATGACCCTGCTGTAGGTCGATGGCTTGCAGATCTAAGGAACGTCACCTATGACATGGAAGACCTCCTTGAGGAGTTGTCCGTCGAAGCCAAGCGGAATTCATCTAAGGTGAGGGCCCTGTCGCGGTCGACTAAACTACCTTACTCCCTGATCGATTGCTGCTATCGGTTCAACCCACACGCCCTGTTCTTGGGTCGTCGTATGGCCAACGAGATCGAGGAGGTTGACCAGAGATTGGAGGAAATCCTCGGCCGCATATCCATTCTTGGGTTAGTTCGGAATCCTGGAAGCCGAAGTCAGCACGACAAGCCTCGTTTCATCACCACTTCCGTTCGCGAGCCCAAGTTCGTGGGCAGGGAGAAACAAATGGAGGAGTTGTTCGCTCGACTGACCCGATCCGAAGCAACCGAGGATTCCATACGACCCTTTACCGTCGTTTCAATCGTGGGAATGGGCGGACTTGGTAAAACAACCCTGGCACAAGAGTTGTATCATCACAAATCGTTGGAAGAGGCAGACTTCACAGTGAAAGCCTGGGCTTGTGTTTCCGACGTCTTTGACAGTGCCACCATTACGAAGAACATCCTGGAGGAGGTAGCACCATCTTCGTCGAGAGCGGAGAAGGATCTAAATCAGCTGCAGAAGTTGCTCAATGAGAAACTTTCTGGGAAGAAGTTCCTTATAGTGTTGGATGATGTCTGGAATGATAACCTTGTCGAGCTCGATTCTCTTCTTAAGCCCTTGTATTCTGGGAGTAAAGGAAGCAGGATCCTAGTCACTACAAGAAACCTCGAGGTCGCCAAATTGGTCGGGGACCGTGATCCGAGGCAATTGGACCAGCTGCCGCAGGAGGATTGCTTGTGCTTGCTCGCCTATCACTCCATTGGGGAGGAAACCTTTGAAGGACACCCTCATCTTCAGGATATTGCGGTTCGATTAGCCGAAAAGTGTAAGGGGCTGCCTCTTTCTATTAAGACGATCGGAGGGCTGCTTCGTTTCAAAACCGACGATGAGAGTTGGGAGCGTGTGTTAGCACACGGAATTTGGGACAAAGAGGACGGACGTGGAAAGATTCCTCCGGCATTAAAGTTGAGCTATGTCCATCTCCCGGTTCACTTGAAGAGATGTTTCGCAGCATGCGCGTTATTCCCGAAAGATTACATGTTCGACCAAGACGAGGTAATTCCTCTATGGATTATACAGGGTTTGTTGCACAAGGGGATCGCTACAACATACCAAGAGGTGGGGATGGAAAATCTATGTCGTTTAGAAGCCGTGTCGCTTCTTCAGAAAGCCAGGGATGAGAAGACTTGTTATTTAATGCACGATCTCATCAATGACCTCGCGAAATTGGTAGTTGTCAACTCATACTTCAGCTCGGATGAGGATAAGGAAGACTCCTCTCTTGAGGAGGCACTCGGCAAAGTGCGTCATGCGGCAATGGTCGCACTATATGGGGAATGTTGTATTTCCAAGAGATTTGACGCGTATCGGTCAATGAAAAAGCTGAGAACTTTTATGCCTTTTCAAATTTTAAGAACTGTAGAACCGAATGTCTTTGTCTCCTCGGAGGTGATTCAAGGGTTGATAATGGATATGAAGTACCTGAGGATGTTGTCGTTGCGTTACTTTCGAATCAGAGAGGTGCCCGACCAGATTGGAGAGTTGAAGCTCCTGCGGTCCGTTGATTTTTCTTACACAGAAATCGAAGTGTTGCCAGAATCAATTTGTAACTTGGTCGAGTTACAATCTCTGTTACTACGAGGGTGCAAAGAGCTTAAGAGGTTGCCTAGGGACATACATAAGCTGACAAATCTTCTCCATCTCGACATATTCGATACAGATAGTTTGGAGGAGATGCCGCCCCATATCGGCAACATGACCAATCTCGAGGTACTCTCCAGCTTTGTCGTGGGCAAAGAAGCCGGTCAAGAGTTGAAGCAACTGGGACCGCTCAAATGCATTCAGCGAGAGTTGCACGTCCATAATTTGCTCGACGTTAATGATGTTGAAGATGCAAAGATTGCTAATCTATCTAAAAAAGAAGCGGTTCACAAATTAACTTTGGATTGGGGGTCGATTTCAGAAACTTCAAGCCAAGATGACCATCAACTGAAGCTCCTAGACTATCTACAACCTCCGAGAAAGATTGAATATCTTGCTATACTTTCCTATGGGGGCAAAACATTTCCATCCTGGTTTGATAATCATTGCTTGAATAATGTTGTACATTTAGCCTTGGTAGAATGCCAAAGTGTGGATTCGTTGCCACCCATTGGACGACTTCCACTGCTGGAATCGCTTTTCGTTGGGGGTCTTGAAGCAATCACTTCAATAGGGGCCGAGTTTTACGGTATCGAAAGGTCATTTCGGTCATTGAAGAGATTGATCTTTACGGAAATGGATGCTTGGGAGAAGTGGTCATCCAATGGAGACTACGAGAACGACCATCCATTCCCTTGTCTCCACGAACTAAGTGTGAATAATTGTCCCAAATTGAAAGGAGGGTACACTCTTAGCCTTCCATCTCTCACTGAGATTGAGATTGAAGATTGCGATGAAGGATTGTTGAAATGTCTGGTCAGCCTTACTTCTATGACGAAGATGAAAATTAGCGAAATTCCGCAGCTCGTTCACTTTGAAAAGAATTTCTCGACCTCTTGGGTTGCGCTCGAAGAGCTTAGGATTGAGCGATGTCCTGAATTTAAGACCTTCGTTGATGGGGATGGCGAGGAACAAGTGCCCCCTAAACTGAAGAAACTAGAAATAGAAGATTGTGAAGATCTAGAGAGGTTGCCAGAAGGTTTATCTGGGCTAACATCTTTGAATGAGATGAGTATTGTTAATTGCGGGAAGCTCTCTTCCTTCCCAAGGGCGGGTCTGCCTCCTGGGTTGAGAAAAGTGAACCTTCGGATATGTCCGAGTCTCCTGCAGTCCCAGCTCATCAGCAACAGACTTCCGGAATCTCTCGAGGAGCTTAACATAGAAAATCTCGAGGGACTCGAGTCGATATTGGATATATTTGTGGGTAGTCAACTCTCTCGATCTCTGCGGATATTGTCCATAAGTCACTGCGAATCCCTCGTGACTCTCTCGGACAGCTTGCAACACTTGTCCACCCTTTCCAAGCTTACTCTTAAAGATTGCCCAGCACTAGAGATCGGCAACTTCCTTGCTCTCCCTTGCAACCTGTCAAGTTTTACTCTTGTCGGGTGTCCAAAGGTGAAGTCTTTGCCTCGTGACATGCATGACCTCACATCCCTCAAAAGTCTAGAAATTGTGGAATGCGACGGCATCACGACGTTTCCGAGAGGAGGTTTGCCTCCAAATCTGGGTGTGCTTTGCATAGGGGCATGCCGGAATCTGAGTCAACCAATTGAGGAATGGGGCTTGCGTGGTCTCGCCTCCTTAAAATATTTGACCATTTGGGGAGAAATTGAATGCATGGAAGAGATGAAGTGCTTTCCACCGTCTCCTGATGCATGGGGTCGCCTGCTCCCTTCATCCCTCTTGACTTTGAGTATTTTCAACATGAAGAAGCTGGAGAGGGTGGCAAGCGGACTCAGAGCCCACCTCACCTCCCTTATTTTTTTGGGGATTTGTGTCTCTCCGAGGATGAGATGGTTGCCGGACGACGGACTCCCAGACTCGCTGGAAACGCTCCACATTTATGGCTGTCCACTAATAGAAAAGAAATGCTCGAAGCCCAACGGTGTTTATTGGCCCCTCGTCCGATACCTCCCAGAACTTGAGTTCACTAAAAATTTTAAAAAACTTGCTTTGATGATGTAAATTGTGAATTTTATAAAAAGTTCAAAAATCTTATTTATAATTTTTGAATTTTGTGAATGAAAATGTCCTGCACAAACTTTTAATTGTATTTATTTATTTGTTTTTGCTGTATTACTTTACTTTAATTTTTTTGACAAATAATTTGTCAAAATTTCAAGTAAATTTATATTTTCGTATGAGTTTGGATCATCTCAATTTTCATCATCTTTCAAGTATCGAAACAGGATATTCACCGGTATTGATGTGACTAGATATTCTAACCTCACTTATACAACATACGAAAAATTCTTACTCTTTTTTCAGTCCCATGTTAGGAGATTTTGGGACAAAAAAATTTTTGACACATGCAGAGAATAGTTAAGTTTAATCTGTTATCCGTGAAAAGTAACATCCATTTGATGTTTTGAATATGACATCTCTATTTTTCCGAACGAGTCTTGTTTGATCCAAAATAGTGTTCTCATGAATAATAATATCTATTTTTTAAAATATTAATGTTTGAACAACTTATCGTGTTCTTATTATTGGCAGAGTCATCTATTTTAGAGAGAAAACTAGTGTGACAACAAAGGACCGAAGTTACATGTACTTCACTAGTTTTGATGATGAGCCTGACCTTCTATGTTACAGAAGTCAAACATTCTATTCTACAGAAGCTTCCCATGTTGAAGACTTTTTGTAAGAATTAATTTCGTGATTAATTATTTGTCTAATCATTAATTAATGATAAATCAACTAAGATTTGATCAAGATGTTATCTGATCAAATTAAATAGATTAGTCTTCAAATATTAGGGATAATATTTCTCATGGAAGGAAATATAATCCTCTATATATGGAAATGTTTTGTAAGGTTGCCTGCAACCTTATGTGGATTGATACGACCACCAAGTAACCACTATTTGATGATACTAATCATAACCATCTGTCTAGATACATTCATTTTTGTGTCTTGTACAGAATGGAATCGATCCCCACCTTTATGGAAGATAATCTTCGATTACTTCCATCTATAGAGGGTTATTGACCAGAACCTTCTGTAAAACAGAATTCGTGGCAACTATTTTATATCCTTATCAATTTGATATAATTTGTTACCTAAGCGAATCTCTGCATTAGGGGACGAATTTGTACATAATATATTGTATTGTTATCTGACTAATTATTTTCTTTTAATTTTGCAGAAGGCCAATCTTCATGATTCCCTTCCTTATTATTAGTCCTAGACTTTTTGTATAAATAGCCACGCTCTCTCCCATAATAAAAAACACATCATTCATTCCATCTATGCCCATTGTAACATTCTGATCAGAGAGCGTGTGCTTCAGCTCCCTTTTCTTTTTTTCATTTGAGTTAGTCACACGAGGAACACTACCTGCGGAGGCTGCATCGTTGGTGAAACCTTATGGGAGAGTGACTCGGGGGCCACGAGAGACTCTGCTGGAAGCTGCAGGCTACGTTGGTGGGAAGCGCTGCTGGAGGTCGTGTGATCAACGTGTAGCGGGCTGGAGAGAAGGGTTGAACCTCGGGAGCGCAAAAGGTGAGGGACTAACATGTTTCTGTTGTGTAGAGATCTATGTGTATGACCCTAGGACAGAGGGAATGCTGTCTACCCTAGGACAGAGAGGACTCTGTCTGCTTGCGTAGAGATCGCTACGTGCTCGTGTGGGGTACGCCACATAGTCGCTATCTCGAGGAGATCGTGCAGGTCGTGTGGAGTCGCCGGAGTGAAAATCCATCCTTGGACAGGGGTCGCTGTCCGCTTGCGTAGGGTTCGCTACGTGCTCGCGTGGGGTACACCACGAAGTCGTTATCCTTGAGGGGATTGCACATTTGTTACCTTGTTAGTCCCGTTAACGCGTGCTACCTAGTGTAGTGCAGAACCTTCGGGTCTGTACAACCACTGTAGTGCAGAACCTTTGGGTCAGTGAATCTACTTCAGTGCAGAACCTTACGGTCTGTGCTTACCTCAAGTCATTTCTAATACGAACCATTTTGGTTTGTTAAGGATTGACATACTCTTGGTATAGAACCTTACGGTCTGTGCTATACCTTTTGTGATACATAATCCTTGGATCTGTTCTATGGAAGGTTGACACTTTTAGTACAGAATCTCTTGATCTGTGCTATAAAGGGTTAACACATCCGATACAGAATCTTCTGGTCTGTATTGTGCCTTACCTTCTTCGACACAGAACCTCTGGTCTGTGTTGTGCCTAAGCTACTTCGACACAGAACCTTCTGGTCTGTGTGGTGCCTAATTTACTTCGATACAGAACCTTCTGGTCTGTATTGTGCTTGAGTTACTAAGTACAAAACCTTCGGGCTTGTGCTACATAACAAGTCTCTACTGTACGGAACCTTTTGGTCTGTGCTTTATCACTCAGTCCTCTGTGGCATAGAACCTACTGATCTATACTACAGAAAGTTGTTTTCATTACAATTCTTGTAATCGTTACTACATTGGGTTTGAGTGATAACCATCCAGTGTTCTGGGTGAAGAGTGGACGTAGGCAATTTGCCGAACCACTATAAAAAGCTCTGTGTCCATCAAACAAATTCGCAATCACAATCGAACGTTCTGTTTAACAAAAGCTTTCATCCACTGCGGGGTTTGTGAAAAAGAGTTAAAAATCATAATTTGGATCATAACACTAATTCACCTCCCCTCTTAGTGTAACATGGGAATGGCAAGAAGATACAGTATCTCACAACAAGGCCATTCTCGTGGATGCTCGGATAATCAACGCATTTTTCTGCTCATGTTATAGCTACAATTGGAACACAAATATTATGTGTGCATTCTTCGAAGCATGGAGTCCTGAGTTAAACATCTTGGAAATGTTATGCGGGACGATCTCGATCTCCTTCTGGGGCCATTATAAATGCGACGGACAACCCATTCATGGTGTTTTTTATGAGGCAGTAGTGCCACCTCTATTAAGTGTTTATTAGTCGGGATTCTCATGATCCGAATAGTTGCTTGCATTTATTCATGGAATTTCTTCGTCTCCACGAAGTGAGGAATGGCAAGAAGATTGTTCAAGTTGTGAGCTGCATTCACTTTTGATATCGAGGCATCGTAACATATACCTTGAAAGTGTGTGATGAAGAAGCCTCTTCATCCTAGGGAACGCATAATCTTGAAGGACCACAAAGGAGTGTTCGGGGGCTTGAATATCGAGGACGGGAAGCATTTACCTACTTATCTAGCAACTAATGGCGTGTTTGGTTTAAAGATTTGAGAAATGAGTGGAATGGACTAATAATCTTAGTCTTTTTTCTTTGTCTATCTCATTTAAGTAGATAAATGCAGAGAGAAATAGGCAAAAACGTTTCATGCTCAATGTTCCAATCCTCGAACAACTCCTTGCTCCCTGGCACTCCAGCGAGATGCCTTCAGAATTTCCTTTGGAGTACTCATGGGATGAAAATGTTAGCGTGTACTTATATGTCAAGACAAACAATTATCGTTAATTAATTTACTTCTTTGCATAAGAATAAGGTTTTGAATGGAAAACTAAGTCGACATGAAATCAAAATTTTAAAATTAAAAGGTAATTCTGATATGTGGTTCTTTATAAATGAGTGAGAAAAGAAGTAACGATCTATGGAACTTTCTACATTTTCTGAATGAAAAATAAAATTTATGAACGAATTGGAAAGTTTCGAGACAGAAAAGTAGGTGGAATTGAATCGAAAACATTTGAATAGAAAAATACTTATAATACGTGTGTTTCGCGGAGGAGAAGGGAAACGAAAAGTTGATTTCTTTGTATATGGCTTAATGAAGACTAAAACATGGAAGCGGCTAACGATACGTGCACGTAACCGTTACGTTGTTTATTAAATTTGCTTCGATTTTTAGTAAAATTTACTAAAAAATCACCTTTTTTATTAAAATCACGTCATAATTAGTATAAAATTTTATAAACTTTACTATTTTTTACTGTTCATATTTAGTAAATTTTATTAATTCATATTTAGTAATTTTACTGAGTTTTTTTAAAAAATTTCCACTTTAGTTTTAGTAATGATTTACTAAAAATGTCGGATAAATCATCATATTTTTAGTAACTTGTTATGAAAAAGTTACTGTTCACTTTTAGTAAACGATTATTAATTTTGTTAGTAAAAGTTTTGTTTTTTCAATCTTTTTTACTACTTTTTGTTTAGTACTTTTTACTAATATTTTACTGTTTATTTTTTGTAAAAAGTACCAAATTTTATTAGTAAAAGTTGACTAAATTTAGTAATAGCTTACTAATTTTTTCGTGATATTTAGTAAAACACTGTTTAAGTTAGTAAAAGTATTTGGAAAGTAGTACGATTTTCGTAACTCTTTACTAATTTCTTCGTGGATTTTTAACAAAGTTTTGGTGAAGTATTACTAATTATTTTCATAATTTACTAATCCGAACAGTGATACCCGAACCTAATTACAAACCTACGGTCGCTGTGAAATTACCATTTTGCCCCCTGAATAAATTTACGAAATATATTACTAATCTAATTACTAATCTTTTATATTAGTTTAGTAATTTTTACTGGCTAGTCATATATTACTAACCTAATTACTAATCTTTTACATTAGTTTAGTAATTTTTACTGATTAGTCCCAATAGTAAACATTTAATTAGATAGGTATTGACTTTGCAGGTGGAATCCAGCTTCTTCCTCTTCGATTGCAGGCGGAATACCTGCATCTAACCCGTAAACCATCTTCAACCGACTGTACAGGTGGAATCCAAGATAAAAGGGTATCAATATAGACCTTTCCTTCCTCTCTCGCCTACATGATCAGGGGAAATGAACAGTAAAATAGTAGTAAAATTTACCAAATTTTTTACTAATTATGATGTCTTTTTACTAAAAAAAATGATTTTTAGTAAATTTTACTAAAAATCGAAGCAAATTTAATAAATAACGTAACGGTTATGTGCACGTATCATTAGCAACTTCCCTAAAACATTCCTATAATTTAAAAGAAAATATTCAACTTTGTTTTTTAATTAAAGTAAGAAAAAAATAACAAAATTCAAATCTTTCAGAATTCTTACTTGTAAAGAGGAATTTTGAAAATACCAAATATCACCTTTCAAATTATCTGTCATAAATAAAATTATATTTATATAATTTTATTATGTGTTTGTAAATTATTGATATCAAATAACTTTTAAGTTGTATCATAATCTTTTTAAAATTATTGTGTGTTGGGTCTTCGTATCCAGCCAAAGAAGAAGGATCGATCTTTGGAGCACTATCAAATCTGCTTGATTATTCCCTCAAGGCGCCAACTTTTGACCAATCGACGAGTCGAAAGCTTTAGGGATTTCTGTTTTCGAAAATTTCAATGCGACAGAGCTCCTTCATCTGTTCACAATGCTCTGTTTTCCGAGATTCACCAAAGCTGTCATTGCTTTCTAAGGTCGTAAAGCATCCCTCTGTTTCCTTTTCGGATTTTGGGTCCTGGGGAATTTTGGGTTGGTTTGTTTCTGATGGCTATTTCAACCGACCCTGACACTTGTAGGCTTAAGACTCAGGGTCCAATCGTCCTGGACCGTAATCCTTCGTATTTTGTGGAAAGTCAGTAATTTAGAACCCGGGTAGCCATGGAAATGGATTTTTTCGTGAAATTATGCCCCGATACGCTTGCTAATGTCTTGTTCTGTCTCCCGGAGAAGGAGCTTTTCAGGGCGAAGTGCGTCTCGAAGTTATTGCATGGCTTCATCTCTGATGTCTGCACGCCCGGGCTATTTAAGAATGGTTGCATATGTGGTGTGCACTTTCGCCGGGTAGCTCGGGCATGGGAGAGCTCCCCTGGACAGCCTCTCAGTATGTTATCATCGCATGAAGAGTGGACTTTGGCCCTGAAGGACGTGGCCTTTAGCATTGATTTGCATATTATGGGTTTTGCTCCCATAACACCAGGAGGCGATACGAGCGAGGACAGCAGTGAATGCATGATCGGAGAGGAGACAAACAACAGTTTGCTTTTGTTGGCCGACGGGCCTTCAACTTTCCAGTAGTATGTCTGCAACCCCGTGACCAGGCAGTGCGTCTCACTTCCAAGGGCCTGCTGCCATCTTCCTCACGATCGTACTATATATGCTTTCGAATCTTCCATTGTCCCTTCTCTTGCTTTTCATCCATCTGTCTCGACGGACTACATAGTCATCCAATTTGGATATCCAAACTCGGAACCTGCATATGTGGAACTGGAAATATTCTCTTCGAGTTCGGGAATGTGGTCGCATCATTGGCTCCACATTGACATGCCTATTCAGAAATTTAGGTTTTCTAAACAGTCGGCTTTCTGGTATGGGGTGTTATACCAACTGTTGCTATCTCAAAAGATTTTAATGGTTGATCTGGAAGGACCCAGCATTGACATCATCGATGCTCCTGACATCACAGAAACGGACAGAAACACCGGATGTATTGGACTGTCCGTGGGACGTCTCTGTTATAGCAATAGCAGAGGATATGCCATGAAATTTTTGGTTCTTCAGGAGGATAAATGGATCCTAAAGCATAATGTGGATACCACGTAGTTAAAAATTCCGATATCATGACTCTTTGGTGCACCGATTTGGCGACAACTATGGATTGCTCCATGTGGGATTCAACCGAATGCGGATGCTGTCTTTGTGGGAACCGCTAGCACATTGTTATGCTACCATTTTGGGACCGAGAGGATGCAGTTGTTGTGGAGAGTAGATCAATCCCAATTTTTATCAGGGTTGTATCATCCAGTCTTACCACCGATGTCTGGTTACCTTGAAGCCGATGAGGAATGGAGGATTGAGATCTGTCTGATATTTTCCTCGTGTCAACTTGTGCATCCAGATATGTTTTTCTTTTCTGGAATCCATTTTTTTTTAATTTCTCATTTTCAAGCAAGGGTAACACTATTTTCTTGATGTTGATTTCAGGTCAGCAGAATGCAGATAGGGCATAGTGACCAATCCGCAAACTTACGCAGGATGCTATGATGATGGTGTTATAGTCTCATCCGAAAAGTTGTGGCAAAGGTTTTGAAGATACTAAATCATGTGCCTTTGGAGGTTGCCGAGAATCCTGTTGGTACGACCACTCGGCTCGAGGACATTAAGCCTTTAGTAAATATATGTCCACATGCCTCAATGTTAGGAATCTTAGGGCTAAGGTGGCGTGGGGAAGACAACTCTATCCAAGGCAATTTTGTAGGAACATTTCCTCAAGTTTGATGATTGGTGCTCTCTCCCCAATATGCAGGAGGAATCATGGGCCTTGAATGGTCTCGCTCTTCTGCAGAAAAAGCTTCCGCGCAAGTTGTTAGACCAAGAGCTGATCTTGTCGAGGGTTGATGAGGGAAAGGTTCTGATCAATGCAAGACTAGGCAGTAAAGCGGTCCTTGTCCTACTCGTTGATGTAGATAAGTATGATCAGTTTGATGCATTGGCGGGAGATCTTATTTGGTTTGGTAAGCGGAGCAGGATTATCATCACCACAAGCGATAGGTGCATGTTACCTTGAGATTGTGAATTGTGTTCAGCATGTATATGAGATGAGCTTGCTAAACGGGGATGAAGCCGGGAATCTTTTCCAATGGCATGCTTTCCACGGTGTTGTCGTGTTGATTTCAAACGAGGGGCAACCGGGTGAATTACTCATCAGGGGAAGCATTTTAAGAGTCTTTATAGGTTAAGAATACTTATTGTCTGAAACGCCTTTCACATCGAGGGATCACTGCATCTGCGCGGCAAATTACGTTAGTTTGCGTGGCCGGGGGTTTCCATGTCAACAATAGCGTCTGGGAGCCCAGCTAAAATCGTGGCCATTGGCATGACGAGCTCTGTGTGTCCAATTAATCATGGGAAGCATAGTTGTCAAAATCGCGATTTTACTCGTGAAATCGTCCGATTTTACGATTTTGTGGGAAGAAACGAGTTGAATTGGTGTAGAAAATGTTGTCTAGTAAAATCGTTGTAAAATCGTAAAATCGAAAGCGGAAGCATATGATCGTAAAATCGCAGTAAATCGTAAAATCGCTTGAGGCGGGTCAAATCTTAGAGATAGCCCACTAACACAACCCACTAACGCAGCCCATCTAAATCCAAGTACACCTAACCATTTGTTCATTGGACTAATTTGTAAAAAATTTCAAATGTGATGACTAAATTGAATTAAATAAAAAATATAATTTGTTCATTGCCTCGTCCTTCCTCCTTTTTGCTTTTCCTCCCGGAACACACTACCCCTTCAGGATCAGGGCTTTCCAGCAGCCCCCGAGCAGCCGGCCCCCCGAGCTCGCCCCCGAGCAGCAGCCCCCGAGCTGCCCACCCCCTAGTAGCCGGCGTCTCTGCCCCAAGCAACTAGCCCTCCGAGCTCGTCCCCGAGCAGCCGGCGTCTCTCCCCCTAGCTCAATCCCACTATCTTTTGTGGAGTAGGTGGGTTTGTTCGAATTTCGATGTGTTAATAATCAACTTTTTGTTGCCTCGAACTCAATCCCTGTGAAACATCAATCTTAAAACAAAAAACTGGGAAAGATAGTTTTGTTATTTTTCAGGAAGATGTGACTAAAAGAAGCTGTCAAACATAGCATATGTATTGAATTGTTTCTCCAGTTTGTGCCAAAAGTAGTAAACCATTACAAAAAAAATTTTAAAAAATTAGTAATTTACTAACGACTTTACTATGTTACACAGTAATTTACTAATTTTTTTAACACAATTAGTAAATCATTACTAAAATCTCCGGACGGGAAACCTGGAAAATTACTACTATTACTAATTTTTTGTTAAAAAATTAGTAACCGTTACTAATTTTTCACTGTTTGACCATTCGGAAAGTTACTAAACTAGGTTTAGTAAATCGGCGGAAAAATCTAATAAACTTTTTAGTAACCGATTACTAAAGTTGAACAGTGAAATTTTAGTAACGATTACTAAAAAAAACTGTCAAATCAACGTTATTTTTAGTAATCGGTTACTAAAAAGTTTAGTAAATTTTCCGGCCGATTTACTAAACCCAGTTTAGTAACTTTCCGAATGGTCAAACATTGAAAAATTAGTAATCGATTACTAATTTTTTTTAGTAATTTACTAATCATTTTACTAAAGAAACTAAAATTTTGGTCCAATTTAGTAAAGCACGTAACAGTTACGTGCACGTACCGTTAGCCGCTTCCCATTCATTACACGCTGAGACTGGCGGGGTTGCGTGAATGACTGGAATTGTGAGAACGGCATTCTGATAAGGGTAGACGACGAAGAAGCAGAAGTCGTTGAAGCAAAAGCCCAGATGCCGCCATTGGCATCTGGACTATGTTAAAGGCGATCTTCTAAGTTATATTTAGGGTTACCTCAAGATTAGAAAAATTATTGGCCAATTCTCTTCATGAGCGAATGTATTTTGAATTGACGTAATTACTATTTAATTGAATTGTGATTAATACCACTGCTATGTGACAAAGCCGAAAAAGAATAGTTTTTTTGTCGGTCTTCTGGATTATAATCCCCAAATTGTGTTCACTTGCCCAAGAAAACCTGCATACATAATAATACAAGAAATGAACAAGGAAGGATACGTGATGAAGGGAAGAAACTTTGAATTTATCCCAATAATCTTTTAAATTGTGTGATCTTTTTCTTACAACGGCATCCTATGTTTCCATTGGTGCCATGAAAAAGCGATTTCATTACTAAATCTCACGGAAATGACTGACTAAGATGAATGACAGCCCACGTGATTAATATTTTACTTAACTTAATTTCTTCTTAACTCGAATCTAACTAACATTCAACTCAAACCCATCCAACAGTCAAAGGAGTTTTTTTTTGTGGAGGATGAAATGTGAACATGATATAAACTCAATAAATAAAATATACTAAAGTTTAGAAAGGAATTTGGCTGGAGGGAATGCATTGGTCCGGAAGCGGCTAACGATACGTGCACGTAACCGTTACGTATTTTACTAAATTCACTTATTTTTTAGTAAAATTTACTAAAACATCACGTCGTTTAGTAAAAGGACGACATAATTAGTAAAAAAATTTGTAAATTTTACTACTTTTGTTACTGTTCACTTTTACTACATTTTACTAAATCCGTGTTTAGTATTTTTACCCATTTTTTTGAAATAATTTCCACATTTTGTTAGTAATCGTTTACTAAAAATATGGGATACTAGTTCTTTATTTAACTGAAAAAATTACCCACCATTTCGAAGCAACTTGGACAAAACAAAAGGAAGTGACTTAGACAAATCTTTTTTGTCGATAACCTCAGACCAATCAAAGATAGCATGTCCGCCTAGAACGGCTTCTGTACTATGCAAGTATATATGGTCCATCGTCTCTGTACATTTAGTAAATTTTACTAAAAATTCACTCTTCACTTTTAGTAATTATTACTAATTTTTGTTACTAAAAGTCTTCATTTTTTCATGGGATTTACTAATTATTTTAGTAATATTTACTAATTTATTACTGTTCACTTTTAGTAAAAATTACTACTTTTATTTCATAAAACATAACTGAAATTAATAATAGTTTACTAATTTAGTTGTGATATTTAGTAAAACACTATTTGAGTTAGTAAAAGTATTCATAAAGTTGCACGAGTTTCGTAAATGTTAACTAATTTCTACATGATTTTATAGACAATTTTGTAAATTGTTACTTAAAATTTTAGGAATTTACTAATTCGAACAGTGAAACCCGAACCTATTTACAAACCAATTGTCACTTTGACATTACCATTTTATCCCCGACACTAAATTACTAAATTACCATTTTTTGATTATTTTGGTTCCTAATAAAAAAAAAGAAATAAATCAAATGTTAGACGAAGAAGAGAACAAATAATCAAAAGGGGGAAACCAAAAAATAACCAAAAGGTTATAGAAGGAGGTGACCTTCTGCTTGCCAAAGAGGCGGCAGAGAAGAGTTTTTCTAAATAACATCCGGACGGTTTTCTGATCATCCAGCACAAAGGTTGTATAGACGTTACTGGCTAACCCCTACTGAGCCGAGTTTATGTTTTGGTTTTGTCTCAATCGAGGTGTTTTCGACTATTTGTGATGATAATTTCACTTTTGTTGGGATCACATGCTACGCCTCTCGAGTCATCTGTATCTAGTAACATCGTTTCATTCCATGAGCATGAGGTTTTTTCAATGGCTTTGTCTATTGTTTCTCTCCCTCTATTGCAGGAATATCGAAGCAAATAACAATATGTTCCCAGATCCATTGCTCATCTGCATCTGGATGAGGGAATATCGTCGGGGCTGTATAATTTTGAGGGAAGCTGTGGCACGCTCTGAGTTGGCTGCAATCTCCACCTCGAACGCCATTCAACCTCCATACTGACAGGCCGCAGTCCCCAATCCCTCCATCGAGCATCCCTAGTTGCAACGTTCCGCCGGAGCCCTTTCAACAGCAACATTACAACCACGGATTCCCTCCAGCAACAATTCTCAAAGCCCAAGCCCCAACTACCAGACAACTAATTTTCCTTAACTTATGGCAGTAGGCGCAACTCCGATTTCCAGATCTGTCTTCCCGGCAACCCAACAAATAGATTTTTCCGTCATGATTTATTTTCACGCTACTCCAGGCTCTACTCCAACTCAGGAAAAGCCTCAGCCCAGTCTCCAAGTCACTCTTTTGCAAACGGTGATGAGTGATCAATGACGCCTTTGATTCCCTCAATTGACAACACTTTTTATTTTGTGTTTTTTTTTTCATGTAATACTCTAAAGGGCGTGCCTTCTGGACAACCAAGGCACGCTCACCGTTCGACGCTCTCGGGACAAGAATCAATGGAGGATATATATTCGAGGGATTACTGAAAATGAGATTATTAGAGCTGATGAGTATTCCTGTTGTGACAAAGGTATTTTGCATGCAGAAACGAGCAAGACTATCAAAGACCTTACTCTGCATTAGCGATACGAGCTGGGTGATCCTACAGTCAGGCCCCTTGGCCAGCCTTCTGGAAAATTTGATTACATCGTAGACTACGGGACGTCGCATCCCGAGCTAGAGACCGGCCCGATCGTACCAACAGGATGGGGAGATGAGTTCACTGACAAGGACATAGAAGAAGTTCTGCAATAAGTTAATTCAGGGGAAAACCCTATTGAAGAAAGTATGAACGGCCGCGATGAAAGCGTAAACAACAAGGAAGGAGCCTTGAAGAACCAGCAGAGCACTGGCGCGGAGTTGGAGCCCGATAGACTCCTAAAAGAAGGGACTTATGGACAAGAGTGAGGAGAAGAGCGCGGCAGTCGCCAATGTCCTCCAGCGACTCCAAGTCTACAAGGGAGGACGTTTCCAGGATCAGTCTACTCCATTTTTGTCAATAAACTCAGCAGGGCTTAGAGCGCCTGATGCTTGTAATAAACCCGTGTCTACCAGTTTAGGTGGTAGTGAGGATCGTGAATATTTGATGATGCCATGTGATCCTCTAGTTAGCATCAATTTGGGAAGCGAGGCTTCTCGTAGGAACCTTTTCATCAGTTCGTCTGTCAATAATGAATTCTTTAATTCAATTAAGGGAGTTCTGGAAGAGTTTAAAGATTGCTTTGCATGGGATTACACCGAAATGCCAGGACTAGATCGTAGACTAGTAGAACACACACTTCCCTTTAAGAGAGATTTCAAGCCCGTTCAACAAGCACCAAGACGTATGTTTAGGGAAGTAACACAGTTAGTGTTCGAAGAAGTTAAAAAGCTTTTTTGAGCGGGATATATAAGAATGTCACGATATCCAAAGTGGATTTCTAGTATTGTGCCCGTCTTAAAGAAAAACGGAAAAATTAGAGTCTGCATAGACTTTAGATATCTGAATCGCGCTGCCCCAAAAGACGAATATCCCATTCCTTTCGCAGATGACCTTGTAGACAAAATGGCGGGTCATCAGGTCATGTCTTTTATGGATGGTTTTCTAGTTATAATAAGATTTTCATTCAGGAAGAGGATATTCATAAAACTGCATTCAGATGCCCTTTGAGCATTTTTGAATGGGTAATAATGCCTTTTAGGCTGAAGAATGCTGGCGCGATGTACCAGTGAGCAATGAACGCCATATTCGATGCTTACTTAGGAAAAACGGTAGAAGTCTACATCGACAACATAGTCGTCAAGTCGACAAAAGAAGAGCTACACGTCGAACGCCTTAGGAATGCCTTTATAAAAGTGAGGAAACATCAGCTGAAGTTGAACCCTCTCAAATGCTTTTGGAGTCAAAGAAGGGCATTTCTTGAGTTTCCTAGTACATCAACGAGGCATTGAAGTCGATCAAAACAAGGTAAAAGCTATTCAGCGCTTAACAGCGCCAAAAAGTAAGGAGTTACAAGTCTTCCTAGGCAGAGTCAATTACTTCCGCAGGTTTATTGGGAAAATTTCGCAGGAAAGACAAAAGCCTTCGCGAATTTGTTGAGGGGGAAGAATGATTACAGGTGGACCGAAGAAGATGAGGAAGCGTTCAATGCCTTAAAAGAGTACTTGATACGCCCGCCAGTTCTAATACCCCCACAACAGGGGAAACCTTTCATTCTTTACATGGAGGCGACCGAAACAACCATAGGTGCGATGTTGGCACAAACAGACGAAAGCGAACGTGAGAGAGCTGTCTATTACCTGTCGAGACAACTGACCCCAATTGAGGTAAGATATTTTTCAAAAGAAAAATTATGCCTATCGGTGTTTTAGCTGTAACAAAGCTTAGACATTACATCTGGAACAGAGAAGTCTACGTAATATCTAAGTCGCCCATAATAAAATACTTCTTTGAAAGCCCATTATTAGCTGGACGATTCAGCAAATTGAGCCTAATTCTGTCCCCATATGATTTGAGGTATATATCGCAACAGTTAGTCAAAGGACAAGCATTGGCTGATTTTCTAGCTGATCACGACCCCGCCCTGTTAGTAGATCATGAGCAAAGGGCTGAAGAGATTTGGCAAGCGTAGTTCGATGGCTCTTCTACAAGAAATGGAGCTGGGATAGGAGTCCATACAATGTCCCCTATGGGTATAGACATCAGGCTAGGTTTTCGTTTACAAATAATGTCGACCAATAATGCCACCGAGTATGAAACACTGATAACAGTATTAAAAGAGCTTTTATCGCTAAAAGCGAAACAAGTCCAGATTAGGGGAGATTCCCAGTTGATTATCAACCAGGTAAACGAACAGTGTTCGTGCAGGAAAAGCTGTGACCTTACCTTGAGATTGTTCAACGGTTGATTACACAATTCGAAAGCAAAACTTTTCAGTTCGTGAGTCGCGACGAGAATAGAGTGGCTAATAACTTGGCACAATTAGCCTCAGGCTATAAAGGGAGAATTAAATCCGGAGAGGTAATAGAAATCGAGTCTCACTTGCAGCCACGAAGAGACGTCATGGCTGTAGACATATTGAGTCAAGACGAAGATTGGAGAAAACTAATCTTAGATTTCTTATCAGATCCAAACCAGAAGTTCAAACAACTGATCAAAGTCCAGGCATTGACTTATACCCTTCTAGATGGTGTCTCCATAAGAAAGACATGAACGAAGTTCTTTTAAGGTACGTAGACTTAGACGAAGCTACCCCAATAATGTTAGAAACTCATGAAGGACTCTGTGGGTCACATCAGTCAGGGGTCAAAATGTGTTGGACTATCCGAAGACATGGATTTTATTGGCCGTCAATGATGAAAAATTGCATTGAGATGGCTAGGGGATGTCAAGATTTCCAACGACATGGTCCATCGACTCACGCCCCGGCAGCTGATCTTACTCCCATAATCAAACCTTGGCCCTTTAAAACTTGGGCTTTGAATATTATAGGAGAAATTCATCCTCATTCTAGTCGAGGGGATGCATTTGTCTTGGTAGCAACATACTACTTTACTAAGTGGGTAGAGGCTCATGTCTACAAGAAAATCGACACAATGAAGTGCTTGATTTCTTACGAACCAACATCATTTATCGTTTCGGCATTCCTCAGAACGTTGTCGTAGACAATGGGACGGCTTTTAACAATGCTAAGGTGTGGGAGTTTGCCGAGGAGTTTGGTTTCTCAATTTCGAACTCTACTCTGTATTAACCTCAGGCAAATGGACAAGCCGAAACGTCCAACAAGCTGATTAAAAACAATATTCAGAAGATGATCAGATGTAATCCAAGGAAGTGGCATAAGGTATTGAATGACACATTATGAGCTCTAAGAGTCACTAAACGAGAAAGTATTGGAGAAACTCCATTCGCACTAGTCTACGGCCACGATGTGATTTTGCCCATAGAGATGAGGTACAAGTCACTTCGTGTCGCTCAACCTTGTTTACAAGACGAAGCCATGTATGTGGCTTTGGAAGTGCTGGAAAAGAAAAGGTTGGAGGTTGTAGACAAACTAGAAGCAAATAAACAAAGAGTAGCTCGACATTACAACAAGAAGGTTGTTCATAAGCACTTTCACATTGGCGATTTAGTCTGGAAAATGATTTTACCCCTAAAGTCTGACGACCAAATTTAGGGAAATGGTCCCAAATTAGGAAGGGCCATATCGGGTAGCCGAAGCCTATTCAACAAATAGTTATAGATTGTCGACTCTCGAAGGTATTAGGCAACCTTTAAAGATTAACGGCAAGTATTTAAAGCGATACAGAAAGACCATTTGGGAATCCCATGAAAGAATTCTAAAGAGGCGTTTCCCAGCCATCTCAGAAGAAATCGCGCATAGGAAAAAATTGTAGACATTCGCAGGGCTGTAGACTTATGATTGTGCGCACAAGGTATTGTCCTTTGTCTACAGCTAACTGATGAAGACAAAGAAAATCGCAAGAAGACAAAACTAAACAGTTGTAGACTGAGTTTGTTTACAGGGTGTCATCCCTTGAGACCTATTGTCTACAGCTGGTAAAATATAAAAATAAAAAATAAAAAAAATACTACACCAGAGGACGCATAACAGCTCGAAAGCCCCATCTCCTAGTGCCAGGCCTCGGCATCGATTTGGCAGCCTCTACAAACAAGAAAGTAAGAACCTTGGCACTAGTCCGCTTCATGGTGAGCTCGTTTTGCTGGCGGTACCTACACTTTAATTCGTCTCGGTGCTGCTGAGCAAAGGCTTGAGCAGGACGGTTAGCGAGCAGAGAGTCGACCATGGAGACCCGTTCCTTCAGATCCACCTCAAGGGCCAAGTGTTCTTTAATCCTCTTTTGTACTAGTGAAAGCTAGAGAGATAAATCTTCTTTATGCTCGGTCAGATGCCTGACATCAGCTTCCTCCTCCTCCTGGGCCTTGAGTCTCTGGGCAATCCTGGACATCGCATCATCAAGCGCCTGGAAATCTGCTTGATAAGCTGTCCATTCAGTCCAGAACTACGCCCTGAAATCCTTGCAAGCCGCCAGCATCTGAATATTGGCCACAGGGGAAGTCTTCACGTCATCAACCAGATGTTGAAGCTCCTTAAACTGGGCTTCAGAAAACTTGTCGAGACGGAGAAGGCCCCCGATGCGATCCACTTTTTGCATCAACTGGTCATAAGCACTGAGGCTACTTGAGGTGCCCTCCCTAGTAAGTACACATGGGGGTGAGGAGGAAGGAGGGACAGCTGTTATCGCAGCCGGTTGAGCTGCGACTCCAAGGAGGTCAGTATCAGAAGCGCCTGCTTTTCCTGAACTGCAACCTCCGCCGCAGTCGGAGCTAATCCTCCTGTTGCAATTGGTGCTGCAGCAACAGGAGGATTAGCTTCAGAAATGCCTATCTCTTCCTGTGCTACAACCTCCGCTCCAATGGTAACAATATCCGCCTCTCCGA
This sequence comes from Melastoma dodecandrum, assembly GCA_029817715.1. Taxonomy (NCBI): domain Eukaryota; kingdom Viridiplantae; phylum Streptophyta; class Magnoliopsida; order Myrtales; family Melastomataceae; genus Melastoma; species Melastoma dodecandrum. The sequence goes on along the minus strand of JARUPY010000537.1, from coordinate 360,983 downwards.
GTGTTGGAATTTGAGGGCTAGAAGAGGGGGCATCCTATGAATTAAGAAATGATATTAGATATCAGAGCCAAGAAAAGAACCACTTCCAAAAGACAAAAAGTGTTAGTACGAAAAGACTAACATCACTCTTAGGCTCTAGCAGTGCTTCTGGCGCAGTAGAAACCACAGGCACTAAAGCCATTATTGCTTGTTCGAAAACAAGAGTCAGACATCATAAGAATTAGTAGAGATTCTTAGCTTACGAAAGAAAATAGAAGAAGTATCACATACTCGGGGGGGGGGGGGGGGGGGGGAGGAGTTGTAGACCGAGTTGGCAAGGACCTTGAAGCTTTGGGAGAAGCAAAGCCAGATCCCTGTGAGGCAAGCTGTGCTTGCCTCAGCACTTTGGAAATCGGGACTCCCTCAGAGTCAGAGGATGGTGGGGAAGTGACTTTGTGCTTCCCAAGCTTTTTCAGAGGCTGCCCCTTAACCTCAGGTTCTTTGCTCTTGATAGCCAAAGGTCGCTATCGCAAGCGAGCTGAGCGACTGGCCCGAGGAGGAGGACTCTTCTCTGGAGAGGAATCTTCAGAATATATAACTGCAACTGTAAAGCGCAGAAAAGAGGTGTTTTAATACATAGACATGAGACTTTAAAAGTAACTAGTAAACATAAAAATTTAAATCTTACTAGCAGGAAGTTTCTGTCCAGTCCTCAGCATCATATCAGAGGAAAGGTAGAGGTTTGGCTCAGTGGAGGCCTCAAGAAAGGTCATCTTGCCTCGGAGTGTGCTGAAAGTAACCGCCCACTGAATAGGCTTCAGTGGCGTAGACTGGAGTGCTCTCAAGAGGGAACTGCATGTGCTGGAGTTCTGACTTCTAGATAAGAGGTCCAAAGAGGCTTGAACAGAGTCCTTGGCCAGGATGCTGTTGTTTCTGGTATGGATTGGAGCGTTGAAAGTGTCAGAAAAGGGGACTGCAGAACTTTGAATGAAACCCAGTTGCCTTGCGCAGAGCTGGAGGTTGTAAACTTCAAAACTGAAGCCTGCTTCTGTTGTGCACACCAGATCCCTGCTAGTCAGCACAGAATCCCAATGTAGACTTGGCATTAGCTTCCTCGGCACTTGAGAAAGGGGTGGCTGGCAGGGAACGGAGTCCAATTACGGCGTTCTCCTGGTCCAGTATCGGCAATATGCCTCATATGCCCTGTTACAGAAGCATACAACCACTGATTCTTGTTGTGGCAGCAAGTTTCTAACATATGCGTCCCATAACAGCCAACCTTGATGGCACCGGAGGCATCTAGTACCCTGTGAGTCTTGGCATCCATATGCAAGACCACAGATGCACGAGCCAAAGAAGGCCACCAGCCGGATACTTGGGGAAGGGGCTCGTGCAGGAACTATTCCTGTGCAGGAACTATTCCTGTACAGGCCCTGGTAGATAAGACCTAACAAGAAGGGTGCCCAAGCTACCTTGCTAGAGGCATTACTCAGAAAATTGGCAATCCCATAAACTAATTTCGGCACCCTCTTGCTAGGAAAGCAGAATACGTACTTGCTTAGCCATACACTGAAGAATTCCACTTCTTCAGCCTTTCCCCAAGCAGAAGAAGAATGGCTTTTGAGTTGTTGGAGATGCTTTGTCGCCGTGTCCAAAATTTGGAGCATCCCTGACGGATTATGGTCGATGTCCAAGGGATGGAGGCGAACAGGAGTCCCGGCTACATAGCTCTCAGTCAAAAAATAAACGTCCTCCAACGTAATTGTCATTGGGCCTTCTGGAAAGTAGAAGCAGTTGATTGATCTATTCCAGAAGGAGAGGAGACTGACGCATACCCTCAGGTCACAGTGCTTCGCGACCAAAGAAAGCTTCATGAATGACCAAAGGCCGCAGACTCTCAACTTGCTTTCCAGCTTTTCCAGCCAGCGAGAGAACCACTCCCGTACTAGTGTCTTTTCCACAGAAGGGAAGTACAAGAAGCCGCTCATCTTCTCCCAGCCAAGCGGGTCGACGAAGTCCTCTCGGCAGATAGGGATTTGGAACTCCGTGATCAAATACTCATGAGAGACATGGTCAGGGAAGAGCGCTGGGTCGAGAAAGGGACCCAGGGTTAGATACTCCCGTCTGTAGTCTTGACGACGCCGACAGGGCTAGCGCGTTGCTGGTGCCACTGGAAAGATGCAAGAGTAGACATGATCGGAAAGGAGTTTTCTTCGGGAGAAAGTTAGGGTTTCAAAGAAAATCAAGAAAGGAGAGAACCGATGTATGGGACGTAAGTGAATAGGAGGGAAACGAAATGTTTTCTTTTAAACCCCAAAAAGTTGACAACCGTTCTCAGGTGCCAGAAGTCACCTCAGCAAAAAGAGGGGCTTATGTTGACACGTTAGAATATTTTGGGCCTATATTAAATCTACGGCCCACCATGAGGTGCTAGGTCTACGGCCCATGCCGGGATGTGGGCTTGCGTTAAGTTTACAGCCTGTGTCGACACACGTTCCTGCACACGATCTCATAATGCACGACTCAAAAATTAAAAGAATACTTTAACAGACTCTGAGATCCCTGGAAAGAAGTTGACATTGAGCCACAATTTAAGGGATCATTCTGAGGATGTGTGGAGCGTGCAGAATACGCAATTTTCAGTATAAAAGGAGACAGATCCTCCATAAGAGAAGTACGATCAATCAGCCAAACACAAGCTCTGTATTGCTCGTCACCTTAGATTTTAGTAGATACCTCGGCCTGGGTTTTTTGGTCATTACTTCCAACACCAGAGTAAGCAACCGTAGCTTTGGTGATCAATATCCGCCAGCACTTCCACCATCCCGACGAGCAACCGTAACCGAGGCGACCATTCCCTGCCTGCACTTCCATCACCAGGGTATTCAACTGCAACCTTGGTATCCACATCCGACGCTATCTTCGACCGCTCTCCGTTCATCAAGCTTCAGCGGTCAGTTTTCATCTTCCAAGTCCACGAGTCTACAGCGCATTGTAGCAAGTCTACGACGTCAGTAGCGAGTCTACAACGCCTGTCATTCGTACCCCCGTTTTTCGGCCATTTTTATGGCTGTAAGCATTTAATTTCCCTTGTAAATCTTCGAATTTGTAATATTCATATTTTTTATCATTGAAATTCATCTTTCTGGCGACCACGTACAATTCCTTGTGAGTCCAATTGCCAAATATTTCCTAAGTGATCCGTCTTCTACGCGAACAGATGGCTATTTCAATCGACCCTGACACTTGTAGCTTAAGACTGCGTTGCGGTCTCAGGGCCCGATCGTCCTGGACTGTAATCCTTCGTATTTTGCGGAAAGTCAGTAATTTAGAGCCGGGGTAGCCATGGAAATGGATTTATTCATGAAATTATGCCCCAATACGCTTGATAATGTCTTGTTCTGTCTCCCGGAGAAGGACCTTATCAGGGCGAAGTGCGTCTCGAAGTTATTGCACGGCTTCATCTCTGATGTCTGCACGCCCCAGCTATTCGAGAACGGTTGCATCTGTGGTGTGCACTTTCGCCGGGTAGCTCGGGCATGGGAGAGCTCCCCTGGACAGCCTCTCAGTATGTTATCATCACGTGAAGAGAGGACTTTGGCCCTGAGGGACGTGGCCTTTAGCATTGATTTGCATATTATGGGTTTTGCTCCCATAACACCAGGAGCGATACGAACGAGGACAGCAGTGAATGCATGATCGGAGGGGTGACAAACAATTTATACTCTGATTTTTTGTCGTTCGGTCACAAAGACGCGCTAAGTATTTTATTAATAGCTGCAGTGGTTTGCTTTTGTTGGCCGACGGGCCTTCACCTTTCCAGTATTATGTCTGCAACCCCATGACCAGGCAGTGTGTCTCACTCCCAAGAGCCTGCTGCCATCTTCCTCACGTCTGCACTATATATGCTTTCGAATCTTCCATTGTCCCTTCTCTTGCTTTTGATCCATCTGTCTCGACGGACTACATAGTCGTCCAATTTGTATATCCAAACTCGGAACCTGCATATGTGGAACTGGAAATATTCTCTTCTAGTTCCGGAATGTGGTCGCATCATTCGCTCCACATTGACATGCCAATTCAGAAATTTAGGTTTTCTAAACAGTTGGCTTTCTGGTACGGGGTGTCATACCAACTGTCACTATCTCAAAAGATTTTAATGGTTGATCTGGAAGGAGATGCTCCTGACATGACAGAAACGGACAGAAACACGGGATGTATTGGACTGTCCGAGGGACGTCTCTGTTATAGCAACAGCAGAGGATATGCCATGAAATTTTTGGTTCTTCAGGAGGATCAAATGATCCTAAAGCATAATGTGGATACCACGCAGTTAAAAATTCCGATATCTTGACTCTTTGGTGCACCAATTGGGCGACAACTATGTATTGCTCCATGTGGGAACTGCTAGCACACTGTTATGCTACCATTTTGGGACCGAGAGGATTCAGTTGTGCTGCAGAGTAGATCAATCCCACTTTCTGTCAGGGTTGTATAATCCAGTCCACCCTTACCACCAATGTCCGGTTAATTTAAAGCCGATGAGGAATGGAGGATTGAGATCTGTCTGATATTTTCCTCGTGTCAACTTGTGCATCCTGTTATGTTTTTCTTTTCTGGAATCCATTTTTTTTTAATTTCTCATTTTCAAGCAAGGGTAACACCATTTTCTTGATGTTGATTTCAGGTCAGCAGAATGCAGATAGGGCATAGTGACCAATCCACAAACTTACGCAGGATGCTATGATGATGGTGTTATACTCTTATCCAAGAAGTTGTGACAAAGGTTTTGAAGATGCTAAATCATGTGCCTTTGGAGGTTGCCGAGAATCCTGTTAGTATGACCACTCGGCTCGAGGACCTGAAGCCTTTACTAAATGTAAGTCCACATGCCTCAATGTTAGGAATCTTAGGGCTAAGGTGGCGTGGGGAAGACAACTCTATCCAAGGCAATTTTGTTGGAACATTTCTTCAAGTTTGACGATTGGTGCTCTCTCCCCAATATGCAGGAGGAATCAGGGGCATTGAATGGTCTCGCTCTTCTGCAGAAAAAGCTTCTGCGCAAGTTGTTAGACCAAGAGCTGATCTTGTCGAGGGTTGATGAGGGAAAGGTTCTGATCAATGCAAGACTAGGCAGTAAAGCGGTCCTCGTCCTACTCATTGATGTGGATAAGTATGATCAGTTTGATGCACTGGCGGGAGATCTTATTTGGTTTGGTAAGCGGAGCAGGATTATCATCACCACAAGCGATAGGTGCATGTTACCTTGGAAGTGTGTTCAGCATGTATATGAGATGAGCTTGCTAAACGGGGATGAAGCCGGGAATCTTTTCCAATGGCATGCTTTCCACGGTGTTGTAGTGTTGATTTCAAATGAGGGGCAACCGGGTGAATTACTCATCAGGGGAAGCATTTTAAGAGTCTTTATAGATTAAGAATACTTATTGTCCGAAATGCCTTTCACATCGAGGGATCGCTGCATCTGCACAGCAAATTACGTTAGTTTGCATGGCCAGGGGTTTCCATGTCAACAATAGCGTCTGGGAGCCCAGCTAAAATCGTGGCTATTGGCATGACGAGCTGTGAATGTCCAATTAATCATGGGAAGTGTAAATTTGCTTTATTAGTTTGATTCATTTAATTTAGAGCGATCAGTAAACAGCATGAGTAGATGACTCTACGCAGTTCTCATTATTCTGAAATTTGACAGGCATTCACAAAACTAAAGAATTTGAGCTCGTGCGAGTGTAAGTCGCTCAATACGCTCCCAAATCTCCCGGGGAGTTAACAGCTAGAGGATTTGAATCTTCGTGGGTGCAAGAACCTGACCAGACTAGATGATCTCATTGGATCCCTAGGAAAGCTGGTCAACCTGGACGTCAGGGAATATGATAACCTCGCTTAGTTCCCAAGTTCACTGGACTCGACTAGTTTCCAGACTTTCAGGCTGCTCCAAACTGGAAAAACTTCCTGTTATCAATGCAGTGCTTCGATTTTTTCATGACCTCGGCCTCGGAAAGTCTGCTGTCGAGAAACTTCCGAACTGCATCAGTAACCTCATTGATGTAAATGTTTTGAATTGGAATTCATGCAAAGATCCCAATATCATTCCTAGTGGCATTTGCTAATTGCGAGCTCTCAAGAAGGTTCTGGCTAGGGGATGTTCAAAACTCCTAAAGTTTCAAGAGAACTACAGGATGCAACGCAAGTTCTTCTGAGCCTCATTCTTTGTATTTTTGGTATTGCAATTTCACGGAGTGGGACTTCTTTATGGATCTTAATTGTTTCAACATGTTGAAGGAACAACATCTGTTGGGCAATCACTTTCTTATCTTCTTTCATGCATCAGCAAGTTTGATAAGTTGGAAGAACTGTGGTTTATGTTCTTGTAAGCATCTTGTAGAAGTACCGGGCTTACAGAGCATGCCAAACTTTACATAAACCGGATGCCTGGAGTTAAGAGTTCTGATGACCTACCTTTGGGTTTTTGCCAATCTCAAACAAGCCTCCATGTAGATTTATCGAACTGCAACAGTTTGAATTTATTCAAATATCGATCAATCATTGTCCCTGGAGGTCTGTCTCTCGATAATCTTATTACGAAGCAAAAAAAAGTCTGTTTATTTTCAATCAATATGTTTTCCTTCAACAAATGATTCGTGACATTGGTGGATCATTCAAAGTTATCGTTCTTGGGGAGTCATTTCCAATGTGGATGAATTATCAGATCACTGACTGCCACTCAAATTATGCTGTGCCTCTTCCAGAAGAAACTTCGGAGGACAATATTCTAGGTTTGGCCCTATCTGCCACTTTTACTGCCATTGTCGATGCGAGGGACAAGGCAGGGGTTGACTTCTTACCAGAGGTGAAGTTCGTGGTCAGCCGCTGCGAAGACGTTTATGTATTGGCCACAGATCCGTGGGAAGGTGTTCATACTTTGTTCGTGTACCTTCCTCGCCAACCACAATCCGAGAGTAGCAAATACGTAGCTGAGGATATAAACTGGAGTATACCTTGTGGATCAAGCCTATTGGAATAATACAGTGAAGTTGCGTTTTGCGCATAATATCCAAGCAAGAGCAAGATGACTTCATGTTCATAGTCCAGGAAATGGTAGAAAAGATCAGCCTCAGAGTATGACCGAAAATCTGACCAAATTCCTGGATGAGTTTGCAATCAACTCTTTACCTTTCGAAAATGCAGTACCCATAGCCAGGTTGACAGAGACTTTCGTGAGCGGAATCATGCTCCGATCCAGATGGATCGCCCTCACTTTTATCCATTTCGTGGAAGACGATCCACGGCTTGTCTTGCTCTCCACTTGCATGCTTTTTGAAGAACTACTCAATAAAGACTATCTTGTGTGGAAAATATCCTCGTACTATCCATCCAATGTCACTACTAATATGCAGCAGCAGACTGGTGCAAGCCAGAAGGTAACATAGACGAGCCGCATGGGTCTCGTTACTAGCTTGTGTAGCTGATACGGCTGCCGATATGGCCAAAAACGGAGCTGTTATTGGCTCGAGAACATGAAATTTACTACATCTCTCCTACATTATTAATTGGAACAGTGTATACTGAACCTATCTCCTAACTTGGGGAAGTTATTAAATAAAACCGATCAAAAGAGGACAACTTTAAATCACAACCCTCGTTGTTTCCGTACAATAATACTTGGAATCAAGGCACGCGCCAATGAATTTCCTCTTAAGAAAAGCTGTCGATTTCCGGTCAACTTACGACACTATTAGGGAATCACACCTTCCAAAGCCCCAAACAGCAACCCTGCCTATGCCATGACAAAATCACCAAGACACTATTGTCCGACGCAACTAGCTTGCCCGATAACCCTTCCATCACAAACCTCACCATTCCCAGTTGTGACACGCTTAATTAGAACAAGTTCTTAGTCTTGTGACATATTTCCCCAACTAATACCACTTTCTTCGCCTAAATAAATTGAGACCTGCTATTTTCATCTGAGCAAATGATTTGGACTGAGGCGACAACCAAAGTCAAGTGAAGGCAGTAATCAAGTTGTGGCTTTAATCGAGCGAAGATTAGAATTTGGCCATGTTGGGTTTATCAGTCATTGTTCATCCTTCTCCATCGTCTAGTTGGACGTTGTCGCTGCCATGATTGGCCGACTTCTTCTATGCTCCGTAGGAAGTTGTCAGATTGGATGGGACTGTCTTCCCCAACTGGCCTAAGCCTCGTCTCCAGAGTAATGGATATGGGCCGAAGTGAGTGTGTCCAAAATGACCTCCCACAATCACTCGCGGCTCCTTCCAACACACGGGCAACAAGACCGAAGCTCGATCGCCCCTTCTCAAATCACCATACAAAAATTTCAACTTTCCGATTTCCCCACACACTCGCATTCAGAGAGAAGATTAAGAGCGAACACATAATTGAGATCCACAAAGAGGATAAAGATAACACACACGAGCTTGTAATTAGAAGCACCAAACTCCATCTTCAATACGAATCTCTGGACGACGAAGAAATAACACAATGACCTGTTGGCGTTTAGGCAAGGAAAATTAGGAATTAACCGGCTTTTCACTAAGTAAAGTCAACATACCAAGAGATTTCGGGGTTAGACCGGGGATCCAAAACATCATGTCTCTAGAAAACTTAGAGAATTTATTGGCTTCAGGAGACGTTGGCAAAACAGGGCATCTTTGAAAAATGGAGAGAAAGCGTTGGACAATAAAGAGGGAAGAAATTATAAAGCGTTTGTTAAAGATAGTAAGAAAATATTCCAGCTAGGTTGAAGAAATGGTCGACAAGAGCAACAAAACATGTCCGACCATAGGAGTAGAGAAGACAAGAAAGGCCAACTCAATGAAAAGATGATGAATGTTTCAATTGCGGTAAGAAGGGCCATTATGCAAGAGACTACCGATCCAAGAAAAGAATGCAGAAGGATATGCATCCACGTCAAGTAGTCAAGAGAGAGACAAATTCAAAAGTGGAACCTTGCAGCATCCTTTGTTGTGTGTGCTGGAAGAAACATAATTGTTAGAAGACCACGCTCTTGCAATAAGTTCACAACAAAACAGTGAACTATGCAGAGAACTTGATATTTGAGTTGGAATGCTCCAATCAGAAGGCAATATGTATATCTTCCCCGGATAGTAGAGCTTGATAAAATCAGGTAGGAGTATAGCCATGGTTCCGCTTTTCGAGGTAAAGAGGTTTCCAATCTTACTGTCTTTAAGCCACTTCTAATCTAAAATGAATCTGAAAAGAGGAAGCCAAGGGAGATTTGTCATAATCCCAGATCCTTCAAACCATTTACTAACTGAAATAATTTAAAAGGACAAGTAGACAGTCACAGAGAAAGCGCCTCAGCTTCAGACAATGTTGGCACAATACACTTGGAGAAGTAAATTTCACGATGGTTTTCCCAAGTGATAGCATTACCGAGAACAATTCTTTTTAAGATATCCAGGGGGTCCCTGTTAAGCTTGTTCGGATAGTATCCTGGACATTGGGTGAATGTGTACGCCCCGCGGCCTGCAACGTTAGCGAAAGAAGATTAAGCAAAACATCGAGGATGAAAACATCGCCAAGCCAAACCACAACAAACTCTGAGCATATGAATCTCTGAACCCTTTGTTCAAATCTTGATGCAAATTTTATCTTTTTTAGCAAATTGAATTCCTAAATATTACAATTGATAACATAAAGACAGATCTTGGTGTAATTAGCAGAGAACATCTCCACACCTATTGCGATAACCGTTTGATCTAGCAGCTGAGGAAGAATACATCCTTCCATCACAAAACACAGTATCCCTAGTTGCGGTTTCCTCTCCTGGCGGTGATGGGGAAAAAAGGACATAACCCATGTATGCTAAATTCATCACCCGGGTCCCAGATAGCAGCACATCAAGGCAAGAACAATGAAGATAATTCAGATAACTAGTGAGCTAAAACTCCAATTAGGCTAAGAACCAGAACACCTAACCTCACACCTGATCCAACCAACTGCAACAATCAATCCCAGCCCATTCCCGAAACACTACAAACATCAATCGGCTAATGGCAGCAAAAGAGACGACTATTGGGAATGCTCAAGGCAGGAGGAGCATACCATAGAGGTAGCCGATGGGGAAGAACAAACACTGATGCATAATTGGTCCGGACTAAACTAACATTCGCTGGTAAACTTGAGCGCTGCCAGTTTCACCAAATGCAGGAGGCCGCGAATTTCCTGCTCCGGGGCCTGCGAGCAAAATATTTTAAGTTCAAAGTCCAGAAGTAAAGATACAAAATCCTATGAAATGAGCTGAATCAATGTTGCCAAAGATTCATGGTTGATCAGCCAAATATTTGTGCAACCAAAACATAGGGAGTATTTTGACCATTGGAGTTTCAAATTAAGACTTTCCAACTTCAATACCCCAATTTGGACACAAGGAACGAGTTGAAGGAGGGGCCAGTAGTTTCCTTTGTGTTCCTCCAAGCATCTCTCCTCCAACAAAGGACATCTTATGATACGAAACACTTCGAGAGAGTCGGGGAGACCTTCTTCAGGCAGGAACCTCATCTTGGCACAATTTATGATTTTTAACTCTCGAAGGGAGGTGAGGTGGTCACGGAGTCCTCCAGCCAGCCTCTCCAGCTCCTTCATGTCCCAAATCTCCAGTGTGACGAGAGATGAAGGAAGGGCACGACTCCACACACCACTGCCAGACGCGGATGATGGAAACCACACCATTGCGTCTATGCATCCTCTTATATTTAATTCCCGTAGAGCCCTGAGCTCCTTCAAGCCCCACTCCTCCAATGGTTGATTCAGATTCTCGCAGTGTTGTAAACTAAGGGATTCCAAATTTGGAGGCAAGCTTCCTCTTGGGAAGCCGGTGATGGCATGACATCCGGAAACAGTCAGGCATTTGAGGGAGATTAGTTTCCCCATATCACGAGGCAAACACCTCACCTTTGGACAATCGTTAAGACTAAAGTTTGAAAGGCTGCTGGGAAGATCAAAGAAGCAGTCGAGCTCTAACGCAGGGCAATCGTAGACCCAAAGCTCAGAAAGGCAGGATAGATGCTGCAAGCAATCTGGTAAAATGCTAAGACTTTTGCATTTTTGAATCCATAGTCGGCGAAGAGAGCGAGAGCAGTTACCGCCTGCAATTGCATCTGTTATTGATATCAGTCCCTCCAGATCCCAAAGCTCGAGTACTTCAAGCTCGGTGGGTAGCCAGCTTTCCGGTAAAGCACATGTGAATTCCCCAAGACCCTCAAGACGGAGAGTCTTGATGGATTGGGGGAGTTTAATGCTAAGAAACAAGGACAGAGGCAGACTATGGCAAAAGGTGAGTTGTAACTCTCTCAATGTGGACGGAAATCCCTGGCTAGGAAATGAAGACAGCTTCCCGCAATTGTCAATGGTCAGTTTAATGAGAGATGGAAGGCAGCCCAAGTCATCTGGTAGTTTCTCCAGATCATCACAATAAGTTATTTCAAGACTCCTCAGCTTCAGAGGCACTTCTTTCCCAAAATCCCCATCCACAAAAGAGTTAAATTGATCACATTTAGAAATCGAGATCTCTTCGAGGGAAACACAATAGGATAAGAACTTTTTCTCCAAGTGAACCAGTTGTGAAATCTCCGAAATGGTCAATTTAGTCAGAGAAGTAATGTCGACCAGACAATTCAGCAAGGCACTGTTACTACTGTCAGAAATGGACATTGTCCCAAGAGATGGAAGGCTGAGACTGTCCCCCGATGTTTCTAGCAGTGGACACTTTTGAATAATCATCTCAGAAAGCTCGTCAAGTCGCCTCGGTAATCCTCTTTTTAGCGAGGGACAATTACTCATGTAAAGTTCCTGGAGTCGGGGGAACGGCTTCTCGTTCTCGGGATAGTCTTCACGATACGACCACTCCTCCCAAGCAGGCATATCCTCGAATCTCAATCTCAATAACGACGGAAATGCCTTGTCTGTACCAAAAAACTCATCTCCTATATGAGACAATGTATTGAGATGACTAATTTCAAGACTCTTCAGTGACAGAAGTTTTCCTAAAGACGGCAGCAATTCAACACGACTGCAATTTCCCAAAGTTATGGTCGTAACATCTTCCAGATATGGGTTGCCAAACCAAGAAGGGAATGTTTTGCCTCTATAATAAAGTATTTTAAGGCATTCAATTTTTCTTGGAGGTCGCAGGTGATCAAGGATTTTCAATTGATGTTGTTCTTCACGTAAAATCTCTTCATCACTCCCCTTTCCCCAATCAAAGGTTAAGTCTCGAATTCTTTCTTTCTCATATAGATTGGCATCCTTTGCATCCCCAATATCAGTAACCTCATGCAAATTATGAATGTGCAACTTCCCTGCAAGACCTTTGAGTCCACCCAATTCTTTCAATCCTTGTCCGATTTCTTTTCCCACGACAAAGCTGGGGAGGATCTCAAGATTGGTCAGTCGCCCAATGTGTGGTGGCATCTCTTTTATACAATGCGAACCGGTGATATCAAGATGGATAAGTCTGCTCAACTTTTGAATGTTCCTTGGCAACGCCTTAAGCAGTGTGCATTGTCGCAAAATGAGAGACTCCAAATTAATCAAGTCACAAATTGATTCTGGAAGTACTTCAATTTCGGTATAAGAGAAGTCGATAAAGCGTAAGATCTTCAGGTCACCAATATGGTCGGGTAGCTTTCTGATGTGAAACCAACGCAACGACAACATCCTGAGACACTCCAGGCCCATTATCAAGTCATGTAACACCTTTTCTGACACTGTAACAATATTGAATGTATCATATTGACTATTGAGAGAAATAAATGCTCTCAATTTTTTCATTGAACAGTAGACGTCCACTTCAGTTGCAAGCAAATATTTCCAACTTTGTATTAAAAATGCTACCCAGCGAACTTTCTCTTGGTACTCTCTGTTGGAAGGGCCCTCGAACTCATCTGTTTTGTAGTATTGGATCCCTACAACTGATTTTGCAAGATCGTTGACGAGATCGTGCATACAATACAGAGTCTCAATGTCCTTTGCTTTCTGAAGAAGGGATCTAACTTCTAACTGATGAAAATAGTCTATGCCCACATCATAGTATGTTTTTGCGTATCCCTTTTGTAGTAAACCCTGTCCAATCCATAGATCAATCAACTGGTCCCTGTTGAATAGGTAATTCTTTGGAAATATCGCGCAAGCAGCGAAACATTGCTTTAAATGAGTTGGAAGATGGATATAGCTCAACCGCAACGATGAAGGAATCCCCTTATTTTCATCTTGTCTCTTCCATAGATTGTGTTCCAAAACCTTCTTCCATTCCTCGATGTTGCTCTCAAAACGGAGGAGCCCTCCGATTGTTTTAACAGCCAAAGGCAGCCCTCCACATTTCTCAGCTAATTGGACAGCGATGTCCTGAAGTTGCGGTTGGTTCTTGAAGCTTTCCTCCTCTATGGCATGATAAGCAAGCAAAGACAAGCACTCCCTAATCGACAAAAAGTCCAAAGCCATGGGATGACGGTCACCAGCCAATTTGGCGACTCTTCGGCTACGTGTCGTGAGGAGTATTCTGCTTCCACTGTTCCCGAAGTGGAATGGGTTTAGCAGAGACTCTAACTCGACATAGTTCTCACTCCAGACGTCATCTAACACGATGAGAAACTTTTTCCCAGCGATGTGATCTTTGAGCGTGTTCTGAAGCCAATTCAGATCCCTTTCCTTGCAGTCAATATGTGGGTCCACCAACTGCAAAATACCCTTGGTAATGGCGACTATGTCAAAGACATCAGAAACACATGTCCAGGCCCTAACTTGGAATGCTTGGCTCCCCGTTGCCTCGTGATTATACAATTGCCGGGCCAAGCTAGTTTTCCCGAGTCCGCCCATCCCCACAATAGAAATGATAGTATAAGGTCGGAGGGAGTCGTTGTCCAAGTCGCTTCCTGTCAACCGAGCAAGCAACTCCTCCATTTGTTCCTCCCGGCCGACGAACCTAGGTTCGGACAGCGAGGTGGCTTGGAGACGAGGCCGGTCGGGGTTCGCTGGAGGCCGGGCCACGTAGTTCTCTGCTAGCCCAAGCTGGGCTTTCTGATGGATGACTTCCTCCAGACGGCGGTCGAGTTCCTCGATCTCTTTCGCCATGCGATGATTGGAGAGCAGGGGACGTGGGTCCATCTTGGAACAACAGGGGAACAAGAAGGAAGTGAGCTTACCAGACCTCCTCCAGGTGTCGCCCTTGAGGGCTTTACCTTGGGCTTCGATAGAGAAGATGTCGAGCAGGTCTTCCATGTCGTAGGCAACCTCCCTGAGGTCATCCAGCCACGGGTCGACCTTAGTATCCCCAAGCATCCGCCTCTCCTCAGCGGAATCCATGACGGCTTGGATAATCACCAGGTTTCTCTGCCACTTGGTCAACTGGTCGGAGAGGCCATTGATCCGGGCATAAGCAGAGAGAGCTTGGGAGGTCAGCAGGCCAATGAGTGAGTTGACGACGGAAAGGGGTAGATCGGCCATCGAGATTTCCGGAGGCGACGGCAAGAACCAACCGAGTCCCAATAATATGCAAAGGGATGGGATAGACAAAGGCCGGTCAGGAGATTAAATGTTCTGTCAAGTCCATAATTTTATCATTATTTATTTATTTGTCTTCGTCCTTACCTGCTGGTTTTGGTTTGCGTTTAGTCTCGGGGGGAGGGGAGAGTGGGTTTGATTAATCATTAAAAAACCCCAACTCAAAAAGTAAAAACACGTGGTGTACAGCTGTTATTCTTCTATTGCTAGTAATAACTTATTCACAAAAATTATATTATAATGGTGGAGGTTTTGATTAGGAATGAATTAATTATTTGAACTAAAATTAAAACTCGTCAAATAATGTTGCAGACCAGCATCGAGTTTTTCATTTTTTACAAACAAAATATTATTTTTATCCTACTTAAGCTATTTTAGAGGCCAACAACAACGACGCGGATTTTTATCCCTGCACAAGAAAAATTTTGTGCCACAGATCTCGATGTTTTATGTGGATTAACGGTCTAGAATGTAGGCCCGAAGTACGATAAGCCTAGTAAGAAGGCAGCTGTGGAATCACACGAGGGGAAGGCTTGCGGATGAAGTGGTCACCAAGCGATGGGGTTACCGGACGACATGGGTCAATTAGGCGATCAAATGATAGTCAACTGGACGAGCGGGAAAACTTTACGGCGAAAGCCAGTGGACGATCTAGTCGATGAGTAGTTATTATAGGAAGATTCCGGACGGTCTCAATACTTGGAAGGAAATTATTGCCAAGATTGCTGAAATGGAAAGAAGATATTTCATGAAAACTGGCAACAAGAACGCGTAATATATGTATAATATTTCATTTAGATACATATATAGGTCTAGCTTAGTATAAATAGTCGTTCCTATGCATTGTACATACATACCTTTCTACAGATGGACATATTGTCTATTTATCTTCAAGCATTCCGGCGTTCAAGCATCCTGTGCTCCTGCATTCCTACTTCATTCCGAAGGCATCGTCGATGGCATCCGTAAGTGCTTCCACTTAAGAGTGTCTATCCGCTGTGTTCTCCTCTCTTTCTTCGTTCATACGGTGACCATATAATGAACCTTCGAGTACCAATTACTCGTAGCGTCAGAGATTTCCATCGTGTTTAGATTCAACTTGTCAAGCGGTTACTTCCGGAGTGAACACACCTTTGGCGACCATAGTGAGAGTCTAGGCCAATAATGCCGAGAACCATACCGAGTGCTGAGTCAAACAACCTCGTAGACAATCACTTCGATGGGGAAATGACAACGATGGAAATAAATCGGACCCGGCCATAGCTTGAGAGCTGTCCGTCTTCATGAGTACTCTCCAACTCGTAATGGAGAGGGTCAATGATATCGATCATAAGCACGATGCCTTCAAGGAAAAAATTGTCTCCAACATGGATGCTGTCTTCCAGAACCTGGAAACCATATCAGGAGTGCCCATAACAGTCCCGGTAATGAGAAGGTTGAATTGGCCACTAAACATCAACTCGATTACGATGCTTGTAGGGCATCGATAGCCGAGGGAAAGAAAAAGGCCGACGTGGAGGATGTCTCTATTATCCCACAGGCCTCTAAAAGTTTGTGCACAATAATCCACCACTTGTAAAAAGCGAAGGTAGGACAACTGTGCAAGAGGATCATCAAGCTACGTATCAACCCCCGTTTCGTAAGAGGGAAGATCTTTATAGGCGGGTAGAGAACGAATATGTTGGTCCTATTGAAGACCATCGACACTCTGAATATGTCTCCCAGCCCGTACGCGAAAGGGGAGTCACGGTGCAAGAGGCGATGGTTCCACCAGATCTCATGCCCGAAATATGGGACTAGTAGCTCGACTAGTTGAGCACGCGATCCTTGGGGCAGACGATATGAATGATTTTAAACTCTATCAAGCTCCTTACCCTGATAACATCGATCGAGACTATCCTTTTCTAATGCGATATCGTGTGCCTGAATTTGCCTGTTTTTCGAGCGAAGAAGGCATTTTGCCCGTGGAACATATCGCCCGCTTCACTCGTCAGGCAGGAGAAGCTGCCACTAATGGGTTCTACAAACTTTGCTTTTTTCCTAGCTCTCTCACAGGAGTGGCCTTTATGTGGTATGTGAATCTTTCCCCGAACTCAGTAAGGAATTGGGAGGATATGCATGTGCAATTCACTCTGGCGTTTGCTCATACTGACTCAGCAGTGACATTGACACATGAAGTAGCAGCCTGGAGAACTCGTGGTAGTCTTTCTGAATAGACTTCGAAAGGCAAAGCTGAGATGCAAAACCTCTGCATCCGAAGCTGAGCTTATAGCCGTCGCCCAAGTTTCTCTCATTCTTCAGCTTATAAAAAAGCTAGAAGGCGAAGTGTTCAGAAACTGAAATGAGCCGCGAGAAGGGTTATCCGATATGAGAATCTCCTCAAAGAGAAAACTAAGCTATAAGGGAGTCTGATTGCAGGGCCCTTGGTGACCTACCAAGCGGAACCAATTGTAGACGTCGACATTGTAGAGTATGTGAAGGGTCAACCCCTGACTTGCGACGAGTTGACTAAGAACAACTTCCGAGCCAAAGCCTCTCTAAAAACTCCAGAGGAAAGGAATTATTCCTTCGATGAGGCAAAGGCCGATGAGATCTTCGAATTCATGCTTCAAAAAGGGCGAATTCGATTGAAATCGGGCCATCAACTTCCTCGCACTGGCACAGAGAGTTCTAGAAATTTTTGTAAGTGACACGGGTTGTTTACCCACACTACTAGGGACTGTATTATGTTTAGAAACTTGGTGCAAGACTTAATAGAGTCTAAGGAGTTATGCTTCCTAGACTCAAGGGATCAGGTATTAATAGAGTCGCATCCTTTTGGTGACTTGGTTGACATAAACGCCTTAGATTTCAATTGCCTAACTGTCTTCCCTTTATCAACGCAGGGAGACCAAGACCAATCGATCGAGACTGGCGAGACAATCATTGCCAACATGATGTTCAAGCGACTCGTACGCAAGGGAACATTATAGTGCCCTGCTGATCTCAAGAGCATACAACATAATCGCTATCGTTGGCATATAGATACTTCGCATACCACTGATCGATGCCATACTTTTAGGAAGCACGTGCTGAATGAAAGGAATGTAGAATGACACGACCTTAACCGCCTCCAAGAGATGGCCATGAGAATCAATAATAGTCTAAGGGTGCCCCAACGCACAGAGAATCCTCAGTGAATATGGGTCAATGTAAGCTCGTAATAGTTTCTAATTTGTTTAAGCTCGTAATAAAGGTCTTCTCGAGTCGAAAAACCACAGGGCAAGATAGGTTCAGCTGCAGTTCCTCCGTTCCTAAAGTTTTTCATGATAGGTTCATCCATGACTGGCCTTTCCTTCCCTTTTGGCACACCTATGTTCAGATCCATAACTTGATCCCCTGGGTCAAACCTCCTTCCCCCCTTTGGAACAGTACAAGTCCCAAATCGATCTAAGCTTCTCGGAAAGCACTAGCCCTCCACATCTACGTAGAGAAAGCGGGACTACATCCAGCGTAATGACAATTACGGGTGGTTGATTAAGCGTGAAGGAGATTGGTATATTCCAACTGGAACTGATAAAAGAGAAAATGGTCATTAATCTTAAACTTCTGTGTTCTTGTTCTTACAGAGTCATCCTATGTTTCCATTGGCATCATGGTTTGTACTGCCGGAAAGCGATTTGATTACTGTTCTCACGGGAATGACAGGCACCAATGACAAACGTTTCAACGATGAATGACAAACCTACGTGATTGACGTCAGTTACAAAAAGTGATCCTTGTAAAATATGGAAGTGGCTGTTCTTCCACCTGTGAACATTTACGAAATTTCCCCAAGTTCCGTAATTTTTTAGGAAACTTAGAAAAGGTTTCATAATTGTTCGTAAAGTATGGCATCGATTGTAAGAAATGTTTCGAACAGATTAAAGATCGAAAATAGTTTCATAATTTACGAAACGTTTAAAACAGGTTTGGTACTTTACGAACGATTATGAAACTCATTTCTTATTTTTTATGAACGATTTCGTATTTTTTTACGATACATCCGGGAAGTTTCGTAAACGTGTGGAAGGTTCCACACGGAATAATAGGCGTGTCCAGTAAAATATTAATTTAATGATTATGACTTAACCAAAACTAACTCAAATTATTTGGGGCAAGCTCATAACTAATAGATTGATTTCTTTTATGAACCGATAATAATTTTTTTTTACTTTATTTTAACTCAATTTCTTCTTAACTTGAAACTAACATTCAAATCAAACCGATCTAACAGTCAAACGATGTTTTGATTTGTGGAAGATGAAATGTGAAGATGATATAATCTCAATAAACAAGTAAAATAAAGTTTAGAAAGGACTTTGGGTGGAGGGGATGTATTGGTGGACGCCATCATAATTGAGAATGGCATTTTGAAAGGAAGAAGCAGAAGTCGTTGAAGAGAAAGAGAATGGATTTCGTTCGTCCTCAAACTGATCGGCTCTCTCCTCCTCACCGAGTATGCCCGGATGAACAACAACTCCGACAAGCTCGAGAAGTGGGATAGGAAGCAGCCGACAATCCAAGACGTCATGGATTCTGCCGAGAGAAAGCAGATGGATGATGACCCTGCTGTAGGCCGGTGGCTCGCAGATCTAAGGAACGTCACCTACGACATGGAAGACCTCCTTGAGGAGTTGTCCGTCAAAGGCAAGCGGAATTCATCCAAGGTGGGGGCCCTGTCGCGATCGACTAAACTTCCTTACTCCCTGATCGATTGCTGCTATCGGTTCAACCCACACGCCCTGTTCTTGGGTCCTCGTATGGCCAACGAGATCGAGGAGGTTGACCAGAGATTGGAGGAAATCCTCGACCGCATATCCATTCTTGGGTTAGTTCGGAATCCAGGAAGCCGAAGTTAGGATGACAAGCCTCCTTTCATCACCACTTCCGTTCGTGAGCCCAAGTTCGTGGGCAGGGAGAAACAAATGGAGGAGTTGCTCGCTCGACTGACCCGATCCGAAGCAGCCGAGGACTCCATACGACCCTTTACTGTCATTTCAATCGTGGGAATGGGCGGACTTGGTAAAACAACCCTGGCACAAGAGTTGTATCATCACAAATCGTTGGAAAAGGCAGACTTCACCGTGAAAGGCTGGGCTTGTGTTTCCGACGTCTTCGACAGTGCCACCATCACGAAGAACATCCTGGAGGAGGTAGCACCATCTTCGTCCAGAGCGGAGAATGATCTGAATCAGCTGCAGAAGTTGCTCAATGAGAAACTTTCTGGGAAGAAGTTCCTTATAGTGTTGGATGATGTCTGGAATGATAACCTTGTCGAGCTCGATTCTCTTCTTAAGCCCTTGTATTCTGGGAGTAAAGGAATCAGGATACTAGTCACTACAAGAAACCTCGAGGTCGCCAAATTGGTCAGGGACCGTGATCCGTTGTAGTTGGACCAGCTGCCGTAGGAGGATTGCTCGCCTTTGCTCGCCTATCACTCCACTGGGGAGGAAACCTTTGAAGGACACCCTCATCTTCAGGATATTGCGGTTCGATTAGCCGAAAAGTGTAAGGGGCTGCCTTTTTCTATTAAGACGATCGGAGGGCTGCTTCGTTTCAAAACCGACGATGAGAGTTGGGAGCGTGTGTTGGCACACGGTATTTGGGACAAAGAGGACGGACGTGGAAAGATTCCTCCGGCATTGAAGTTGAGCTATGTCCGTCTCCCGGTTCACTTGAAGAGATGTTTCGCAGCATACGCGTTATTCCGGAAAGATTATATGTTCGACCAAGACGAGGTAATTCGGCTATGGATCATACAGGGTTTGTTGGACAAGAGGACCGGTACAACAAACCAAGAGGTGGGGATGGAAAATCTATGTCGTTTAGAAGCCGTGTCGCTACTTCAGAAAGCCAGGGATGAGAAGACTCGTTATTTAATGCACAATCTCATCAATGACCTCGCGAAATCGGTAGTTGTCAACTCATACTTCAGCTCGGATGAGTATAACGAAGACTCCTCCCGTGAAGAGTCACTCAGCAAGGTACATCATGCGGCAATGGTTGCACGATATCAGGAACGTTTAATTTCCAAGAGATTTGGCGCGTATCGGCCAATGAAAAAGCTGAGAACTTTTATGCCTTTTCAAATCTTAAGAACGGTAGAACCGAATGTCTTTGTTTCCTCGGAGGTGATTCAAGGCTTGATAATGGATATGAAGTTCCTAAGGATGTTGTCGTTGCGTTACTTTCGAATTAGAGAGGTGCCCAACCAGATTGGAGAGTTGAAGCTCCTGCGTTCCGTCGATTTTTCTTATACAGAAATCGAAGTGTTGTCGGAATCAATTTGTAACTTGGTCGAGTTACAATCTCTGCTACTACGAGGGTGCAAAGAGCTTAAGAGGTTGCCCAGGAACATTTATAAACTGACAAATCTTCTCCATCTCGACATACTCGATACAGATAGTTTGGAGGAGATGCCAACCTGTATCGGCAACATGACTAATCTTGAAGTACTCTCTACCTTTGTCGTGGGCAATGAAGCCGGTCAGGAGTTGAAGCAATTGGGACCGCTCAAATTCGTTCAGCGAGAGTTGCATGTCGGTAATTTGCTCGTCGTAAATGATGTTGAAGACGCAAAGATTGCTAATATATCTAATAAAGAAGCAGTTCGCCAATTAATTCTGGATTGGGGATCGATTTCAGAAACTTCTAGCCAAGACGACCATCAACTAAAGCTCCTAGACTGTCTGCAACCTCCGAGAAAGATTGAAGTCCTTGGTATAGTTTCCTATGGGGGCAAAAAATTTCCATCATGGTTTGATAATCATTGCTTGGATAATGTTGTAGGTTTAGCCTTGGTAAATTGCGAACGTGTGGATTTGTTGCCACCCATTGGACGACTTCCACTGCTAGAATCGCTTGACGTTGGGGGTCTTGAAGCAATCACTTCAATAGACGCCGAGTTTTACGGAATCGAAAGGCCATTTCGGTCATTGAAGAGATTGACCTTTGAGGACATGGGTGCTTGGGAGAAGTGGTCATCCAATGGAGACTACGAAAACCACCATCCATTCCCTTGTCTCCAAGAACTAAGTGTGAATAATTGTCCCAAATTGGAAGGAGGGTGCACTCTTAGCCTTCCATCTCTCGCTGAGATTGAAATTGAAGGTTCCGATGAAGGATTGTTGAAATGTCTGGTCGGCCTTACTTCTATGACGAAGATGAAAATTAGCGAAATTCCACAGCTCGTTCACTTTGACAGGAGTTTGTCAACCTCTTGGGTTGCGCTCGAAGAGATGAGGATTGAGCGATGTCCTCGATTTAAGACCCTCGTTGATGGGGATGGCGAGGAACAAGTGCCCCCTAAACTGAAGAAACTAGAAATAGAAGATTGTGAAGGTCTAGAGAAGTTGCCAGAAGGTTTATCTGGGCTTACATCTTTGAATGAGATGAGTATTGTTAATTGCGAGAAGTACTCTTCCTTCCCAAGGGCGGGTCTGCCTCCTGGGTTGAGAAAAGTGAAGCTTCGTATATGTCCGAGTCTCCTGCAGTCCCAGCTCACCAGCAACAGACTTCCGGAATCTCTCGAGGAGCTTAACATAGAAAATCTCGAGGGACTCGAGTCGATATTGAATATATTTGTGGGTAGTCAACTCTCTCCATCTCTGCGGATATTGTCCATAAGTCATTGCGGATCCCTCGTGACTTTGTCGGACAGCTTGCAACACTTGTCCACCCTTTCCGAGCTTACTCTTGAAGCCTGCCCAGCATTAGAGATCGGCAATTTCCCTGCTCTCCCCTGCAACGTGTCGAGTTTTATTCTTACCCCCTCAAAATGCATCTCCTGACATGCATCTCCTCACATGACATGCATCTGGTGAAGTCTTTGCCTCATGACATGCATCTCCTCACATCCCTCAAAATGCTACAAATTTTGAACTGCGAGGGCATCACGAGGTTTCCGAGAGGTGGTTTGCCCCCGAATCTGGCGACGCTTTCCATAGGGGCATGCCGGAATCTGAGTCAATCAATTGAGGAATGGGGCTTGCGTGGTCTCGCCGCATTACGCAATTTGACCATTTCGGGAGAAATTGAATGCGTGGAAGAGATGGATTGCTTTCCGCCATCTCCTGATGCATGGGGTCGCCTGCTCCCTTCATCCCTCAGGACATTGGGTATTTTGAACATGAAGAAGCTGGAGAGGGTGGCGAGCGGACTCAGAGCCCACCTCACCTCCCTTCAAATTTTGGGGATTTGTGACTCTCCGAGGATGAGATGGTTGCCGGACGACGGACTCCCTGACTCGCTGGCAACGCTCCACATTAATGGCTGTCCACAGATAGAGAAGCAATGCTCGAAGCCCAACGGTGTTTATTGGCCCCTCGTCCGATACCTTCCAAATCTTGAGTTCACTAAAAAATTAAAATTGTGAATTTTATAAAAAGTTAAAAAATCTTATTTATAATTTTTGAATTTTGTGAATTAAAATGTCCCGCACAAACTTTTAATTTTTATTTATTTTGTTAAAATTTCAAGTAAATTTATATTTTCGAATCTGTGATGAATTATTTGTGCCTTTTCTGGACTCAACTAATTTAGACAATAAGAAATTGCTAAGTAAGAATTTTAATGCCGTAGGAAATCATTTTTTCATCTATAGAAATCTAAAAATTTTATTAAGGTTTTTTATCAATTAAACGTAATGAAGTTGCAGAACTGAAATGTCTTGATTAATATTAGAAATATTATTTAACAAATATTAACACTCATGAAATGTCAGCTTCCGTTTATCAGACGACTGACGGAAGATAGATATGAACTAACTAGTAAGTTTGAAATATATAAAGATATTAATTAACGATAGGATAAATCGAAGAAAATCGTTATAATTTGGTAAAAAAATGGAGGAAGCTTATTATTTTTCTCATTTACTATGTACAAAATTAATATTAATATCTCTTTTTTTATTGGTCCAAAACAATATAAAATTACATTTTGATAAGATTTATAGCCTCATTGTATAGTGTTATTCGACGTGAATTATGTTTGTAGACCAAATATTTAGTGCTTTAATAAAATGTATAGGCACTTCGGCTTCACTTTGGGCCTGATATAGTGCGCCACGCCTAATTTGTATGTTATATGGGTGAAATAATGGCTACGAACTCAACCCATAAACCGTAAGAACCTCCGCGACATAAATGAGTTATTTACCCAGACCCATAAAAGAGAAATATCGGGTCATAAGCGAGCTATAAACCCAATCCAAGCACGTAAACGTCAGAGTCATACCAAGCCGAAATCATGACCCGGCTCATAATGCGATCCGCATAAAAGCTGCCTATTACAATAAATAGAGGCATCCACAAGTCATAGAAAGAATTGGCAGTATGGAGAAGACTCCTAAGCTCAAGGAAGTTTCGGTGGACTCTTTCACAACACCTCCTCGAGGATCCGTCGGATCAAGCCGTTGAGGCCTTGGACTTTTTCGCATCATTTCCTTGAGTCTTGCTAGATCAAGCCTTTATAGCCATGACAACTGCAACAACGATATACTTCATAAAGTGCTGAACATCCGTATGAGTTTGGATCATCTTAATTTTCATCATCTTTCAAGTACCGAAACAGGATATTCACCGGTATTGATGTGACTGGATACTCTAATCTCACTTATACAACATACGAAAAATTCTTACTCTTTTTTCCGTCTCATGTTAGGAGATTTTGGGACAAAAAAACTTTGAAACATGCGAAGAATAGTTAAATTTAATATGTTATCCGCGAAAACGAACATCCATTTGATATTTTGAATATGACATCTCTATTATTGGCATAGTCGTTTATTTTAGAGAGAAAACTAGTGTGACAACAAAGGACTGAAGTTACATGTACTTTCCACTATTGATGGATCTTTATGCCCCTTCACGCGTCAAGCTAGGCGTAAAAAATGATGACTTGAGCCAATGGTCGAAGAAAGTCTTGGAATGTCCTTCTCATCAGGACGCTCATATGTTGAAATCACTGTCTCAATTTCATCCCGCTAAATCATCCACTTCATCTTTATTGGGCAGCAATGTTATCTCTGGATCATCCAATTGGAGGTCTCCCTTTCGTGTTCGCTGCGGAGTTCGAGTATATTCGGACATTGAGGCATCGTAACATATTGTAGACCTTCAAAGTGTGTGATGAAGAAGCCTCTTCATCCTAGGGAACTCATAATCTTGAAGGACCACAAAGGAGTGTTCGGGGACTTGAAAATCGAGAACGGGAAGCATTTACCTACTTAACTAGCAACTAATGGCGTGTTTGGTTTAAAGATTTGAGAAATGATTGGAATGGACTAATAATCTTACTCTTTTTTCTTTGTCTATCTCATTTGAGTAGATGAATGAAGAGAGAAATAGGCAAACACGTTTCGTGCTCAATGTTCCAATCCTCGAACAACTCCTTGCTCCCTAGCAATCCAGGGAGATGCCTTCAGAATTTCCTTTGGAGTACTCATGGGATGAAAATGTTAATTAATTTACTTATATGTCAAGACAAACATTGATCGTTAATTAATTTACTTCTCTGTATGAAAAATTATTAATAATGAAGTCTCACAGATTAATAAGTATATTGATCTGATATAGTCCATATTCGAACATCTGTTTATAGGGAACAGATAGGTATCTAAGGCATATGGATTACCGCTAAGTATAGCATAGGTCAAGATAGACCAGGTGTATCTAAGGTGTATTTATTAGAATTACAGTACATGACCCGTTTTAGAAGATATTGTATATTAGACACAATTGATCAATTCTCTTTATGAACGATTATATTTTGAATTGAGACCTTAATTAATTCTATGTGTAGAGTTTACGCGTTTTGACGTCGTTAAAAGTACTATTTAATCATATTGTAATTAATACGACTATTAAGCGTGTGACAAGGTCAAATGGGAGAAAAATAAATATTCAAAGATTTAATTATCTTTTGAAATTTTTATAATCATTTGGCGCTCCCTATTCCAGAGTTAAAGAGAGAGAGGTCCATAGTCCTCAAGGATGATATTTCAAGTCGGGTACCTTTTTTTTTAAGTTTTTATGGACTGGAAGACCGAGTCCGAAAGACATATCCAGATGACCAGATCTTTGAAGTACAAGCAAGATTCCTCGCTGCTTAGAGGTCTCGAACTACATGGCACACTAATAGTTGATATGCTGCTCGATAACCCAATTGAAAGCCGCTCGACCTCTCGGATTCAACAATTACGGCATGGGAAAATGGTTTTCTGGTATATTAATTAAAAATGGGTAGATGTTTCTGGTCATATGTTTGCATAATTTCTTTTAGATGCTCAAGAGATTATAGGCTTTGTTTGTCTTCAGTCATCAAAATATAGCATCAACAAAATTATTAAACATCTCAATTTATTGCGAGGTGAATTTGGAATGCCATTGAAATGTAGATACGTGGTCAAGAAGATCAAATTGAAGAAAACAGAGATATCTAAAGATTTAATTGTTCTTCAATGTAAATATTTCATCAGCAATTTAAAAATTTTGTAAAGTTCGACATTTACGAAGGATTGAAGAAATCCATAAAAATAAACTAGAGATTGGGAAATCTGCAATCTGTAATTTGTTAGCATCGAACAAAACTAGCAATTACTAAATAATGATTTTCAGGGTGACATATACATTTGAATTTAGTTTCAAATATTTATAAAAAAAATTGTAATTTACAAAAAAAAAATATTAAAAGGTTTGTAAAAATTTGTGAAGAATGATTTTTTTTTTATTTTACAGTACATTAATTATTTAACAAATTTCTTAAAAATTGTAGTACATTCCAAAAAATTTTTAGAAAAACGTTGTTAAAAAATTGGTAATATTTTCAAAATACAATTTGCTTGACCTTATTGCTATTGATAAAATATTTTGCTGGTTTACAAGAGTGACGAATATTTTTTACAAAATTTTCAATTCTTATAGTTGAGGCTACATAATTTGTAATCATAAAATATTTAAATAATATTGTTTAAAAGAAAGTTAAATTATTTTAAAAACTCGCAAATAGAAACCTGGACTCTTCCTATTCAGGAAACAGGAGCTGAAATGAACTGATGAGAGAAAAAAAAGTGCCTTGGCCTTAAAAGAGGTGGAGTTGATGGATATGTTACGAGATGTTTAAAAAGAGACTAAATAAAAAGTGGAAAGCCAGCGACCAAGGGAAGACTTGGCATACATATTTCGTTTTTGTGCAATTTCTACTAGTTATAAACTTTTAAATTTTAACAACTTAAAAGATTATTTTTATTCATGATTGTTCGTGTGATGTTTAGTAAGCGAAAATATATAATTCTTTTCTCAAAATGTGAATTTAGGTAAAATGTTTTTTTTTTATGGAAAAGGAAAAGTTGTTCCAGCCCCTTTTCTTACAAAATCCTATTTGTACAACCAAAATACTAAATCCATAATTAAGGCAAAGATATATATTTCAGTAGCCGTATAAATAAATGAATTAACGAAAGAAATATACCAAACAGGCATAAGCTGTGTTAGCGTTCGTAGGCCCCAAATGGTACCAGATGTGGCGGAAATTTATAAAAAAGAATATATATTTAGGAAATTTATTCGTCTCAATTTTGATCGTGGTGTTGACTATCGCTCATTCGTGTTCACTGTTTTCTAATTAAACAGGTGGTCATGTTCTCACCGTTCTTTATTTTAAATGACCAGCAGATTGTAGGCGTTGTTTCTCTTCTATCATCAAAGTATGTAACACATATTACAAGCATCGACAAAATTATTAAAATATCTCAATTTTATCTTTGCAGGGCAAGGTGGATTTGGAATGCCATTTAAATGTGTTCAAGAAGGTCCAATGGAAGAAAAATAGATATTTAAACCTTTAATTGTTCTTTTGAAATTTTTATAAAGTTAGACTTTTATGAAGGGATTAGTGCAATCCAATTAAATAAGGAAATCTACAATCTATATTCTCTTGGCATCTAAGTAAACTAACAACTAGTTAATAATGATTTTCAGTGCAGTAAATACAATTGAATTCATTTGGCACTCACTGCTCCTGAGTTAAAGAAAGAAAGGTCCATAGACTCCAAGGATGGATGATATTTCAAGTCGGGTGCTGTTTTTTGAAGTATTCATGGACCGGAACACTGAGCCCGAAAGACTCGGTGGATCTAAATGGCATCGGCTTGGAATCAGGTAAGGTCAGATCAAGCAATCCGGAAAACATTCAGCAATTTGTGCTGCCGCGACGATGTGGTTGCGGCAACAAAAGCTCGTCAGAAAGGTATCATCAGTCGTTGTCAATGTAAGTTTTTGCCTTCTACTTTTACAAGTTTTGAAACGATCCATAAAAAAATACTTGCACACATATGCCTTCACCATGTTCTTCCTCGGTGAGATTAGTTGAGGAGGAGGGAAATTACTAATTTAGGTGTGATCAGCCTTCTACAGAACAGACCAAAAGGTTTTGCACCAGAAGTAACTCATTCCATGCGTTAACGTGAGTAACAGATAGTAACCGTTGTTTGGACGTTTCTCTCGAGCAGTGTCCTCGCCTGCACAGCAATCTGCTGCGACTTCCTTTGAAACTTTTCACTTCGGCGGTATCTTCACCTACACAGCAACCCGTTGTGACTTCCCATGCGCAATCCCTCGAGACAACGACTAAGCAGTTAAAGAACCTCTGCCTAAGGTTATCATGCACACACAGAATACACTACAGAAGCTGGTCAGTCCATCACCTTCTGTGCTCCTGAAGTATCTGCCCTTCTCTTCGGCCCATTGCACGTTGGCCACGCCAACCTCCAGCCGCACGCCTCCATTAACGTCTTCTGCAGCCTCCAACTGAAATCCCTCGTGGCCCCCAGGTCACTATCTCAAAAGGTTTCACTAACGCAACAGCCTTCAACAGCTCATGTCCCTCGTATGTGGTTAACAAAACTTAAAAACACAAGAACAAAAGAATCACAAGTTCACAACACACTCTCTCTGAACACACAATGATACGCTCTTTTTCATTGGTTGGTTGGTTTGCAATGTGAGGAAATGGCTTAACATAGAAGGTGAAACCTGATGAAAGTGGCTTATGCCAATAAAAGACAACAAATGAATGATTAGCAAATCAAATTCAATCATTCCAAATCGTTGGAATACAGATCGAAACAATTACAATCTGATTTAATGAAATTTCCATGAATAACATATTTGCAGAAGGTTCCGAGATGGACAAGTCTGCAACCTTCAGTATTTGAAACTATTCAAGTTTGGTTCCCTGACCTTGTTGGAGGAAATCTATCTGGATTCCAGGGACATTTCATCAGGATCACAGCTTCCTTCATCCTTGTGTAAATTGACACTCGTGGGATACCCAAGAAAGGGTCGTTATTTGTCAATGTTGAGTGAGACGATGACTTGGCTTGACGGACTAGATAAGACGGGAAATCTGAGTCATTTGGCTTTAGAAGGATGGATGCATATCAAGTTATCAAATTTAGCATCGTTGATGAGGCTATGCTCTTTACGTCTGGTGGGATGTAGGCGGATCGACTTTTCCGGGTTGGAGCTCTTGGAGGGGTTACTCGTCCTCTGTGTCGTGACTTTCTGGGTGAGATCTCGGACCTGTCGAACTTGAGAAGATTGAAGAAGGTGAAGTTCTCTTCATGCCACTCTTTGCAAAGCGTGCCCTGTTTGGTGGGAGACCGTCACTTGAGGATTGGTTGTTGCGATAAATTGGAGTCATTTGAAGGCCCGTACTTGCAATACCACGACAAAAGAGTCACGCAAATTGGAAGTTAGCATTATATCATTTGCCTCAATATAACTTTTTTGGTTAAAAAATCAAACTTTTGAATTACTGTTCTTTTAATTGATTAGTTAGAAAGGTTAGGCCATGTTTGGTATCTGAAAACTACTCCATTTATCTAAATTTGATTTTCAAAATTTTTGTTGTTGTAAAATACCTACCTCGAAAATATTCTACAACAATTTCATAAAGACAAACAGTGGAAAACATGGTCCAAAATCGTAAAAAAATAAAATAAAACTGGTAACATAAAATATGCACAAAAAAGAAAAAAATGTGAAGTTGATCAAATATATATTGTTGCAAACAAAATTGATTACTAACAAGAAATTACTAGTACGACATTTTTTTAAAACATATTTCGTATTTCAGGGCAATTTTTTCTTACAACGTAGCATAAATATTATTATGAAATGATATGCATCAAATACAAAATATTTCCTACTTAAACGAAATATTTGGAAATTTTGTTTTGCTTTGGTTTTCTCAAGACTAACATTCTTATGAGTTTTTCATTAATAGTAATAGCAAAAAAACAATGGAACGAAAATTAGTCTACAAATAGCGAATCCTGTGTTCAGCATTACAAAAAAAAAAATGTAAACGTGAAATAATGCATATATAATTCATTAAGTACGTTTAAATTGCTGGAATACACGAATATTTTGCGTTGACGCGACAAGACAAAATATCATGGTACAATTTCGTATTACACGAAAAATGTTGAGCCCATGGAACTTCCGTGCACTGAATTTAAAAGTCTCTCCGGTTTTCATGGAAAACTTTGCTCTACAAACACGTTTCCTAAAATATAGAAATATAAAATGGGAAATGTTTTCAGATACCAAACAGGGCATTTCAGGGAATTATTCTTAACATGATGATAATCATCTTAAAGATTAAACATTCTTAATTGAATAAGATATCTTGAGGCCGGCATGTTGTCGCGGGTAGATACCGCTTTCCGGTTCCATCTAAAATCTCATCGTCGAGGGTGAATGTCCATTGCCATCATAATATAAAAATAAACAATTTGTAGACTTGTTGCCATAAACACGAAAAGGTTAATTCAATCACACCCACATGCTTCGTCTGTCGATTCAATTCAAACCCAAATCAAACAACAAGTAAACTTCATCATTCAAGGAAAATACATCGTCACTTCGTCCCCCCAGGTTAGGGCTGTTAATGAGCCGGGCCAGCTCGCGAATTATTCAAGCTTTTGCGAGCTCGGGCCCGGGCTCGAGTCTTATTTTTTAAAAATCAAGCCGGGCTCGGGCTCATCCATTAGCCCAACAAATAATTCGACCCGGCCTGACAATATAATTAATTATAAAAAATATTAAACTTTCCTTTTGCTTAATTCTCCATCTGGTTTGCCTCTTCATCTTCTTCATATCCTATCTTCATCTTCTTCTTTATATATTAATGTGTTTACATATTAATAAGGAGCCAATAAAAATCACGCTTCCAAATCCTTGATGGAAACAACATCATAGTTGAGATTGTTTTTTTATTTTTATTATAAATTTTATGTTGTTTTCTTAATGATAACAAGTAGGGGCGAAAATGAAAAGAGGATGAGGAGAAACTCATCGGTCTAGAGTAGGGGTTCTCGGAACCTCATAAATCAACGTCAAAGTTATTCGATACTTAACTGTCTTTAAATGCTTTTGAATTATTTTGAAGGTATTGAAGCTTGAATATGATGAATAATTTGTTTGTTTCAATTTGGATTTGTCGGGACATTGTTGGGGCGAGGAATATTTCTGAAAGTTATGATTTTTTATTTTTGTTCAACGTTAAAATTTAAACAGGCTCAGACTCGGGCTCGGTCTCAAAATTTTTAAACGGGCTCAAGCCGAGCTTGACAATATAAAGCCCGATCAAGCTAGAGCTCAGGCTCGAGCCTCATAAAATTCGACTCGGGCCAAACTCGGGTAGGGAGTGTCTGAGCTCGGCCCGACTCATTAACAACCCTACCCCAGTTATTGTTGCCACTCCACATTTCGAATAAATCTCACGAACTTCCCACACGTAACTCGCGTGCTGGAACAACTCCACGGACAGTCGCGGCAAATAATCGTGGACAGAAACTTCTCAGGCAACTATAAATAATTAAGCACACCCCATCCTAACTGAAGCAACAGATTCTGAAGTAATGACAAAGCTTGACTAACTTTTCGGCAGCAAAGTTCATATGAAGATGAATATGCTCCATACTGATGCGAAAAAGGTTCAGCTCGAGATATCCCAACTGGAGTCGAGAAGAGAATGAGTCATTTTGCTCACCTCCGTCTTCCTGCATGAGCAAAGTTGGACTTTTACAAGTTTTGAAACGATTAGTAAAATGCTTACACATATGCCTTAACCATGTTCTTCCTTGGTGAGATTAGTTGAGGAGGAGGAAAATTACAAATTTAATTACTTCTAAAACAAGATTTAAAGGTTTTAAATTTTATTATAAGTTTTTATGAGTAAATAATGTTTTAATTTTACGTGTTCAAAATTTAGAGCAAAACAAAAAAAGTCTTTTAAGTTAAATTTTGGGATTTTTATTACGAAATGAATAAGATGAGTTTGATTTTTGTTGCAATGTAATATATAGTTATTATGCCTACAGGAAAAGGCGATCTCGGAGTCGACAGCCGAGTGATGGCGAGAGTGGTGGCATAGTGAAATGCGAGGTGGGGATCCCTCATGTCACTTATTCAGTTTAGGCTATACGAATGTCCATTGGATGTTGATAGAACGACAGCCGATAAGCTCATTAACCTTCTTCCCTCATCGGTGCTTCTGTATGACGCGGGAGCAATGCGTTTTGAAGAATCAAATGGCTGCCGTTGACAATGAGTGCGAGAGAGGATTCTTGATTAAAAGGATGATTGAATTATCGGTCATATAAAATGTCTACTTCTTCTTCCGTTTTCCTCGGTTACATATGGGAGCAGCTGTCTCGAGCCTTGCCCTCAAAACAGTTTTTAGTATTCGTATGGACGAAGTTTCATCATTAGGAAGTTTGTAGTTGAGCTTTAGTAGAATTGACATTGAAAACCGCGAATGTGACCAAACATATTCTTATACCGAGTGAGAAAAAACAAAAGCAGAAGGCCTCCTCGTTCTTAAACAGCATGAAAGATGAAGGAAGACATTTTCTGGCACTCTTCAGAGGATGACTTCTTGATACTTCAATAAACATTCCCTGAGGATCATCAAAGCTCTAACTGGGAAATAACAGCGGATCATCAGCTTCACGTCTGCTGCACCCAAGCAATACATACATTCATCTCCAGAGAGCTGCGAGTCACATATTCCTTGCCCGAAGCACTTGCTATTCCCAGTTACATCATAGGTTAAATAATTGTACCCATGGGAGTGCGTTTCCCGCTTTAGCCGCCTCACGACCTTCTCGACCGCCGACTGATAATCACTCAAAGGATCGTACTCACCTATGCAGTCGTACCCAACCACAGTCACATCCGGTATAGCCCCCGTTCTCGTGCAAGAACAAATGAAAAGACACGAGCTGACCATCATCGTCACCATCCTCCTATCAAGCATAGCCATAACTCGACAACAAGATATCTCACAATGCAGAACTCTTAATAATTTATACACTGTCCCCTGCATTGCATTGACTTGTCCGACAAAACCACCATGGGCGGATACCTCAGAATGGTACAGCCTAGTAACATCCGGATAAAACAGCTGCCGGATGTAAGAGAATTGTTCACGAGCAATTGTCTTAACAGATTCCCGTTTAGCTTCCGCCGAACCAAACAGCTTAGTCTTTTTTCCATTGAAATTGGAGGGCTTTTCTTTTAAACTTTACAAGGACCATTGAAAATTTCATCGTCGTGCAAAATTTCCCAATTGTGTCGCACATGTTTTATCAATGAACGACATGTACGAATCAAGCACGCACATGTACGAATAATGCTTCGACATATCTGAACAGTAAACTGACATACACTCCGACATATGCAAAATCATGGGAATCCCATCCACGGGATTTTAGCGGGCACCGATTGTCAACATTCCCAATTCCCAAAACCCAAAATTTCCTAATTCTCTCCAATGTGAAAGGATACTTGTTGGTGTTATCAAAGTGTTCATTTCATGCTATGAATCTATCTTTCCTTTTGTCTACTTGATCATAACTCCAGCACATACAGTTAGTCTTACAAGAGATGTAGAGGACATACCTTTCGAGCACAATAGCTGCACACAACCGGGATCATCCCATCTTTGCCTCTTGCTTACAGTCTGCGCGATTTTATCGCCGTTTGTTCCTCATGAGTTTACATTTTCTAATCATTATCCTGTGGCTACCTTTCGTACTCATCGTAGACATCTGTCTATACGAAAAAGAAATCATGTAAGAAGGCAATATGTGAGAAATTTAATGTTCACTAGTTCTAGATTATCTACAGGCAAATCGAAAGTCTGCCTCGTTACTGCAAAAGAATGTACGTATAAGCATTCAACCTTTATGAGATTTGAAGGAAGAAACTAAAATTAGCTGAAGATATTATCCGATACTGAAATTAACTCAATCATTTTCGTAAAGCGAGTAACGCCTGTATGGTAAAGAATATTAACCTTCATAATGATCCCCTTCAAGAAAGAAGTAGTATCACGCCCAAGAGCTTTGATGAAAACATCAACAAGTTGAAGTGGTGTAGGCATATGCGAAGCAACAATTAATCTGGTTTTGATGTAGTGACAGGCAAAGTGACAATCAATATTGATGTGTTTCATTCGTTTGCGAAAGATTGGATTTGTCGCTACATTTATTGTCGCTTG
This sequence comes from Melastoma dodecandrum, assembly GCA_029817715.1. Lineage (NCBI taxonomy): Eukaryota > Viridiplantae > Streptophyta > Magnoliopsida > Myrtales > Melastomataceae > Melastoma > Melastoma dodecandrum. Next base: position 326,852 of record JARUPY010000537.1, on the reverse strand, counting down.
ATTATCACTACATGTCCTTGTGGCTTTCAGCAAAGATAATAAGCTTCGTAACAAGATCAATTCATTAACTATACTTGCCACAACTTGACATTGTGGGCTCCGAAATTGATTATGCTCATCGGCCTTAGATAAAATTCCAACCTTAGAATTTATAGCAACATGTCAATCATTTCACTGGGTTATATTTGTCCATTTACCTCAGTGACCTTTCTTTTTGTTCGACTTCCCTGTGCTTTCTGCCCCGACTATTGGAAGCACTAAGCTATATCGTGTTTCCCACTAAAAGCAACGTATATTTTGTAATCTCTTACAGGAAAAGGAGAGAAGGTGAGCAATAAAACGGATCATACACCCGTAGCTGTAGCTAATTCAGATTTCTCCTTGTTCCTTGTTGTGCTCAGAAATCCTCCAGCATCATCACAAAATTAAAAGAGCTTTTATAAACCTATTTCTAACAAGAAATATTACATAGCAAGAAGCAAAAGACCGTCAAGCAATTTAGTGCATTTTAAAGAATGTATCAAAGAAGCCATCTCTCATGACAGAAACAATTTCATTAGCTTGAATCAAAAGACAAAAGTCATGAAATCAATTTCATCAATTGACACATATTTTCAGGAAATGTGAACCTTATCGCCCGCCTTCTTAAACATTGTAGAGATCCGGGCCTTAGCAAGTGAACCTTGATTAGCTTGAGCCGTGTCTTTCAACTTTGTCCTTGAAGACATGGACGGAGAGATTGGCTGATCTGCAGAATTGGTATAGTCGCGATCCTGCTTGATATTATGTGTGTATTATCTCCACTTTGCGCCTCAGCAAAGGATGACAAGGCACTTCTGGCTTGGTTCTAACCATTAAAGAAAAAGATCAATAACCCCTTAAAAAACAAGAAACAGGAGTGTCCGCAAAATCTTGACATTTTTAAGTAGCTATCATTGATAAAAAGCCCCATACAACCTTTGGTATTTCTGTATCAGCCTCATCAGATTCACTTTTAGAAGACTATCCAGAAGAAGCTTCACTTAGCCAATGCATATAGAAAACCACCCACTACTGTAGGATCACTTATTAGGTTATAAATAAGAAATGTTCGAAAGGATTAAACTCATTTAAATAAAGAACAGGCAAAGGAGAGGCCGGTTCTGTGCTAGAACTCACCCTGCATCAAAATAGTCTTCACACATGACATTCTCGCCGGCTCTTGAGAAGTGCAGGGTCAAGTACTTATTCTTGGGACACACAATAGTCCCAAATAACTTCATCCAATCCTTAAAAGAACAAAAGAAAAAAAGAGACTCCTGACTCAAAAACATGTGATAAAATCGTGGTCGGATGACTTCTCCATTAAAATCAAACCTACTCAAAAGCAAACCTCTTCTAGCCTTTCCGTGATGACAGCAATGCGTACATTGCAAACCTAAGAAACAGGTAACCCCTCCCCTCAAGTTATTCTAGTTAATTGTTGACACTCATGACTATTGAAACGAACTATGCACAATTAGCATGAAGTTGGTTGAAATCCCTCCCCTTTTAATCTGTAAACCTCAGCGGCAAACACTTCTTCAGTCATCGTCATCATCATGGTTTTAAGCTTTTTTTTATAGGTTTTGTTGAGAGGGAGAATGAATGGACGAGATTAACACTATTGTTTTGAGGGTTAGCATGGTTTAGCACACATGTGTACCACTAGTATACTTCCTCATGATCGAAAGAATCCTATAGATAGAGTTTGGAGATCGTCAACTAGTCTAACCAGGTACAGCACGATTGTGCGTCTTTATTGGATCGGTTTGTGTGGAAGTGCCATGACAATCCGGATTACATTCATTCCCTGCATGTATCCATGTAAAATGAACGGATGAATCATATTGTTTCTCCGTGATGATAGTATCCCACAATGTAGTCGTCGTAGGCCTTACATATGAAGCATGGGAAGCACCGGTGAGTATTCTACTTTGTATTACAAATGAATTTGCATTTGTTTAGGTAAATCATTTGTGCAATATTATATGCTTCATGCCGAGAAAGACATTTTGGAGGAATTACCTCGTATCAAGGGGATGTCCCGATACCTGTACAACATATTGATTGGCTATGTACCATACATCTGGTAGGGACATCGTAGAGGCATAACGAGACAGTCCGCAAGAAGAGGTTATCATTGAAGATTTCCAAGAAAGGAGATAACTCTTCTACATGATTCTAAAGATATCACATCTTAACTTTTCGGCAGGGCTCAAATTTTCTAAAATTTTTTTTTACCATTTTGTCCTCTATTTTCCTGCCCCGGCGGAAAACGTCAAAACAGATCATTATTGCTGCTCCTCTTTCGTATGATAATCTCACGCACGCTTTTTTAATATTTTAATTATAGTTACTAAAATTTAAGTAAATGAATTTTAGTAACCTTAATATTTCAAAGTAACACCTAGTATCTTAAAGTGGATTCATCATTTTCAAAAATTGATCATTGATCATCGATTTCTAGAAGCGAATCATCTTTCCTTAAAAGGGGACACTCATCTCTAAAAAGAATTCTCGATTTTCCCAAAAACGTAGGAGATTTTTTAAATATTTTTTTACCATTTTGTCATGTATTTTTCTAACATCGGAAAACGTCAAAACAGAGCATTATTGATATTCCTCTTTCGATGGCAAAGTTCTATCCAGTATGGACTTTTTCGTAAGAGCTGTTTGTTTTTTCTCGCAAATTTCTTTTTTTCTTTTCAAAGTAGTGTGAACAATTCTTTTGCAATTTTATTTTCTGGACGTGAAATTTCTCTTATATAAAAAATTTAGTTTATAAAAGTCAATAGGAATGGACTGTTTTTGTAATTTCCTATTTTTTTATATTTCTTTATAAGATATTTTCGCTTTCGACTAAATTTGTCACCCAAAAATTATGTAAAATGATTTTTTGTGGACCCACTAAAAGCACGTTTTTCGGTCAAAATAATTGAACTGCTTTGGAAATTTATTTTTAGAAGTATTTTATATTTAGAAAAGTGAACCTTTCTATTGGGACTTTTCTCATATGATTACTAAAGAAATGGTCAACCTCGAATAACACGAATAGCTGGATTTTACCCATGACGTAGGAATTGGGTAACTGCTTACGTCACTGATCTTGCCGATCCTCATCCAAATAAATAGTCGTGCGATCATCACAAAACAAACCAAGAAAAGAGAAGGGCTAAGCAAAAGCATAATGGAAGGTGATCTTATGCTGTTGGGTGTATGGGGGAGCCCCTACGTCCGTCGCGTTCAGATGGCCCTCGCGATGAAGGGCGTTGACTATGTGTACCGTGGGGATGATCTCATGAACAAGAGCCCCCTCTTACTCGAGTTAAACCCTGTTCACAAGAAGGTCCCCGTGCTCGTCCACCACGGGAAACCCATTGCCGAGTCCCTTGTCATTATTGAGTACATCGACGAGAAGTGGCCCGACAACCCCCTCCTCCCAGTTGATCCCTATGACAGGGCCGTCGCCCGGTTCTGGGCTAGGTACATCGACGACAAGGTAGGGTAGTGGGTGTGTAGTACATGGATTCTGCTTTAAAGGAAATTTCATCGTCCAGTGAACATTGAGAGAAATTAAATGCAGGTCAATCATGCCGTGTGGAAAGCTCTGTGGAGTCCGCCGGGAGAGGGAAGGGAGGCGGCGTGTGAGGAAGCTTACGGGATGCTGGAGAAGCTTGAAGGTCTTCTCAAGGAAGGAGACAAGAAGTTCTTCGGGGGAGACAGCATAGGATATGTGGACATCGCTGCGAATTTCTTGCCGCACTGGGCTATATTGATCGGAGAGGAGGTGACAGGGGTGAGGATCTTGACCGAGGACAGGTTTCCTGTGTTGTGCGAGTGGGCTAAGAATTTCACGGGTTCCTCGATCGGGGCTGCTCACTTCCCCGAGAAAGAGAAGGTCGTGTCTTTCTTCAAGGCCATGCTGGCCGCTGAGTCTGTCCCATACACCTGATCGTGAAGTTGATATCTTGAAGGTCGAGCGAGATCCTGGAGCCGGGTCATATTGCTGGGGTTGTAGTCTTTCATAATTTCCAGAATGATTATCGTTGAACGACCGTTCATGCCTTCATAATTTCTCAGCCGCCAAAACGGGGAAAAGTGGTCCGACATGGATCCAATGACTTAGTCGAGTTACAACATTAAGTCAAACATGTCTGACCCTACGAACAACTTCTGTCGGAGCAATGACCTCCTTCACCAAGTAAGAAACTGTCGCGGAATCTGCAGACGCGTTCAGTGCCTACTATGAGATGGCAAAATATAAGGACGTATGTCACACAGTGACGATCGGAAATCTTCTTACCAGACCAACTTCATATGATATGTCTGGTCATGTATGCGTGGGTTAGATTAGAGTTCCCACTAGTTGACGATACATCGTCGGTTCCCTAAAATCTTCCTTTGTGGACGATTAGTTTGGTGTCGAACTTGACGGAGGTTGATATTCGCTTTCACTTGAGCATCTCATACTTCTTCGGCAGCTCATTTGCATACTTATCTTGACAGGAGTAGATTTTTCGGAATTCATCCAACTTTCAGTTCGAGGAAGTGCTTCAGTTCTCTAAGCTCCTTCATGTGAAATCATTCGGAAAGATTTTCATTGATCTGCTTAATCTCGGTGCAATCATATCCTATGATGATTAGATCAGCCATGTGCATGAGTACAATGACAATTTTCTCTTCTCAAATTTTGACGAAGAGACTTGAGTCAACTCATGCAAAAATATATCTACCGAAGAGTAAGAACTCTGCAATCTTACCATACCATGCCCGTGGTGCCTACTTCAACTCGTATAAAGCTTTCTTTAACTTGCAGACATAATTGAGATGATTCTTGCTATAAAACATTGTGGTTGTACCATATAGATTACTCGATCTAATTCTCCATGTAGAAAGGCATTTTTTACATCCATCTGTCAGAGCTTTCACGACTTACATACTATTAGAGCGAGTAATAATCTAATTGTTGTAATCTCAGCGATTAGATTGAAGGTATCTTCATAACCCAAGCCATACTGCTGTGAGAATCCTTGAGTGATGAGACGAGCCTTGTACCACTGAACCATCTGGGCGAGTCTTCATCTTGTATACCCATTTATAGGATGTGACCTTAAAATAAACGTTGTTGAAGTTCCTCTCCAATTGCGGAAGTCTCTTCAGCATCTCCTTACTCATCATAATTTTTATCTTATGGTAGGTAGCATCTCCCTTCAGCTTAAGTCTATTATGCCATGGTTCTACCATATCGTTTTTCTTCACTCTATCTATGTATGTCAATTTTGCAGACATAACACACATGGATTTCACCTTCCTTCTTTTCATGAACGGTGTCCGATAAAACTACAGATCACGATACTCCCTAACATCTTCGGGTTTCAATACCATGAAGTTGTCCGGTATTGTTAGTTCGGCTACGAACAAAAGATTTTTTTTTATTCCAGGGTGTTGTTACCCAATTTTTTTCATCAAGAAAAAAATTACCAAAAGAAAAAGGGAAACACAAAGGTAAAAAAATATTTTGGTTCCTAATATAAACAAGAACTAATCAAATGTTAGACGAAGAAGGGAACAAATAATCAAAAGAGGAAATCAAAAAATAAGCAAAAGGTTATAAGACGAGGTGACCTTCCACTTGTCGAAGGGGCGGCAGAGAAGAGTTTTTCTAAATAACATCCGGACGATTTTCTAATCATCCAACATAAAGGTTGTAAAGGCGTTAGTGTCTAACCCCCTATTGAGCGGAGTCTGTGTTTTGGTTTTGTCTTAATTCAGGTGTTTTCGACCTTTTGCAGTGATAATTTCGCTTTCATTGGGATCGCATGCTATGTCTCTCGAGTCATCTGTATCTGGTAACATCGTTCCATTCCACGAGCATGAGATTTCTTCAATAGCTTTATCTATCGTTTATCTCCCTTTATTACAGGAATATTGAAGCAAGTAATAATATGTTCCCAAATCCATTGCCCATCTGCATCTGGATGAGGGAATATCGTCGGGGCTGTATAATTCGGAGGAAAGCTGTGGCAAGCTCCGAGTCGGCTGCGATCTTCACCTCGAACGCCATTCAACCTCCATCCTGACCGGCCGTAGCCCCCAGTCCCAAGGTTCCTTCCGAGCCCTTTCGACTGCAACATTACAACCACGGATTCCCTCCAGCAACACTTCTCAAAGCCCAAGCCCCAACAATCAGACGGCTGATTTTCTTTGACTTATGGGAGCAGGTGCAACTCCGATTTCCGGATCTGTCTTCCCGGCAATCTCTTCCCAACGAATTGATTTCTCCGTCGGGATTTATTATCACGCTACTCCAGGCTCTACTCCAACTCGGGAGAAGCCTCAGCCCAGCCTTCAAGTCACTCCTCTGCAAACGGTGATGAGTGATCAATGACGCCTTCCATTCCCTCAGTTGACAAGAACATTTTATTTCGTGTTTTTATTTTCGTGTAGATACTCCAGAGGGCGTGCCTTGCGAACAACCAAGACACGCTCCCCGTTCGACGCTCTCGGGACAAGAATCAACGGAGGATATATATTCGAGGGATTAATTGGGATTCTCGAAGATCAAGACCCTCAGAAGACAGATTCGCACTCACCAATGTACGGCATCAGCGGCTCGTCAGGTTCACAGTAAACCTATTTTAAAACTATATCGAAAGGTACAACGCTAACAAGTGCATTAAGGGAGACACGAAATGATACTAATCTCGCTCGTCACATGCCCGGTACTCCCTCGTATTCAATTCGTCTTAAAAATTGTTCAGGGCGTTAATCAATCTATGTTTCCCAAAGTAGTTTTTAACGAAAAAATGTTTCTTCTAAAAAATGACTCACATATACATTTTAAGTATTATTGAGCTCGAGATCATTTTTTTAATGTTAAACAATTTCTTTTTTCTAAACCCGAGCTCAAATAAATTTGGACATCGGAAACACACGATAAAAGGCCTCCCTTTTCTTTGTGACTCATGCGATTAAGTAATCCCTAATTCCCGAACCTAAACTAATCTCTATAGTTTTTTTAACCCGAACTTAAAATAGGTTAGTGGCGACTCCTTCACATTTTCAAAATCCGAAGCCTTATCGTCAATGGAGGATATCCATTTTAGATGGAACCAAAAACGGAAACCACCGCGACACTAGGATATGATAGACTCCTTGCAGTTTGATCTTGTTGGAACTTTCACCACCTGCTATGATAGTCCTATCGATGTGGATGATTGGCAGTCTCGAGGTGTTGGCAGTGATGACTCTAGCCCTTTGAAATCTGACAACTCCTGTAACTTCTCTCCATCTCTTGTAATGTGATTGGAGCATCCAGAGTTTAATATCCAATATATAGTCCATAGAGTTATTGTGAACTACTATAAGAGTTTGGTTTTCCAACTGTTGCTCTTCTTTCGACAAAACGAGGGATGCTTCAAGGTTCCACTCCTTTTCAAAGTTATCCCAGTTTTGATTGCTTGTGTGGCAGCATTTCCTTCAACATTCCTTTTTTCATACCATCAATCTCTCGCATAATTGCCCTTCTTGAAGCATTTTTCTTTGAGTTGGCTTGAGTTGTTTCTTCTCTTGGTGTGGTTAGTTGGGTTGCTACTCTTGTCATCCACTTTTACTGCCTCGTGAGAATCTTTTTCCTAAAATCTCTCTTTTTTTTAACATGGCTCCTTTCCTTATTACTATATAAGGCATCTTCTTCATTTTTTAATGTGACACCCGCCATTTGTTTTGCTAGAGTCTCCAGATTAGCTAGCAATTATTTTCAAATCTTCTACCTACGGCGGTGTAGGCCATCCTTGTACCGCCGCAATAAATCCCCTATACTTTGGTCGTAACTTATGAATAATTATCCTCCTTATCCTATGAACTAATCCTAGATTCTTGGTCTAGCTTTAAGATATCTTGACAGATTGACTTGACTCTAGTGAGAAACTAATTAATTTCTAATTCTCCTTGTCTAACTATCAGTAGATCAATTCTAGCAATTGGAGTCTCGTATCATTTTTCTTCGAGAACCTAGTTGCTAAATTATCCCAGGCCGACAATGTACCCTATATGCTCCAACTTTTCCTTCTTTACAGTGGTATATGTGGCGAACATAGTTTACCCACTTTAATTTGCCATTTCCGCAATGCCAAGAGATCTTGGCCTTGGATATGTATGAATTTTGAGCATGCCTAATTTAGTCTTCTCAAGGAATTTAATATAAACTCGCAATGGTAAGATTGGTTTTTTTTTTTAAATTATTAAAACAGGGAGAGTGTTAAATGGTGACTAGTTGATTAAGATAATTCTCACCTTCACGATAAAGTGTCCTAAAGCTTCGACTTCTTCAATGTAGATGTTAGTAAAAAATGCCATAAGGTTGCAATTCCTTAGTTTCGACGTCCTTCAACGTATAAGCGCTTCACCCACTAGCCTTCGCCAGACGTGTTTCTTTGCCAATATCGCCAAGTCATCGTCGTTTGCTATCTTTCTCTTAGCAATCCTGTCGCCCACCAGCTTTTGCCGGATGTGTTTGGAGGGCTACATTGCTCCAGATCGTAGCATATTTTGAGCCTCTATCATTGTCAAACCCACAAGCCGTTAAAGAAATTCCCCGTACGAACCTCCTCCTTTATCGGGTATTCCTTATGTTCTGTGTTGGTTTATTATTGTTGAGAATGTTTGTCTTAGTTTGTCTTTATCTTCTCTAGATTTCGCTTCATTTGAGCATTTGTTTCTAAAATCAAGAGATGTTGTGGCTAGTTTATGCAGATAAAACTAGATACTAGAGTGGCTTATTAGACTGTACATGAACACATCAATAAAACAAAAGTTCATTTGGGTAATTAATCATCATCAATTATTTGCATGCTGCATCGATTTCGAAGATCTGATGGCCCTTCTTGACACTACCTAACGATCGCACTTGCATTTCCGGACATGGGTTCTGTCGTGCCCATTTATATATGGAGGGAGCAATCTGTTTTAGCAATACATCTTTGCAACATGGTGGCCAGAGTTCCGTGAAATGATCTCACATCACATACTCCGAGTCCTCGTTCTGTTTTGCTCGTTTCCGCAGGCTAAGTAAAGCTCAGGGCCCGCTCACAATGAAATCATTTTCCTTGTTTCTTTTTCTCTTCAAGGTTGTCCCCTTCGTTCTACTTTTTGGGTTGACCTCCTTACACAACAATGTTGACTGAATATGGGTCAATGTAAGCTCGTTATAGTTTCTGATTGGTGTTTAAGGATGGAATATTGGTCTTCTCAAGTCGAAAAAGCACAGGCCAAGACAGGTTCAGCTGCAGTTCCTCTGTTACTAATGTTTTTCATGATAGGTTTCATCCATGGCCGGCCTTTCCGTCGTGAAAATTCAGCATCGTGTCAAGCTTTAATGGTGAAATTTCAATTGAAAACAGCACACGCAAGATTTATGTGGTTAGGCTAAAATCGGCCTACGTCCACGAGAAGGTTCTCCGGTGATTTCACTAGATAACCGTGATGACAAAAGCACCGTGTCGCTCACCACTCGAGATACAAGAAAATTCTTACCCCAAATCTCGTAGAATAACCTCTACCTTGACCCGATGATTTTCTATCTCAAATGCCACATACTAACCATGTTGCCCTACACCTAATAATCTAGACAAAGTCCTATTTATAGAGCATCCTAACTTGTCCTCCAAGTTAGAAATCTAACACAATACGCATCTAAATATTAGCCTAGAATCATATAATATCTAATCATATAAAATATTATTGTTGGCCCAAAGATTACACTAAAAGGGGTGAATTAGTGTTAAGTCCAATTAAAGTTTTCTTAAACGCTTTTTCACAACACTCACAGCGAAAGCAAGTTACTGTAAAACAGAACCTGTGAAATGGAATTCGAAATGGATTTGGAGAACACAAATGTTTTATAATGGTTCGGTGAATACACCTACATCCACTTTCGGTCGGTTTCACTAATACTTTGAAATAGTGATTACATTGTAGAACGTAAAACCTTCTATGGTATAAGAAAACAGTTTCTTTAATCACAAAACGGTTAGACTAGCTTAACCAGTACAAGAAATTCTTTTACTGAATTTAGGATGAGTCTAAGTCGAAACACAAGGAAATGAACCAGACTTGCACAAACACAGAACCTTGGCTGGAAGTTTCATCCTTTTGTGACGCTGTAGCGGATTGTCCCTTCTGTGTATCAGTGAACAAATTCGATGACGCTTTTGATCTCTTTGTGTTTTTGGTTTAACCTGCAAAACAAATAAAGATAGCCGTCTATAGGAGGTAGTTAGTCTCACCACTTGTGCCAGCTGTTAAAACCTTTTCTTGGACATGAAGTACGCCCACCTGGCGTTACGGACAGTTTTCCCGGACAAGTCCTTTGGATTCACAGCCAACGACGCCTACGGAGTGGCATCACCAATGTACACCTACTGCAAACAAATAGACAAACAAATAACCAACTACAGAAGGTTGAAGGTCCCTCACCGCTGAACTCCTGCTACGGACTCCTTTTCTCTGACCAACTCTGTGTGCCGACTCGCCACCAACGAACCTTCTCCCCGTACCCTGGTGCACGCAATACGAAGTTACGGATAAAGTTCCGATCGAGTTCCTCGGATCCGTAACCACCGACGTTACCGGAGCGGCTTCACCCACGCTCAACCCGCTGTAGTCACCTCCTGCGAGAACGTTCGCCTGGAGAATCCATCCTACACACTCACACACACGTCAAAGCACCATAATAACTCGGCAAGACCCCCTCTTCAATTTAACTTAAAAAAAAAGTTTTTGTTGTTTCTTCTTATACAACAATTCGACACTCCTGTAATTAAGGAAATTTACTTTACCAAATACAAAATATGACCAAATTCTTTCCCTTCGTCCATCAAATGATTGAGAATGAAATTCATCTGATTTTCCGTACTATAGATGGTTCGGCCAGGAGTGAGTCAACCTTCTATACAAGAAAATAATCAATCAATTATATTTAAATTGACATAATTCGTTCTAGATAACTTTTTTATAATATCTGGACGAAATTCATCAGAAAACATTGTTTAGTGATTTTAAATAAACTAATCTTTTAAATAAGGTTAGGTAGAAGTTGCAAAAAATAACAAAATAATTTCCTTGATGAGAAAATATTTTATTTTTTATTTTCAAATATTTGTTTTACCATATAACTATTTAATATTAATTCAAATAATATTCCTCGGAATATTTACTTTTTGAATTATTAAAATAATTTATATAAACAATAATTAATTAACAATTAATGAACTGTTGAAATATCGAAAAATATTTTATAATCACGCCATTTGATTCTAAATTAATCATTGAGGAAACAGAAAATATTACGGGGTTATTGTTCTACAATGTTTCCATTGGTACCATGAAAAAGCGATTTGATTACTAAATCTCACGGAAATGACAGACTAAGATGAATGACAAGCCCACGTGATTAATATTTTACTTAACTTAATATCTTCTTAACTCGAATCTTCTAACATTCAAATCAAACCCATCCAACAGTCAAAGGATGTTTTTGTTTCGTGGAGGATGAAATGTGAACATGATATAAACTCAATAAAATAAAATAAAATAAAGTTTAGAAAGCAATTTGGTTGGAGGGGATGTATTGGTCGACGCCATCATAATTGAGAATGGCATTCTGAAAAGGGTAGACGACGAAGAAGCAGAAGTCGTTGAAGAGAAAGAGAATGGATTTCCTTTCCCCCGTCCTCAACCTGATCGGCTCTCTCCTCCTCACCGAGTATGCCCGAATTGACGACATCTCCGACAAGCTCAAGGCGTGGGATAGGAAGCTGCCGACGATCCAAGACGTGATGGATTCTGCCGAGGAAAAGCAGATGGATGATGACCCTGCTGTAGGCCGGTGGCTCACAGATCTAAGGAACGTCGCCTACGACATGGAAGACCTCCTTGAGGAGCTGTTCGTCGAAGCCAAGCGGAATTCATCCAAGGTGGGGGCCCTGTCGCGGTCGACTAAACTTCCTTACTCCCTGATCGATTGCTGCTATCGGTTCAACCCACATGCCCTGTTCTTGGGTCGTCGTATGGCCAACGAGATCGAGGAGGTTGGCAAGAGATTGGAGGAAATCCTCGGCCGCATATCCATTCTTGGGTTAGTTTCGGAATCCTGGAAGCCGAAGTCAGGACGACAAGCCTCGTTTCATCACCACTTCCGTTCGTGAGCCCAAGTTCGTAGGCAGGGAGAAACAAATGGAGGAGTTGCTCGCTCGACTGACCCGATCCGAAGCAACCGAGGACTCCATACGACCCTTTACCGTCGTTTCAATCGTGGGAATGGGCGGACTTGGTAAAACAACCCTGGCACAAGAGTTGTATCATCACAAATCGTTGGAAAAGGCAAACTTCACAGTGAAAGCCTGGGCTTGTGTTTCTGACGTCTTTCACAGTGCCACCATCACGAAGAACATCCTGGAAGAGGTAGCACCATCTTCATCGAGAACGGAGATGAATCTGAATCAGCTGCAGAAGTTGCTCAATGAGAAACTTTCCGGGAAGAAGTTCCTTGTAGTGTTGGATGATGTCTGGAATGATAATTTTGTCGAGCTCGATTCTCTTCTTAAGCCCTTGTATTCTGGGAGTAAAGGAAGCAGGATACTAGTCACTACAAGAAACCTCGAGGTCGCCAAATTGGTCGGGGATCGTGATCCGAGGCAGTTTGACCAGCTGCCGTCGGAGGATTGCTTGTCTTTGCTCGCCTATCACTCCATTGGGGAGGAAACCTTTGAACGACACCCTCATCTTCAGGATATTGCGTATCAATTAGCCGAAAAGTGTAAGGGGCTGCCTCTTTCTATTAAGACCATCGGAGGGCTGCTTCGCTTCAAAACCGATGATGACAGTTGGGAGCGTGTGTTAGCACATGGTATTTGGGACAAAGAGGACGGACATGGAAAGATTCCTCCGGCATTGAAGTTGAGCTATGTCCATCTCCCGGTTCACTTGAAGAGATGTTTCGCAGCTTGTGCGTTATTCCCGAAAGATTATATGTTCGACCAAGACGAGGTAATTCGGCTATGGATCATACAAGGTTTGTTGGACAATAGGACCGGTACAACATACCAAGAGGTGGGGATGGAAAATCTATGTCGTTTAGAAGCCGTGTCGCTTCTTCAAAAGCCAGGGATGAGAAGACCGGTTATTTAATGCACGATCTCATCAATGACCTCGCGAAATCGGTAGTTGTCAACTCATACTTCAGCTCGGATGAGTATGAAGATGACTTCTCCTCCCGTGAAGAGTCGCTCGGCAAAGTATGTCATGCGGCAATGGTTGCACAGTATGAGGAACGTTGTATTTCCAAGAAATTTGACGAGTATCGGTCAATGAAAAAGCTGAGAACTTTTATGCCCTTTCAAATCTTAAGAACTCTACAATCGAATGTCTTTGTCTCCTCGGAGGTGATTCAAGGCTTGATAATGGATATGAAGTACCTGAGGATGTTGTCGTTGCGTTACTTTCGAATCAGAGAGGTGCCCGACCAGATTGGTGAATTGAAGCTCCTGCGCTCCGTCGATTTTTCTTACGCAGAAATCAAAGTATTGTCGGAATCAATTTGTAACTTGGTCAAGTTACAATCTCTGCTACTACGAGGGTGCAAAGAGCTTAAGTGGTTACCCAGGAACATTCATAAGCTGACAAATCTTCTTCATCTCGACATACTCGATACATATAGTTTGGAGGAGATGCCGCCCCGTATCGGCAACATGACCAATCTCGAGTTACTCACTAGCTTTGTCATGGGCAAAGAAGCCGGTCAGGAGTTGAACCAACTGGGACCGCTCCAATGCATTCAGCGAAAGTTGCACGTCCGTAATTTGATCGTCGTAAATGATGTTGAAGACGCAAAGATTGCTAATCTATCTAAAAAAGAAGCGGTTCACGAATTAACTTTGGATTGGGGATCGATTTCAGGAACTTCAAGCCAAGAGGACCATCAACTAAATCTCCTAGACTATCTGCAACCTCCGAGCAAGATTGAATTTCTTAGTATAGCTTCATATGGGGGCAAAAAGTTTCCATCTTGGTTTGATAATCATTGCTTGGATAATGTTGTATATTTAGTCTTGGTAAATTGCCGAAGTGTGGATTCGTTGCCACCCATTGGACGACTTCCACTGCTAGAATCGCTTCTCGTTTGGGGTCTTGAAGCAATCACTTCAATAGAGGCCGAGTTTTACGGTATCGAAACGCCATTTCGGTCATTGAAGAGTTTGTCCTTTACGAAAATGGGTGCTTGGGAGAAGTGGTCATCCAATGGAGACTACGAGAATGACCATCCATTCCCTTGTCTCCGTGAACTAGTTGTGAGGAAGTGTCCCAAACTGAAAGGAGGGTGCACTCTTAGCCTTCCATCTCTCGCTGAGATTGAGATTGAAGATTGCGGTGAAGGATTGTTGAAATGTCTGGTCGGCCTTACTTCTATGACGAATATGAAAATTAGCAAAATTCCACAGCTCGTTCACTTTGACAGGAGTTTCTCAATCTCTTGGGTTGCGCTCGAAGAGATGATGATTGAGCAATGTCCTCGATTTAAGACCTTCGTTGATGGGGATGGCGAGGAACAAGTGCCCCCTAAACTGAAGAAACTAGAAATAGAAGATTGTGAAGGTCTTGAGAAGTTGCCAGAAGGTTTATCTCGGCTTACATCTTTGAATGAGATTAGTATTGTTAATTGCGGGAAGCTCTCTGCCTTCCCAAGGGCGGGTCTGCCTCCTGGGTTGAGAAAAATAAAGCTTCGGATGTGCCCTAGTCTCCTGCAGTCCAGCTCATCAGCAATAGAATTCCGGAATCTCTCGAGGAGCTTAACATAGAAAATCTCGAGGGACTCGAGTCGATATTGGATATATTTGTGGGTAGTCAACTCTCTCGATCTCTGCGGATATTGTCCATAAGTCAATGCGAATCTCTCGTGACTCTGTCGGACAGCTTGCAACACTTGTCCACCCTTTCCGAGCTTGCTCTTAAAGATTGCCCAGCATTAGAGATCGGCAACTTCCCTGTTCTCCCCTCCAACCTGTCGAGTTTTACTCTTAAGAGGTGCCCAAAGGTGAAGTCTTTGCCTCATGACATGCATGACCTCACATCCCTCAAAAGTCTAGCAATTGAGGACTGTGACGGCATCACGATGGTTCCGAGAGGAGGTTTGCCTCCGAATCTGGATACACTTTGGATAGGGCCATGCCGGAATCTGAGTCAATCAATTGAGGAATGGGGCTTGCGTGGTCTCGCGGCCTTAATTGCATTGTTCTTAATGGGAGAAATTGAATGCGTGGAAGAGATGGATTGCTTTCCGCCATCTCCTGATGCATGGTGTCGCCTTCTCCCTTCATCCCTCGAGTCTTTGTATATTTTGTACATGAAGAAGTTGGAGAGGGTGGCAAGCGGACTCAGAGCCCACCTCACCTCCCTTCAAAATTTGGCAATTTTGGAATGTCCGAGGATGAGATGGTTGCCGGACGACGGACTCCCTGACTAGCTAGGAAAGCTCGACATTTTCGGCTGTCCACTGATAGAGAAGAAATGCTCGAAGCCCAACGGGGTTTATTGGCCCCTCGTTCGGCTCCTCCCAGAACATGATTTCATGGAATAAACATTTTCAAAAATGTATCATTTTAAATTCGAAATAATGTGTTTTGATGATGCAAATTGTGAATTTTATAAAAAAAAACTTATTTATAATTTTTGAATTTTGTGAATTAAAATGTCCTGCACGAACTTTTAATTTTTATTTATTTATTGCTGTGTTACTTTTATTTTTTTCCCAAATAATTTGTCAAAAATTATAAGTGAATTTTCAAATCCGTTTTGAAATATTTTTGCCTTTTTCTAGAGATAACAAGAAATTGCTAAATATGAATTTTAAGGCAGTAGCAAATCATTTTTTCATCTGTAGAAATCTAAAAATTTTCGTAAGGTGTTTTATCAATTAAGCGTAATGAAATTACAGACCCGAAATATGTCTTGATTAATGTTAGAATGATATATATATATATATTATATATATATATTATTTAACCAATATTATCTATCACTCATGAAATTTCAAGTCAAGCATCGAGGACTTCCATTTCGAATATCAATGTTTCTATCACTCAAACCCAAAACATTTTCTGAATGTGCCACGGTAGAATTAAACTAAAAATAGTGCAGCGAAATTTGACAAAAATCAACCGGTCCCACGCCTTTAAATGATGACAGCGTCGGCGCAGCATGTAATTTCACTTCAAATAGTCGAAATCCAGTGATCACAGAAGAAAGAAGACAACAAACCAATGAAGCGGACGAAGTGAAATGCCGTGAGTTAAGCCACCATATTTATGGAATGTACCTCGTCGGAAGCCCTTCATTCCACAAGTAATCGAGGATGGCATGCTCTTCTCGGGTCAACGACATGAGTTTATTGTGCGCGAGTAGAAAAAGCAATAATAACAATAACAGCACAGCATTTCACCGTCACATTGGGTGGATCTGAGTCGTCTATGCCGATTCCCTTCTAAATGACAAAACGCATCACCTATTAGCACGACACCCTCTATCAAGTTTTTTGGAGGGTGATATGTATCTTAAACAGGTCAGTTAAGTATCCATGAAGACCAAGACTAGGGCATGAGATATATCAAGACGTAACTACTGATATTTGAATTAGGAATCTTCTAGCCAAATTCTAAGTCCCCTTACCCTTTGGCACCACTATACACATTTTTTTTTTTGTAATATATGTGCTTACAACTTTTCAAGAAAAAAAAAAACGCTTTGAACTTATATTGACTTTGGGACTTGCAAGAAAAGGGCCAAATTATCCGATTTATCTTAAATGATAACGGTTTTTTTCGATTGATCCTATCGTTTACATAATATCTTTATATGTCCCAAACTTACTACATTACTTCATGTCTATCCCTCGTCAGTCGTCCGACAAACGGAAGTGACGGTGTTATTGCCATATAAGCGCCATGTCAACTTCCCTTTGTCGGACGACTGACGGAGGATAGATATGGAATAACATAGTAAGTTTGTGATATATGGAGACATTATGTAAACGATATGATAAATTGAAAAAAAATCATTATAATTTAAGATAAATCGGATAATTTGACAAAAACAAGGGATGAAACTTATTATTTTTCTCATTTACTATGTACGAAATTGTCTCTTTTATTGGTCCAAAATTCTATAAAAAATTTACATTTAAGATTTTCCAGCCTCTGTGTTATTGGACCTGAATTATGTTTATGGGCCAAATATTTAGTGCTTTAATAAAATGTTAAGGCACTTTAAAGTGGGTTTTCATACTATCTTGGGCTTCAATTTGGGCCTGATATAGTGGGCCTCGCCTAATTTGTATGTTATATGGGCGAAATAATGGCTACAAACTCAACCCATAAACTGTAAGAAGCTCCGCGACATAAATGAGTTATTTACCCAAACCCATAAAAGAGATATATTGGGTCAGAGCTATAAACCCAATCCAAGCACGTAAATGTCAGAGTCATACCAAGCCGAAATCATGACCCGGCTGATAATGCGATCCGCATAGAAGCTGCCTATTATAATGAATAGAGGCATCCACAAGTCATAGGAAGAATTGGCAATACGGAGAAGACTCCTAAGCTCAAGGACGTCACACCTCCTCGAGGATCCGTCGGATCAAGCCGTTGAGGCCTTGGACTTTTTAGCATCATTTCCTTGAGTCTTGCTAGATAAAGCCTTGAAAGCCCCGACAACTGCAACAACGATATACTTCATAAAGTACTGAACATCCGTATGAGTTTGGATCATCTTAATTTCATCATCTTTCAAGTACCGAAACAGGATATTCACTGGTATTGATGTGACTGGATACTCTAACCTCACTTATACAATATACAAAAGATTCTTACTCTTTTTTCCGTCTCATTTTAGGAGATTTTGAGACAAAAAAAATTTGACACATGCAGAGAATAGTTAACTTTAATCTTATCCGCGAAGACGAACATCCATTTGATATTTTGAATATGACATCTCTATTTTTCCGAACGAGTCTTGTTTGATCCAAAATAGTGTTTTCATGAATAATAATATCTATTTTTTTTTCAATATTAATGTTCGAACAACTTATCGTGTTCCTATTATTGGCAGAATCGTTTATTTTAGAGAGAAAACTAGTGTGACAACAAAGGACTGAAGTTACATGTACTTCCCACTATTGATGGATCTTTATGCCCCTTCACGCGTCAAGCTAGGCGTAAATCATGATGACTTGAGCCAATGGTCTCAGGAAGTCTTGGAATGTCCTTTTCATCAGGACGCTCGTATGTTGAAATCACTGTCTCAATTTCATCCTGCTAAATCATCCACTTCATCGTTATTGGGCAGCAATGTTATCTCTGGATCATCCTATTGGAGGTCTCCCTTTCGTGTTCGCTGCAGAGTTCGAGTATATTCTGAAATTCTGGGAATGGCAAGAAGATGCAGTATCTCGCAACAAGGCCATTCTCGTGGATGCTCGGATAATGAACGCATTTTTCTGCTCATGTTATAGCTACAACCGGAACACAAATATTATGTGTGCATTATTCGAAGCATGGAGTCCTGAGCTAAACATCTAGGAAATGTTATGTGGGACAATCTCGATCTCCTTCTGGGGCCATTATAAATGCGACGGGCAGCCCATTCATGGTGATTTGTTTGAGGCAGTAGTGCCACCTCTATAACTGTTTATTGGTAGGCATTCTCATGATGAAGCCCTTCCCAATAGTTGCTTGCATTATTCATGGAATTTCTTCGTCTATACGAAGTGAGAAATGGCAAGAAGATTGTTCAAGTTGTGAGCTGCATTCACTTTTGGTATCGAGGCATCGTAACATATTGTAGACCTTCAAAGTGTGTGATGAAGAAGCCTCTTCATCCTAGGGAACTCATAATCTTGAAGGACCACAAAGGAGTGTTCGGGGACTTGAACATCGAGGATGGGAAGCATTTACCTACTTAACTAGCAACTAATGGCGTGTTTGGTTTAAAGATTTGAGAAATGATTGGAATGGACTAATAATCTTACTCTTTTTTCTTTGTCTATCTCATTTAAGTAGATGAATGAAGAGAGAAATAGGCAAACACGTTTCGTGCTCAATGTTCCCATCCTCGAACAACTCCTTGCTCCCTAGCACTCCAGGGAGATGCCTTCAGAATTTCCTTTGGAGTACTCATAGGATGAAAATGTTAATTAATTTACTTATATAACAAGACAAACATTGATCGTTAATTAATTTACTTCTCTGTATGAAAAATTAGTAATAATAAAGTCTCATGGATTAATAAGTATATTGATCTGAAACAGTCCATAATTGAACATATGTTTATAGGGGACATTGGCATCTGAATTATCACTAAGTATAGTATAGGTCAAGATAGACCAGGGGTATCTAAGTTATATTTATTAGTATTACTGGACATGACCCGTTTTAGAAGATACCGTATATTAGACACTATTGATCAATTCTCTTTATGAACGATTATATTTTGAACTGAGACCTAATTAATTCTATGTGTAGAGCTTACGCGCTTTGACGTCGCTAAAAGTACTATTTAATTAGATTGTAATTAATATGGCTATTAAGCGTGTGACAAGGTCAAATGGGAGAAAAATAAATATTTAAAGATTTAATTATCCTTTAAAATTTTTATAATCATTTGGCGCTCCCTACTCCAGAGTTAAAGAGAGAAAGGTCCATAGTCTCCAAGGATGATATTTCAAGTCGGGTACTTTTTTTTTTGAAGTTTTTATGGACTGGAAGACCGTGTCCAAAAGACATATCCAGATGACCAGATTATTTAAGTACAAGCAAGATTCCTTGTTGCTTAGATGGCCTGGGGAATTTTGGGTTGGTTTGTTTCTGATGGCTATTTCAACCGACCCTGACACTTGTAGGCTTAAGACTGCGTTGCAGCCTCAGGGTCCGATCGTCCTGGACTGTAATCCTTCGTATTTTGTGGAAAGTCAGTAATTTAGAGCCCGGGTAGCCATGGAAATGGATTTATTCGTGAAATTATGCCCCGATACGCTTGCTAATGTCTTGTTCTGTCTCCCGGAGAAGGAGCTTATCTGGGCGAAGTGCGTCTCGAAGTTATTGCACGGCTTCATCTCTAATGTCTGCACGCCCCGGCTATTCGAGAACGGTTGCATATGTGGTGTGCACTTTCGCCGGGTAGCTCGGGCATGGGAGAGCTCCCCTGGACAGCCTCTCAGTATGTTATCATCGCGTGAAGAGTGGACAATGGCCCTGAGGGACGTGGCCTTTAGCATTGATTTGCATATTATGGGTTTTGCTCCCATAACACCAGGAGGCAATGCGGGTGAGGGCAGCAGTGAATGCATGATTGGAGAGGAGACAAACAATTTATGCTCTGATTTGTTGTCATTCGATCACAAAGACGGTGCTAAGTATTTTTATGGATAGCTGCAACAGTTTGCTTTTGTTTGCCGACGGGCCTTCACCTTTCCAGTATTATGTCTGCAACCCCGTGACCAGGCAGTGCGTCTCACTCCCAAGAGCCTGCTGCCATCTTCCTCACATCTGTACTATATATGCTTTCGAATCTTCCATTGTCCCTCCTCTTGATTTTGATCCATCTGTCTCGACGGAGTACATAGTCGTCCAATTTGGATATCCAAACTCGGAACCTGCATATTTGGAACTGGAAATATTCCCTTCGAGTTTGGGAATGTGGTCGCATCATTCGCTCCACATTGACATGCCTATTTAGAAATTTAGGTTTTCTAAGCAGTTGGCTTTCTGGTACGGGGTGTTATACCAACTGTCGCTATCTCAAAAGATTTTAATGGCTGATCTGGAAGGACCCAGCATTGACATCATCGATGCTCCTGACATCACAGAAACGGGCAGAAACACGGGATGTATTGGACTGTCCGTGGGACATCTCTGTTATAGCAATAGCAGAGGATATGCCATGAAATTTTTGGTTCTTCAGGAGGATAAATGGATCCTAAAGCAGCATATTGTGGATACCACGCAGTTAAAAATTCGATATCCTGACTCTTTGGTGCACCAATTGGGCGACAACTATGGATTGCTCCGTGTGGGATTCAACCGAATGTGGATGCTGTCTTTGTGGGAACTGCTAGCACACTGTTATGCTACCATTTTGGGACCGAGAGGATTCAGTTGTTGTGCAGAGTAGATCAATCCCAATTTCTATCAGGGTTGTATAATCCAGTCCACCCTTACCTCCGATGTCTAGTTACCTTGAAGCCGATGAGGAATGGAGGATTGAGATCTGTCTGATATTGTCCTCGTGTCAACTTGTGCATCCTGATACGTTTTTCTTTTCTGGAATCCTTTTTTTTTTTTAATTTCTCATTTCAAGCAAAAGGTAACACTATTTTCTTGATGTTGATTTCAGGTCAGCAGAATGCAGATAGGGCGTAGTGACCATTCCGCAAACTTACAGTAACGACCCGAAATTTTCCAAATAAAATTATCTGCGAATTTGGTAAAAGTTTGACTAGAAATAGAACGATTGACCGAGTCAAAATCCTACATGGTACGAGAGTTTAATATTCGCGTTGTCAATCGACATGATTTAGCAAGGCAATATCGAGACTTAGAGTTCGATTACGTGTGATTATGTCACGCGAGAAAAGGGATGCCCTAACTCAAACGTAATCAGATTCGGGTAACGATCTTGTTTGCTTACTACATCAAGTATTATGACATTTATTAAATTTGTGATTTTACAATAGCACATTTATAAAGATGATTCATGCAACATACGATTGACCTGAGTTTACCTTTGACCCATAAAGCACCACCATCCAATTTTAGGTTGAATACTTGACTTATGCGAGTCTTCACCCTTGGAATACAAAAGCTTCCCAAGCAAGCTTCGTAAAAGAGAAAGTAGAGAGAGACGAAGGACAGAATGGGGGGTGGGGGAACAGCGGAACTGAGGGAAAACGACAAGGGGATTTGCGTCCAGAGGTCGAGCCGCGCTCGCTCCCATCCTTCTCCCCGTCTTTCCGTTCCACTCCGCAAGAGTGGTGCCACGGAAATCAGTCTAGCGGCTGCCGAGGCTGCGTGGTCCAGAAATTGTCGAGGCGCGGGGAACTCGTCGGAGAAGGGCTTGATGTCAGACGACGCTACTCGAGTCGAAGTCGAACAAATGGGTACACTCTACCCCCTTCCCCTGTCTTGATTTTGTTCTGTTGCGTTTGGCTCGCTTAAAATCGAGTCGGGGAGAGCTACGAGCGTAGCCAGGGGAAGGAACAGGGTAGAAAGAGTCGGGTGTGTGGGGTAATGCAATAGCTTGGATGGTGATGTAGAAGCACTACTTATTGTACGTCGATCTCTTTGATTAGTTCCGCTGCTAATGGAATGGGCATTGTGTTGACATGGCAAATAATTTTGGACCTGGGCTTAGAACAGAAACCCAGTAATCACTCAAGTCACACTCCGAGTCGGCCCAAGATACAGTCGTCTAGGCCGACTCACGACGAAGTCGATTAGGTCGACCCATGACGAAGTCGACTAGGTCGACTTATGACGAAGTCGACTAAGTCGACTCACGACGAAGGAATATGGTAATCAAAGTCAACCAAGATGACTCAACAGTAGCTAAGTCTACTAGTAGGGTCAAGTCGACGGAAATCTGGATAAGTCGACCAAGTCGGTCGTACTCCGTACAGATCAGTTAAGTCGACAAGGTTGGAATAAATTTATCACGTTTGTTAAGGATCGTAACTGATCCTAATATCCAGGAACGTGATCCCATATATCAAGGAGGTTGTTGAGACACTCCCACGATATTAGGGATCACGATCTATAACACGATCTGCAACACGATCTATCTGTTACGTGTTAAACACGTACAAGTCCTCTATAAATAGCAGAGGAATTTTTCAAGACAAAGCACGACCATACACAGCCAAAGCTCTGAAGTTTGTTCGTCAACCTTATGAATTAGATACCTTGACCCGGTTTATAGGTCAACTACCCTTCCACCGACAGAGTGAGCTCGTAGGGCCTTTGCCGTCAACCCCCCGCAAGCGACACCACCGACGGAGTGAGCTCGTAGGGCCTTCGTCACAGCCTCCCGCCAGCGACCGCCACCGACGGAGCGAGCTTCCAAGGCCTTCGTCACAAGTTCTCCGCCGTCACAGGATTCCACATCGTTTTCACCACGTGCTCCCTTTTCGTTTTTTATGGCTGTAAGCCCCTGTTCTTAATTCGTCAAGATTGTAAGACTTGCATTCTGTTTTGAATAAAATTGTGCATCTTCTATCTGGCGACCACAATCCAATTCCTATGAGTCCTTTGCCAAATATTTCCGACGTGATCCGTTCTATACGCGAACACGTTTTTGGCGACCACAGTGGGAGAAGAAAGAAATCTTAGTCTCAAATGCCGAGAAATACTCGAAGTACTACTGGCCATGAGCCTCAGAATCCCTTAGATGGGGAAGACCAGGAACTTCCTCCGAGAATGGACTTGGAAGCGCCGGCCCTAGGAGGCCAAGCAGCTACAAACCAGTCCACTTTTGATTCACATGCCCCGTCCGAATTTATTTCGAGACTGGAGTTCCACAAGGAATTGGGGGATGTGCGTCAGGAGTTGACTGATATGAAGGGTATTTTAATCGATGTCCAAACTCTAATAGGGTGTCTTTCTGGCCCGAGAGACGAAGAAAGAGTGAGACCTCGTATGAGAGAGGCCCCCTTTAGGGAGTCTACGTTCATGGCAGACGCTCGTCGGACTGCTCAAGGGCCACGTAACGTGACTTTTGAGCAATCTGAGATAAGGACAAATACTCTCTTTGAACCCGGGAATCTGGTTCCCCCTAGTTGACCCTCTTCTTCACGTAATCGACCAGCGAATACGTATTGGAATGAGGCAGAGGACTTCCAAGAGGAAACAGATCGGGGGGAGGATTTTATTCCGTCTCGTCGCCCTGGAAAAGAGCCAATGGTCGACGCAGTTGGAGATCCCTATGAGCCTGGACCCCGGAGTAGTTGGAGATCCCTATGAGCCTTCATTTTATGTAAGGGGTCCAACGAGCCAAACAATGGGAGAAAGGCCTCCGTATAGCCCGTTAAGGCCAACTCGACTCGCAGGGCAGGGGCCGATAGGCGGTGTACCCCCAGACTTAAGAGAGGCCATAACTCAGGTTATAGAGCAAGTCGTCCCCGAAATAGCTCGGCGAGATGACACCTGTTTATACAGGTCTCCTTATACTGCGTACATCGATAGGGATTTCCCTTTACCTAGAGGTTATAGGGTGCCCGACTTCACTCGCTTCTCGGGCGAAGATGAAATGACTCCACTTGAGCATATTGCTCGCTTCACTCATCAACTTGGCGAGGCGGCCGGGAATGACTTCTGGAAATTAAAGCTCTTCCCGAACTCATTAACCGGGGATGCCTTTACTTGGTATGCAAATTTGCCGTCGGGGTCAGTAGCTTCATGGATTCAGATGCAGTCCATGTTTGTTAAAACCTTTGCTCGACTCGATACCCCCATGTCGATGTTTGAGGTTATGCGCCTTAGGCAGGCTAATGGGGAACACCCGGGGCAGTTTTTAATGAAACTTAGAAAGGCCTTATTACGGTATAGGCCTCCCATATCGGAGAAAGACCAGTTGCTCCTCGCATTAAATGCGTTGTCCATTCCTTTCCGGAAAAAGCTACAAGGGGAGCGCTTTGCCGATCTATATGATTTGGCAAGGAGAGCCACTGAGTACTATCAGCTCCTAACAGAATAGGCCAACCTGACTCGAGCCTACCAAGTCGATACTTATGAAGTCGACGTGGCCGAGTTTGTTAAGGGAGAGTCGACTATATGTGACCCCTTGACTAGGAAAAATTCTAAAGCTAAAGCCTCCCAGAAAAATGCCGAGGAAAGGAAATACTCCTTCGACACAGATAAAGTCGACGCCATTTTTGACTGGCTTTATCAAAAGAAAAGGATCAGGCTTAAGCCTGGTCATCGAGTCCCTCAGACAGAAAGGGAAAAAAGTAGGAATTACTGCAAGTGGCATGGTTCCTTCACCCATACTACCAAGGACTGCCTGTCCTTTAGAAATATAATTCAGGATTTAATAGAGTCTAAAGAGCTCTGTTTTCCTAAAGTCGATGAAGTCGCCATGGTGGATGATAATTCATTTGGCGACGAAGTCGCCATTCATACATTTGATATATTTGACACTGAGGTTAACCTTGTAGAAGTCATTAACGACTCTGCTATACCCTCGCAGGATTTGCAAGCAACTGGTGAGACCTTGGTGGCTAATGCCCTGATGAAGCGACTGGCTGAGCGTGGGGTTTTCATCCTGCCGAAGGGAAGGGACAAGTGGCTTTGCCACTGGCACCTGAACGACACTCACACGACGGACCAATGCCACACATTTAAGAAGTACCTGTTGGACAGTAAGACAGAAGACTGGTATGACCTGACCCCTTTCGAGGAAGCAGCAATGTCGTTGACTACCCCCCGAGGACCTTCTCACGTCCTCAAAAGTCCTCCTAGTGTGGATCGCCGACTGGCTTCGCGAGGAGGAAGAGGAGGTTCCCAGGGGCATAGGGGGAATGGAGAGGCAGCCGCCCGGGGTACGGAACGCCCGGCACGGCGACTTGAGTTTATGGACTCGTCTGGCCAGAGAGTCGTCAAGCAGGGGTACACTAGGACTACCCCTGTCAAGGAGATAAGACCTGTGGAAGAGTATAAGGGAGTAGACCGACCCCAACAGGCTGCAAGTCGCAGGCCTCGATATGCGTCACAGACAGTCGACCCCCAGGAATTGCGGAGGGGACCTCCTATCGCCCAATTCTTGGACGAGAAGCTACTGTGCCAGAAATGCAAGCTGATCGCCCACAATCGGATACTTATTACCCAGCTCTGCACAGCATGCTGCGTCAACTATTTCTTGCGGCTGGTCGACTTGTCCGCAAAAGGGGAGATGCTGGTGAAAGCGGTCCGCCCCGAGGGTACAGGTAATTCGAACCCTAGCAAACCTTCCTCGAATAGACCAGAAAATACTCCAGTGCAGGTGGGATATGACCCAGTCGACGGCAGATTCGTGGAGGTAAGCCGACTCCTTTTTGGTTCTAAGAAACCAAAATTCGTCAAAGCCCTTAACCCTTCGTCTCAATGGCAGAAGGTGGAAAGGAAGGTTGCGCCCCCCTCAAGGGCTCAAAAGAGAAAGGAAAGGCGTCTAAGTCACGCCCAAAAAAGACTTAGGATGACCCCTGCTACGCCACCATCGGAAGGGAACCAAGCCGCAGAGAAACAAGTCGCGAAGTATGTTAGGGAGTCTAGGAAATTAGGTTGCCAAATAAGCAATACAAATGCTGAGGCTAGCTTGTCTGATTCCATTGATACCGACTTAGGCGGTGTCCAGGGTCGCGAGTCACTTATGATGCCATGTGACCCGTTTGTAAGTATCAATTTAGGCGAGGAATCTAGCCCTCGGATCGTTTTCGTTAGTTCCTCAATGAATAAAGAACTTTTCAATTCTATTAAGGCTACTCTTGAAGAATTCAAGGACTGTTTCGCCTGGGACTATACTCAAATGCCTGGCCTAGATCGCCGACTTGTAGAACATAAGTTACCGATCAAAGCAGGATTTAAACCAGTCCAACAGGCACCAAGGAGAATGACTCATGAAGTCACTCAGGCAGTATTTGAAGAAGTCAAGAAGCTCTTCAAAGCTGGGTATATAAGAACATCGAGGTACACCGAGTGGATATCCAGCATAGTCCATGTCATCAAAAAGAATGGCAAGATTAGAGTCTGCATCGACTTCAGGGACCTAAATCGTGCTACTCCAAAGGATGAATATCACATGCCCATTGCAGATGACTTAGTCGATAAGATTGCAGGGCACCAAATTATGTCATTCATGGATGGTTTCTCGGGATATAACCAAATTTTCTTGGCTGAGGAAGATATCCATAAAACCGCGTTCAGATGTCCCTTAGGCATTTTCGAGTGGGTAGTCATGCCGTTTGGGCTTAAAAATGCTGGTGCAACCTACCAACGAGCCATGAACGCCATTTTTTATGCTTCGATTGCCAAAACAGTCGAGGTATACATAGATGATATAGTGGTCAAATCAAAAGACGAGAGGTAGCATGTTAATCTTAGGAATGCTTTCATCCAAATGAGAAAGCACCAGCTCAAACTAAACCCTCTCAAATGTGCTTTTGGAGTAAGAGCAGGACATTTCCTAGGGTTCCTAGTTCATCAACGTGGCATAGAACTCGACCAGAACAAAGTGAATGCCATTCACAGATTGAACCCTCCAAGTAACAAGAAGCAGTTACAGGCTTTCTTAGGAAAGGTCAATTATCTCAGGCGATTTATTGGTAACGTCGCTAGACGGACAGAAGTCTTCTCGACTTTACTAAAGGCAAAGGGAAACTTTGTGTGGAGCGACGAACACCAAAAAGCATTTGAAGGCTTAAAGGAGTATTTAATGAAGCCGCCTGTGCTTGCCCCTCCTCAGATAGGAAAGCCCTATCTGCTTTACGTGGCAGCGACTGAATCAGTCATCGGAGTCATGTTAGCCCAAGAGGCGGAAGACAAAACTGAGAGAGCGGTCTACTATTTGTCAAGACAACTAACCGCTACAGAAAAACGCTATACAATTAAGGAGAAGTTATGCCTGTCAGTCTTTTATACTGTTACTAAGCTAAGACATTATATTGGATCCCAAGAGGTTCATGTCATTACCAAGTCTCCAGTCATAAAGTACTTTTTCGAAAGTCCCCTACTGACTGGGAGAATTAGTAAATGGAGTTTAGTGCTATCCGCGTATGATCTACGATTCAAATCCCAACAGTCGGTGAAAGGACAGGCTCTAGCCGACTTCTTGGTGAGTCACGATCCATCTGTATCAATCGACCAAGAAGAATCCCTTGAGGACATCTGGCAGGGTTGGTTTGATGGATCTTCGGCGAAATCCGGCGTAGGTATAGGCCTTCGTATACTTTCGCCACTAGGGAAAGATGTTCGTCTAGCGTATCGCTTGACGGCAACTCACACCAACAATGCGACTGAATATGAAGCTTTGATCACGCTCCTGAAGGAACTATTAACCTTGGGAGCCAAGAAAGCCACAGTGATAGGGGACTCTCAACTAGTGATTAACCAGATGAATGGTACTTCTATATGCCAAGAGAAACTCACACCCTATCATCAAGTCGCCCGCAAGCTAGTCGAGCGATTTGAAGCGATCACTTTCCTCTTTGTAGGTCGAGGGGAAAATACCATCGCTAACGACTTAGCCCAAAAGGCTTCAGGATACAAGGCCAAAAGAGGAAGCGATTGTATCCCAGAAATAGTTTCCCACCTAGTTCCCCAAAGCGACGCGTTCGCTCTGGACATAATGACAAGCGATAAGGATTGGAGGAAGCCAATCACCGACTTCCTTTCTGACCCAACACAAAAGGCGAGCCAAAGAATTAAGACTCAGGCTTTGTCGTACACCCTTATAGATGGGGTACTTTACAGAAAGACCAAGAAAGGAGTCCTGTTAAGGTGTGTTGACTTAGACGAAGCAACCCCAATTATGTTAGAGACTCATCAGGGGTTATGCGGATCTCACCAATCTGGCACCAAAATGTCTTGGACTATCCAAAGACATGGTTTTTACTGGCCATCAATGCTAAAGAACTGCATAGAAATGGCTAGGGGATGCCAAGAGTGCCAAAAACATGGTCCGGTGACAAGGGCCCCAGCGTCCGACTTGGTCTCAGTCATCAAGCCTTGGCCATTTAGGTCTTGGGCTTTAGATATAATCGGGGAAATCCATCCGCACTCAAGTAAAGGTGACGCCTATGTTCTAGTCGCCACCGATTATTTTACTAAATGGGTCGAGGCTCAGGTTTATAAGAAGATCGATCATAAAGAAGTGATCGATTTTCTCAAATCATCCATCATCTATAGATTTGGAATTCCCCAGAATATTGTAGTGGACAATGGCACCGCTTTCAATAATGAGAAAATGCGAGAATTCGCTACGGAGTTTGGTTTCTCAATCACCAACTCAACACCGTATTATCCTCAGGCGACTGGACAGGCTGAGGCTACCAATAAACTCATAAAGAACAATATTCAGAAAATGGTTGGTGCAAATCCAAGAGGATGACACGAACTATTACAACACACTTTGTGGGCTTTGAGGGTTACTAGGAAAGAAAGCACAGGGGAAACTCCTTTTTCACTAGTATACGGGCAAGACGCCGTCCTACCTATTGAGGTTCAATACAAGTCGCTTAGGGTGACTCACCCTGCTTTACAAGACGAGGCAATGTACCTCGCTTTGGAAGAATTAGAAAAGAAGCGACTTTAACAAAGGATTGCTAGGCATTATGACAAAAGGGTTGTCCATAAGCACTTTAAAGTGGGCGACTTGGTTTGGAAGATGGTGCTCCCCCTTAAATCGAAAGACCAAGTTTTGGGTAAATGGTCCCCTAATTGGGAAGGTCCATATGAGGTATGTGAAACATACTCATCTAATAGTTATCGGCTTATGACGAGAAGTGGGGTCAGACATCCATTAAAGGTTAATGGTAAATATCTCAAACCCTATCGCGCGACTATCTGGGAAGCTCACCATAAAATCCTAAAACAAAGGACTCCATTAATTTGGGAAGCGCTTAATTCCTAAGAAATCACGGTAGGCTTCAGTAGCGCTGTCTGGAAGAATGAATTGTGCGTAATGGGCAGAAATTGAGTAAAACAAAAACAATGGAATTGCATTGTTCTTTGATTACAAATCTAATTTCCATAACCCGCCAACTTCTTTGAAATCGAGGACAAGGGATTCACGAGCTCGTCGCTTCGCGTTCACCTTGTTTCGCTGGGCATAAAGGTCGACGACCTTTTCTCTATCCTTCTCAGCATTGGCCTCCAGCTCCTCGATTTCTTGAGTATTGATCGACGCGAGCTGCCGAGTCAGGTCATTCTTGAGGTTTGTATAGAACTCTATTTGTCTCTCTGCCTCGGTCAGCTTCTCTTGCACGTCGACCAAACTTTGGCGGGCGTCCTGCGCAGCTTTAGAGGCCTGCTCTCGAGCTTTATTAATCGACTGAATCTTCGAGTCAGTCGATTCCAAGGTGAGCAGGTCGGCGTCGTAATCCCTCCAGCGGGTCCAGTACGTCGACCTGAAGCTCTTGCAGGCCCCCAATATTTCGTCCGTGACCCGAGGGGATGCCTCGATTCTCTTCAACAGCTTCTGCATCCTCCTAAATTCGTTGACGCTTAAGGGGTCGATGAGCAGAAGTTGGCAAAGTTCTTCGATATCCTCGTGAAGCTTCTCCCACGGGTCTTTGGTTGACCTAGAAGTCGCTGTAGCAGGATCCTGAAGAATAAGAGGCAAAATGTTGTTAAACAATACCCTAAAAAGGCCAACGACCTCGTGCGATCGAGTAATTACCTCTGGAGGCAATATATCCTCAGAGCTCTCGTCCGAAGAAGAAGGGGGAGTAGGAATCTTTTGTCGGCCAGCAGGCACCTTCACCCTCTTCGGACGAGCCTATAAGGAAGGATGCAAGAACCCCAGTTAAAATCGCAATGATAATACTATGTTCTGTTTAAAACAAGAACACATACCATCGCTGGTGTAGGAGTTTGGACTGGAGGAGAAGGAATAGCTTGGTTTTCCTCCTCACAGGTCGACCGAGCCGGTGGGTCGACCAGGTTCGCGACATCCAGAGCAGCCTGTTCTTCTTGAACCAAGGCCTCGGGGATGTGCCGTTCCTGAAACAGAGTATGATGCAGAACCGAAAGTTCATATATGAACTAAAGTAATGATACACCAGCTTAGAATTAAACTCACCTTGGCGAATGAAGCCTTTGAACTTTTGTCTAAGGCATGGGAGATAAGCTGGTCGTCATCCTCATCTGAAGCCTCTCCCTAGACAATATAGTATGGGTTAGATATGAAAACTCAAAACAAAAAACTGGAGTCATCAGAGTCATACCTCTGCGGTCGGCCTTTGTGGAGCGTCGACTGCAGCTGAAGATGCTGGTACTGCAGCTGGTGCCTTGGTAGATGAGGTCGCCGTTGCAATAACTGGCGACCTAGGAGAGGAAGTCGCCGCTGGAGTCAACGCCTTCACCAGTCTCCTCCTCTGAGACAGAGGCACCTCTTCAAGATCTTCTTCCCCTTCCTCAGCCGCCTTGCGTTTTGGTGCGCTTTTAGATCGAGCCTTAGAGGGATCACCTTTGGCTACTTCCCTGGAGCTCACAACTTTAGCCTTCCCCTTGCTGGTCGACTTGAGTTTAGAAGGAGCAGGGGCAAGGGGGGCTTTAGGCTTGGGTTTTCCAGAGCCCCGAGGAAGCAATGATCCTGAAAGAGGAGAAAAACTTACGATTAGTGTTAAGAACCCAATACTCTTAAAACAAAGCTAAGTCCTTACCTCTTGCTTTAATATGCGTGTCATCGGTGTAAAAATCAGGTTCCTTGGAGACCTCCAAGAAATGCATCAAGGCCCGCAGCTCTTCGTACGTGGTCGACCACAGCACGGTGAAGAACTGTGTGGCGAAACAGGAAGAAGTATTAGATGGGAATTCCATCTGGGAGAGCTGCGCCTTGAGATTGAGCAAGTTAAGGGTCTTCGAGTCGATCGACTTGCACACAATCCTCTTCGTCCTGTCCCCATATAAGCCGCCGGCAGGGTCAGCGAGTGGAACTGCTACACTTTGGATAAACCCAAACTGCCTTGCACACAGTTGAGGGTTATAGACTTCAAAGGTCAGGCAGCCATCGAAAATAACTGGCAGATCTCTACTGGTCAATACTCCATTCCAGAAGCCACGAGCAGTTTGAGGATTGATTTTCTGAGTAAGTGTCTTGCCGCCTGGAAAGGGTGCCCAGTCGCGTCGATCTACCCTGCCGAAGTCGACTATGTGCTTTAGATGGCCAGTGACCGATGTCATAAGTCATTGATCCTTATGCTGGCAGCACTGATTTAGGATGCTCTCCCCATAATAGAAGGCTTCAGGGGACAAAGAAGATACCTTGAACCCAGTCAATCCTGGCATCCACATGGCTGACCAAAGATGAACTAGCCAGAGCAACCCTCCTGCTGGATGTCTTGGAAATGGCTTGATTTGAGACGTCGCTCTGTCCAGATCGTGATAAAGAAGACCCAAACTGAAGGGACCCCAGGAGATTTCTTCATCGGTCTCCCTCAGAAAATTGGCCACCGCATAGGAAGTGTGGCTAACTTTCTTCCCAGGGAAGCAATAGACGAATTTGCTCAACCAGGTGCTGAGGAACTCGACCTCTTCCTGGGCACCAAAACTTTCAGTCGACAACCTCTCATCTGACCTCTTGCCTGCTGAGGCCATCTTCAGATGCCTATTCACCACCTCCATGTACTGAAGGGCGCCCTTGGGATTAATATCGCCTGCCTGGGAGTACTGTCGAACAGGGCGGCCATTGATTTTGCACTTGGTCAAAATCTTCACATCTGCCAATGTAACTGACATAGGGCCTTCTGGGAAATAGAAGCAGTTCACGACAGAATTCCAGAAAGGCAATATGGCCGAACAAACCCTGGGATCACAGTTCTTATTTGCTACTGACATCCTAAAGAATCTCAAAATCCTCTGGTTCCTAAATCTCTCTCTAAAGTGCTCCTCCCACATCTCAAGCCAGTCTACCATCTCAGACTTAGATGCAGATGGAAAACACAGGAAAGATCCCTGACCTTCCCAGTTGAGGGGATCGATGAAGTTGGGATGACAAATCGGGATGGGCTTCTCAGTGATGAGATAGTTGAGCGGCACCGTCTTCGGGAAAAGACGCTCTGGCAAGATAGGTCCAAGAGCGACGCCCGACCCCTGATCCCCTGCGACCGAAATGGGTCCGGTTGGCCCCGCGCGCAGATTATGGAACTCAAAAGACTTAAAAGTTGACATCTTTTTGAGGATCGAAGGAGTTTTGGCAAGGGAGACGAAGGGTTTTCTGAGAAACGAGGGTTTCTGTTTTCTTGGAAGAGATGGAGAAGTGTTGAGCAAGGAAGAAAAGTACGGGAAAAGGATGATGACTCTCCTTTATATAGGGTATGATTTCTGCTGCGTCGGCATAGCCAACCCAGCATAAAAGGGGGGCTTATGTTGACATGGCAAATAATTTTGGGCCTGGGCTTAGAACAGAAACCCAGTAATCACTCAAGTCACACTCCGAGTCGGCCCAAGATACAGTCGTCTAGGCCGACTCACGACGAAGTCGATTAGGTCGACCCATGACGAAGTCGACTAAGTCTATTTATGAACGGAGTCGACTAGGTCGACTCACGACGAAGGAATATGGTAATCAAAGTCAACCAAGATGACTCAACAGTAGCTAAGTCTACTAGTAGGGTCAAGTCGACGGAATTCTGGATAGGTCGACCAAGTCGGTCGTAGTCCATACAGATCAGTCAAGTCGACAAGGTTGGAATAAATTTATCACGTTTGTTAAGGATCGTAACTGATCCTAATGTCCAGGAACGTGATCCCATATATCAAAGAGGTTGTTGAGACACTCCCACGATATTAGGGATCACGATCTATAACACGATCTGCAACACGATCTATCTGTTACGTGTTAAACACGTACAAGTCCTCTATAAATAGCAGAGGAATTTTTCAAAACAAGCACGACCATACCCGCCAGCGACCGCCACCGACGGAGTGAGCTTCCAAGGCCTTCGTCACAAGTTCTCCGCCGTCACAGGATTCCACATCGTTGTTACCACTTGCTCCCTTTTTGTTTTTTATGGCTGTAAGCCCCTGTTCTTAATTCGTCAAGATTGTAAGACTTGCATTCTGTTTTGAATAAAATTGTGCATCTTCTTACTGGCGACCACAATCCAATTCGTGTGAGTCCTTTGCCAAATATTTCCGACGTGATCCGTTCTATACGCGAACACATTGCGTGAATTGGGACTTTTGCTATTGAATGACAAACCTATATCGAAAGGTGTGGGCCAATAAATCGCTTTGTGCGATGGTCCAAGTTGATCAGACCCGGCCGAGGAATTATGTGTGCTCTGCCCAGTTGGATTCTTAAGGAATGGCTGAGGAGGTGACCCGTGAAAACGTTGTGCAAAGCCGGTTGAATTTGCCTGTAGTTTCTTGTTTATACAGTGAGCTGCAAGGATGTTGTGCAATGTGGCTGAAATTATCTTTAGCTTCTTGTCTGCCAATGCGTTAAACGTCTCACCATGATCTGCTTCCTGTACTTACAAGTGAATTGAGTTGTGCCCTACACAGAGAGAGGAGGGTTGCGGCTGGGGGTCGGGATTCGATCATGTCAATGGAAACCGGACCAACGGCGACAGAGCATTGGAATGGGTTCAGCTACGTCTCACCTTGTGTGGACGGTGGTTGGGGTTCCGAAGTATCAGCGTCTTCGATTTGCACCTATGCTGACTGACGAATCCGGCCGGGATTAGCCACATCCAAATTAATATGAACCACTTGGCTGACTGTTCCTGAAATATATGTGTTGACAAGATTTTGATGATGAGTCAAACAGCAGGTTTGACCTGCTATGACTTTACAGAAGCTGAAACCTCCTGTAACGAAGATACGCTTCGTAAGAGAGGAAAAATATCACGAAAATATTTTCTTCACCCTCCAAGGATCATTTCAGATCAAGAGACGTGATTAGAGAATATTTCCATAAATAGATATTTCAATAATAAATTATTTGTTAATTAATTATTGATTATCTTAATTAAATTATTAATTCAAAAAGAGAATATTCTTAAGAATATTATTTGGATTAATATTTCGTCCAGATACAATGTTTTACTTGTCTGGAACGAATCAATTATTTTTGGGAATAAATCGTTGATTATTTCCTTATATAGAAGGTCAAGTTGCTGTTACTGGCCGAACCTTCTGTAATGCATTATCTGGGGATTTAATTGTCAAAATAAGACAAAATTAAATCTGAAGGTTCCAACCAGATATTTGCACGACCCCATCATCATATTTCTCAAGTTGGAAATAAAATATTCTTTCTTTCCAACTATAGAAGGTTGCCGACCGATTTAGGCTCTAACCTTCTGTAAGATGAGATCTTTGTTTGTTTTGCAGATTAAAACAAAAATACAAAAAGAGAAGCATATCAGACGCGTCCAAACACTTCGAGAAAGCGCATCGAATCTGTTCGCCGATCCACAGAAGGAATAGCCCGTTACAGCGTCACAGAAGGCTGAATCTTCCAGCCAAGGTTTTGTGCTCACGCAAGTCTGGTTGATTTCTTTGTGATTCTACCTATACTCATCCTAAACTCAGTAAGAGAGTTTCTTGCATTGGTAAAGCTAGTCTTACCGTCCCGTGGTCAAGGAAATTGTTTTCTTACACCACAGAAGGTTTTACCTTCTACACTGTAATCTCTATACGAGTTATTAGTGAAAAGTGACCGAAAGTGGACGTAGGTGATTTCACCGAACCACTATAAAATCCTTTGTGTTCTACGACTCATTTCGAAGTCAATTTCACACGTTCCGTAATTACAGAAGCTTGAAGGCTCTGTAAATTACAGTAAGTTACTTCCGCTGTGAGGGTTGTGAAAAAGTGTTTAAGAATTCCTTAATTGGACTTAACACTAATTTATCCCCCTCTTAGTGTAATCTTTGGGCCAACAATATGTCTTGAATTCTGTGGTGCAAGCTCTTAAGAATGATTCCACTTCAATTTTCTGCCATACCTAAGAAGCAGATGGAAATTACTTGCACTGGTTTTGGAAGTGGAAATGAGCCTTTATTGGCGGTGATTCCCGACTGTGTGTCGGAGGAGGACGGGGAGGTGGCACCACTCGCGGTTGCACCTGCTGCCGTCGACCCGGGCGCTCCCTGAGGAGTGGGTGAGGACGCACTACGATGGTCCTGGCACCAAATGAAGTGTTGATATACGAGAGACGAGAGGATGAGGGAGTCGCTTGAGAGTTGTGAGCGTTATTGGAATTGTCTCTGATTTCGTATAAATTGTTATGCAGAAATGTTGAATTATTGATTTTAAAAAGGTATGCTTGTATGATACGTATGTGTATAACGTTGTTCGGGAAACACATATTAGGGGTAATAGAGTCTCATCGTTTCATGTTATGCAGCTGTTATCTGTCTTGATATTGAAATAGTATATGCTTGTTGTTCGAGAACGCATGGTGCATGAATGGTTTTCAAAAAGGGAATGCACGTTAGGAAGAGTCTAGATGTCTCACGTTTTTCGTATGCACATGGGTGGAGTGTACTCGGCGAATTTCGCTGACCCCAAATGGGATTATGTTTTTAGTGATGCAGAGGTAGGAACGATCTACACGTGGCACTCAATGTATGGAGCAGATCAGAGGAAGAGTTTACGGTAGGATTATAAGGTGTTGTTTCCGTTGCTAACCGGTCAACTACGACCGAGATATCTGATGAAAAGTTTAGAATTTTTCCTGGTCGTTTCACTTACGCAGGATGCTATGATGATGGTGTTATAGTCTCATCCGAAATTTTGTGGCAAAGGTTTTGAAGATACTAAATCATGTGCCTTTGGAGGTTGCCGAGAATCCTGTTGGTATGACCACTCGGCTCGTGGATGTTAAGCCTTTACTAAATATAAGTCCACATGCCTCAATGTTAGGAATCTTAAGGCTAAGGTGGCGTGGGGAAGACAAATCTGTCCAAGGCAATTTTGTAGGAACATTTCCTCAAGTTTGACGATTGGTGCTCTCTCCCCAATACGCAGATGGAATGGTCTCGCTCTTCTGCAGAAAAAGCTTCTGCGGAAGTTGTTAGACCAAGAGCTGATCTTGTCGAGGGTTGATGAGGGAAAGGTTCTGATCAATGCAAGACTAGGCAGTAAAGTGGTCCTTGTCCTAGTCGTTGATGTAGATAAGTATGATCAGTTTGATGCACTGGCGGGAGATCTTATTTGGTTTGGTAAGCGGAGCAGGATTATCATCGCCACACGCAATAGGTGCATGTTACCTTGGGATTGTGTTCAGCATGTATATGAGATGAGCTTGCTAAACGGGGATGAAGCCGGGAATCTTTTCCAATGGCATGCTTTCCACAGTGTTGTCGTGTTGAATTCAAACGAGGGGCAACCGGGTGAGTTACTCATCAGGGGAAGCATTTTAAGACTCTTTTGTAGATTAAGAACACTTATTGTCCGAAACGCCTTTCACGTCGAGGGATCACTGCATCTGCACAGCAAATTACATTAGTTTGCACGGCCGAGGGTTTCCATGTCAACAATAGCGTCCCAGCCAGCTAAAATCGTGGCTATTGGCATGAAGAGCTGCGAATGTCCAATTAATCATGGGAAGTGGAAATTTGCTTTATTAGTTTGATTCATTTAATTTAGAGAGATCAGTAAACAACATGGATAGATGACTCTACGCAGTTCTCATGACTCTGGAATTTGACAGGCATTCACAAA
This sequence comes from Melastoma dodecandrum, assembly GCA_029817715.1. Taxonomy (NCBI): domain Eukaryota; kingdom Viridiplantae; phylum Streptophyta; class Magnoliopsida; order Myrtales; family Melastomataceae; genus Melastoma; species Melastoma dodecandrum. The sequence goes on along the minus strand of JARUPY010000537.1, from coordinate 289,359 downwards.
ACTAAAGAATTTGAACTCGTGAGAGTGTAAGTCGCTCAATACGCTCCCAAATCTCCCGGGGAGTTAACAGCTAGAGGATTTGAATCTTCGCGGGTGCAAGAACCTGACCAGACTAGATGATCTCACTGGATCCTTGGAAAGCTCATCAACCTGGACCACAAGCCAGGTAATATGCAGCAACAGACTAGTGCAAGCCAGAAGGTAACATAGATGAGCCGCATGGGTCTCGTTACTAGATACGGCTCCCGATATGGCCAAAAACGGAGCTGTTATTGGCTCGAGAACATGAAATTTACGACATCTCTCCTCTGCCTAACGTTTTGGTTCAGAATGATGATATAATTTTTTTTTTAATTTGATTCATGAAAGTGTAAACTACAAAAAGGTGAATTTCTTTTACGGATATTCGATTCACATAATACATATTTCATGGAGTAGTCGTCTTATTTAACCAAACAAATATTTTCATTCAGAAGAGTCGCTTGGAATGGCACAGCAGCGACTCCTCGACGTATGCCTGTAGGAACAAGAGGAAATTGATTGACCAACGAAATCCAGAAACATCACAGTCTGAAAACAAGATAGATCATTGTTCATAAAGCTTGGGATACTGAGTTATATGTGTCCAACCCAACGAGACTTTGAAAGACCGGCGCCATCGTCCCTCTCTGCCTCTGCGACTCTTTGCAGAAATTGTGCAGGTTTGAACTGATGGGGTTGTGCTCCTTGAGGGGTGAACTCAGCACTATTCATCATCATGATCCGCTGTCCTGTGGCAGATTCGTACTCGTTCCAGGAGAATCGCCCTCGTCATCTCCATCTATATGGACCCTAATCCGGTCGTCATCTTGCTCTCTCTTGCACATCAAGCGCATCCCCCACCTCTGGAGCACCCTTTTGCTCTTGGAAAAATCCAGGGTAAAGTTATGCCAGCTCCACTTCCCAGCAAAGTCACGGTGCTCGTCGATGATCGATTGGCGAGGAAGGTACAAGAACCAAGTATGAACACCGTCTGGATCACTTGGAAATGCTGTGGGGCTCGCGCTGCCAACCATGACAGTTACAAAGTTGCACATTCCATTGAAACAAACAAAGAGTGCCAGCCCCAAGACATCATTCTCTGACATGTGTGATGGCAAGGACACTCGATATCGCGAACCACACTCTGTTGCCTGAAAATTCACCCAATCTGGAAACTTTTCTCCCGGACAGAGAACATCGGCCGCTCCAACAAACCCACGGACCTTCTGTTAAGAAGCGATAAAAACATAAACATCGAAGTTTTACTGCAGGCTTCCTTTGTTTTCATTTTCCCATCCAATGCTTAGACTTCCATGGGAAGAGAGCGAGATTGAACAATATACCTCTAACGGTAGTGATCTGCAGATGTAGCCAGGGTCCAAGTTGGAACAGTTTGATAAATTCACTTCGAACCACTTCGGAGACTGGCAGATAAACGTGTGCAGGCTTGGGAAGGTTTTGAGCTCTCGACATTTCCTTGCAAAGAGGTGGGAAACACCGGGAAGTTCGGATACTTCGACGAGTTCATAGCACCGCCCCACATACAACGTTTCCAAGTTCTTGAACTTGCCAATGCAGGCAGGAACATAATGGAACTTATTTTCCAACAAGTTCAGTTTATTGAGCGTCTCAAAACAGGTCAGATCGTTGAGAAACTCGATATCCCCCAAATTGCAGTGACGTAAATTTAGTAAAACGAGATTTGGGAATCCGAGGTTTTCTGTTGCATTCCCCTCTGCCCTTCGTGGGAACTGGGATAGCTTCCAACAGTTCTCCAAATCAAACATTTTGAGAACTAGCAATTCGTAGATGCTGCTGGGGATAGTTGTGAGCTCCTGGCAACGCGACATGACCAACTCTTTCAGGGCAACGAGATTACTGACGGAATCTGGCAATTCCTTCACAGAAGTTTCAGTTAGATCTAATTTCTCGAGGGACAAAAGCTTCATCTCAAACCGGGGAAGTTTGTCGAGTCTAAAGCACCTGTTGAAGCCAAAGAACCTGATATGCTTCGAGATCAATGAACTAGGAACAGCCTTGAGCTTATAACAACCTCTAAAATCTAGGCAGGCAAGATTCTCGTGGGATCCAATGTCCTTGTCCAGCTGGATGAGATTCTGGCACATATTCAGGATCATGTCCTCCAGCTTCGAACATTTGGAAAGGTCTGGGAGCCTTTCGAGGGACTGGCATCCAGATAAGTTTATGTACTTTAGCTCCTCGAGTCCCTGAAATTTTCATAAGAAACAGAAGTATGTATTATGAACAATCTATGTCAGTTGTAATTTATCATACAACTTCTTAATGGACGAACACAAAAACAATTGAAACAATTACCGTCCCGTTTATTTGTTGGATCTTGCTTTCCGCCAAATCGAGGCATGCAAGTTTACTGGATGGATCCAACTCTATGGCCGGAGCTGAATATCCATGCCACTCGAGCCATCTTAATTCCCGAGGCAGCTGTAGCGGTTCTTCGGGGCCGGCAATATTTCGGACTATGAGAACTCTTAAGTTTTTAAAACCTTTGAAAGCATTAGATTTGACTGGGACAACCTTCCTCTCCTGAAAGTTCAACACTATCCCTTTCACGGCCCGTCGATCCCGCGCCGACTGTCAGGTGAAAGGTGTAGTTATACAATTGGTCCACTTGTTTGCTTCCGGGGGATATGTTCGACGAGTTTGAAGAACACAACATGATCTTATGCTAACACAGTTCGTGATTCCACACATTATACAGGCATGATTACCATAAATATACAGATGATATCGAAGGATTAAAGAAATTACCAAATCATCGGATAAGACATCTACAAAGTCTTCATACAGCCATATCCTGCTTGGGATTTCGTTTCGTGTTGAGAATTCATTACGGACGACGCTCCTTCCCATTTCCTCTAACAAGTCATGTATCTGGACTCTGCCACGATCAACAGTAACCAGGGATCGCTCTACGAGAATTTTTATGCCCAGCGGTGTCGCTAAACCACAGCTAGCAAGGACCTTCTCCTCACTCCATCCCCTGAAGAAACACGCTATGTCCAAAAAAGTTTCTTTATGCCTATCCTCAAGTCCATCAAAGCTTATTTTTAGAACAGAGTTTATGTCCACGTCTGGACTCTCGGCCAGGTCCTTAAGTTTACAATCCCATTCAAATGCATCTTTACCGTTTAGGGAAGCGCCTAACACTGCGAGTGCCAACGGAAGGTTGCCAGCATATTTCAGGAAACCATCTATAAGAGCATGATCGATGACTATGTTTTCCTGCTTCTCACCAAAGGCATGGAGACAGAAAAGGTCCCTTGCATGCGTCTTCTCTAATAATTTTACTTCATGCTTATGGTGCACAAGCTTTGAAGTCAAAACTTGCCTGTTTCTTGTTGTAATAATGATCCTGCTCTTCTTCCCAAACCAATTCAAATTTCCAGCCAGTGCGTCGAGCTGGTTCAACGTGTCTACGTCATCGAGGATGACAAGGACTCTTTTATTACGAAGCCTTTCCTCAATCAGCTTCTTACCAGCATCCACACTCGAGACCTTCAAGTCCTTGTGGCTTAACAACTCGCGTAAAAGTGTCTGTTGCAATTTTGCCAGGCCTTTGGGGTCCCTTGAAGTCCTGTCTCTCACATCTGGTAGGAAGCACCAATTATCAAACATATGTGCAATATCATTGCATACCTCCTTAGAAAGAGTCGTCTTTCCCACACCCCCTTGTCCGTGTAGTCCTATCATGTAGACATCATCATCGTGCGGATCTATGTGTAGTAGCGGTCTTATTTCTCTGAGATGATGGCCCATTCCAACGGGATACTCGGCGACATTCAGCGGCTCGATATTCAATGTCTTCATTACCGTTTCCACCACTTCTCGAACAACCTCACTTTCGTCTTTCCTGTTAGAAAGGAATAAAATGGCCTAGAAACTCGAAGTTTTACACAAGCATGTCACAGTGATAGAAGGAATACTATTGACCATCCTTTTACCCTTTATCCAACAGAAAGCCGATCAAGTCACCCCCAGCCCAGAGGGCGTCTCTCCATTTCTTCACGATCTCAGGATCACTTCTGTATTTTGCTTCCATCTGTTCCATCGCGATCTCAAAACACCCCTTCTCTCCATTCTCCTTCTTCTTCAGCCTTACTTCATTCGGGCTCACATGATAGAATATGGGGACCACAGTGAGCTTCCCCTGCTCCTTGCATTCCATGATCTTCTTGAGCTCGTTCAAGCACCACTTTGAGCCGGCATAGTCCTTGGAGAACGTGACAACGGCAATGCGCGATCCCTCGATGGCGTCAAAGAGCTCAGATCTCCTCTGCCCTGCCTCAAGCTCGTCACAGTCCTTGAAAGTAAAGACGCCCTTGTCGCATAAAGCACGATAGAGGTGACCAATAATGCCGTTACGACAGTCGGGGCCTCTAAAGCTGAGGAATACCCCATAGTTCCTTCGGGACATGGCCGAGGAGGAGGAAGAAGAAGAAGATGATGAAGGAGGATCATTTCTCAGGTCTTCCATCAGAGGTTGAGGACGCAGAAGCCTCCCATAAGATGAAATGGCGACCAACGCCGGTCCACCCTTACTTTGGTCTGTGCTTTTCTAGTCGCGTTTCTCAGGAATCTTCTCATTTCCTCGTTTCTTAACAAAAGAAGAAAACCAAGGTATAAACAACAGCAAATGATCCAACGTTCAGACATAATCGAGTACCGAACTATCTTAGGGCGGTTCCTAATGAACACGCAGATCAGTGAAGTCACCCGCTACCTACTCCGAAATCTTTGGCCTCTTTCGCTAATGTTTTCTGGGATTAAAGACATCCAAGCCGAGAGTGGCGAGGTTTTCAAGAGTCTTGGGGCAGATGACTCTGTATTAATCTAATAATTTTGATTATGCCGAGGATACAAACAACTCCTTGAGTGATTGGTGCAACTTGTGATAATGATCCCATCGTTGTCGGGCATGTAGACAAATTTGAATTATGTCTACTTTCTTTTCCTAAAATTTTATGTGATTAATTTCACCAAACTTCATTTAATATGTTAACAGACTATTTTTCTTTTTCTTTTTTTTTTGAAAAAATCTTGGTCTAATTACCATATTTGATGGTGAGAAATATTACAAAAATGGTAAGAAATGAGGAGAGACTTGGTTTGATTTGCCACTAGAAAAGGAATGATAACTTGGAAATGTTACTATTTTTTTGAAAATGATGTTTGTTTAAAAAATAGAAATGTTTTTCAGCATAAAAACATAATTTTTTTTTTTTTTTTTTTTGCAAATAGAAGAGAGACCTTGATCATGGGAAAACATATTAATTATGTTTATATACGATGACATAATATTAAATGAATTAAAAATTACCACGTTTTAGGAAAAATGCAAAGAATTGATGATACAATCCTTCACAAATCAATAACTCTGATCAGAACTAATATGTTCATGTGAGCATAGGCAGGATGAAACTAATATTTACTCTTAATAATTTGGGCCTTCGGGCAATAGTTCCACAGTTAATATGTATATATATATATAAATAATCAAATAATTATAACAGCACGTACTCTTGGTATATTTATTTTTATTAAATTTTCTTATTTTTTATTCTTTTTTCTTATGATAAATTATCAATATTACTATGAAATAATAAAAATGTCCATTTTCGAACAAGTCCTCGTCTTCCTATTCCCATTGATTATAGATTTATTTCTTCCTCTTTGATCGGTCATTGAGACGTCCGGTTTTTCAAGGCGTGATTAACAATAACTTGCAAAGTGACTAGCTCTGACTCAGTAACATGCTGCTTCCGTGGCTTTCACTCTGGTGGCTACCACAAGACTCAAAACGTTCTGAAGCTTTTGAAACGGTGAAGACTCGAGGCTTTCCTGATAAACTCTTAGGTAGAAGACGAGTTTGATGTGTGCATTCACTCTTGAATTTAAGACCGTAGAGCAAAGAATCTCAATTAATTACAACCGCAAGGCTTGTCATAGTATTTCACGATTGGATCTGCAAGATCGCTTCTAGAAACACACTAAACATTCTTCATTAATTATCATAGCAAATAAAGCTTATGAGTCCAGTACACAGAATGCCGCTTCTAAGGTCTACATCTCTTTCTCCGTTCTCTACATAACTCTTTTTGTATTACTAGAATTATAAAAATCCACGTTTATACTTGAAGACCCATTTCTCTGTACACTTAAATAATTTATTAGCAATTCTCATATTTTGTCATCATCAAAACATGATTATATCAACGAACGTAAAAGAAAAGCTAAAACTCATTCATATCTTTCTCTCAAGCTTATAGTCTCTGCAACACACTTCAATTTTTTCGAACAAATAAGAAAGTCCTAAATCTTACTAATATATTTATAGAAGGTGAAAACTATTGAAGGAAGTTTATGCTAAATCCTAAATTTTTCAACATGTCATATGGCATGTTTAGGGGTGAAAATGAGCCGAGTCAACACCTAGTATCCTCAGGCTCAAGCTCGGCTCGATTAGGAAAAGCCCGAGCTCGAGCTCAGCTCGAACTCGATCGAGCTCAAATAATTGGAGCTCGAACTCGGCTCGATCCAATTATAGAGAGCTCGAGCTCGGCTCGAAAGGCTCAAATGTAGATCGAGCCTAAGGTCGGCTCAAAAGCTCGGCTCGAAAGCTTGTGTTCGATTTCACAATGTCCATAGATTGAAGTGTGACCTTGCGGCAACACTCGATCACATATGGGGTGAGGTAGGGAACGTCAGAGAGGGTAAGGGGATGGGTAGCGTACCTTGACTTTGGCGCCTTCACGTCTATCCGTAACTTACCCGCGGGCATAAGATTCGGCCAGCTCCTCTCCGGTACTTTTTGAAGCTCACTTCGGCCGACCCTCGCAAGACACAGAGTACGAGAAGGCCGATTATTTTCCTCTTACCTAAAGAAGAGATGAGATCGCCACGCCAGAAAGAGAGAGGAGCGAAGAGAGGAGATGAATACGATCAGAACCCTATCATCTCCTTCCTAGGAGAGACAACGTGTTTTTTCTTAGGGTTTGCTTCACCACGAGAGTCTGGAGAGGGGGAAGAAAAACATTTTTAGGTAATTTTTTAGTAATAAATTATTACATTTTATTATATAATATTTAGCTCGCGAGCCTTTGAGCTATCGCTGTTTCGGCTCAGGCTCGGCTCGTTCGTGTAATACTCCAAATTTTTCCACCCGATCAAGATTTCCTTTAAAATTACAATCATATTCAAATCAGCTAAGATTTCGGTAATTCATCATAAATTATCTTGAGAAAAATCTTCAATCACATCCATCACTCCAAAAACAAAAAATATATCACATTAAAAAAATATCTTACCTTCTTTGTCCCATTAGGGGATGAACCTAGACACAATCCCCTTCACATATCTAGCCAAAGTCTCTAAAAAATCAAAAATCAATCAGAGAAAAACACACGTAAAGAAAAATATCCCGAGGATCTCGGGAATCCTATCATTCCTCAGAGAAAAATCTCATCTTCCCCCATCAGACAATGAGGAACGATCAGAAAAAAATGAGAGGACGACTCCTACAGACGCTCCCAAAACAGAGACGCTCCTCCTTTCAGAGAGACGGTCCACCTCTCAGAGATTCTCCAGCACTCCCCCGGACCTTCACAAATCGATGGTTGCGGCAAAGAAAAATGATGGCTGCCCCGAACGACTCCCGGCATCCTCCCCTCGTCATCTCCATGAATCCGCTCGAGGAACCCTCCCCGACGTCTAGGATCTGCCTTCCCTCGTCCAAAGACGAGGGGGACTCAACTACCACATTCCGTAGCTTCATAACTTCGTTGAAGTGTTCCATTTTGCTTTGACGTTTTCTTGTTTGCGCAGATGCAAGGGATGGACAGCCGACAACCAACTCCCGGAGACATCCCGTGGTCGCACAAACAGACCAAGACTCTCACATCCCCTCCCCTTCATACGTCCTAGCATGATGGGACATGTCGCAGCCCCTCCATCGAGCCAAAATAGCTCGGTAAGAGTGAGCATGCCTTGGAATCTGCCTGCGCAACCTTTACTTTTTTCTGCATATCTTTCTGTGTACTGGTCGGAATCGCACGAAACCACTTTCATTTGATTCCTAACTTAAATACGGTTCCAACCATACTCAATTTGAGTTCGTACCCTATGAGTTTCGAACAAAACATTATACTGGTTGTAAACATCCGAGTTTCACACTTTTAGATGTGTTCGTTTACATTTTTGCCATGCGTCGAACTTCAAATATATTCTAGACATTTAACACTAGTTATATATAATGTTTCATGCACAAATTTTTAGTATTTTTAAAATTACATGGCATTTACATATGAATGGAGTGTTTTCGAAAAACCTAAACATTCCTAGATTCGGGTCTGCATGATGACAGTTCACTCTTTCACTCATAACTTTTTTTCTGGAACTCTTATTGACCTAAAACATATGTCATTAGATTTCTGACTTAAAGAGCTTTGTCTTAAACTGAACCAAAAGTTATATACATTTTTCTGAGAAACATCAAAACTGTCCAAGGTTCGGATCTGCATGTTGGTCTCCCACTCTTTTACTCATAACTTTCTTTCTAGAACTTGGATTGACCTAAAACGTGTGCCATTAGATTCGAGACTCAAAGAGCTTCGTTTTGAGTATAAGTAGGCTCATTTTCATGAACTGAACTAAAAGTTATACACGTTTTTTTGAGAGGCATCAAAACTGTCGAAGTTTCATATCTCCATGTTGGTCCCTTACTCTTTCATTCATAACTTACGTTCTGTACTTCGTATCGACATGAAACTTATACTATCGGATTCTAGGCTTTGTACATCTCTCTCCTTTCCTTTGTTTTGCATGTAAAACAACGAGGAATTCATTACCAAGGGACACCCAGTTTTTGACATCACTGAAGATCAATATCAACGGGCCACACAACGCCCCATTATCTTCCGGCATCACAGAAGATTGACATCAACGGGCCACACAACGCCCCGTAAGTCTCACTCTGACTTACAATAGTTAATTTTTAATTGTTTTAAATATTCAATTAGAATTTTCTGACCTCTGCATTCCGGTTTGATTTGCATGAAAATCAATCGGGCTTCACGGGAGTTCGACAAAACGAATTTCGAAGACTAGAGGGGCGCAAGGAAACCCATGGTGGAAGCACAACTCGAAAGCGGCCTCAACTGACGAGCCCGATCGATGTAAAGCCATCCCGGCGGGCCTCAGGTACATGAGGGAGGTGCGGGCCTCCCGTTTTTCATTATTTCCACATGTAACGGGCCGTGAGCCCTAGTGCATAGGGCCACGGTCACCATCATTTCCCGTCCTTTTTTATCTCAATAATTGTTTGTGATTGTCCGCATGCTTTAGGCCAATAGGTTTATTGTCGCATGTTGTTTGCTATCAACAAATACGAGTTCGGGCACAAAAGCCCGAATCGGGTCCAACGGCCGTAAAACATTGACATGAGTCCGGAGTTATGCCCGGATCGAGTTCAACACCCGTTAAACAAAAGCAAATCTGTTTTAGCAAACGCCACCTCCTTTTTCGCATGTTAGAATGTAAGAGTTAATAATTAGGGATCCCCGAACCAACTGTTTTTTCCGACTTAAACAGCTTTTATAAATAAAGTCGGTGGCGACTCCGTTTAGTTTACCTAGGTTAAACAACAACAACCTTTTTACGGAGCCATTTTGGATTAGGAACCGACGACACGAGTCGCTCCCGATTTCTCCCGAATGTTCCTTCTTCGGATCATGCTCCGCCTTTCGCCCGCCGCCTTTTAGGAAAACAGGGACGGTCTGCGAGGGCCGGAGCAGGCCCAATTAGGAAGACATGGAGAGATCACCCAATTCCCTTCCGCAGCGTCCGACGCCCGAGTCGTGACGTCGACCGGTTGGGTCTTGTGGAGCGGGCCCGGATCCTCGGGTCGTTCGAACCGCCACGCGCGTGCTAGGCCGGAAGGCGCGCGTACATCCCGGATGGCGACTCCGCTGGGGACTCCGCATGTGGATTCTTTTCGAACGCTCTTTCATTTTCAATCCACATGCGGAGAGGAGTTATTGTTTGCGCATGTCATTGCTTGGCTCGGTGCCCTTTGTCTGTGCTCATGGCTGTGTTTGTTTACAGCTTACTAGGCATGTCTAGGAGTGCCCGAACCCTGGGCTAGGATTTTTAGGGGGGTCATCGAGAGGCCCAGCTTGCTGCTCTTTGCGGTATGGTTTTTGGCCGGGGCCCTACCTCCCTTAGTCCGAGGGAGGTTTAGAAGCCTTCATCCTAGAGTCTAGTATTGTCTGTCCACTACAGGTATCAGACGCCGCATATGCATTTGTTTGTTACTAAGTAACTACTACCTGTGCAGGAACAGGACTCAGGTACGCTTTGCCTGCAATAAACTGTAGAGCTAACTAACACTACTTGTTTTGCAGGGGTGTGGGTTAATCATAGAAGACTTCAAAAATGCTATTTTCTCCCTCCCTACCTATTTATTGCTTACTGCATTCGCATGACCACATGAGGTTTAATTCTCCAACATGGCTCCTCGAACGGGAGTAGGGACAAAGCATGACATTACAAATCTACAAGCACAAGAATGCCAAGGATTTATCGACGACTACCAAGGCCCAAAGTTAAACATCTAACAACATGAAGACCAAAGTTTCCATTACGGCTACCAAGGTTCAAAGCCGTGCGTCAAACGACATGAGCCCAAAGTCATCAACGACTACCAAAGTACAAAGCCAAGCACGAATACCAAAGATCACCCAACGGCTACCAAGGAGGTTACAGCTCACCAGCCAACCGCAGTCAACATCAGAGCTAATGACGAGCCCATAATGCTGTTAACGGACATGCTCTGATCAGACACACCGGGAACATCATGCCCCTACTCATCCGAAAACTACTCCAAGGAAACAGAAGCGATTCCACTACGTCATCAATCGCCACAACTTCGACACCGACAGAAACATCATTCCAAACACGGGCAATTCCCCAGCTTAAAACTCAACAACACAATCCAACACAAGGGGCATCATTCACAACGGCATCGCGAGATCAGGACAGCTGCGAGCAATCAACCCCCAAATACGAACACTTAATTCAACCTCATCGTTTCTCCGACAACAAGAACTTGACGAATGCCGGATCCATAGCATCCCAACGGCAAAAAAACATGAACATGGACCAGATTCTTCAAGCGACGGCGAACGCATAGCGCAACTGGCATTAGAAACTCCCATTCGCTCTATTCGCCTTCCAACAGTTCAAAACATACATGATGAACTTACCGATATTTAAACTGCTAACACCAAGGCATCCATTTTACCTCGCAGGTGCAAGATGACTCTTCTGGTGCTCAGACAACAACTTACCAATACCAAAGAACATGATGTCTACCAAGCGACGACGCATACTTTGACTGGGGCTTCCTTTTGAATTCCCTACGGCACCCAAGCGGTCATCCCGACAGTAGTCAACCACCGACTCTCACCAAAGAAAAAAGGAGAAGGTCAGTCACCGCATCACTCATTGACGAAAAACAAGCACCTCGGCCCACTACATGAATGGCCAATCCCCACCTAAGCCCACCGTATGGCCTTATCAACTTTGCACATTCACGACATTCAACCGAAAATCAATCACCTTAACCGAGAAGAACTGCCACAAGCACTCAAGGAGATACTCTTCAACATTACAACACATGAAAGGGAGTATTTGTTCCTTGATCAGTACTTTCTTACAAAAATAAGTTACATGAGCTCACTTATATTAGCCCTTGTCGCATGTTGACGAAGGCGTGGGTGGCAGGGTGATAAAGTTTCGAGCCAAAGCCTTGAAACAGTTTTGAGCCAAAGCTTCAAAATATCCTTCGTTGTCAACAAAACGACGATCTACATGAAAGGGAGTATTCGTTCCTCAACTAATACTTTCTCTGCAGAACAAGTTACATGAGCTTACTTGTTTTGCCCTTCAGCTTGTCTCATAGGTACGTGAACATCCTAGGCAGACGACGAAGGCGAGGGTGGTAGGGTGGAAAAGTTTCGAGCCAAAGTTTCGAAACAGCCTTCGTTGACAAAACAATGACGACAACACGAGAACAGTCCGGGGCAAATTCCGACTGATCCTGGGGCAAATCCCCGACCGATCCTGGGGCAAGCGATCGTAGGGCAAATCCCTGACCGATCCTGGGGCAAATCTCCGAGTGATTATGGACATATCTCCGAGCGGTCCTAGAGCAAATCTCCAAGCTATCCTGGGACAAGACTGAGCAATCTTAGTTAATTCTCCGTTGACAAACCAACGAATCACATGAAAGGAGTACATGAGCGTCCTAGACAAACAATCAAGACAATCAACGAATTTCGAACCGGAGCTTCAGAACAATCTTCGTCAGCAAACTTCTTTATATCCCCAGGGAGCCAACTAGGGCAAAGAACACTGACAATAAACATGAAAAAGGAGTACAAGAGCTCCTCACACGAATGGTATACAACTCCTACTCCTATGACAAAGGCGACGGTGGTAAAACATCAAGCCAAAGTCTTGTCGCAACTTCGTCAAACCTTCGATTCCATCGGACGAAGACGCAATGACGAAACCTTACAAAAGGGAAGTACCAAAATCCTACACTACTTCACCTTTCTTATAAATGAAATTACATGAGCAAATTTCATTTCTACTCTAAAAGAATCAAGTTCCATGAAGACACTTGTTTTCTTGTCATATGTTTGATAGGTACATGAGCAACCTTATACAGCGGATACAAAACCAGAGTAGCCACTTCGTCAAACCTTCGATTCCATTGGACGAAGACGCAATGACGAAACCATACAAAAGGAAAGTACCAAAACTCTACTTCACTTTTCTTGCAAATATAGTTACATGAGCAAACTTTATTCTTACTCTAACAGAAACAAGTCACATGAACTTACTTGTTTCTCGTCATCTGTTTGATAGGTTAGGTACATGAGAATCTTTATACAACAGACATCAGGCAAGAGTAACGATTTTGTGAATCCATTGATTCCATCGGACGAAGACGCAATGACGAAACCATACAAAAGGGAAGTATCAAAGCTCTACTTCGCCTTTCATATAAATGAAGTTACATGAGCAGACTTCATTCTTACTTTAAAATAAACAAGTTACATGAGCTCACTTATTGTCCGCCCTTTGGCGAGTGCAGGTACATGAACATCCTTGCATTATGAACAAAGGCGCGGGCGGTTAGGTGCAAATCTCGAATCAAAATTCGAGATTGCCTTTGTTTATCTCCAAGGATGATTACATTAATTCAATTCTAACACTTTCTCTATGAAACAAGTTACAAGAGTTCACTTGTTATCCGCCCTTTGGTGAGTGTAGGTACATGAACATCCTGCATTACGAACAAATGCGCGGGCGGTCGAGTGGAAGATTTCGAACCAAAGCTTCGAGATTGCCTTTGTTGTCACCAAGGATGATCATATCGAAAGGGAGTATCATCTACACTACTCTCTAACAAATTTCTTATCATTCCCCAGACGGAGTCATACCACCATTTCCCTAGCTGGAGTCGGTTACAAACACTGCATTCCTTAACAAGAGTAGAATATACAAGCATATTCTTCCAGAACGACCATCAAGATGGGCATATACATCTCATATCCCCAGCGAATACCCAACTTTATTATAATCTCCCCAAGCGAGAGTCAAAGTACATGAGCTAACTTCACCTCCGTCCGTTGTCAACTGTGCCGGCACATGGTCTCCGCACAGTGCGGTACAAACTCTTAGGCAATGGCGTGGGTGGTGGGGTGGAAGCCGTTCCGAGTCTAATCTCAAGGACCATGACTGGGGCATAAAAGTGCAAACACTTTACCCGCGAAGCTTGCACAAGAGCACCACCTTAGTACGACGTATCCAAAGAGGTTTGCGTACCTAAACCTATTCACTTCTTAAGCATTTGTGTGCCCTTTTGCATACAATTTTAAAAGATTTTTGACAATAACAATGCTTCTGAGCGAGAATGGAGAAGGCAAGCCCATTCCTAAACACTTACCCAAAGAGATGAGTACAAACACCATGAAGGTTTACATGCATACATCTGGGCGGACAAAGAATCCTTCGAAGAAAGTTGCTCAGACCAGGATGAGATCGAGCATTTATTCTCTATCCCAAACACAAACATTGACCATTGCTAACCCTTCCGAGCCAAAGTCGAAGTTTCTCCACACACTACTCCCTTTAAGTCTAAGGACCGCCTCACACTGAGGTAAATGGAGATCATGTAGTAAGAAACCGGAACCGACGGACCACAGAGGTGACCCTTCCTAAGGTTCAAGCGAAGAGGTACCATCAACAGACGTGCTTGCTAGCTGACTTATACACAAGGACGAAAACCTCCAGCAATTCTACAAGAAGTACAAATACTCAAGGAGTCCAAAACAGCTCTAAAAAGATCAACAGAGAGGAAAAGGAGGCAAATCCTCATAAATCATCAAGAAATATAAATCCCCAAGGAGTCCAAAGCATCTCCAACACGACGGAGAGAAAGAAAGAAAGCAATGAAAATCCCTGCAAAGAAAAAGCAAAATTAGCGTAAAGACCAAAGTCTTCAATAGTAAAGAGCAAAAAGAAATAAAAGAGCAAATTAAAGCATTAGGGCCGACAAGAACGGTCACAAAAGCAAAGGTGTTACCTCCCGAACAAAATGAGGAGAATACTTCCCCAAATATTTCCAAAGTTCTAGTAGATTGGCCATCAGTACTCAACGATCTCAACAGGCATGCTGTCTCGTAGATAGAGAATTCGCTTGGACGGTGGAACCTCAGTGGTACACTAGCTTCCAATGAGGTCCTTAGACTCGTTCCTTCAAAATGAAAAATTCAGATTCTCTTTCCAAAGGCCTTTTGCCAAAGCCACATTACAACCCACACAAAGACTCCTTCGACTGGTATATGAGCATCTAAGTAAAGGGAATTCTAAAATCCAACCGTGACAGGTTTCAGAAGTAAGAGCGAGCCCAGATAAAAGTCAGAAGCCCTTCTCTATTCTCGCTTAGAAGTGATCCAAATAAGATTCATCATATAAATCATGACATGCATAAGTGATGTGATCACACATATTTCATCACCCCCCGTATTTCACGGGGTATCGTTTATTACTAATAGTTTTTCTTGATCCCAAAGTACAGGTCTATCAAAAATACTTTGAATTCACAATTTGGGGTACTAATGAAGTCTTTGCGAGAAAATCTTTTCCAAGCATCCATCGCAAAGAGGGGCAACTATCGTACCCCAAATTTTTCCACCTGATCAACATTTCCTTTAAAATTGCAATCACACTCAAATCATCTATGATTTCGGTAATTCATCGTAAATTATCTTGAGAAAAATCTTCAATCACATCCATCACTCCAAAAAAATAAAAAATATATCACATTAAAAAATATCTTACCTTCTTTGTCCAATTAGGGGATGAACCTAGACACAACCCCCTTCACATATCTAGCCAAAAGTCTCTAAAAAATCAAAAATTAATCAGACAATCACACGTAAAGAAAAAAATCCCGAGGATCTCGGGAATCCTTTCATTCCTCAGAGAAAAATCTCATCTTCCCCCATCAGACAATGAGGAACGATCAGAAAAAAATGAGAGGACGACTCCTACAGACGCTCCCAAAACAGAGACGCTCCTCCTTTCAGAGAGACGCTCCACCTCTCAGAGATTTTCCAGCACTCTCCCTAGACCTTCACAAATCGATGGTTGCGGCAATGACAAATGATGGCTGCCCCGAACGACTCCCGGCGTCCTCCCCTCGTCATCTCCATGAATCTACTCGAGGCCCAGTTGTGTCGTCGACCGGTTGGGCCTTGGGGAGCAGACCCGAATCCTCATGTCGTTCGAACCGCCACGCGCGCGCTAGATCGGAAGCCGCGCGTACAGTTCGTTAACGAGCCGGCTCTAGTTCGGCTCGAGCTCAGTAAAAGTCGAGCTCGAACAGACTTTTGATCGCGAGCTGGCTCGGTTCGTTTTCACCCCTAAGCATGTTGCCCATATCCTTATTGTGTGCCAGATATTTATATAAACTGATACCTAGATTTCCTTGTCCAGAAAGTGTTCAACACTTCTATCATATTCTTTGCATGTCATATTCATTGAAGATAATCAACATTTATTTAAGTTTTCTTTGCAATTTCTTCTTGTAAAATTGTCCTAAAAAAATCCATAAAAATCCTAATTTCGAGTTAACCACATTTTCTTTCGAAAAATCACATGATATTTTATGACCTATTCGTTTTTTATAATTTCATGATCTTTTTACTTTTATAAACTTCTCATGTAGAAAAGGGCAGAAAAAACTTATTTCACAGATAAATAAAGTAAAAACATTGGGTGATTAAATAGAAATATAAGCAGATTACTTTGGTTAATGACTATGTTTACATTAGAGCTCTGTCGGTCTGTAATTTACGAATTTGCTTTTTTCTTTTCTCGTTTCTAACACCATAATTTTTTTGAAGCATCGCATAACTCATCAAATATCCACTAAGTGTTTTGAGAGGAGGTACTTATGGAACACCAAATACAGCACTTCACATTCTATGGGAGATTTCGACAACATATCAAATTAGTCAGGCAAATAGCAGTGGCGTCCATTTTCGACAGCCAAATTTGGCACTAATCATGGCAATGTCCTGTCCGGTGGAATTTTTAGTTCAGACACAAAGTTGGAGACTGAAGAACATTTGAACCCCAGGGTTCTGGCTGCTCAATCCTGATAAGGACGGCGCGCCGACCTTGTCTGAGTCGATGTTATACATGTACTGTTTGAGTCCTTCTGGGAATATGAATGACTCCCCGACTCTGCGGATTTCCGTGAAGAGCCAGTCGGTGGGACATGTCCACGAAAAAACCTAAATGAATATCTCCATCCAAGCAAATGGTTACCTTGGTTATTTTGTTCCCGTCTTTCAAGATATGTCAAATAAAAATAAAAGTTAGTGACAAAATTATATAACAAATTAAATTATTAATAAATAAAAAGTTATTTCAAAATTAAGATCATAAATCGATATTTTTTCATTTTTTGAATCGTTATTTTATAGGCTCGTTTCGGCTCCCTAAAGGTTGGAATAAAAAGTTTCAGGCTCAAGCTCGAGCTCATTTTATAAAGAAATGGCTCGATCTCCCACTTGGCTCATTTATAATTAGCCGATGTCAAGCTTTTCTAGAAGCGTTTCTCCACCGTTCTGATCATTTACCGCCCCAATGTAGGAATGCTCTATTAAAACAACTCATACAAATTTGTCTTTATTAGTAAAACAACTCGGAAGCGATTTTATTTCCGAGAAACGGCTTATATTCGGAAGCGGGCTAACGATACGTGCACGTAACCGTTACGTTGTTTACTAAAATCGACGAAAATTTTAGTAATTTTTACTAAAAATCGATGTTTTTTAGTAAAATCGTTAGTAAATTACTAAAAAAAATTAGTAATCCGTTACTAATTTTTCACTGTTTGACAATTGGGAAAGTTACTAAACATCGTTTAGTAAATCGGCAGAAAAATTTACTAAACTTTTTAGTAATCGTTTACTAAAAATATCGGTGATTTGACATTTTTTTTAGTAACCGTTACTAAAATTTCACTGTTCAAGTTAAGTAATCCGTTACTACAAAGTTTAGTAATTTTTTCCGCCGATTTACTAAACGTAGTTTAGTAACTTTCCGAATTGTCAAACAGTAAAAAATTAGTAACGATTACAAATTTTTTTAGTAAAATATATAATTTTAGTAATTTTCCAG
Source organism: Melastoma dodecandrum (assembly GCA_029817715.1). NCBI lineage: Eukaryota > Viridiplantae > Streptophyta > Magnoliopsida > Myrtales > Melastomataceae > Melastoma > Melastoma dodecandrum. The sequence goes on along the minus strand of JARUPY010000537.1, from coordinate 271,536 downwards.
GTAGGCCGTCCGGAGATTTTAGTAATGATTTAATAATTTTGTAAGAGAAATTTGTAAATTACCGTGTAACATAGTGAAGTCGTTAGTAAATTACTAAAGACGTCCTTTTTTTTCGTAATCGTTTACTATTTTTTGAACGAAATTTAGTAATCGATTACTAAACTTTTTAGTAATTTATTAAATAGAACAGTACAATCCGAACCTAAAACCGAACCTACTTTCAGTGTGAAATTACCATTTTACCCCTGCGATAAATTACTTTCAGTGTAAAACCGAACCTACTTTCAGTGTGCAACAAGATCATCAGGCTACGTATCAACTCCCGTCTCGTAGGAGGGAAGATCTTTATAGGCTGGTGGAGAACGGATATGTTCGTCCTATTGAAGACCATCGGTACTCTGAGTATGTTCACCAGCCCGTACGCGGAAGGGGAGTGGCAATGCAAGAGGCGATGTTTTCACCAAATCTCATGCCCGAATATATAAGGGACTATGTAGCTCGACTATTTGAGCAGGCGATCTCTAGGACAAACGATATGAATGAGGTTGAAATCTATCGAGCTCCTTACCCTGATAACATTGACTGGGACTATCCTTTTCCGAGGGGATATCGTGTGCCTGAATTTGCCCGTTTTCTGGGCGAATAAGGTATTTCGCTCGCGGAACATATTGTCCGCTTCACTCATCAGGCTGGAGAAGCTGTCACTAATGGGTTCTGGAAACTTCACTTGTTTCCTAGCTCTCTCACGTGAGGGCCTTTACGTGGTATGTGAATCTTCCTCCGAACTCGGTAAGGAATTGGGAGGACATGCATGTGCAATTCACTCTGGCGTTCGCTCAATCTGACCCAGCAGTGACACTGCAAGACCTCACTCACATGAAACAGTAGCCTGGGGAACCCACAGCAGTCTTTCTGAATAGACTACGAAAGGCAAGGCTGAGATGTAAAGTCTCTACATCCGAAGTTGAGCTTATAGCCATCGCTAAGGATTCTCTCTTTCTTCGGCTTATAAAGAAGCTAGAAGGTGAAGTGTTCAGGGACTGGAATGAGTTGGCCAGAAGGGCAATCCGATATGAGAATCTCCTCAGAGAGAAAACTCAGCCAAAAAGGAGTTTGATTGTAGGGCCCTTGGTGGCTTACCAAGCGGAACCAATTGTAGAGGTCAACGTTGTAGAGTAAGTGAAGGGTCAACCCCTGACTTGCGACAATTGAGTCAGAAAAACTTCCAAGCCAAAGCCTCTCTAAAAAAACAGGATGAAAGGAAATATTCCTTCGATGAGGCGAAAGCCGATGAGATTTTCGAATTCATGCTTCAAAACGGGCGAATTCGATTGAATTCGGGCTATCGACTTCCTCGCACTGACAGAGAGAAGTCTAGAAAATTTTGTAAGTGACACGGGTCGTTTACCTACACTACTAGGGATTGCATCACGTTTAAAAACTTGGTGCAAGACCTAATAGAGTCTAAGGAGTTACGCTTCCCAGACTTAGGGGATAAGGCGTTAACAGAGTCGCACTTTTTGGCGACTTGGTTGACATAAACGCCTTTGATGTCAATCGCCTAACTGTCTCCCCTTTATCAACTCAGGGAGACCAAGACCAATCGATCGAGACTGGCGAGACAATCATTACCAACATGCTATTCAAGTGACTCGTAAGCAAGGGAACACTCTAGTGCCCTGCTGATCTCAAGAGCATCATACAACACAATCGCTATCACTGGCATATGAATGTTTCGCATACCACTTTTCGACGCCATACTTTTAGGATGTACCTGCTGAACGAAAGGAAAGTAGAATGGTACGACCTTAACCGCCTCGAAGAGATGACCATGGGAATCAATAATAGTCCAAGGGTGCACCAAATCACGGAGAAACATAATATGGGTCAATGTAAGCTCGTAATAGTTTCTAATTTGTTCTTAAGGACATAATAAAGGTCTTCTCAAGTCGAAAAAGCCCAGGCCAAGATAGGTTCAGCTGCAGTTCCTCTGTTCCTAATGTTTTTCATGATAGGTTTCATCCATGGCCGGCCTTTCCTTCCCTTCTGGCACCCCCATGTTCAGATCCATAACTTGATCCCCTGGGTCAAACCTCCTTCCCCCCTTTGGAATAGTACAAGTCTCTGAATCGATCTGAGCTTCTCAGAAAGCACCAGCCCTCCACATCTACGTAGAGAAAGCAGGACTACGACGAGCGCAATGACAATTGCAGGTGGTTGATTAAGCGTGAAGGAGATTGTTACATTCCAACTGGAACTGATAAAAGATAAAATGGTCATTAATCTTAAACGTCTGTGTTCTTGTTCTTACGGAGTCATCCTATGTTTCCATTGGCAACATGGCTTGTACCGCCGGAAAGCGATTTGATTACTGATTTTCACGGAAATGACGGGCGCCAATGCCAAATGTTTCAACGATGAATGACAAACCCACGTGATCGATGTCAGTTGCAATAAGTGATCCTTGTAAAAAATGGAAGCCGCTATTCTTCCACTCATAGAACCTCACACACGTTTCCGAAATTTCCCCAAGTTTCGTACTTTTTTATCAAACTTCTGAAAAGTTTCATAATCGTTCGTATACGAAACCAGTCCGTAAACGTTTCGTAAAGTACGAAATTGTTTAGTAAAAAAAGTACGAAAATAGTTTCGTAATTTACCAAACGTTTAGAACAGGTTTCATACTTTACAAATGATTATGAAACTCATTTCGTATTTTTTACGAAACATTTACGAACGGTTTCGTACTTTCAGACTAAATATTGATTTAATGATTATGAGTTAACCAAAACTAACTCAAATTATTTCGGACAAGCTCATAATTAATAGATCGATTTCTTTTAAGAACCGATAATAATTTTTTCTACTTCATTTTAACTTAATTTCTTCTTAACTTGAAACAAACATTCAAATCAAACCGATCTAACAGTCAAAGGATGTTTTGATTTGTGGAAGATGAAATGTGAACATGATATAATCTCAATAAACAAATAAAATAAAGTTAGAAAGGAATTTGGCTGGAGGGGATGTATTAGTCAACGCCACCATAATTGAGAATGGCATTCCGAGAAGCGTAGACGACGAAGAAGTAGTAGTCGTTGAAGAGAAAGAGAACGGATTTCCTTTCCCCATTCCTCAACCTGCTCGGCTCTCTCCTCCTCACTGAGGATGCCCGAATCGACAACATCTCCGACAAGCTCAAGACGTGGGGTAGGCCGGTGGCTCTCAGATCTAAGGAACGTCGCCTATGACATAGAGGACCTCCTCGAAGAGTTGTCCATTGAAACCAAGCGGAATTCATCCAAGGTGTAGGCCCTGTCGCGGTCGACTAAACATCCTTACTCCCTGATCGATTGCTGCTATCGGTTCAACCCACACGCCCTCTTCTTGGGTCATCGTTGTAGATCCCATCGTATGGCCAACAAGATCGAGGAGGTTGACCAGAGATTGGAGGAAATCCTCAACCGCATATCCATTCTCGGGTTAGTCCGGAATCCTGGGAGCCGAAGTCACGACGACCAGCCTCGTTTCATCCCCACTTCCGTTCGTGACCCCAAGTTCGTGGGCAGGGAGAAGCAAATGAAGGAGTTGCTCCCTCAACTGACCCGATCCGAAGCAACAGAGGACACCATACAACCCTTTACTGTCGTTTCAATCGTGGGAATGGGCGGACTTGGTAAAACAACCCTGGCACGAGTTGTTTTATCACAAATCGTTGGAAAAGGCGGACTTCACGGTGAAAGCCCGAGCATGTGTTTCCGACATCTTTGACAGTGCCACCATCATGAAGAACATCCAGGAGGAGGTAGCACCATCTTCGTCCATAGCAGAGAAGAATCTGAATCAGCTGCAGAAGTTGCTCAATGAGAAACTTTCCGAGAAGAAGTTCCTTATAGTGTTGCATGACGTCTGGAATGATAACTATGTCTGTTAGGAATGTGATCTGAAGTTGAAATCTTGGAGAATCTCATAGGTAATATCACATAAGATTTCGTGTAATATTATGGGATATCGGAAATATATTGTCCTAGATTCTATTGTCTATTATAAATAGACGGACTGTCCAGAGGTTCGAATAGGAGAGTCGGATAGGTGAAATCCACAGGTTAGTGTGATGTAAACTCTGCAACTACGGTAAGGGAGGCTCTGGGTAGTAGCGCTCCGGGGTCTCTGGTGAGTCGTTGTACTGGGAACGGGTAATACACGAGATGTCGATGAGAATGTTCGGAGAGTCGGGTAGAGGGTTTTCTATGGGGACTCGGGGTGAAACATTCTCGGGGCTTGTAATCGTGTAACTCGTTGGTTATAGTGGAATCTCAAGGAGCACCCCGTGGACGTAGGCCGGTTTAGGCCGAACCAGGTAAATCTGCGTGTCGGACATCGTCCCCCGTTATTCTTTCTGCTTTCGTCATCGGCGACGGCGGTTCCCTCCCCAACAAGTGGTATCAGAACGAGGTCGAGAAGATCGGTGGATTTTCTCGACGGAAGTTTAGAGAGGGCGAGCCTTGATAAGGCGAAGGATGACGATGCAGTGGATGACATGTCGACGAGAATGCAGATTGGAAAAAAGAGTGCTTGGAAGAAGCACGGATGCATAGATATATACATGGACTCATAGATTTTGAGCCAATAAAGGACGTCGATGGGAGTTAGTGCACTAGGTTCGCCGTGGATACTTGCGGGATCGACGCACGCGTTGAGAGCAAGGGGAATGATTGTTTAGTTCCAGGTGAAGAAGTTTGAGGATTGAACTTCTTGCGGTGAGGTGGAGAAGTTTGATTATTGAACTTCTTGCGGTGAGGTGGAGTTCATATGATCAGGTGTGCGGAGTGCAGATAGTGAAAGCCACGTGGGTGCTAAGTCGCAAGTGCAGGTTCATGCGGAATTTGGGGTTTGAGTCAAGCGAGTTGGCAAGGCTCTTAAGAGCGTGACAATTTGATCAGGTTATCTGAAACGGGTTTCTAGTTTCAGGTGGAGAGTTAGCTAGCAACGCGGGTACACGGGCTGTGTGTACTGGCTCGAGGGTACCAAACAGGTACAGCCGATGAGGTAGTTCGGCGGTGATGCTCGCATTGACGATGAAGTCAATAGTGAGGTGGAATGGATTAAAGTTCCAGGTGGAGAAGTCTGGCAACGGTCGACAGATGAGACTTCTCAGGGTACCAAGAAGGTACTGAGTGCTGAGCGCAAGAGAGAGCTGGAGCCACGGTGCATAGTTGTTGCTCGGGAGCGCAAGTGCTGCGATCGCGTGAAATGTAGAGTGATTATCACATGTGGTGATGACACGCTCACGAAGACGCGACGAATGAAAGGGGATCCTTTCCGAGCCTGGGAGATCTAGGAAGGAGATCTTGAAGATTTCAGGGACTTCGGCTCAAGATGGAGATTGTTAGTATGTAATCCGAAGTTGAAATCTTGGAGAATCTGGTAGGTAATATCATATAAGATTTCTAAGATTATGGGATATCGGAAAGATATCTTCCTAGATTTTATTGTCTATTATAAATAGACGGATTGTCCAGAGGTGCGATGTAGACTCTGTAACTATGGCAAGGGAGGCGACGGGTTGTCGCGCTCCGGGGTCTCTGGTGAGTCGTTGTATTGGGAACATGTGATATACGGTGAGCGGTGAGAATATTCGGAGAGTCGGGTAGAGGGTTTTCTATAGGAACTCGGGGTGAAACTTTCTCGGGGCTTATAATCGTGTAACTCATTGGTTATAGTGGAATTTCAAAAAGGACCTCCTCGTGAATGTAAGTCTGTTTGGACCGAACCACGTAAATCTGTGCCTCGGACATCGTCCCCGTTATTCTTCCCGGTTTCGTCATTGGCGCCGGCGGTTCCCGCCCCAACAATGTCATGCTCGATTCTCTTCTTAAGCCCTTGTATTATGAGAGTAAAGGAGGAAGCAGGATACTAGTCACTACAAGAAACCTCGAGGTCGCGGGACAGGGACCACTAACTTACCTGAGCAACAACATGTACTCTTGTAGCCATTTTCTTTTTCGAACTCTCAGGAGTGTTTGTATTTCCAGCGGCCATTTCAGCATCTCCTTCAATCTCTGCCGTAACAGAAGATCATAATGTTGATTTCAATAGACCACAAATCACTGATCCTAACATACCAACACCTTAACACAATCAAACCACATTCTTCGACCATTTACTGAAACTAAATTCGTAATAATCACTCTCCAATCGCAAATGGAAGGAGACAGGTCGACGGTGATGATTAGGGTTTCGGGCTACATGTCAATACGAAGATGAGGAAGACAATGCAATCTCACCTGACGCCATCGCTTCTGCCGGACAGCACGTAAAAGGTGCAGTCGCGAGTATTAGGGGTCGAAGGGTCCGGTGGGAAACCGGCGATCGGAGGGAGGACGACGCAAAGGGGGCGGGGAGGACGACGCAAAGAGGGGCGGGGAGGAATGCGGTCGGAGGGGAGTACCAGAGGGGAGGAGGATGAAGTGCGAACGGCGAGCACGAGCGTGAAAGAATAGGTTAGTAACTAGGTTAGTAAACCATTTAGTAAAAACAAACAGGGGCATTTACGTAAATTCACACCGACCATAGGTTAGTAATTAGGTTCGGAGTTCACTGTTAAGTTTAGTAAATTACTAAACTATTTAGTAACTCGTTACTAAACCTAGCGGAGATTTACAAACAATTTTACTAAAGTTGAACAGTAATTTACTAAATTTTAACAAAAAGTTAGTAAATGATTACTAAAACTATCGAACTTTTACAAATAGAATTAGTAATTTTTACTAGAGTTGAACAGTATTTTTTTAGTAAGAACAATGTTTTTTTAGTAAAAACGTTAGTAATCTTTTACTAACGGGGTTAGTAAATTTCATTAGTAAATTACTAACCCCGTTAATAACCGATTACTAACGATTTTACTAAAAAATCGGTCTGAATTAGTATTTTTAAGCAACATTTAAGCAACTCAATATTATAATATTAGCTTTCCAAGTTAATATTTGACAACAAAATATTTTATTCTAATCAAGTGCAGCAACTTTACGCTGTAAAGAGACAAATTGTCAAATCAAATAATCTTGATTATTATTTAATTTTAATAATTAATCTGATGAGATTATCATTAGGTCGATTTATTTATAAAACACAGAAATAAATCTTTTCATTTGGATGAGATAGATTAATTAAGGGAAGTTACCATTTGAGGACTTTCCTTCTCGGGCACAGCGACCGTTGAGCAGACATCTGCTTAGAACTGTCTGAAATTTTGGAAACAAATCTAAGGGAATCCTCCTAATGAACCTGGACACTCCCACAATGCTTTCCCCATAAAAATCAGACAAGGCTCTCATATCAAAGCGCCTTTGAGTGCCTGAGTGGTCTGTGTGGTTGTCGAAAGCCTGTGTGATCTGTATGAAGCTTTGAAGATCTGTGTGAGCTATGGGATCGGGGGAGAACGGAGTTCTTACCTTTCGCAACTGCGTGCGAGAGTGCCAAGGGCTATGTGCCACCTTGGACGTCGTGAGATGGACTGTGTTTCCTCAGTGCGTTCAAAGAACGGCTGGCGAATCGTCTAAGGGAAGCTAAGTGAATACCTGTTCTGATTGCAGCAACCGGTTGCTTACCCATCGGCAAGAAGTCGTTCTTATCGTGTCTTTTCGCAGGGAAGTCTCAAACCTACGGATTTTGAGCAATTAGACATACACTTGTGGGTTCGCGTGAGAAGTCTCGTGCCTGCAAGGTAGAACAGGAGTTGGAAATGCCGCTAGAGTGGAAAGAGGTCCTTCCGAGCACAGGGTACTGTGTAGAAGTCATGACTTCCTAATACAAAGGGACAGTAGAACCGGTTGCATGGGAGCCGTCATAATTGAAATTTTCACCCTAAGCACTAGGTGTGCAGTGTAGTGAGTCACAACTATGGTAATCGTGCACGTCCGAACTGTGTGTAGGACGAATACCTCGACTTCGCTGTGTGAGAAGTAGGTCCTGCTTTGTGAGGAACCAACCCTTTCTTTTGTTTTGCTTTTTCTTCTATGTGACTCTCTTTGTGGTTGTCTCTCCTGTGTTAATAGACATGATCTATCTGAGAAGAGACAAGAGCTGTTTGGAAATCGTCTGCTGTGTGATTCATCTCCTGTGAATCGAAAATGGACTGCTCCCCAAAAAGTCGTTCTGTTATTGTAAAGAATAATTTTGTGAGGATTAATATTAGAATGTTGTCTTTGTGCTTTGATAGACAAGCTTACGCTAAAGCAACAACATGCTGCATCCATTGAGCTATCAACTGCTGAACGTGAGCATCCATCTGCTGGGAACAAGAAGGTGTCTACTGAGTGAGGAGCTGATCTGTGCCCATATGGGATCTCTAATTTGTTTAAGGATTACTGTGAGAAACTGAAAGCCTCGTGCAAGGGCATTTTACACCACTTATATTATATACTGTAATCACCTCGTTTGTGGTAAGTGGATGTAGGTCGATTAAGGCCGAACCAAACTACTGTATCCATTACAATCGCGCAAACACTCCTCCGAAAATCTACTCGACTAAATCGTAACGCTTACAATGAAGCAGATATCATAATATGATAAACGCTCTACTGTGATACAGTACGCTTCCACTTACACTGAGAAAGGGCGAAAAAGTTACAATCACTAATTCATCTCCCTTTTAATGCACTTGAATGATCCAAAAGTTTCAACGAAGAGAACTATGGGATGCAACGCATGTTCTTATGAGTCTCGTTCTTTGTATTTTGCGGTATTGCAATTTCACGGAGTGGGACTTCTTTATGGATCTTAGTTGTTTCAACACGTTGAAGCCACATCTATTGGGCAATCACTTTGCTTATCTTCTTTCATGCATCAACAAGTTTGATAAGTTGGAAGAACTGTGGTTTATGTTCTTGTACGCATCTGTAGAAGTACGGGGCATACAGAGCATGCCAAACTTTACATAAACCGGATGCCTGGAGTAAAGAGTTCCGATGAACTACCTTTCGGTTTTTGCCTATCTCAAACAGGCCTCCATGTAGATTTATCGAACTGCAACAGTTCGAATTTATTCAAATATCGATCAATCATTGTCCCTTGAGGTATGTCTCTCGATAATCTTATTACGAACTGTTTACACGGTAAACGACATTTTGGACTTGCCGCGATTGGCTTCGAGTGATGTTGGAATTGACGATGCTTGCAACATATCCATCGGAGTGAGTGCCAAAACGAGAATCGATGCCAGACTCAGGAGCAGGTCAAGAAAGTGTTGATCGATGGACGGAACGCTCGAAGATGGCATTCCATCGAATGTCATCAGTATCGACAAGGAACAACAAGACCCGAAGCCAATGTGTTCGAGTGTCGATGATAGTGTTACTTAGTAATGGTTGTAAGTTTCTCTCTTTACACTTAGTCAATCCTTGTTCTTTCGTTTGTTTTCTTTAGTGGCGACCACATTCCTTTCAACACTTTGAGTCCCCATTATATCGCGACGTGTTTCTCCATAAGAACATAATAAAAAATGTCTGTCTATTTTCAGTCAATATGTTTTCTTCAACAAATCATTCGCCACATTGGGGGATCAGTCTGAGTTAACCTGGGGAGTCATTTCCAATGTGGATGAATTTTCAGATCACTGACCGCCACTCAAATTATGTAGTGCCTCTTCGAGAAGAAACCTCGCAGGACAATATTCTAGGTTTGGCCCTATCTGCCACTTTTACTGCCACTGTCGATGCGAGGGGCGAGGCAGGGGTTGACTTCTTACCAGACGTGAAGTTCGTGGTTGGCCGCTGCGAAGACGTCTCTGTATTGGCCACAGATCTGTGGAAGGTGCCCATACTTGGTTCGTGTACCTTCCTCGCCGACCACAATCCGCGAGTAGCAAATACATAGCTCAGGATATAAACTGGAGTATACCTGATGGATCAAGTCTATTGGAATGAAACTGTGAAGTTGCATTTTGCGCATAATATGCAAGCAAGAGCAAGATGACTTCATGTTCATAGTCCAGGAAACGGAAGAAAAGATCAGCCTCAGAGTACGACTGAAAATCTAATCAAGTTCATGTATGAGTTTGCAATTAACTCTTTACCTTTCTGAAAATGCAGTACCCATAGCCAGGTTGACAGAGACTTTCGTGAGCGGAATGATGCTCCGGTCCAGCTGGATCGCCCTCACTTTTATCCATTTTGTGGAAGACGATCCACGGCTTGTCCTGCTCTCCACTTGCATGCTTTTTGGAAGAACTTCTCAAAAAAGACTATCTTGTATGCAAAATATCCTCGTACTATTCATCCAATGTCACTACTAGGATGCAGCAACAGACTGGGTGCAAGCCAGAAGGTAACATAGACGAGCTGCATGGGTCTCGTTACTAGTGTATCTGATACGGCTGCCGATATGGCCAGAAAAGGAGTTGTTATTGGCTTGAGAACATGAAATTTACGACATCTCTCCTCTGCCTAACGTTTTGGTTCAGAATGATGATATAATTTTTTTTTTAATTTGATTCATGAAAGTGTAAACTACAAAAAGGTGAATTTCTTTTCCGGATATTCGATTCCCATAATACATATTTCATGGAGTAGTCGTCTTATTTAACCAAACAAATATTTTCATTCAGAAGAGTCGCTTGGAATGACACAGCAGCGACTCCTTGACATACGCCTGTAGGAACAAGAGGAAATTGATTGACCGACGAAATCCATAAACATCAAAGTCTGAAAACAAGATAGATCATCGTTCATAAAGCTTGGGATACTGAGTTATATGTGTCCAACCCAACGAGACTTTGAGAAACCTGCGGCGCCATCGTCCCTCTCTGCCTCTGCGACTCTTTGCAGAAATTGTGCAGGTTTGAACTGATGGGGTTGTGCTCCTTGAGGGGTGAACTCAGCACTATTCATCATCATGATCCGCTGTCCTGTGGCAGATTCGTACTCGTTCCAGGAGAATCGCCCTCGTCATCTCCATCTATATGGACCCTAATCCGGTCGTCATCTTGCTCTCTCTTGCACATCAAGCGCATCCCCCACCTCTGGAGCACCCTTTTGCTCTTGGAAAAATCCAGGGTAAAGTTATGCCAGCTCCACTTCCCAGCAAAGTCACGGTGCTCGTCGATGATCGATTGGCGAGGAAGGTACAAGAACCAAGTATGAACACCGCCTAGACCACTTGTATATGCTGTGGGGCTCGCGCTGCCAACCATGACAGTTAAAAATTTGCACATTCCATTGAAACAAATAAAGAGTGCCAGCCCCAAGACATCATCCTCTGACATGTGTGATGGCAGGGACACTCGATATCGCGAACCACACGCTGTTGCTTGAAAATTCACCCAATCTGGAAACTTTTCTCCCGGACAGAGAACATCGGCCGCTCCAACAAACCCACGGACCTTCTGTTAAGAAGAGATAAAAACATAAACATCGAAGTTGTACAGCAGGTTTCCTTTTTTTTTATTTTCCCATCCAATTCTTATACTTTCATGAGAAGAGAGCTTGATTGAACAATATACCTCTAACGGTAGTGATCTGCAGATGTAGCCATGGTCCAAGTTGAAACAGTCTGATAAATTCACACAGAACCACTTCGGAGACTGGCAGATAAACGTGTGCAGGCTTGGGAAGGTTTTCAGCTCGTGACATTTCGTGGCATTGAGATAGGAAACACGGGGAAGTTCGGATACTTCGACGAGTTCACAGCACCGCCGCACACGCAATGTTTCCAAGTTCTTGAACTTGCCAATGCAGGCAGGAACATAAGGGAACTTATTATCCAACAAGTTCAGATTATTGAGCGTCTCGAAACAGGTCAGATCGTTGAGAAACTCAATATCCCCCAAATTGCAGCGATGTAAATCTAGTAAAACGAGATTTGGGAATCCGAGGTTTTCTGTTGCATTCCCCACGGCCCTTCGTGGGAACTGGGATAGCTTCCGACAGTTCTCCAATTGAAAAATTTCGAGAACTAGCAACTCATAGATGCTGCTGGGGATAGTCGTGAGCTCATGGCAACGCGACATGACCAACTCTTTCAGGGCAACGAGATTACTGACGGAATCTGGCAATTCCTTCACAGAAGTTTCAGTTAGATCTAATTTCTCGAGGGACAAAAGCTTCATCTCAAACCGGGGAAGTTTGTCGAGTCTAAAGCACCTGTTGAAGCCAAAGAACCTGATATGCTTCGAGATCAATGAACTAGGAACAGCCTTGAGCTTATAACAACCTCTAAAATCTAGGCAGGCAAGATTCTCGTGGGATCCAATGTCCTTGTCCAGCTGGATGAGATTCTGGCACATATTCAGGATCATGTCCTCCAGCTTCGAACATTTGGAAAGGTCTGGGAGCCTTTCGAGGGACTGGCATCCAGATAAGTTTATGTACTTTAGATCCTCGAGTCCCTGAAATTTTCATAAGAATCAAAAGTACTATGAAAAATCTGCGTCAGTTGTAATTTATCGTACAACTTCACAACTAACGTTTACCGTCCCGTTTATTTGTTGGATCTTGCTTTCCGCCAAATCGAGGCATGCAAGTTTACTGGATGGATCCAACTCTATGGCCGGAGCTGAATATCCATGCCACTCGAGCCATCTTAATTCCCGAGGCAGCTGTAGCGGTTCTTCGGGGCCGGCAATATTTCGGACTATGAGAACTCTTAAGTTTTTAAAACCTTTGAAAGCATTAGATTTGACTGGGACAACCTTCCTCTCCTTAAGGTTCAACACTATCCCTTTCACCACCCATCGATCCTTCGCCGACTGACAATTGAAAGGTGTAGTTATACAATTTGTCCACCTGTTTGCTTCCAGTGGATATGTTCGACGAGTTTGAAGAACACAACATGATCTTATGCTAACACAGTTCGTGATTCCACACATTATACAGGCATGATTACCATAAATATACAGATGATATCGAAGGATTAAAGAAATTACCAAATCATCGGATAAGACATCTACAAAGTCTTCATACAGCCATATCCTGCTTGGGATTTCGTTTCGTGTTGAGAATTCATTACGGACGACGCTCCTTCCCATTTCCTCTAACAAGTCATGTATCTGGACTCTGCCACGATCAACAGTAACCAGGGATCGCTCTACGAGAATTTTTATGCCCAGCGGTGTCGCTAAACCACAGCTAGCAAGGACCTTCTCCTCACTCCATCCCCTGAAGAAACACGCTATGTCCAAAAAAGTTTCTTTATGCCTATCCTCAAGTCCATCAAAGCTTATTTTTAGAACAGAGTTTATGTCCACGTCTGGACTCTCGGCCAGCTCCTGAAGTCTCCACTTCCATTCCAATTCATCTTTATCATATAGGGAAGCGCCTAACACTGCGAGTGCCAACGGAAGGTTGCCAGCATATTTCAGGAAACCATCTATAAGAGCATGATCGATGACTATGTTTTCCTGCTTCTCACCAAAGGCATGGAGACAGAAAAGGTCCCTTGCATGCGTCTTCTCTAATAATTTTACTTCATGCTTATGGTGCACAAGCTTTGAAGTCAAAACTTGCTGGTTTCTCGTTGTAATAATGATCCTGCTCTTCTTACCAAACCAATTCAAATTTCCAGCCAGTGCGTCGAGCTGGTTCAACGTGTCTACGTCATCGAGGACGACAAGGACTCTTTTATTATGAAGCCTTTCCTCAATCAGCTTCTTACCAGCATCCACACTCGAGACCTTCAAGTCCCTGTGGCTTAACAACTCGCGTAAAAGCGTCTGTTGCAATTTTGCCAGGCCATTGGGGACCTTTGAAGTCCTGTCTCTGACATCTGGTAGGAAGCACCAATTATCAAACATATGTGCAATATCATTGCATACCTCCTTAGAAAGAGTCGTCTTTCCCACTCCCCCTTGTCCGTGTAGTCCTATCATGTAGACATCATCCTCGTGCGGATCTATGTGTAGTAGCGGTCTTATTTCTCTGAGTCGATGGCCCATTCCAACGGGACACTTGGCGACCTCCAGCGGCATGATATTCAATGTCTTCATTACACTTTCCACAACTTCTCGAAATACCTCACTTTCGTCTTTCCTGTCAAAAAAGAATAAAATGGCCTAGAAACTCGAAGTTTCACACAACCATGTCGCAGTGATAGAAGGAATACTATTGACAATCCTCTTACCCTTGATCCAACAGAAACCCGATCATGTCACCCCCAGCCCAGAGGGCGTCTCTCCATTTCTTCACGATCTCAGGATCACTTCCGTATTTTGCCTCCATCTGTTCCATCGCGATCTCAAAACACCCCTTCTCGCCATTCTCCTTCTTCTTCAGCCTTACTTCATTCGGGCTCACATGATAGAATATGGGGACCACAGTGAGCTTCCCTGCTCCTTGCACTCCATGATCTTCTTGAGCTCGTTCAAGCACCACTTTGAGCAGGCATAGTCCTTGGAGAACGTGACGACGGCAGTGCGCGATCCCTCGATGGCGTCAAAGAGCTCAGATCTCCTCTGCCCTGCCTCAAGCTCGTCACAGTCCTTGAAAGTAAAGACGCCCTTGTCGCATAAAGCACGATAGAGGTGACCAATGATGCCGTTACGACAGTCGGGGCCTCTAAAGCTGAGGAATACCCCATAGTTCCTTCGGGACATGGCCGAGGAGGAGGAGGAAGAAGAAGATGATGAAGGAGGATCGTTTCTCGGGTTTTCCATCAGAGGTTGAGGACGTAGAAGCCTCCCATAAGATGAAATGGTGACCAACGCCGGTCCACCCTTACTTTGGTCTGTGCTTTTCTAGTCGCGTTTCGCAGGAAACTTCTCATTTCCTCGTTTCTCAACAAAAGAAGAAAACCGAGGTATAAACAACAGCAAATGATCCAACGTTCAGACGTAACCAAGTACCGAATTATCTGAGGGCGGTTCGTACTGAACACGCAGATCAGTGAAGTGACCCGCTACCTTTTCCGAAATCTTTGGCCTCTTTTGCTAATGTTTTCCGGGATTAAAGAAATCCTAGCCGAGAGGGTGATGTTTTCAAGAGTCTTGTGAGGGCAGATGACTCTGTATTAATCTAATAATTTTGATTATGCCGAGGATACAAACAACTCCTCGCGTGATTGGTGCAACTTGTGATAATGATCCCTTTGTTGTCGGGCATGTAGACAAATTTGAATTATGTCTTCTTTCTTTTCCTAATATTTTATTCCCATGTTAGAGTTCGGATTCCATTGTAAAACTTTATGGGATTAATCTCACCAAACTTCATTTAATATGTTAACAGACTACTTTTCTTTTTCTTTAAAAAAAAAAATCTTGGTCTAATTACCATATTTGTTGGTGAGAAATATTACAAAAATGGTAAGAAATGAGGAGAGACTTGGTTTGATTTGCCACTAGAAAAGGAATGATAACCTGGAAATGTTACTATTTTTTTGAAAATGATGTTTGTTAAAAAAATTGAAATTTTTTTCAGCATAAAACATAAACTTTTTTTTTTTTGCAAATAGAAGAGAGACCCTTGATCATGGGAAAACATATTAATTATGTTTATATACGATGACATAATATTAAATGAATTAAAAATTACCATGTTTTAGGAAAAATGCAAAGAATTGATGACGCAATCCTTCACAAATCAATAACTCTGATCAGAACTAATATGTTCGTGTGAGCATAGGCAGGATGAAACTAATTTTTACTCTTAATAATTTGGGCCTTCGGGCAATAGTTCCACAGTTAATATGTATATATATATAAATAATCAATTAATTATAACAGCACGTACTCTTGGTATGTTTATTTTTATTAAATTTTCTTCATTTTTTATTTGTTTTCTTATGATAAATTATCAATATTACTATGAAATAATAAAAATGACCATTTTCGATCAAGTCCTCGTCTTCCTATTCCCATTGATTATAGATTTATTTCTTCCTCTATGATCGGTCATTGAGACGCTCGGGCTTTCAAGGCGTGATTAACAATAACTTGCAAAGTGACTAGCTCTGACTCAGCAACATGCTGCTTCCGTGGTGGTGGCTACCACAAGACTCAAAACGTTCTAAAGCTTTTGAAACGGTAAAGACTCAAGACTTTCCCGATAAACTCTTAGGTAGAACGACGAGTTTGATGTGTGCATTCACTCTTGAATTTAAGCTTGATTGTAGAGCGAAACAACTCAATTAATTACAACCGCAAGACTTGTAATAGTATTTCATGATTTGATATGCAAGATTGCTACTAGAAACACGCTAAACATTATTCATTAATTATCATGGCAAATAAAGCTTGAGTCCACTAACACAGAATGCCACTTCTGTGGTCTAGATCTCTTTATCTGTCCTCTACATAACTCTTTTTGTATTGCTAGAATTATAAAAATCGACTTTTATACTTGAAGACCCATTTATCTGTACACTTAAATATTTTATTAGCAATACTCACATTTTGTCATCATCAAAACATGATTATATCAACGAACGCAAAAGAAAAGCTCACAACTCATTCATATCTTTCTCTCAAGCTTATCGTCTTTGCAACCCACTTCAATTTTTTCTAACAAATAAGAAAGTCCTAAATCTTACTAATATATTTATAGAAGGTGAAAACTATTGAAGGAAGTTTCTCCAAAACAAGACAACAAATTGAAATTATTTCTCACTGTGATAGATGTTTTCTATCAATTCAACATGTCATATGGCATGTTATCCATTTCCTTATTGTGTGCCGTTTATTTATATAAATCGAAATCTAGGATTTCCTTGTCCAGAAAGTGTTCATCACTTCTATCATGTTCTATGCATGTCATATTCATTGAAGATAATGATACATTTATTTAAGTTTCTCTTTGCAATTTCTTCCGGTAAAATGGTCGTAGAAAATCCCTAAAAATCCTAATTTTCGAGTTAGCCACGTTTTCTTTCAAAAAATCACGTGATATTTTTATGACCTTTTCTTTTTTTATAGTTTCATGATCTTTGTACATTTGTAAACTTCTCGTGGAGAAAAGGGCAAAAAAAAAAAAAATATTTCACCCCAGCTCGATAAATAAAGTAAAAACATTGGCTGATTATCTCTGACCAAATAGAAATATGAGCAGATTACTTTGGTTAATGACAAGCTATTTACATTGGAGCTCTATCGGTCTGTAAATTAAGAAATTGCTTTTTTTTTTGCGTTTTTAACTATTCACTCCGGAAGTGACCGCAGACAAGCCGGATCCAAATGATCCAACGTTCAGACGGAACATGCAGATCAGTGAAGTGACCCGCTACCTGCTTCAAAATCTTTGGCCTCTTTCATTAACGTTTTCCCGGATTAAAGAAATCCAAGCCGAGAGGGGTGAGGTTTTCAAGAGTCTTTTAAGGGCAGATGACTCTGTATTAATCTAATAATTTTGATTAAGCCGAGGATACAAACAACTCCTCACGTGATTAGTGCAACTTGTTGTCGGGCATGTAGAAAAATTTGAATTGTCTTCTTTCTTTTCTTAATATTTTATTCACATGTTAGAGTTCGGACTCTATTGTAAAATTTCGTGGGATTAATTTCACCAATCTTCATTTATTATGTTAACAGAATTTTGTTTTTTTTTAAAAAAAAAACCTTGGTCTAATTGCCATATTTGATTGTGAGAAATATTACAAAAATGGTAAGAAATGAGGAGAGACTTGGTTTGATTTGCCAATAGAAAAGAATGTCCGATTGAGGAGAGAAGAAATGATAGGCAGAGCAAAAGAAATAGAAGGAAGCAAACAAGAATAATGCAAGGGTTATATAGAGGAGGCCGGACGATGAAGGGGTACATCGAAGAAGGGGGAGGGCCAAATGTTTACACGGTAAACGACATTTCGGACTTGCTGCGATGGGCTTCGAGCGATGTTGGAATTGACGATACTTGCAACGTATCCATCTGAGTGAGCGCCAACGTGAGAATCAATGCCAGACTCAGGAGCAGGTCAAGAAAGTGTTGATCGATGGACGGAACGCTCGAAGATGGCATTCCATCGAATGTCATCAGCATCGACAAGGAACTTCAAGACCCGACGCCAATGTTTTCGAGTGAAGATGACAGAGTTACTTAGCAGTTGGTCGATAGTTAGTTTTAGGATAATCACCACATGGTAAATGTGCGTCAGAACGGCGGTTATTTTAGTGTGTTATAAAACAGCCAGCCCCGATCTGTTGTTGGACACGACAATCATTCTGTCACCCTGAATGGCTGCTTGATTGTCAGTCTATCTGTACGGTTCAAGTGTTGTGCAACGGTTGTGAGTTTCTCTCTTTACACATAGTGAATCCTTGTTCTTTCGTTTGTTTTCATTAGTGGCGACCACATTCCTTTCAACACTTTGAGTCACTGTTACATCGTGATATATTTCTCCACGCGAACATAATAAAAAATGTCTGTTTCTTTTCAATCAATATGTTTTCGTTCATCAAATGATTCGCCACATTGGTGGATCAGTCGAAGTTATCGTTCCTGGGGAGTCATTTCCAATTTGGATGAATTTTCAGATCCCTGACTGCCACTCAAATTATGTAGTGCCTCTTCCAGAAGAAACTTCGGAGGACAATATTCTAGGTTTGGCCCTATCTACCACTTTTACCGTCACTGTCGATGCGAGGGACGAGGCACGGGTTGACATCTTACCAGAGGTGAAGTTCGTGGTCGGCCGCTGCGAAGACGTTTCTGTATTGGCCACAGAGCCGTGGGAAGGTGTTCATACTTGGTTCGTGTACCTTCCTTGCCAATCACATTCCGCGAGTAGCAAATATATAGCTGAGGATATAAACTGGAGTATACCTTATGGATCAAGCCCATTGGAATAAAACTGTGAAGTTGCGTTTTGCACATAATATGCAAGCATGGGCAAGATGACTTCATGTTCATAGTTCAGGAAATGGAAGAAAAGATCAGCCTCATAGTACGACTAAAAATCTGACCAAGTTCATGGATGAGTTTGCAATCAACTCTTTACCTTTCCGAAAATGCAGTACCAATAGCCAGGTTGACAGAGACTTTCGTGAGCGGAATCATGCTCCGATCCAGATGGATCGCCCTCACTCTTATCCATTTTGTGGAAGACAATCCACGGCTTGTCCTGCTCTCCACTTGCATGCTTTTTGGAAGAACTATCTTGTGTGCAAAATATCCTCGTACTATCCATCCAATGTCACTACTAGGATGCAGCAACAGACTGGGTGCAAGCCAGAAGGAAACATAGATGAGCCGCATGGGTCTCGTTACTAGTGTATGTGATACGGCTGCCGATATGGCCAGAAAAGGAGTTGTTATTGGCTCGAGAACATGAAATTTACGACATCTCTCCTCTGCCTAACGTTTTGGTTCAGAATGATGATATAATTTTTTTTTTTTAAATTGATTCATGAAAGTGTAAACTACAAAAAGGTGAATTGCTTTTATGAATATTTGATTCACATAATACATACTTCATGGAGTAGTCATCTTATTTAACCAAACAAATATTTTCGTTCAAAAGAGTCGCTTGGAATGGCACAGCAGCAACTCCTTGACATATGCTTGTAGGAACAAGAGGAAATTGATTGACCGACGAAATCCAGAAACATCATAGTCTGAAAACAAGATAGATCATCGTTCATAAAGCTTGGGATACTAAGTTAAATGTGTCCAACCCAACGAGACTTTGAGAAACCGGCGCCATTGTCCCTCTCTGCCTCTGCAACTCTTTGCAGAAATTGTGCAGGTTTGAACAGATGGGGTTGTGCTCCTTGAGGGGTGAACTCAGCACTATTCATCATCATGATCTGCTGTCCTGTGGCAGATTCGTACTCGTTCCAGGAGAACCGCCCTCCTCTTCTCCATCTATATGGACCATAATCTGGTCATCGTCTTGCACTCTCTTGCACATCAAGCGCATCCCCCACCTCTGGAGCACCCTTTCGCTCTTTGAAAAATCCAGGGTAAAGTTATGCCAGCTCCACTTCCCAGCAAAGTCACGGAACTTGTCGATGATCGATTGGCGAGGAAGGTACAAGAACCAGGTATGAACACCGTCTAGATCACTTGGAAATGCTGTGGGGCTCGCGCTGCCAACCATGACAGTTACAAAGTTGCACATTCCATTGAAACAAACAAAGAGTGCCAGCCCCAAGACATCATTCTCTGACATGTGTGATGGCAAGGACACTCGATATCGCGAACCACACTCTGTTGCCTGAAACTTCACCCAATCTGGAAACTTTTCTCCCTGACAGAGGACATCGGCCGCTCCAACAAACCCACAGACCGTCTGTTAAGAAGCGATAAAAACATAAACATCGAAGTTTTACTGCAGGCTTCCTTTGTTTTCATTTTCCCATCCAATGCTTAGACTTCCATGGGAAGAGAGCGAGATTGAACAATATACCTCTAACGGTAGTGATCTGCAGATGTAGCCAGGGTCCAAGTTGGAACAGTTTGATAAATTCACTTCGAACCACTTCGGAGACTGGCAGATAAACGTGTGCAGGCTTGGGAAGGTTTTGAGCTCTCGACATTTCCTTGCAAAGAGGTGGGAAACACCGGGAAGTTCGGATACTTCGACGAGTTCATAGCACCGCCCCACATACAACGTTTCCAAGTTCTTGAACTTGCCAATGCAGGCAGGAACATAATGGAACTTATTTTCCAACAAGTTCAGTTTATTGAGCGTCTCAAAACAGGTCAGATCGTTGAGAAACTCGATATCCCCCAAATTGCAGTGACGTAAATTTAGTAAAACGAGATTTGGGAATCCGAGGTTTTCTGTTGCATTCCCCTCTGCCCTTCGTGGGAACTGGGATAGCTTCCAACAGTTCTCCAAATCAAACATTTTGAGAACTAGCAATTCGTAGATGCTGCTGGGGATAGTTGTGAGCTCCTGGCAACGCGACATGACCAACTCTTTCAGGGCAACGAGATTACTGACGGAATCTGGCAATTCCTTCACAGAAGTTTCAGTTAGATCTAATTTCTCGAGGGACAAAAGCTTCATCTCAAACCGGGGAAGTTTGTCGAGTCTAAAGCACCTGTTGAAGCAAAAGAACCTGATATGCTTCGAGATCAATGAACTAGGAACAGCCTTGAGCTTATAACAACCTCTAAAATCTAGGCAGGCAAGATTCTCGTGGGATCCAATGTCCTTGTCCAGCTGGATGAGATTCTGGCACATATTCAGGATCATGTCCTCCAGCTTCGAACATTTGGAAAGGTCTGGGAGCCTTTCGAGGGACTGGCATCCAGATAAGTTTATGTACTTTAGCTCCTCGAGTCCCTGAAATTTTCATAAGAAACAGAAGTATGTATTATGAACAATCTATGTCAGTTGTAATTTATCATACAACTTCACAATGAACGTTTACCATCGCGTTTATTTGTTGGATCTTGCTTTCCGCCAAATCGAGGCACACAAGTTTACTGGATGGATCCAACTCTATGGCCGGAGCTGAATATCCATGCCACTCGAGACATTTTAATTCCCGAGGCAGCTGGAGCGGTTCATCGGGGCCGGCAATATTTCGGACTATGAGAACTCTTAGGTTTTTAAAACCCACGAAAGCATTAGATTTGACTGGGACAACCTTCCTCTCCGGAAGGTTCAACACTATTCCTTTCACCGCCCATCGATCCTTCGCCGACTGACAATTGAAAGGTGTAGTTATACAATTGGTCCACTTGTTTGCTTCCGGGGGATATGTTCGACGAGTTTGAAGAACACAACATGATCTTATGCTAACACAGTTCGTGATTCCACACATTATACAGGCATGATTACCATAAATATACAGATGATATCGAAGGATTAAAGAAAGATCTTACCAAATCAACGGATAAGACTTCTTCAAAGTCTTCATACTGCGAGATCCTCTAACAAGTCATGATTCTGGACTCTGCCACGATCAACAGTAACCAGGGATCGCTTTTTGAGAATTTTTAAGCCCAGCGGTGTCGCTAAACCACAGCTAGCAAGGACCTTCTCCTCACTCCATCCCTGAAGAAACACGCTATGTCCAAAAAAGTTTCTTTATGCCTATCCTCAAGTCCATCAAAGCTTATCTTTAGAACAGAGTTTATGTCCACGTCTGGACTCCCGGCCAGGTCCTTAAGTTTCAATTTCCATTCCAATTCATCTTTATCATATAGGGAAGCGCCTAACACTGCGAGTGCCAACGGAAGGTTGCCAGCATATTTCAGGAAACCATCTATAAGAGCATGATCGATGACTATGTTTTCCTGCTTCTCACCAAAGGCATGGAGACAGAAAAGGTCCCTTGCCTGCTTATCGTCTAATAATTTTACTTCATGCTTATGGTGCACAAGCTTTGAAGTCAAAACTTGCTGGTTTCTCGTTGTAATAATGATCCTGCTCTTCTTCCCAAACCAATTCAAATTTCCAGCCAGTGCGTCGAGCTGGTTCAACGTGTCTACGTCATCGAGGATGACAAGGACTCTTTTATTACGAAACCTTTCCTCAATCAGCTTCTTACCAGCATCCACACTCGAGACCTTCAAGTCCTTGTCGCTTAACAACTCGCGTAAAAGTGTCTGCTGCAATTTTGCAAGGCCATTGGCGACCTTTGAAGTCCTGTCTCTCACATCTGGTAGGAAGCACCAATTATCAAACATATTTTCAATATCATTGCATACCTCCCTAGAAAGAGTCGTCTTTCCCACACCCCCTTATCCGTGTAGTCCTATCATGTAGACATCATCCTCGTGCGGATCTATGTGTAGTAGCGGTCTTATTTCTCTGAGACGATGGCCCATTCCAACGGGATACTTGGCGACATTCAGCGGCACGATATTCAATGTCTTCATTACCCTTTCCACAACTTCTCGAACAACCTCACTTTCGTCTTTCCTGTCAAAAAGGAATAAAATGGCCTAGAAACTCGAAGTTTCACACAACCATGTCGCAGTGATAGAAGGAATACTATTGACCATCCTCTTACCCTTGATCCAACAGAAAGCCGATCATGTCACCCCCAGCCCAGAGGGCGTCTCTCCATTTCTTCACGATCTCAGGATCACTTCCGTATTTTGCCTCCATCTGTGCCATCGCGATCTCAAAACACCCCTTCTCTCCATTCTCCTTCTTCTTCAGCCTTACTTAATTCGGGCTCACATGATAGAATATGGGGACCACAGTGAGCTTCCCCTGCTCCGCATTCCATGATCTTCTTGAGCTCGTTCAAGCACCACTTTGAGCCGGCATAGTCCTTGGAGAACGTGATGATGGCAATGCGCGATCCCTCGATGGCGTCGAAGAGCTCAGATCTCCTCTGCCCTGCCTCAAGCTCGTCACAGTCCTTGAAAGTAAAGACGCCCTTGTCGCGTAAAGCACGATAGAGGTGACCAATGATGCCGTTACGACAGTCGGGGCCTCTAAAGCTGAGGAATATCCCATAGTTCCTTCGGGACATGGCCGAGGAGGAGGAGGAAGAAGGAGATGATGAAGGAGGATCGTTTCTCGGGTTTTCCATCAGAGGTTGAGGACGTAGAAGCCTCCCATAAGATGAAATGGCGACCAACGTCGGTCCACCCTTGCTTTGGTCTGTTCTTTTCTAGTCGCGTTTCGCAGGAATCTTCTCATTTCCTCGTTTCTTAACAAAAGAAGAAAACCAAGGTAAAAACAACAGCAAATGATCCAACGTTCAGACATAACGACTACCGAATTATCTGAGGGCGGTTCGTACTGAACACGCAGATCAGTGAAGTGACCCGCTACCGCTAATGTTTTCCGGGATTAAAGAAATCCAAGCCGACAGGGGTGAGGTTTTCAAGAGTCTTGGGGCAGATGACTCTGTATTAATCTAATAATTTTGATTATTCCGAGGATACAAACAACTCCTTGAGTGATTGGTGCAACTTGTGATAATGATCCCTTCGTTGTCGGGCATGTAGACAAATTTGAATTATGTCTTCTTTCTTTTCCTAATATTTTATTCCCATGTTAGAGTACGGATTCTAATGTAAAATTTTATGGGATTAATTTCACCAAACTTCATTTAATATGTTAACAGACTATTTTTCTTTTTCTTTTTTTTTTTGAAAAAATCTTGGTCTAATTACCATATTTGATGGTGAGAAATATTACAAAAATGGTAAGAAATGAGGAGAGACTTGGTTTGATTTGCTACTAGAAAAGGAATGATAACTTGGAAATGTTACTATTTTTTGGAAAATGATGTTTGTTAAAAAAATAGAAATGTTTTTCAGCGTAAAAACATAAATTTTTTTTTTTTGCAAATAGAAGAGAGACATTGATCATGGGAAAACATATTAATTATGTTTATATACGATGACATAATATTAAATGAATTAAAAATTACCACGTTTTAGGAAAAATGCAAAGAATTGATGATACAATCCTTCACAAATCAATAACTCTGATCAGAACTAATATGTTCATGTGAGCATAGGCAGGATGAAAATAATATTTACTCTTAATAATTTGGGCCTTCGGGCAATAGTTCCACAGTTAATATGTATATTTTTTATTCTTTCTCTTATGATAAATTATCAATATTACTATGAAATAATAAAAATGACCATTTTCGAACAAGTCCTCCTCTTCCTATTCCCATTGATTATGGATTTATTTCTTCCTCTTTGATCGGTCATTGAGACGTCCGGTTTTTCAAGGCGTGATTAACAATAACTTGCAAAGTGACTAGCTCCGACTCAGTAACATGCTGCTTCCGTGGCTTTCACTCTGGTGGCTACCACAAGACTCAAAACGTTCTAAAGCTTTTGAAACGGAGAAGACTCAAGACTTTCCTGATAAACTCTTAGGTAGAAGACGAGTTTGATGTGTGCATTCACTCTTGAATTTAAGCTTGATCGTAGAGCAAAGCATCTCAATTAATTACAATCGCCAGGCTTGTCATAGTATTTAACGATTGGATCTGCAAGATCGCTTCTAGAAACACACTAAACATTCTTCATTAATTATCATAGCAAATAAAGCTTATGAGTCCAGTACACAGAATGCCGCTTCTGAGGTCTAGATCTCTTTCTCCGTTCTCTACATAATACTTTTTGTATTGCTCGAATTATAAAAATCGACTTTTATACTTGAAGACCCATTTCTCTATACACTTAAATAATTTATTAGCAATACTCATATTTTGTCATCATCAAAAGACGATTATATCAATGAACGCAACAGAAAAGCTCACAACTCATTCATATCTTTCTCTCAAGCTTATAGTCTCTGCAACACACTTAAATTTTTTTGAACAAATAAGAAAGTCCTAAATCTTACTAATATATTTATAGAAGGAGAAAACTATTGAAGGAAGTTTATGCTAAATCCTAAATTTTTCAACATGTCATATGGCATGTTAGGGGTGAAAATGAGCCGAGTCGATACCGAGTATCCACAGGCTTAAGCTCGGCTAGACTAGGAAAAGCCCGACCTCGAGCTCGGCTCGAACTCGATTGAGCTCAAATGATTGGAGCTCGAACTCAGCTCGGTCCAATTATGGAGAGCTCGAGCTTGGCTCGGAAGGCTCGAATGTAGATCAAGCCTAAGTTCGGCTCAAAAGCTCGCTTCGAAAGCTCGTGCTCAATTTCAAAATATCCATAGATTGAAGTGTGACCTTGCGGCAACACTCGATCACATACGGGCGTGAGGTAGGGAAAGGCAGAGAGGGCAAGGGGATGGGGAGCGTACCTTGACTATGGAGCCTTCACGTCTATCCATCGCTAACCGCGGGCATAAGATTCGGCCAGCTCCTCTCCGGTACTTTTTGAAGCTCACTTCGGCCGACCCTCGCAAGACACAGAGTACGAGAAGGCCGATTATTTTCCTCTTACCTAAAGAAGAGATGAGATCCCCACGCTAGAAGGAGAGGGAGAGCAAAGAGAGGAGATGAATACGATCAGATCCCTATCCTATCCTTCCTAGGGGAGACGACATGTTTTTTCTTTAGGGTTTGCTTCTACCACGAGAGTGTGGGGAGGGGGAAGAAAAACAGTTTTAGGTAATTTTTTATTAATAAATTATTAAAATGTATTATATAATATTAGGCTCGCGAGTCGCGAGCCTTCAAGCTGTCAGTGTTTTGGCTCGAGCTCGGCTCGTTTCGTTAACGAGCCGGCTCGAGTTCGGCTCGAGCTCAATCAAAATCGAGCTCGAACCGAGTTCTGCTCGCAAGCTGGCTCGCTTCGTTTTCGCCCCTAAGCATGTTGCCCATATCCTTATTGTCTGCCAGATATTTATATAATTTTATACCTAGGATTTCCTTGTCCAGAAAGTGTTCAACACTTCTATCATATTCTTTGCATGTCATATTCATTGAAGATAATCAACATTTATTTAAGTTTTCTTTGCAATTTCTTCTTGTAAAATTGTCCTAAAAAAATCCCTAAAAATCCTAATTTTCGAGTTAGCCACATTTTTTTTCAAAAAATCACATGATATTTTATGACCTATTCGTTTTTTATAATTTCATGATCTTTTTACATTTATAAACTTCTCATGGAGAAAAGAGCAAAAAAAAAAAAACTTATTTCACTGATAAATAAAGTAAAAACATTGGGCGATTAAATAGAAATATAAGCAGATTACTTTGGTTAATGACTATGTTTACATTAGAGCTCTGTCGGTCTGTAATTTACGAATTTGCTTTTTTGTTTTCTCGTTTCTAACACCATAATTTTTGTGAAGCATCGCATAACTCATCAAATATCCACAAAGTGTTTTGAGAGGAGGTACTTATGGAACACCAAATACAGCACTTCACATTCTATGGGAGATTTCGACAACATATCAAATTAGT
Source organism: Melastoma dodecandrum (assembly GCA_029817715.1). Lineage (NCBI taxonomy): Eukaryota > Viridiplantae > Streptophyta > Magnoliopsida > Myrtales > Melastomataceae > Melastoma > Melastoma dodecandrum. The sequence goes on along the minus strand of JARUPY010000537.1, from coordinate 244,814 downwards.
CAGGCAAATAGCAGTGGCGTCCATTTTCAACCGCCGAGTTTGGCGTCCGGTGGAATTTGTAGTTCAGACACAAAGTTGGTGACTGAAGAAAATTTGAAACCCAGGGTTCTGGCTGCTCAATCCTGATAAGGACGGCGCCGACCTTGTCTGAGTCGATGTTATACATGTACAGTTTGAGTCCTTCTGGGAATATGAATGACTCCCCGACTCTGCAGATTTCCGTGAAGAGCCGGCCGGTGGGACATGTCCACGAAAAAACCTAAATGAATATCTCCATCCAAGCAAATGGTTACCTTGGTTATTTTGTTACCAACTTTCAAGATATGTCAAAATAAAAATAAAAATAAAAGTTAGTGACCAAAATATATAACAAATTAAATTATTGACAAATAAAAAGTTACTTCAAAGTTCAGAACATAAATCGATATTTTTTTTATTTTTTGAATCGTTATTTTATAGGCTCTTTTAGGCTCCCTAAAGGTTGGAATAAAAAGTTTCAGGCTCAAGCTCGAGCTCATTTTATAAAGAAATGGCTCGATCTCCCACTCGGCTCATTTATAATTAGCCGATCTCAAGCTTTTCTAGAAGCGTTTCTTAACCGTTCTGATCATTTACCGCCCCAATGTAGGAATGCTCTATCAAAACAACTCAAACAAATTTGTCTTTATTAGTAAAACAACTCGGAAGCGATTTTATTTCCGAGAAACGGCTTATATACGGAAGCGGCTAACGGTACGTGCACGTAACCGTTACGTTAACCGTTACATTGTTTACTAAAATCGATAAAAACTTCAGTAATCTTTACTAAAAATTGATTTTTTTTTATTAAAATAATTAGTAAATTACTAAAAAAAATTAGTAATCCGTTACTAATTTTTCACTGTTTAACCAATAGGAAAGTTACTAAACTACGTTTAGTAAATCGACGGAAAAATTTACTAAACTTTTTAGTAACCGTTTACTAAAAATATCGGTGATTTGACATTTTTTTTAGTAACCGTTATTAAAATTTCACTGTTCAAGTTTAGTAATCGGTTACTAAAAAGTTTAGTAACTTTTTCCGCCGATTTACTAAACGTAGTTTAGTAACTTTCTAAATTGTCAAACAGTGAAAAATTAGTAACGGTTACTAATTTTTTTGTAGTAAAATTTGTAATATTAGTAATTTTCTAGGTTGGCCGTCCGGAGATTTAGTAATGATTTATTAATTTTGTAAGAGAAATTAGTAAATTACTCTGTAACATAGTAAATTCGTTAGTAAATTACTAAAGTCGTCCTTTTTTTTCGTAATCGTTTACTATTTTTTGAACGAAATTTAGTAATCGATTACTTAACTTTTTATTAATTTACTAAATAGAACAGTACATTCCGAACCTAAAACCGAACATACTTTCAGTGTGAAATTACCATTTTACCCCGCGATAAATTACAAAATCGTTTACGAATTTTCAGTCCGAACCTAAAACCGAACCTATTTATAATTTTACCGCAGGGGTAAAATGGTAATTTCACACTGAAAGTAGGTTCAGTTTTAGGTTCAGAATGTATTGTTCTATTTAGTAAATTACTAAAAAGTTTAGTAATCGATTACTAAATTTCGTTCAAAAAATAGTAAACGATTACGAAAAAAAAGGACGACTTTAGTAATTTACTAACGAATTTACTATGTTACAGAGTAATTTACTAATTTCTCTTACAAAATTAATAAATCATTACTAAAATTGTTCGATGGCCTACCTGAAAAATTACTAAAATTATATATTTTACTAAAAAAAATTAGTAACCGTTACTAATTTTTCACTGTTTGACCATTCGGAAAGTGTAAATCGGCGGAAAAAATTACTAAACTTTTTAGTAACCGATTACTAAAGTTGAACAGTGAAATTTTAGTAACGGTTACTAAAAAAAGGTCAAATCATCGATATTTTTAGTAATCGGTTACTAAAAAGTTTAGTAAATTTTTCCGTCGATTTACTAAACGTAGTTTAGTAACTTTCCTAATGATCAAATAGTGAAAAATTAGTAACGGATTACTAATTTTTTTTAGTAATTTACTAACGATTTTACTAAAAAACATCGATTTTTAGTAACCTTAACTAAAAAAAAATTGATTTTAGTAAACAACGTAACGGTTACGTGCACGTACCGTTAGCCGCTTCCCTTATATTCTCATATTCGAAGAGATTTATTTATAGGGTATAAAAACTAATATCTCCTAAATCTTTAAAGATATTATTCTAACTACAAAATTTAAACTAATCAGTAAAAAAATATAGTGAATATTTGCTTCAGAACAAACCTACGGGAAAGCGAGCTTTGAAAAGTCTCTCCCGAAAACTAACTGAGAACCATTCTGTCCGATTCGTCTTGATTTTGCTTAGGAAAGAGTCATGATCGAGGCTACGTCACTTGCTTGGTCTACCTCCTCCTGCTGCAACCGCGGCCGCCATGGTTGTGTTCTGCATCATCAGGGAAACCCTTGTGCCGCGAGGAAGAGCGCTCCGCTCTGTTAAGATTCAAGAGGTCCTTCTTCGGAGAGAGCAACTGCCTGGACTACTACAGCAGCCCGATGAAGATGATGACATGGAAGGCCGAGGAGGGAAAGGCAGGGGAATGCTGCGACTGGGTCGGGGTCACGTGCGACGCAGAAGACGGTCACGTGATCGGCCTCGACCTCAGCGCTAGTTGCCTCGCAGGCAGTATAGACTCCGAAGCAAGCATCTTCGACCTCATCCACCTCCGGGTGCTCAATCTCGCAAGAAATTCGTTCAATAAGTCTCAGATTCCTACCGCAATGGGGCGTCTCACGAGGTTGACCAGGCTGAACCTCTCTTCAAGCGACTTTTCTGGCAACATCATGCCCGAAATGATGGGGCTATTGAATCTGTCCTTGCTGGATCTTTCTGGAAACCCTGATATGAGCGTTCCCGGCTTGGAGGAGTTGCTTAAAAGTCTGAATGTGATTGAGGACCTTCATGTTAGTTGGGTTACTGTATCGGACGGCCGAGTACCGAGAAGCTTGGCGAATGTGAGCTCTTTGAGGTCGCTAATGCTTTCTGGTTGCGGCTTGTCGGGTGAATTTCCGGAATCTGTTCTCTCGCTGCCTGGGCTGGAGTTCCTCGATGTGAGCTTGAATAATGAGTTGACGGGCCATTTGACAGGATTCCATCCAGGGAGTCCGATAAAGTCCCTCAAGTTTTATCAGTCGAACTTCACGGGCGAGCTTCCAGTTTGGCTGGGAAATCTCAGTTACTTGACTGAAATTGATCTTAGCTATTGTGGGTTTTGGGGGGAAATACCATCTTCCATCGGGGACTTAACCAATCTCCAGTACTTGAATCTGGGAGCTAACAACTTCCGTGGACCAATGCCTTCTGGTTTTGGGAATCTGACCAACCTCGAGGTTCTAACGTTGACTAGCAACAGATTGAGCGGTGAAATTCCTTCGTCACTGGGAAATCTCATACATCTTGTTAGCTTGGATCTTCGGTACAATCAACTTGGAGGCAGAATACATTCATCCCTCGGAAATCTCAGCCGGTTTGAGTGGTTGTATCTTCACTCCAATCAACTGGTGGGTGGAATCCCATTGTCCCTGATGAGGCTTCCCCTACTCTCTATATTAGATGTCGGTTCCAATATGCTAACAGGTATTGTACCTTCCCAGATTAGTAACCTCACCCGTCTGACTGACCTTGACATTTCTGCTAACAGATTTCACGGTCCAGTGCCTGACTCGATCTATCGGCTTTGGAATTTAAGTGTCATTCGCCTTGGGTCAAATTTTATTAAAATTTCACGCAGAAATCAGTACAAAATTACGAAACCCATACTACTTTTCAAAGATTTTACTAATTTAAATAGTGTTTTACTAATTATCACAAAAAATTAGTAAAATATTACTATTTTTAGTCAAATATTAATAAGAAATATTAGCACTTTTTACTAAAAATGGACTATAATTAATTAGTAAAAAGTATTAAACTAGAAGTAGTAAATTAAATTATCATAAACAAAATGTTTGCTAACAAAATAGTAGACATTTACTAAAGTTGAACAGTAAATTTTTTATAAAAATAACTAAAAATAGGATGATTTCTCCGATATTTTTAGTAAAACAATACTAAAACTAATCAGGAAATTACTGGGTAAAACTGTGTAAAATTACTAAACATAGATTAGTAAAATTTACTAAATATGAACAGTGAAAAATTAGTATAGTTTATTAATTGCTTTTCTAATTCTGTCATCTTTTTACTAAAAAAAGTGATTTTATAATAAATTTTACTTAAAACAAAAGCGAATTTAGTAAAGTACGAACGGTTACGTGCACGTATTGTCAGCCGCTTCCCAAAATTGAGCATTATTGCTATTCCTCTTTCGATGGTAAAGTTATATGAATTTTGTAAATGATAATCTCACACACATTATTTTAGTATTTTAATTATATTTATCGAATTCTGAGTAAATGGATTTTATCCGAAGCGGACCTCTATCTCCCGAAGTGATATCTAGTCTCTCGCAGCGAGTCCATCATTCCCAAAGCAGATCATTGGTCATCGATTTTCAGAAGCGGATTATCTTTTCCCGAAAGGGGACACTCGATTCCACGTAGTGAATCCACGATTTGCTAAAAACGTCGGAAATCTTCTATATACTTTTTTACCATTTTGTCATGAATTTTTCTATCCCGTCCGAAAACGTCCAAACAGAGCATTATTGATATTCCTCTTTCGATGGTAAAGTTCTGTCCAGCATGGACTTTTTCGTATAATAGATTTTGTTTTTTTACTAAGAGGTGTTCATTTTTTATCGCAAATTTCTTTTTTTTTTTCAAAGTAGTGTGAACAGTTCTTTTGCAATTTCATTTTCTCAACGTCAAATTGTTTTTATATAAAAAAGTTAGTTTATAAAAGTCGTAGCTACTTCCACCGATGTAACAATGAAATTTTTGGGAAAGCAAGGCAACATCTATTGACATTATTAATGTATTGGGCATGATTAGTCAATCGGACTGTGTATTGTAATGTAATTTTTGACATTGTTATTTGACATTATGTCTTGTGGCCATTTCGTGCAAGCATGGATAATCGCGATAGTTATGGTCAAAGTTTAGCAATTCCGGGAATGCAAATGATGGTTATAAACCATGATTGAAGAGATCCCAGAAGGAACTCACGGCACGACCAAGAGCTCCACATGTGGCTCTAAAGTCATTATTGCAAAAAGCAACTTTCTAGATTTTTGAAAAAGCTCACAAGTCTAAAGTGTATTTTACAAAACCCTCTAAACTAATATCGAACTGGTTCAAAAAAGCATAGTTGCAAGGAAAACACGTCATTTGATAATCTCTGTTACAAAGAGCAAGTGTGATTTATAAAACGCTCTTAACCAATATCGACCTGTTGCAGGAAAAACACGTCTCTAAATTCACATTTCGAAACAACGAGTTTACAGTTGCATTCATTTTTTTGCGACCGAAGGGGGGCTCAATCTGCTGGCAAACTTAGAAGAAACTTCTTTACAAGGCAAAAAGTTTTATTCTAACCCTATCAAGGGTCAAAACTCCAAACAACTAGGGACTGGCCCGCGTGTTCTTCTCTGAATTTTAGAAGGAACAACACTCTTTGACAAATTCACCTATAATACCCACCCATATTTTTACTGACAAAAATACATGAAATTAATATAACTTTACAATGGATTTGTTGTTGTAATCATATTCGATGTTTATTCGGGAAAAGTTTGTTGTCAATATTTTGAATTTCTTTTACTTTGTGTTACCTTTAATAATAATAGATGAGACTTAAACATGGAAGTTTTGGTACTGCGAAATAACATCCTCTGCTGGATCATGCAAGAACATGTAGAAGAAGACTCTTTGGGACTTTTATCTCAACGGGGCCTCCATATTGTTAGTATATGATTGCACTAAGAAGGGGGTTTGAATTAGTGCAGTAAGAGTTATGACACTTTTTCGCTCACAGAAGCGTGGTTCTGTTAAGTCACAGAGGCTGGATCTAATAAACAGATTCCTAGTTCTAAGACAAGTTATCTTATGTGTAAGACATAAAGATTTATAGTGGTTCGGCAAACAATGCCTACGTCCGCTCTCCCAGCTCTCACCCAAGCAGGGCGTATTCACTATGATTGGAATGTGGGAATTTACAGATGCACACCAGAAGTGTGACTAACAAGTTGCACGTTATCACGTGTCTAACACAATCCGCACGCAACGTGTCTGACTCCGGCTCCTCACTGAGTCCGTGGCTTGACGGCTACCACCTGCCCAACGTGGCTTAACGGCTACCACCTGCCCAAACATGGCTTAACGGCTACCACCTGCCCTTGCACACAACCTGTGTGATTAACAACCTGCACAAAACAAGATTAGCAACTACAGCACAAACTCTCTGCAGTTACAGAAGACGTTCTCTGTCAGCGGTGATCGGCTCGGTGAATGCACGACGGACGCTTTCAGCTTTTGCAATGGTGAAGGCACAAGGATTCTAGTAAGCTTTCAGTTAGAACGGCGACTTGGAATCGTTGCTTCACACTTGCATATAAGCTTGTCCGTAGAACGAAGTTTCCCAATCAATCCCAACGGCTAGTTGATTCACTTGCCATAATCTCTGTGATTTAATCCCGTGGGAAAACTTCCAAAAGCATAAGGCATTACCCTTAGTTACGTCAGATAATAATAAAACAAAATGATCGCTTAATAAGAGATAACGTCTTCTGCTTAGAAGCTGTTTCTTGCGACAGCAGAACCAGCACTCTTCCTTATACGAATTTGGCATTGGGAATATAAGTTTTCATAATATGAAAACATTCCATTCATAGAATTATTCTCTCCATATAGGGAGATCTTAACCTGATAAGGTTGTTGCCAAATTATGTAAACATAAGATCACATTAGTTAAGGAAATAAATATTTCCAAATAACTCAAGGTTCAAAGATGAACCTAGACGTGATCCTGTGTGAGATAAATATCTCACGTGCTCGCATATAGGACAATCTCCATGAAGGAAATCGTCACTCACAGAAATACCAGTTTGTAAACTATAGCAACTACTCCAACAAGGAGAGTCAAGGCAACTGTGACACAGATGCTCATTTATGTAATAGAGATAGTGGACTCGATAGTAGATCTTGTCCTCATAACACCATTTCTGATGGCTAGATCGTTTCCTCTGTTGAAGTACTCCACATAACTCTTTTACGTATTGCACAGATGACAGAGACCATCTTCTACACCCGAAGACATGTTCTTCTGTACACTTAAATAGACATTCGCAATACATATCCTTTGTCATCATCAAAACCACATTATATCAACAAATTCTAAGGATATGTCCAATGTCGGGTTCAAACTTGGGACATTAGCAAACCAACACCCCCTTATATCATTTGGGTTATTCTTTTATGGACGACTTAAGGTCCAAAATAATTAGTTAGTTATGAAAAATATTATTATTCATAAAATGTGTATTTTACCATTTTTTTGTGATGACCGATGGTAAGATATTCTATAAATAATTATATTATATATATTTTTTTATTTAATTTACTTGGGGAGTTTATCCCCCAAATAAATCCGCAATCCCACCAACTCCACCTGATGATGAAGTAAAAAACTGAGCATGATGCTCCGTTTGACGGTGGGTCCCGCCACACATTTTGTAACTTTTCCGCAGGCCTCAAATGTTTTGTCCTCTATTTTTCTACCCAATCGGAAAACGTCAAAACAGAGCATTATTGCTGCTACTCTTTCGTTGGTAAGTTACATGAGGTTCGTAAATGATAATTGCACACGTATTATTTTAATATTTTAATTATAGTTACTAAAATTTGGATAAATAATTTTTTTTTGAAAGCGGACCCTAACCTCTCAATGTGACACTTAGTCTCTCCAAGCGGATTTATCATTTTTATAAGTAGATAATTGATTTCGATTTTCAGAAGCAGATCATCTTTTTCTAAAAGGGAACACTTGATTCCTTAAAGTAATCCTCGATTCTTCGTTGCGAATCCACGTTTCTCTAAAAATTTCGGAAATTTTCTAAATACTTTTTTACCATTTTGTCATGTATTTTTATACCCCGTCGGAAAACGTCAAAACAGAGCATTACTGATATTCCTCTTTCGTTGGTAAAATTACGTGAAGTTGATAATCTCACGCACGCTTTTTTAATATTTTAATTATAGTTACTAAAATTTAAGTAAATGAATTTTAGTAACCTTAATATTTCAAAGTAACACCTAGTATCTTAAAGTGGATTCATCATTTTCAAAAATTGATCATTGATCATCGATTTCTAGAAGCGAATCATCTTTCCTTAAAAGGGGACACTCATCTCTAAAAAGAATTCTCGATTTTCCCAAAAACGTAGGAGATTTTTTAAATATTTTTTTACCATTTTGTCATGTATTTTTCTAACATCGGAAAACGTCAAAACAGAGCATTATTGATATTCCTCTTTCGATGGCAAAGTTCTATCCAGTATGTAATAGATTTTATTTTTTACTAAGAGCTGTCCATTTTTGCTTGTAAATTTCTTTTTTTTTTCAAAGTAGTGTGAACAATTCTTTTGCAATTTTATTTTCTGGACGTGAAATTTCTCTTATATAAAAAATTTAGTTTATAAAAGTCAATAGGAATGGACTGTTTTTGTAATTTCCTATTTTTATCATTAGGAAATTACAATAATTGAACTGCTTTGGAAATTTATTTTTAGAAGTATTTTATATTTAGAAAAGTGAACCTTTCTATTGGGACTTTTCTCATATGATTACAAAAGAAATGGTCAACGAATAACACGAATAGCTGAATTTTATCCATGACGTAGGAATTGGGTAACTGCTTACGTCACTGATCTTGCCGATCCTCATCCAAATAAATAGTCATTCAGGAAAACAGGACAACCATCGACTGCGATCATCACAAAACAAACCAAGAAAAGAGAAGGGCAAAGCAAAAGCATAATGGAAGGTGATCTTATGCTGTTGGGTGTATGGGGGAGCCCCTACGTCCGTCGCGTTCAGATGGCCCTCGTGATGAAGGGCGTTGACTATGTGTACCGTGAGGATGATCTCATGAACAAGAGCCCCCTCTGACTCGAGTTAAACCCTGTTCACAAGAAGGTCCCCGTGCTCATCCACCACAGGAAACCCATTGCCGAGTCCCTTGTCATTATTGAGTACATCGACGAGAAGTGGCCCGACAACCCCCTCCTCCCACTTGATCCCTATGACAGGGCCGTCGCCCGGTTCTGGGCTAGGTACATCGACGACAAGGTAGGGTAGTGGGTGTGTAGTACATGGATTCTGCTTTAAAGGAAATTTCATCGTCTAGTGAACATTGAGAGAAATTAAATGCAGGTCAATCATGCCGTGTGGAAAGCTCTGTGGAGTCCGCCGGGAGAGGGAAGGGAGGCGGCGTGTGAGGAAGCTTATGGGATGCTGGAGAAGCTTGAAGGTCTTCTCAAGGAAGGAGACAAGACATACTTCGGGAGAGACAGCATAGGATATGTGGACACCGCTGCGAATTTCATGGCGCAGTGGGCTATATTGATCGGAGAGGAGGTGACAGGGGTGAGGATCTTGAAGGAGGACAGGTTTCCTGTGTTGTGCGAGTGGGCTAAGAATTTCACGGGTTCCTCGATCGGGGCTGCTCACTTCCCTGAGAAAGAGAAGCTCGTGCCTTTCTTCAAGGCCATGCTGGCCTCTAAGTCCGTCCCATACACCTGATCGTGAAGTTGATATCTTGAACGTCGAGCGAGATCCTGGATCCGGGTCCTATTGCTGGGGTTGTCTATCGTTTCTCTCCTTCTATTGCAGGAATATCGAAGCAAATAACAATAAGTTCCCAGATCCATTGCGCATCTGCGTCTCGATGAGGGAATATCGTCGGGGCTATATAATTTTGAGGGAAGCTGTGGCACGCTCTGAGTTGGCTGCATTCTCCACCTCGAACGTCATTCAACCTCCATACTGGCCGGCCGCAGTCCCCAGTCCCTCCATCGAGCATCCCCAGTTGCAATGTTCCTCCGGAGCCCTTTCGACGGCAACATTACCACCACGGATTCCCTCCAGCAACAATTCTCAAAGCCCAAGCCCTAAACTACCAGACGGCTGATTTTCCTTGACTTATGGCAGCAGGCGCAACTCTGATTTCCAGATCTGCCTTCCCGACAACCCAACGAATCAATTTTTCAGTCGGGATTTATTTTCACGCTACTCCAGGCTCTACGCCAACTCAGGAGAAGCCTCAGCCCAGTCTCCAAGTCACCCCTCTGCGAACGGTGATGAGTGATCAATGACGCCTTTGATTCCCTCAATTGACAAAACTTTTTATTTCGGGTTTTTTTTTTCATGCAGATACTCTGGAGGGCTTGCCTTGCGGACAATCAAGGCACGCTCCCCGTTCGACGCTTTGGGGATAAGTATCAATGGATGATATATATTCGAGGGATTATTTGGATTCTCGAAGATCAAAACTCTCGGAAGACGGCTTAGCACTCACCAACGTAAGGCATCAACGACTTTTCAAGTTCGATGTAAACCTATTTTGAAACAACATCGAAAGGTACAATGCTACCAGGTGCTCTAAGGGAGGTGAGAAACGGTATTAATCTCGCTCATCACATATCCGGTTCTCCCTCGAGTTCAATTCGGCTTAGAAATTGTTCAGGGCGTTGTTTCTTGCATTTTGTCCAAAGTAATTTTTAACGAAAAACTCTTTCTTCTAAAAGATGACTCACATAGATATTTTAAGCATTATTGAACTCGAGATTATCTTTTTAATGTCAAAAAATTTCTTTTTTAAATCCGAGCTCAAATAAATTTGGACATCGGAACACACGATAAAAGGCCTCCCTTTTCTTTGTGATGCATGCGCTTTAGTAATCTCTAATTCCCGAACCTAAACGAATCTCTATAGTTTTTCTAACCGGAATTTAAAGTAGGTTAGTGGCGACTCCTTCACGTTTTCAAAATCCGAGGCCTTATCGTCAAGGGAGGATATCCATTTTAGATGAAACCAGAAACGGGATCTACCCGTGATACTATGATATGATAAACTCCTTCCAGTTGGATCTTGTTGAAACTATCACCACCTGCTATGATAGTCATATCGATGTGGATGATTAGCAGTCTCGAGGAGTTAGCGGTGACGACTCTCTAGCCCTTTGAAAACTGACAACTTCTGCAACTTCTCTCCATCTCTTGTCATGTTATTGGAGCATCTGGAGTCTAATATCCAGTTCTCTTCATAGTCTTCAGATTTATTGTGAACTACAAGAGTCTGATTTTTCAATGGTTGCACTTCTTTCGACAAAACGAAGGATGCTTCAAGGATCCACTGCTCTTCAAAGTTATCCCTGTTTTGACTACTTGTGTGCTTACCTTTTTTTAGAATCTCTCGTATAATTGCCCTTTTTGTCGCAATTGAAGCATTTTCCATTGAGTTGGCATGAGTTGTTTCTTCTCTTGATGTGGTTAGTGGGGTTGCTACTCTTGTCATCCACTTTTACTAACTCGTGAGAATCTTTTTTCCTCAAATATCTTTTTTTCTTAACATGGCTCCTTTCCTTATTACTATATAAGGCATCTTTTTCATTTTTCATTGTGACTTACATATGCCACTTGTTTTGTAGCGTCTCCTGATAAGCTAACAAATCTTTTTTAAATCTTCTAGCTACGGCTGTGTAGGCCATCCTTCAACCACCACAATATAACCCCTATACTTCGACCGTACCCATGAATAATTATCCTCCTTATCCTATCAACTAATCCTGGATCCTTGGTCTAGCTTCGAGATGATTTTACTCTAGTAAGAAACAAATTAATTTCTAATTCTTGTTGTCTAACTGTCAGTAGATCATTTTCTAACAATTGGATCCTCGAATCATTTTTCTTCGAGAATCTAGTTGCTAAATTATCCTGTACCCTATATGCTCCAACTTTTCCTTCTCCACAGTGGTATATGTGGTGAACATAGCTTACCCACATTAATTTGCCATTTTCGCGGTGACAAGAAATCTTGGCCTTGGACATGTATGAATTTTGGACATGCCTATTTTAGTCTTCTCAAGGAATTTAACATAAACTTGTAATGGTGAGATTGGTTTTTTGAAAAAATTATTAAAATAGGGAGAGTGTTAAATGGTGAGTAGTTGATTAAGATAATTCTCACCTTCACGATAAAGTGTCCGAAGAATAGGGCTATATTAGTAACAAAGTTGATTACCAAAATGACTATTGTTCTCCTCCTCATGGGTTCTGTAACTTGCTCTGATCAAAACAGTCTAATAATACAAGAAATAAAGAAGGAACGGAATCATCACGTAATTAATTATATTGTGATTAATACCACTGCTATGAGACAAAGCCTAAAAAAATAGTTTTTAGTCGGTCTTCTCGATTATAATCTCCAAATTGTGTTCCAAATTTTGTTCACTTGTCGAAGAAAACCTCCATACATAATAATACAAGAAATAAAGAAGGAAGGTAATCATCACGTATCATGTAGACGTGATGAAGGGAAGAAACTTTTAATTCATCCCAATATTCATCCAAATTGTGTGGTCTTGTTCTTACAACGGCAACCTATGTTTCCATTGTTACCCTGATGACTGGGGCTAATGACAAATGTTCCAAAGATGAATGACAAGCCCACGTGATTAATATTTTACTTAACTTAATTTCTTCTTAACTCGAATCTAACTAACATTCAAATCAAACCCATCAACAGTCAAAGGAGTTTTTGTTTCGAGGAGGATGAAATGTGAACATGATATAAAGTCAATAAACAAATAAAATAAAGATTAGAAAGGAATTTGGCCGGAGGGGATGTATTGGTCGACGCCATCATAATTGAGAATGGCATTTTGAGAGGCGTATACGACGAAGAAGCAGAAGTCGTTGAAGAGAAAGATAATGGATTTCCTTTCCCCCGTCCTCAACCTGATCGGCTCTCTCCTCCTCACCGAGTATGCCCGGATGAACAACATCTCCGACAAGCTCAAGAAGTGGGATAGGAAGCTGCCGACAATCCAAGACGTCATGGATTCTGCCGAGGAAAAGCAGATGGATGATGACCCTGCTGTAGGCCGGTGGCTCGCAGATCTAAGGAACGTCACCTACGACATGGAAGACCTCCTCAAGGAGTTGTCCGTCAAAGCCAAGCGGAATTCATCCAAGGTGGGGGCCCTGTCGCGGTCGACTAAACTTCCTTACTCCCTGATCGATTGCTGCTATCGGTTCAACCCACACGCCCTGTTCTTGGGTCGTCGTATGGCCAACGAGATCGAGGAGGTTGACCAGAGATTGGAGGAAATCCTCGGCCGCATATCCATTCTTGGGTTAGTTCGGAATCCTGGAAGCCGAAGTCAGGACGACAAGCCTCGTTTCATCACCACTTCCGTTCGTGAGCCCAAGTTCGTGGGCAGGGAGAAACAAATGGAGGAGTTGCTCGCTCGACTGACCCGATCCGAAGCAACCGAGGACTCCATACGACCCTTTACCGTCGTTTCAATCGTGGGAATGGGCGGACTTGGTAAAACAACCCTGGCACAAGAGTTGTATCATCACAAATCATTGGAAAAGGCAGACTTCACAGTGAAAGCCTGGGCTTGTGTTTCCGACGTCTTTGACAGTGCCACCATCACGAAGAACATCCTGGAGGAGGTAGCACCATCTTCGTCGAGAGCGGAGATGAATCTGAATCAGCTGCAGAAGTTGCTCAATGAGAAAATTTCCGGGGAGAAGTTTCTTATAGTGTTGGATGACATTTGGAATGATAATTATGCCGAGCTCGATTCTCTTCTTAAGCCCTTGTATTCTGGGAGTAAAGGAAGCAGGATACTAGTCACTACAAGAAACCTCGAGGTCGCCAAATTGGTCGGGGACCGTGATCCGAGGCAGTTGGACCAGCTGCCGTTGGAGGATTGCTTGTCTTTGCTCGCCTATCACTCCATTGGGGAGGAAACCTTTGAAGGACACCCTCATCTTCAGGATATTGCGGTTCGATTAGCCGAAAAGTGTAAGGGGCTGCCTCTTTCTATTAAGACGATCGGAGGGCTGCTTCGTTTCAAAACCGACGATGAGAGTTGGGAGCGTGTGTTAGCACACGGAATTTGGGACAAAGAGGACGGACGTGGAAAGATTCCTCCGGCATTAAAGTTGAGCTATGTCCATCTCCCGGTTCACTTGAAGAGATGTTTCGCAGCATGCGCGTTATTCCCGAAAGATTACATGTTCGACCAAGACGAGTTAATTCGGCTATGGATCATACAAGGTTTGTTGGACAAGAGGACCGCTACAACATACCAAGAGGTGGGGATGGAAAATCTATGTCGTTTAGAAGCCGTGTCGCTGCTTCAGAAAGCCAGGGATGAGAAGACCAGTTATTTAATGCACGATCTCATCAATGACCTCGCGAAGTCGGTAGTTGTCAACTCATACTTCAGCTCGGATGAGGATATGGAAGACTCCTCTCGTGAAGAGTCACTCGGCAAAGTGCGTCATGCGGCAATGGTCGCACCATATTGGGAACATTGTATTTACAAGAGATTTGACGCGTATCGGTCAATGAAAAAGCTGAGAAGTTTTATGACTTTTCAAATATTTAGAACTCCAGAACCGAATGTCTTTGTCTCCTCGGAGGTGATTCAAGGCTTGATAATGGATATGAAGTACCTGAGGATGTTGTCATTGCGTAACTTTCGAATCAGAGAGGTGCCCGACCAGATTGGAGAGTTGAAGCTCCTGCGTTCCGTTGATTTTTCTTACACAGAAATCGAAGTGTTGCCGGAATCAATTTGTAACTTGGTCGAGTTACAATCTCTGCTACTTCGAGGGTGCACAAAGCTTAAGAGGTTGCCTAAGAACATTCATAAGCTGACAAATCTTCTCCATCTCGACATACGTGATACAGATAGTTTGGAGGAGATGCCACCCTACATTGGCAACAGGACCAATCTTGAAGTACTCTCTAGCTTTGTCGTAGGCAAAGAAGCCGGTCAGGAGTTGAAGCAATTGGGACCGCTCAAATTCATTCAGCGAGAGTTGCGCGTCCGTAATTTGCTGGTAGTAAATGATGTTGAAGACGCAAAGATTGCTAATCTTTCTGAAAAAGAAGCGGTTAACGAATTATTTCTGGATTGGGGATCGATTTCAAAAACTTCAAGCCAAGATGACCATCAACTAAAGCTCCTAGACTATCTGCAACCTCCCAGTAAGATTGAAGTTCTTGGAATACTTTTCTATGGGGGCAAAAAATTTCCATCCTGGTTTGATAATCATTGCTTGAATAATGTTGTACAATTAACCTTGGCAAATTGCCAAGGTGTGGATTCGTTGCCACCCATTGGACGACTACCACTGCTGGAATTCCTTTTGGTTGGGGGTCTTGAAGCAATCAGTTCAATAGGTGCGGAGTTTTACGGGATCGATAGGCCATTTCGGTCATTGAAGGGTTTGATGTTTGTGGGAATGGGTGCTTGGGAGAAGTGGTCGTCCAATGGAGACTACGAGAACGACCATCCATTCCCTCGTCTCCTCACACTAATTGTGAGGAATTGTCCCAAATTGAAAGGAGGGTGCACTCTTAGCCTTCCATCTGTCGCTGAGATTCAAATTGAAGGTTGCGATGAAGGATTACTGAAATGTCTGGTCGGCCTTACTTCTATGACGAAGATTAAAATTAGCGAAATTCCACAACTCGTTCACTTTGACAGGAGTTTCTCAACCTCTTTGGTTGCGCTCGAAGAGATGAGGATTGAGCGATGTCCTGAATTTAAGACCTTCGTTGATGGGGATGGCGAGGAACAAGTGCCCCCTAAACTGAAGAAACTAGAAATAGAAGATTGTGAAGGTCTTGAGAAGTTGCCAGAAGGTTTATCTGGGCTTACATCTTTGAATGAGATTAGTATTGTTAATTGCGGGAAGAACTTTTCCTTCCCAAGGACGGGTCTGCCTCCTGGGTTGAGAAAAGTGAAGCTTCGGAAATGTTCGAGTCTCCTGCAGTCCCACTCATCAGCATCAGACTTCCGGAATCTCTCGAGGAGGTTAACATAGAAAACCTCGAGGGACTCGATTCGATATTAGATATTCAACTCTCTCGATCTCTGCGGATATTGTCCATAAGTCATTGCGGATCCCTTGTGACTTTGTCAGACAGCTTGCAATGCTTGTCCACCCTTTCCGAGCTTACTCTTGAAGATTGCCCAGCATTAGAGATCGGCAACTTCCCTGCTCTCCCTTGCAACCTATCGAGTTTTACCCTTAACCATTGCCCAAAGTTGAAGCCTTTGCCTCATGACATGCATGACCTCACATCCCTCAAAAGTCTAGAAATTGTGGACTGCGACGGCATCACGAGGTTTCCGAGAGGAGGTTTGCCTCCGAAACTGGATACGCTTTGCATAGGGATGTGCTGGAATCTGAGTCAACCAATTGAGGAATGGGGCTTGCGTGGTCTCGCCTCCTTAAAAAATTTGATCATTTGGGGAGAAATTCAATGCATGAAAGAGATGAAGTGCTTTCCACCGTCTCCTGATGCATGGGGTAGTCTGCTCCCTTCATCCCTCTGGAGTTTGGGTATTTTCAACATGAAGAAGTTGGAGAGGGTGGCGAGAGGACTCAGAGCCCACCTCACCTCCCTTCTTATTTTGGGGATTTGTGACTGTCCGAGGATGAGATGGCTGCCGGACGACGGACTCCCTGACTCCCTGCAAAAGCTCAACATTTGCGGCTGTCCACTAATAGAGAAGAAATGCTCCAAGCCCAAAGGTGTTTATTGGCCCCTCGTCGGATACCTCCCAGAAGTTGAGTTCACTAAAAATTTGAAATAACGTGCTTTGATGGTGTAACTTGTGAATTTTATAAAATGTTCAAAAATCTTATTTATAATTTTTGAATTTTGTGAATTAAAATGTCCTGCACAAACCTTTAATTGTATTTATTTATTTGTTTTTGCTGTATTACTTTACTTTAATTTTTTTGCCAAATAATTTGTCAAAATTTCAAGTAAATTTATATTTTCTGTTATGAAGTATTTTTGCCTTTTCTTGACTCAACTAATTTAGACAACAAGAAATTGCTAAGTAAGAATTTTAAGGCCGTAGAAAATCATTTTTTCATCTATAGAAATCTAAAAATTTCCATAAGGTTTTTTTTTCGGTTAAGCGATAATGAAATTGCAAACCTAAAATATGTCCTGATTAATATTAGAATGATATATATTATTTAATCAATATTAACAAATTTCAAATCAAGCACAAGCACTTTCATTACATAAGAAATTCTCGGACTTTTATTTTGAATATCAATGTTTCTATCATTCAAACCCAAAACATTGTCAGAATGTAACGCCACGCTTTTCCTGGCATGCCACCGAAGGACTAAACTAAAAATAGCGAATCGGAACCTAACAGAGATCAACTGGTCCCATAAATACACACGAGGTCGCGTGCCTTTAAATGATGACAGCATCAGCGCAACATATAATCTCACTTTAAATAGTCCAAATCATGCCATAGTAGAAGAAAGAAAACAACAGACCAATGAAGTGCACGAAGTGAAATGCCGTGAGTTAAGCCACTATATTTATGGAATGTACCAAGCCAGAAGCCCTTCACTCCACAAGTAGTCGACGACATGACTTTAGTGTCTTCTTTTTTCACAACCTATCATAGTGAAGTGGAGTTATTATAGTACAATACTGAAATGAGAAGTGTCAACAACTGGTGCCTCGTAAGATAAGGCCACTTAATTACATGAACTTGGGGTAAAGAGACAATATGAATACGTTACTCGCTTTTGTCCGCTTAGAACGCCGTAACTTACGAGTGATCCTAGGGGAAGAAGCTAATGCACTGGGCTTCCTCTCATGTGTACACCAAGTCTGAACACGTTCCTTCCTCGACCCTTGGCTATTTGTAGAAATGCTCTCATTGTCGCATCTTTTGTGCTCATATGAAAGACAATTAATACACTTTAATGTGCGTGTATTTTTCATTCGAGTATAAAACATAATAATAACAATCAATAATTCTTTGATTGATTCCTAACGGTAATATGATAGACGTCATGTTGTCGCAATATAGAAGTAATCTCATGTGATTTATATGATTATTACGCTAACAAATTATATCATTTGTATGTAGCAAGATACTTTCCACCTACAGCAACCCGATGTCCTGTATACTATTAGCCTAATTTAGATTCGTTTGATTAGTTGTCAAAAATCATTCCATTGGTCTGATTGATGATGTAAATGACAAATTACTTCAGATTTTGTTCGATAGCAAACAGAAACCTCACACATGTTCTGTTCCAACAGGAGGTCTAGTCTTCCGCTATTAGGAGTTATGTGAAAAAGTTTAAAAGAACCCTTTGGACATTAATATTAATTCACCTCCCACTTAGTCTTAATCACTGGGCCAACAGCTTCTCCTCTGAGGTCGGCGAAGACCTCTCGATTCCCCATTCTCGAGCACAATCAGAGCTACTTCCACCGATGTAACAACTAATGACATTATTAATGTATTGGGCATGATTAGTCAATCGGACTGTGTATTGTAATGTAATTTTTGACATTGTTATTTGACATTATGTCTTGTGGCAAATATAGTTTGCTTGCCTTCTGTTGGCCATCTCGTGCAAACATGGATAATCGCCGTGGTTATGGTCAAAGTTTAGCAATTTCGGGAATGCAAATGATGGTTATAAACCGTGATTGAACAGATCCCAGAAGAACTCACGGTACGATCAAGAGTGATTTACAAAACTCTCATAACCAATATCGAACTTGTTCGAAAAAGCATAGTTGCAAGAAAAACACGCCATTAGATAATCTCTGTTATAAATAACAAGTATCCATACTTTGAATGAATTCTCTATTTTTGAATTACTAACTGTAAATTCGCCTATCGAAACAATGAGTTTAAAGTTGTATACCTTTTTTGCGACCGAATGGGCTCAATATGCAAGAGAACTCAGAAAAAATTTTACTACTTTTAGTAAATTTTAATAAAAGTGAATTTTACTTTTCGTAAATTTACTAAATCTGAGCAAAATTTACTAAAAAATCACATTTTTAGTAAAAGTATGAGATAATCAGTAAACAAATTTGTAAATTTTACTACTTTTATTACCGTTCACTTTTAGTAAATTTAACTAAATCTGCGTTTAGTATTTTTACCCATTTTTTGAAATAATTTCCACATTTTTTTAGTAATGGTTTACTAAAAATAAGGGATAATTTCTAATATGTTTCAAAAATTTTACTTAAAAATCACTGTTCACTTTTCATAATTATTACTAATTTTTGTTCGTAAAAGTTTTCAATTTTTTAATGGGATTTCTAATTAGTACAGTTTACTAAATGCTTTTCTAATTCTGTCATTTGTTTTAGTAAATTTTACTTAAAACATAAGCGAATTTAGTAAAGTACGAACGGTTATGTGCAAGTATCGTTAGCCGCTTCCTAAAATTGAGCATTATCGCTATTCCTCTTTCGATGGTAAAGTTATATGAAGTTTGTAAATGATAATCTCACATGTATTATTTTAGTATTTTAATTATAGTTATCGAAATCTGAGTAAATAGATTTTATCCGAACCGGAGCTCAATCTCCCGAATTGATATCTAGTCTCTCAAAGCGGATCCATCATTCCCAAAGTAAATCATTGATCATCGATTTTCAGAAGCGGATTATCTTTTCCCAAAAGGGGACACTCGATTTCGAAAAGCGAATCCACGATTCACTTGATCATCGATTGCCCGTAGCGAATCCACGATTCACTAAAAACGTCGAAAATTTTCTATGTACTTTTTTACCATTTTGTCATGAATTTTTCTATCCCGTCCGAAAACGTCCAAACAGAGCATTATTGATATTCCTCTTTCCATGGTAAAGTTCTGTCCAGCATTGACTTTTTCGTATAATAGATTTTGTTTTTTTACTAAGAGGTGTTCGTTTTTTATCGCAAATTTCTTTTTTTTCAAAGTTGCGTGAACAGTTCTTTTGCAATTTTACTTTCTCGACGTCAATGTTTTTTTATATAAAAAAGTTAGTTGACCATCTCGTGCAAACATGGATAATCGCCGTGGTTATGGTCAAAGTTTAGCAATTTCGGGAATGCAAATGATGGTTATAAACCGTGATTGAACAGATCCCAGAAGAAACTCACAGCATGACCAAGAGCTCCACATGTGACTCTAATCTTGCTATTGCGAATAGCAACTTTTCTAAATTTTTGAAAATGCTCACAAGTCTAAGGTGTGAATTACAAAACCCTCATAGCCAATATCGAACTAGTTCCAAAAAGCATAGTTGCTATTCTATAAATAAATTTAATTTACTTAGGGAGTTTATCCCCCAAATTAATCCGCAATCCCACCAACTCCACCTCATGATGATGAAGTAAAAAACTGAGCGCTCCGTTTGACGGTGGGTCCCACATGACTCATATCCCCTGAATACTTTTTTAATATTTTGTCCTATATTTTCCTAACCCGTTGCAAATGTCAAAACAGAGCATTATTGCTGCTACTCTTTCGTTGGTAAGTTACATGAGGTTCGTAAATGATAATTGCACACGTATTATTTTAATATTTTAATTATATTTATTAAAATTTGGATGAATAATTTTTTTTAAAAGCGGACCCTAATTTCTCTCTGACACCGTCTCTCCGAGTGGATTCATCATTTTCAGAAGTAGATAATTGATCATTGATTTTCAGAAGCGAATCATTTTTTTCTAAAAGAAAACACTCGATTCCTTAAAGTAATCCTCAATTCTTCGTTGCGAATCCACGATTCTCCAAAAATTTCGAAAATTTTCTAAATATTTTTTTACCATTTTGTCATGTATTTTTCTAACATCGGAAAACGTCAAAACAGAGCATTATTGATATTCCTCTTTCGATGGCAAAGTTCTATCCAGTATGGACTTCTTCGTATAATAGATTTTTTTTACTAAGAAATGGACTATTTTTGTAATTTCCCAATATTTTTTTGTATTTCTTTATAAGATATTTTGGTTTTAGACTAAATTTGTCACCCAAAAATTATGTAAAATGATTTTTTGTGGACCCACTAAAAGCACGTTTTTCGGTCAAAATAATTGAACTGCTTTGGAAATTTATTTTTAGAAGTATTTTATATTTAGAAAAGTGAACCATTCTATTGGGACTTTTCTCATAGGCCTCTTTATCAAAAAATATTCCAAATTTACAAAAATTTTCCAATTTATCCTAATGTTTAGGAAATATCTCTGAGTGGCCTAAACTTTTGACCTGTTTCAGATACACCCCAATAAGATCTGTTGATTAGATTTTCAGAATGGCTGGAGAAGAAAAATCCATTGTAAATCCTTCGGGACTCTTGCAAGATTGGGGTTCGTTGATGAGTCTAGAATGACTCCTTATGGTATTAGCAAGAGTATAAATAATCTTTTAACTCAGCTGACCATTCAAAGAGGTACATGTTAGTCTTGAGAGCCGAAACTTTGTTGCTCAGGAAGTAGGATCTACAGTAAACAAGATGTTAGACTCATTAGAGCACGAAAGAAGTTTAAAAAGGCCTGAAACAGAGGTGACTTCTGGACTAGAGAGTACAACTGGAAAACCAGTCGAAAAGTTGAAACTGGGAGGAAGAAATTCCAACCAGGGTCAAGGCAAGAGTGTGGATGAGATGTACAATGAGTCAGTGGCTCCGTATATCTTAGACCCATGAAAGCGAAGTGCAAACTTGAACTCTCAGAGTGGAGAGTTGGCAAAAGACCTGAGGAAAGCCTTGGGTCTGGCAGATGAAACGCCAGTTCACTTGGATAATAGAACGTTCAATGAATTGGTTACTGCGAAGAGGCAGATTTACAGGTCGGACTATCCCCATAGAACCAAACCGGAATTTATTTCGAGGGATAATGTCTTAAAATCGATAATCACCCATGGTGCTTTTCTGGACATAGATTGTGAGAAGCACGTATATGAAAAGATAGATGAATGGATATCACTTATTCGGATGACTACATTTGCTGGGATATTGTCCCCTGGGTCAGTCTATGAATTGTGTGTGGTAGCACTCATGGGAACGACGTAGAAATATTGGAAAACTTTGGTGGCTCACACAGACATCAAGGAAAAGATAGATCAAGCGTTGACCGTTGACAGTGTATTAGCAATCATCGCTGATGCATTCAAACGAGAGCTGTGGTCTTTCGTTGTCTACTGAGACAGTGGAAAAAGAGCAATCAATGACTGCTCTGGTTAAACTATAGATCTGTGATATGTGTCTGTTCGACAACTACGTGTGTGAGTTCCAGAAGTATTATTACAACCTTTTTTGCAAAACTTCCAGAACCATGGCCGGAGGTGGCGCAAAAGGCTTACGAATTGCTTCTAGTCGAGGATAAAATTGTTCCTGAACTTGGAGGTAAGATTCAGGCGGTCTAGTACGTGATGAGAAAAACGTGTACTGAGCTCCAAGTAAAAGAGGCAGCTAAGAAGCTACCTTACCTGAATAAGAGCTGTTGTTCTCAGATTGAGTATGTGCCTGGGAGGTATGGTTGCGATACTCCAGGTAAATCTTTGAGAGCTAGAAACATTCCTAAGAAGAAAAGGTTTGTTGGATACAACAAAAGGAAAGTTTGGCCAAAGAGAGACATCAAAACAAACAAAGGAGAGGTCCTGCTTACAAACCCAAAAGGTTTGTAAGGAGACGGGATAACCTCAAGGATAAGGATAGGATCGATGCCTTTAAGTGTAAGCATGGTAGAGAACCTAAGTGTCTGAAAGGGAAACCGTGGGGCAGTTGTAATTACTGCTGGTTTTGTGGATCAAAAGTCCACAAAGCGGATGCTTGTCCAAAGAAGAAGCAAATGAGAGAAAGACTCCGAATGGTATTTCTTAATGACAGGAGTCGTGAGGAAGAAATCCAGGCTTACGAACCAATTGATGAGCAGGATATTTCTGACTTGGACTCGGAGGTAGAACGATTTATGAGATAGTATCAAACTACGATACAGACTCAGAGGATGATTCTAATCTCTGGACTGCACATCTGATCATGATGAGAGCAGAGCAGAACGGAGATGGTGATGAGTTGGTTCCATGGAAACAACAAATCAGGTGCTAGAAGAAACCCATCGGTACGAAGATCCATCCCAGTCAATTCTAGAGTGGAGGTTGCCTAATGTTAATGTGAGGGAAGTCTATAATGTATCGAGATTTAGTTTTCAATCAATAATAGATATCTCGCAGTCGGAGGCGACGGCACAGGTCACAAGCACTGAGCTTGAGACGCTGGACATCCCATTACTAAACGTACAACGCATTCGGGAAACCATGCGAACTGTGAGAGGTGTATATAACTATATCCACATTGGGTTGATCTAGGTAGGATTAATCCCGCTGTTTCATTTACCGGCGGATAGTCTTGTGGTAGTAGCTGTGATCGATAAATGGTGGCGAGAGTTTAAAGATCAGCTGATATCAGGTATACAAGCCAACCTTGCACATGGCCATGTATGGTTTCAAGTCCATCCAAATTTTATGATGGCCTTGGACGATCGTTGTTTGGGGAATTCATTGACTCTAAGAATCAAATCGATGAACATGGATCATATGAATCCCCAATCTAAGTTTTTGGCGTTTCACACTAGGGTGATTTACCGATTGATAAATACCACCAATCCGAGTGTGAGAAACATCTCGAAACTTACCGAGTTGTTCGAGGAAGGTCATAACAACTACCAACAATTTCACAGGCGTGAGGTAAACCCACTGGAGTTAACCTGGTCAAGAAGTTGGGTTATGACTGAGCTTGGTAGTAACTCTATAACGATTAGTGCGGCTAATATCCGACAAAGAGGTAATGAGATTACTCTCATGTTGGGTGAACCGTCAAGGCTTAGTGACAGAGCTGACAGGCAGTTGCTTGTAAGGATGCCAATCCTGAGAGAGCCAAGAACTCATACGCTCTCTGAAGTTTCGTCAAGAGCTAGTGATGTGGAAAATGACATAATAATGTCTCGACCAGCAGAAGCATCTGCGCCTCCACTAGTAGAGGAGATGTCTCGAAGGTCTGTTGATTCTAGAACCCTATCACAACATATGGGTAGAATCATACGGTATAGACAAGTATCATTACCAATCTATGAGGACCTAGTAGACCAACCGAGAGAGGAATTAATAAGGATGATGAGAGTCACCTATCCGGATAACTCTCTATCCAGTATTCCTGAAGTCTGTAAGGTTATTGAGCAAATAGCCGAGCAGAGGTCTATTCTGGTAGACGAGATCTGGAGGATGATAGAACCATCCCGAGAGGTGACTAGACACAAGAGTTTTAGTGTCAGGAAGGAAGAACTGAGCACATATGTTGCTCTAACTTTCAAATTTCCTGGATACTATGAGTACTCTCTGGATACCTTGAGAGACACTAGGTGTAGCATAAGTTATGCTAGACTCAATGCACTGCCAGATGAGTGGTGGGAGCCATTGCAAAGGTCCATCCATATGGTGAACATCGATGGTATGGCAACAATTGTTAGCCATCAGGCAATTAACGTACCGGCTTTATTGGTGGATAAAAGTTCATAATTAAAGATATTCTTGCACACCCTTTACTAGAGGCAGATATCATTTTGGGTAATGCCTTCCTTATGGGACAAAAGGAGAACCTTCCTTTTGTGCAGGATGCAGACGATTTTTCCATCAGTGGTGTAAAGATCAGTATTCTCCCATAGCCTAAATTAAGGCTAAAATTTGGGTTCTCTCCGGTCAAATGGACAGAGTACTGTGGTGATTCACCATGTAAAAGAGCTTTCAGAGTGCGAGCTCAGCATAGTGTTACCCGGGTGAGCATGAATGGATGTCGGTTGGTAGAACAAGTGCATGATTGGATGCAAACCGTGTTTTCTCCAACGAATACCAATAGTTCTAGCTGATATGACGACTTGTTTCGTAAACAAGAAGTGTGCATGGCTGTAAAGTTAACAGGGACAAAATGGGATAAGTTCAATGTAAAACTGGCCGACAACTTTAGTGAAGACCCATTACAATTGTGGACTCGAAATGGCTTAAAGGCTAGATTAGAGTTGAAGGATCCCGGAACCATTATAAGAGCCAGAAACATTACGTATACGGCTGAAATGGTTGAGAAATTTGACAAACAGATTCCTGAGTTGCTTGGGAAAGGCTTGATTAGGGACAAATATAGTTCGCATTCTAGTCCTGCCTTTATGGTAATTAACCATGTTGAGCAGGTGCGAGGTAAAGCACGTATGGTAATAGATTATCGTCAGCTTAATAAAGCTACAAAGGACAATGACTATAAGATTCCTACTACGGGATATCTTATTGATAGGATCACTTTGAGCCAACTAAATTACTTTTCCAAATTTGACTTGAAAAGTGGTTACTGGCAAGTCAAGATGAAAAAAGAGTCGGTTCCTCTAACTGCCTTTAATGCTCCGCAAGGAATGTTTGAATGGCTGGTTATGCCGTTCGGCTGAAGAATGGTCCAGGCGTCTTTCAGCGTAAAATGGATAATGCTTTCAAGCAGGTCCGCAAATTTTGCGGTCTATATAGACGATGTGTTAGTCTACAGTCAGACTGAGGACGACCACATGAGGCACCTTGATAAGGTGACTGATGTCTTCCGATAGGAGGGCATGATTCTATCTGAGTGTAAGATAGAGTGGTTTAGGGAATCGGTTAATTTCTTAAGCATGGAGATTGAGAAGGGAAAAACTAAACTTCACAGTCATATTGCCGAGGAAATAGTTGAATTTCCTGACAGACTTGAGGATAAAAAGCAAGTCCAAAGATTCTGCGGATTTATTAACTATGCAAGAAAGTTTGTGAAAGATCCTTCCTGAGATCTGGGTAGGATTTCAAGGAAGACATCTTCTATGAATCCTTGGATATGGGAAGATGGGAATTCTCAATCAATTCAGAGGATTAAAGCCAAGGTTAAAAATTTACCACAGCTTGTTTAGCCTTCTGATAAGGATGAGTTAGTCCTGGAAATTGATCGGGGGGCTGTTCTCAAAATTAGAGGAAGAAAGCCGGAACCCGTTTGTAAGTATTGGTCGGGAAGTTTCATGGGCTACGAGCTTCGATACCCGATACACGAAAATGAGGTATTAGCCTTGAAAATGGAATTAAGGCTTTTTACATCTTTTTGGCACTAAAGAAATTCTGAGTGCGCTCTGACTCGACTTATGTAAAAAGGTTCAAAAAACCTTTAGGAAGCTAGGCAAACTAGACTCCTAAGGTTGCAAGAATGGTTTAGCGATCATAAATATGAGGTCGAATACATCTCTTTTGATCACAACATAATAGCTAACTCTCTCTCTAGAGAACTTGCAAACTCTTCTCTTTCTAAAAATTCTATAGATGGATCTAGCTGTGAAGAGAAAGATATGCTGGGGATGCAAGAAGGGGGGACACTCCAAAAAGGTATGTACTAACAAGGGAGATGGTGAGCATAGTGATGCTGGTTCCGTTTCTGGAACGAAAGCAGTTCTCTGCTGACAGTGTAAGCAGCTGTGACATAGATCTTTCGAATATCCAAAGAAGTTGAAAGCTACGGATTCCCAGAAGGGAGTGGCGGATCTCAAGGATAAGGTAGTTTCCGATTCCAAGAGAAAAGTGAAACCAGATCTCCAAGAGGAGATAGCTAATCCCAAAGGAAATGCTGAGGCCAGATTTGAGGGAAAAGCGAAGGTAGAATCCCAGAAGGGGATGGCTGAACCTCAAGGAAAGGTAATAACTAATCGTAAGGGTAAAGCGAAACAAAGTTCCCAGAAAGGGGAGATGAATCCTGAAGGAAAGGGTAACCCTAATCCTAAAGGAGACATGACAGATCTTCAAACGAAGATGGCAGATCCTAAGGAGGGAAGCTCCAAGGAAGAAGCGAAAGCATCAGATCTGAGAGAAGCAGCAAAAGCTGAATCTCAAAGGAAAGCGCAGAAGAAGAGGAAAGCTAAAAAGCCTAGGTTTTCTGGTCCGAAGAAGGACGATATCGTTGAAGAACCTTGATGGTTTCCTTTAGACACGGTACAGTTTAATTACTGTCGGTGGCTCCTAGCCAAAGAGCAAAAAATCTCCATCAACCAGGCTGTCAAGCTCTATAAATCTCTGCTAGAGGATCAAAAAGAGCAAAAAGAGCGGTTGGAGACTGAGTATGCCGAGGAGGAGGCCAGATTCAAAGTCTTCATATGTGAGCCACTTTAGAAGGTAGAACAACCTGATGAAACGGCAGAACTGGAGTGCGACCAGTATTTCAATTACGAGATACCAGTTAGGCTCGCTGAAGGTAATCCTGAGAAAAAAGAGAACTTTGAGGAAGCAATTCCTAAAAGAGGTCCGATTCATGGATCTGGTGAGTAGGCTCACGGTGACAAACATCACAATAGATTTATCCATAGGATCTGGAAGGATCCTGGTACTTTGATCAGGACTCATTCGAAGATGCTTTGTTGGGACGCTTTTGTTGTCTGTGGAGGACTCATTCGAAGATCCATGAGTAACTTGGGACGCTTTGGTGGTTTGTGGAGGACTCATGGGCGGCATCAAACATTATGACAAATGCCAGATTGAGTTTTTCGCAGCAAAGGCGATCGAGTACATTGGAGTTTTGGAATTGAAGCTGATGCTTAAGATTTCGGAAGGTGAGGAGATGTCGAACACCATTAAGGAACAGCAGCAAATGCTCACGACGACGATGTCCATATTACCATATGAGGTCAAGGAATACAAGGCCCCTAAGGTGATAGATGACATGAGTGAATCCTCGCTCGAGGAGAACACTGTATTTCGTCCGTACCTACATTGGGTTTAGGAGAAGTGGCAGTGCCTGAGACTGAGATCAGGAATGATAGGGTTGGCTTTGCCATACTTGTATGCATGGTTCGTGGATATTCTGAAGATCGATCGATCAGATCCAGAACAGATAGGATCACTGCCTCAGTTGTGAGGTTTATACTCGGATGCCTTGACTATGGACCCAAGTATGCAACGACATTGATTACTAGCACTATAACGGAGATGGAAGACCATCCAAAGCTGGGGAAGGTGATCCTTCCTAATATGCAGGTTTGGGACATCCACCCGAGTGAGAGTAGACATCTTATAGAACCTCAATGACATGACCTTGATCACAAAGGTTTATGGCCCAAGTATAACAAGGACAAAACCGTAAGAAAGGGCATAAGAGTTGAGTTTCTTAAGGATGTGTTGGAGCATATACTACCCCGCAAGGAGTTATATTATGTGCTCCGTGATGGGATGACAACCGTCACGATCCCCGACCTAAGCCTCGTTGATGAGCAAGCAGGAGATCGAGGATGGCAGAGAGTTTTGGATCTTCTGGATAGTTTCTGGCGAAGAGAAAGCTCTAAGTTGTGTCTCCAGACGAATACCTTTGAAGTCTGGAAGAAGATCGCTGACCACATGGACAAATCTCTTGCTCAGCAAGTTGAAGAAGATGCAGAGAGAGTCAAGCAGAGCATAGAAAGCCATCAACAAGAGTCATGACTCTCAGAAGCAATGGTTGGCGAGTTATCAAGTGCCAACAACAAGGAATGAGTCTCCCAAGATAATGCCATGATGCAGACGGAAGAAAACAATTGTATAAAGTTAGATTATGACATTTTTGTTGGTCATTAGGACCCTCCACTAACTTTTGCAATAGTCTAGATTCTTTTTACTTTTGAGCTGGCAAACAGTGCATAGGCACCAGCTCCTTTGTGTATATATTCACAAGTCATCTACCTCATTTGGGGGGCAATCTGAATAGAGAATTTTCTCTCTCAAAACTTTGAGTAAAGAATTCTTTGATTGTCCTCCGACGAAAACAATACCTTAAGAAACCAAGAGTAAGGTGGTTAGAATTAATCAGAATCGGATAAGACTAACGGAAGGTCGGATCAATAGATCAGAACCTTGAAGGGATTGAAGCCTTAGGCTAAAACCTTGGATGAGGAGTGTCTATATAAGACCCTTAGTGTAAGGGCATTCCAATGACACAGAAGAGCCTCTCCAGTTCGCAGAATTCTCTCGTTTGAGGATTTGTGCTACTCTTGGATCTTTGAAGTTACGGAAGTTTGGTGAATCCTCTGAGCAACCCACTGGATTAAGGTATGATAAACTTCCTGCTGGGTTGTTTATGATAATCGTTACAATCTAAGAAAGATTGTGAAGGTGGTGTGCAAGCACGGTTGGTGCAATAGCACGAGTCAATTCTATGACTGATTGTCCAAACCCGGAACTACTCCATTTAGATCACAGGGTTGGCAAGGATTCTGCTACGAGACTTCTAAACACTGTAGTAGATCGATTAACAAGCATATCAGCTCAATTAACGCAGCTGAAGGAGCTTGTGGATAGTTATTCTAAGAAATTAGAAGAACTGACTCTCGCGCAGAGTGAATTCGAAGAATACTTCTTTGAACGTAAATCCAATCTCGGATTTGCGGCAAGTTCGAAGTACTCAAACGAGTTTTCGAGGTTGGCTGAACGCCGGCGACAAAGACAATTAAGAAAACCATATTAAGTTGTGATCCTGCGTCCTCATTTGATATCAGAGCCGCTTAAGATAAAATTTCTTATTGTCTGTGAAAATCTAATCAAGAGGATTAAGTTTGAGTGGGGATAAAATCGAAACAAGGAGAAACTACAGGCTATAAGAAGATACGTTTTAAACATTAGGTTAAATAGGATAAATTGAGTAAAGTTGAGGGTATATATGATAATTAAGGCTTTCTCATGTGATTAGAAAAGAGATGGTCAACCATGAAGTGCTGAATTTTATCCATGACGTAGGAATTGGGTAACTGCTTACGTCACTGATCGTGCCGATCCTCATCCAAATAAATAGTCGTGGAGGAAAGCAGGACAACCACCGATTGCGATCATCACAAAAACAAATCAAGAAAAGAGATAGGCAAAGCAAAAGCATAATAGAAGGTGATCTGATGCTGTTGGGTGTTTGGCGGAGTCCCTTTGTCGGTTCTGGGCTAGGTACATCGACGACAAGGTAGGGTAGTGGGTGTGTAGTACATGGATTCTGCTTTAAAGGAAATTTCATCGTCTAGTGAACATTGAGAGAAATTAAATGCAGGTCAATCATGCCGTGTGGAAAGCTCTGTGGAGTCCGCCGGGAGAGGGAAGGGAGGCGGCGTGTGAGGAAGCTTATGGGATGCTGGAGAAGCTTGAAGGTCTTCTCAAGGAAGGAGACAAGAAGTTCTTCGGGGGAGACAGCATAGGATATGTGGACATCGCTGCGAATTTCTTGCCACACTGGGCTATATTGATCGGAGAGGAGG
This sequence comes from Melastoma dodecandrum, assembly GCA_029817715.1. Classification (NCBI taxonomy): domain Eukaryota; kingdom Viridiplantae; phylum Streptophyta; class Magnoliopsida; order Myrtales; family Melastomataceae; genus Melastoma; species Melastoma dodecandrum. Next base: position 214,469 of record JARUPY010000537.1, on the reverse strand, counting down.
TGACAGGGGTGAGGATCTTGACCGAGGACAGGTTTCCTGTGTTGTGCGAGTGGGCTAAGAATTTCACGGGTTCCTCGATCGGGGCTGCTCACTTCCCCGAGAAAGAGAAGGTCGTGTCTTTCTTCAAGGCCATCCTGGCCGCAAAGTCCGTCCCATACACCTGATCGTGAAGTTGATATCTTGAACGTCGAGCGAGATCCTGGATCCGGGTCATATTGCTGGGGTTGTAGTCTTTCATAATTTACAAGAATGATAATCGTTGCACGACATTCACGCTTACATAATTTCTCAGCCGCCAAAACGGGGAAAAGTGGTCCGACATGGATCCAATGACTTAGTCGAGTTACAACATTAAGTCAAACATGTCTGACCCTACGAACAACTTCTGTCGGAGCAATGACCTCCTTCACCAAGTAAGAAACTGTCGCGGAATCCGCAAGCCGACTATGAGATGGCAAAAAAACAAGGACGTACGTCACACAGTTGACGATCACAGGTGTACTTACCAGACCAACTTCATATGATATGTCTGGTCATGTATGCGTGGGTTAGATTAGAGTTCCCATTAGTAGACGATACGTCGTCGGTTCTTCAAGAACTTTTCCTTCGTGGACGCTTAGTTTGGTGTACTCAATGGAGGCTGATATTCACATTCACTTGAGCATCTCGTACTTCTTCAGCAGCTCATTTGCATACTTGTCTTGACAGGAATAGATTTTTCGGAATTCTTTCAACTTTCAGTTTGAGTAAGTGCTTCAGTTCTCCAAGTTTCTTCATGTGAAATCATACGGAAAAATTTTCGTTGATCTGCTTAATCTCGGTGCAATCATATCCTATGATGATTAGATCATCCATGTGCACGAGTACAATGACAATCTTCTCTTCTAAAATTTTGACGAAGAGGCTTAAGTCAACACATGAAAAAATATATCCACTAAAGAGTAGGAACTCTGCAATCTTACCACCATGCCCGTTGTGCCTACTTCAACTCGTATAAAGCTTTCTTTAACTTGCAGACATAATTGAGATGATTCTTGCTATAAAACATTGTGATTGTACCATATAGATTATTCGATCTAATACTCCATGTAGAAAGGCATTTTTTTCATCCATCTGCCAAAGCTTTCAAGACTTACTTGCTGCTATGGCAAGTAATAATCTAATTGTTGTAATCTCGGGGATTAGATTGAAGGTCTCTTCATAACCCAAGCCATTGAGTGATGAGACAAGCCTTGTACCACTTGTAATACCCCAAATTGGACAAATTGCATATATTAAGATTATTCACCAATCAAATTAAAATAACAAAAGAAAAAAAGGAATCGTGCTATTAAGGAAACAATATAAAAGGAAGCAAATAACTATGATTGATAAACATTACCAAAGAAAAAAAAAGGAAATGATCGTCTTTATCATGAAGATCTCGTCCGAGAATCAGAGGCATCCCCATCAGAGGATCTCTCAAATCATTTCTTTTCAAAGAGCCAAAAACCTCCCAACCCCTTTCAGAGAATTATCAGATAATCCAAAAAAAAAATGAGGACGGCCCTTCAGAGACGTCCCTCACCTCCAGACACGTTCCACCCCTCTGAGAAATCATAGACCAGCCCCTTCAGACAAGTCTCCGATAGATTCCACCTCCCCTTCTGGAGAATCGGAAACGAATTCCTCTGCATACAACCAGAGGCCAACTCCCTTGAGATACACACAAAAGTCGGAACCAATGACTCCCTTTCTCTTGTGCTGACGAGCCAAAGCCTCCCGACCAGCCGATCAGCCGACACCCTTCAGCACAACCCAAGCGTGGTGCTTTATGGCAGCATCCTAACAGACTCCTCGACGTCCTTCTTCCTCCCCGGGTAATCCCCAGGCGAGGCAACTCCTCGGTAAATTTTCAATCCTTTTACTCATAACCACGCAACCACCCTTTCACCGCAGAGCATGACTGACCACCTTTCGTATTTTTTTAACTCGTTGCATGTGACATGGGAACATGAAACCGAGCCCCAACGGACACAGATGCTCCCACATAGATACTCCTGCCATCAGACGTTCGTTTCCTCCCAGCATCCAGCGACCCCAAGTCTCAAGCGACCAAAACTCCTACATCAACAGAGCCAAAACCAGCGACCGCGACGAACCATAAGCCTAGCTACTCCTTTCCCCGTCATTGAGTGCCAACGCCTGAAACTTCCCGCGGCTGTACAACAGCACTGAAAGAAGTCGTTTTGTATTCTGATTGACTTACATACATGTGCAGGACGAAAAATAGGTACCAGACGACACATGGAAGATCTCCGCCAACGAGCTCGGTCACACCCGACGCCTAGCTGTCTCCCTTGTCAGCTCCGTCTCTTGGACCGCTCCAACCTCCTCTACTTTGGCCGCGACCAACTCTTGAGGACACCTTCTTCACCATGGCCGTATTTGGGATCGGAAGCCCTTCAGGTAACGATTTCATTTTTTTTAATTCTTTAAGACGATTTAACGTGTGCGTTGCTTAACCCTTTTTTTTTAATTTTTAACTTTTTATTATTACTTCATTATTATCATTATCATTATTATTATTATTAATATAACAAGACACCCAATTAAATCCTTTTGTGGGTGTAAGTGCCCAAATCAAATGCGAATTTATTCTATGCGTCGTATGAATGTTTTAATAAAATGTCAATTTAGTCCGCACGTCCGTCTGGATGTTAAGTTTCGATTAGTAATTTATTTATGATTTTTTTTCTTAAAAAAGCTTTTGGTTTCACTTATTCATATATCACTATTGATCGTTGAATTTAAGTATAATTGAATATATTTTCAAATGTCTTGCAAAATCTTTTGTTTTAAAAATTAAAATTTTCAAGTATTTTTTGACTTCTTAAAAATTAAAATTTTCAAATCTTTTTTTTTTGTTTCATTGCATGAATTTTCGAGCATTATTTCACGGATTCGATAAGATAAATCTCGAAGGCAAAGCACAAGAATGGAGGCGCACGGGAAATAAACCGTGGTGGACGTATGTCTCGAAAGCGGCCCAACTGACGAGCCCAGTTGATGTAAAGCACCCGGCCATGCCTCAGGTTCGCGCCTCCCTTTTTTCTTTATTTCCACATGTAACGGGTTCGGGGCTCAGTGCATAGGCCCACAATCACCAACTTTCTCTGCTCCTTTTTACCTCAAGAATTGTTTGTTCTTGTCCGCGTGCCCTAACCCCTTAGGTTTATTATCGCATGTTGTTTGCCAAACACACATGAGTTCGAGTCCAAAGCCCGAATCGGGTCCATTGCCCGTAAAACATTGACATGAATATGGAGTCATGCCCGGATCGAGTCCAACACCCTTTAACAAAAAGTAAACTTTTGAAGCAAACGCCACCTTTTCGTATGTTTAGATGTAAGAGTTAGTTATTAGGAATCTTCGAACCACTATTTTTTCCAACTTAAACAGATTTGGTAAATAAAGTCGGTGGCGACTCGGTTTAGTTTACCAAGGTTAAACAACACCATCTATTTTTACGTTGCCATTTTGGATGGGTATCGACGATACGAGCCGCTCCCTGATTCTTCCCTCAAGTTCCAAGATGAGGCCTTACGCAGCCTTTCGCACGTCCCCTCTAGTAAACTGGAGACAGTTAGCAAAACGTCCAGCAAGCCCATTTGGGAACCAAGGGAGAATTCAGTCCATTTCTTTTCCGCAGCATCCGACGCTCGATTGGTGACGTCGACTAGTAGGGCCTTGGGGGAGCGGGTCCGGATCCTCGAGCTGTCCGAACCGCCACACGTGCATTAGGCTGGAAGGCGCGCGTACATTACTCAACCATCTAGGCGAGACGTCATCTTGGGCACCCATTTATAGGATGTGACCTTAAAATAAACGTTCTTGAAGTTCATCTCCAATTGCGGAAGTCCCTTCAGCATCTCCTTACTCATCATAATCTTCAACTTATGGTAAGAAGCATGCCGAAGCCTATTATGCCATGGTTCTACCATCCCGTTTTTTTTTTCACTCTGTTTATGTATGTCGATTCTGCAGACATAACATAGATGGATTTTACCTTTCGTCCTTTCATGAACGGTATCTGAGAAATCTGTAGATCATGATACACCCTAACATCTTTTACTTCGAACACCACGAAATTGTTCGGGGCTGTCATTGAGGCTACTAACAAAAGTTCTTTTTTATTCCTGGGTCCAATTTTTTTCATCAAGAAAAAAAATTGTCAAAATAGAAAGGGATCAAATCAAAAGCAAGACACAAAGGCAAAAAAATATTTTGGTTCCTAATCGAAAAATGAAATAAATGAAATGTTAGCCGAAGAAGGGAACAAATAATCAAAAGGGGGAAACCAAAAAACAACCAAAAGGTTATAGAAGCAGGTGACCTTCTACTTGTGGAATGGGTGGCAGAGAAGAGTTTTTCTAAATAACATCCGGACGATTTCCTGATGATCCAACACAAAACTTGAAAAGGCGTTACTGTCTAGCCTCCTACTGAGCCGAGTCTGTGTTTTGGTTTTGTCTTCATCCAGGTGTTTTCGACTGTTTGTGATGATAATTTCGCTTTTGTTAGGATCACATGCTACGCCTCTCGAGTCATCTGTATATGGAAATATCGTTTCATTCCACGAGCATGAGGTTTTTTCAATGGCTTTGTCTATCGTTTATCTCCCTCTATTGTAGGAATATCGAAGCAAATAACAATATGTTCCCAGATCCATTGCGCATCTGCATCTGGATGAGGGAATATCGTCGGGGCTGTATAATTTTGAGGGAAGCTGTGGCACGCTCTGAGTTGGCTGCAATCACCACCTCGAATGCCATTCAACCTCCATACTGACCGGCCGCAGTCCCCAGTCCCTCCATCGAGCATCCCCAGTTGTAATGTTCCTCCGGAGCCCTTTCGACAGCAACATTACAACCACGGATTCCCTCCAGCAACAATTCTCAAAGCCCAAGCCCCAACTACCAGACAACTGATTTCCCTTGACTTATGGCAGTAGGTGAAACTCCGATTTCCAGATCTATCTTCCCGGCAACCCAATGAATCGATTTTTCCGTCAGGATTTATTTTCACGCTACTCTAGGCTCTACTCCAACTCAGGAGAAGCCTTAGCCTAGTCTCCAAGTCACTCCTCTGCAAACGGTGATGAGTGATCGATGACGCCTTTGATTCCCTCAATTGACAAAACTTTTTATTTTGTGTTTCTTTTCATGCAGATACTCTGGAAGGCGTGCCTTGTGGATAGCCAAGGCGCGCTCCCCGTTCGATGCTCTCGGGACCAACGGAGGATATATATTCGAGGGGTTATTTGGATTTTCGAAGATCAAAACCCTCAGAAGACGGCTCCGCACTCACCAACGTAAGCATCAGCGGCTCTTCAGGTTCGGTGTAAACCTATTTTGAAACAACATCGAAAGGTACAACACTAATAGGTGCACTAAGGGAGGTGAGAAATGGTATTAATCTCGCTCATCACATATTTGGTTCTCCCTCGAGTTCAATTCGGCCTAGAAATTGTTAAGGGCGTTAATCAATCTATGTTTCTTGCATTTTGTCCAAAGTAATTTTTAACGAAAAACTCTTTCTTCTAAAAGATGACTCACTGGACATTTTAAGCATCATTGAACTCGAGATTATCTTTTTAAAGTCAAAAAATTTCTTTATCTAAACCCGAGCTCAAATAAATTTGGACATCGGAACACACGATAAAAGGCCTCCCTTTTCTTTGTGATCAAGGAGCTTTTGTAATCTCCAATTCCCGAACCTAAACGAATCTCTTTAGTTTTTCTAACCTAAACCTAAAATAGGTTAGTGGCAACTCCTTCACGTTTTCAAAATCCAAATCCTTATCGTCAAGGGAGGATATCCAGTTTCGGTGAAACCAGAAACGGGATCCACCCACGACACTGGGATATGATAAACTCCTTGTAGTTGGATCTTCTTGGAACTATCACCACCTACTGTGATAGTCCTATCGATGTGGATGATTAGCGGTCTCCAGGAGTTGGCGGTGACGATTCTCTAGCCCTTTGAAATCAGACAACTCCTGCAACTTCTACATCTCTTGTCATGTGATTGGAGCATCGGGAGTCTAATATCTAGTTCTCTTCATAGTCCTCAGATTTATTGTGAACTAAAAGAGTCTGGTTTTTCAACGGTTGCACTTCTTTCGACAAAATGAGGGATGCTTCAAGGATCCACTCCTCTTCAAAGTTATCCCTGTTTTGACTACTTGGGTGGCATCATTTCCTTCAACGTTATTTTTCTTAGACCATCAATCTCTCGTATAATTGCCCTTCTTGTCGCAAATTGAGTTGGCTTGAGTTGTTTCTTCTCTTGGTGTGGTTAGTTGGGTTGCTACTCTTGTCATCCACTTTTACTGCCTCGTGAGAATCTTTTTCCTAAAATCTCTCTTTTTTTTAACATGGCTCCTTTCCTTATTACTATATAAGGCATCTTTTTCATTTTTCATTTTGACATATGTCATTTCTTTTGCTAGCGTCTCCTGATAAACTAACAAATCTTTTTTAAATCTTCTAGCTACGGCGGTGTAGGTCATCCTTCAACCACCACAATAAATCCCCTATACTTTGACCGTACCCATAAATAATTATCGTCCTTATCCTATCAACTAATCCTGGATCCTTAGTTTAGCTTCGAGATGACTTTACTCTAGTAAGAAACATATTAATTTCTAATTCTCGTCCTTATCCTATCAACTAATCTCTACGTTGACCGTACCCATAAATAATTATCGTCCTTTCCACGCTCTGCCGAACTCTCTCAGCGTCTTCCTTAATTCGCTGAGCCAACGACTTGTCCGTGTGGTCAGCTATCTTCTTCCAGACGTTGTAGGTTTCGGTCTGGAGGTTCAACTCAGAGTTTTCTCTCCGCCATAAGCTATCTAGCAGATCCATAAAACCATGCCATCCTCTTTCTCCTACCTGCTCATCAATTAGACTCAGGTAGGATTGGAGAATCCTGACGGTAATTAAACCATCACAGAGCACATAATATTGCTCCTCGCGGGGCGGTATATGCTCTAACACATCCTTGAAGAACTCAACCCTTATGGCCTTCCGAACTGTTTTGTCCCTGAAGTATTCTTGCCATAAACCCTTATGACCAGGATCTTGTTGTAGAGGCTCTGTAAGATGTCTACTTTCACACGGGTGGATGTCCCAAATCTACATGTTAGGAAGTATTACCTTCCCATACTGCTCATGGACTTCTTCCTCCCTTATTGTGGAAGTAATCAGTGCCGTGGCATACTTTGGTCCGTAACCCAGACACCCGAGTATATACCTCACCAACCTAGGCAAGTGTTCTAACTGCTCTGGATCTGATTGATCGATCTCCAGAACGTCAACAAACCCTGCGTATAGGTAAGGCAAAGCATACTCCTCCATACCTGCTTTCAACCTCAGGCATGGCCACTTCTCCGCGACCCAGTGTAGGTACGGTCGAAGCATAGCGTTCTCCTCCAGCGAGGATTCGCTCATGTCGTCTATCACCTTAGGGGCCTTGTATTCCTTAACCTCATACGGCAATATGGGCATAGTTGTCTTGAGAATCTGCTGATGTTCCCTTACGGATTTCAATAGCTCCTCCCCGTCTGAAATCTTCAGCTTTAGCTTTGATTCCAGAACTCCGATGTATTCCCTCGCTTTTGCCGCAAAAAACTCAATCTGGGGTTTGTAATCATGTTTGATTCCTCCCATGAGTCCTGCACAGACAACTCGAGCATCCCAAGATAGGGATTTGTCTTCTCGAGAGACTTCATCGAAATATCAGGATTCTTTGAGATTCTCATGGATAAATCCACCATGACTATTGTCACCGTGACCACTATGACCAACCTCCTTGAACATGACTACAGGAATTATTTCCTCAAGGTTCTCCTTAGGTTTAGGATTACCTTCAACGAGCATCTCTGCTTTCTCGAAATCGAACAGCAGGTCACACTCCATTGCTACCGCTTCGTTGGGATCTACCCCAGGTTCGGGTTCTACCTTCGGAATAGGCTCACCTATCAAGGCTTTGAACTGAGCCTCCGCCTCAGCATACTCATCCTCAACCTGCTTTTTCTGCTCCTCTTTACTCTCCAACAGAGATTTGTAGAGCTTAACAGCTTGGTTGATAGAGATCTTACGCTCTTTGGCAAGGTGATCTCGGCAGTAATTAAACTGTACCGTGGTTAAAGGAAACCACCAAGGCTCTTCCACCTTATCGTCCTTCTTAGGACCAGAAGATCCAAACCTCTTGGCTTTTCTCTTCTTTCTGGCTTTCTCCTGGGATTCAGCTTTTGCTTCATCCTTCAGATCTGCGACTTTCTCCTTTCCTTTGGAGCTTTCCTCCTTAGGATCGGCCATCTTCAACTGAAGATCTTTCTTCGTGTCTTTTTCAGAGTTGGAATTACCCTTCTCCTTCAGATCCACCTTCCCTTCTTGGGAAATTTTCGCTTTTCCTTTAGAATTGGTTGTTACCTTTCCCTTTGGACCAGCCATCCCCTTCTGGGATTCAACTTTCGCTTTTCCCTCAGATCTAGCCGCAGCCTCTTTGGGATTAGCCATCTCCTTCTAGAGATCTGGTTTTGCTTCACTCTTGGAGTCAGCTGTTGCTTTCTCCTTGAGATCTGCCACTCCCTTCTGGGAATCCGCAGCCTTCCGCTTTTTCGGGCATTCGTAAGAACGATGTCCCAGCTGTTTGCACTGCCAGCAGAGAACTGCTGCTTTCGTTCCAGATTCAGAACCAGCCTCACTCGGCTCACTTTCTCCCTTATTTGGACATACCTTCTTGGAGTGTCCTTCCTTCTTGCATCCCCAGCACAATTTCCTCTTCGCAGAAGGATCCATCTGTAGAGTGTTTAGTGAGAGAAGATTTCGCAAGTTCTCTAGAGAGAGAGTCAGCTATTATGTTGTGGTCGGATAAGATGTATTCGACCTCATATTTATAATAGCTAAACCATTCTTGTAACCTCAAGAGTCTAGTTTGCCTAGCTTCTTTAAGGTTCAGACTCATAAACCTTTTCATAGGTCGAGTCAGAGCGCACTAAGAATTTCTTAGGTGCCAAAAAGATGTAGAAAGCCTTTATTCCGTTTTTTAAGGCTAACACTTCCTTTCCATGTGTCGAGTATCAAAGCTCGTACCCCTTGAAGCTACCTGACCAGTATTTGCATACAGGTTCTAGTTTACGTCCTCTAATTTTAAGAACAGCTTCCCAAAACTCGTCAGAAGCATCAACTTCCAGAACTAACTCATCCTTATCAGAAGGCAAAGCAAGTTGAGGTAAATTTCTCCCCTTCGCTTTAATCCTCTGAATCGACTGAGTATCCTCAACATCCCATATCCAAGGATTCTTAGAAGAAGTGTTCTTTGAAATCCTTCCAAGATCTTGGGATAGATCTTTCACAAACTTTCTCGCATAGTTCACAAATGTTATACTAAGGGGGGGTGAATTAGTGTTAATCTCCAAAGTTGGATTTTAACCCTTTTTCGTTTTACCCCGCAGCAGAATGAAAAGCTTCTGTTAAACAGAGCCTGTAAGTTTCTGTAAGACAGAACGTTTGATTGTGTACGCAATATGTTTGATGGACACAAGGATTTTTATAGTGGTTCAACAAATTACTTACGTCCACTCTTCACCCAGATATTTGGATGGTTTCAACTCAAATGTATCTCAGTAGAAATTACACAATTGATAGCAACTGAAAGCAGACCCGAAGGTTCTGTACAATAGAGGTTAGAGTGGCAAAGCACAGACCAGAAGGTTATGTACCGTAGAGACTTGTTACGAAGCACAAACCCGAAGGTTCTGTACTATAGTAACTTAGGCTCAATACAGACCAGAAGGTTCGGTATCGTAGAACGTTAGGCACAACACACACCCGAAGGTTCTGTGTCGAAGAAGGTAAGGGACAATACAGACCAGGAGATTCTGTATAGAATGAGTTAACCTTCTACAGCACAGATCAAGTGATTCTGCACTAGAGACGTCAACCTTTTCTAGAACAGATCCAAGGATTTTGTATTACAGATGGTATAGCACAGACCGTAAGGTTCTGTATCAAGTATGTCAATCCACAACAGAAGGTTCTGTATAGGAAAATGACTTAGTTATCAACCACAGATATGAAAGATTCTGTACTAAGAGTAGTCGACCTTCTACTGAACAGACCGTGAGGTTCTGTAGTAAAAGTGATAAGGAAAATGTATGCACAGACTCGTAGAGTTCTGTACTACAAGGAGTTGCACACGTCAGTGTGACTAACAAAAGTAACCACGCGACTTCGTGGCGTACCCCACGCGTGCACGTAGAAGAAGTCCTTATTAATAGAAGCTTCTGTAGAATAGAATGTTTGTCCTTCTGTAGTACAGAGGGTCAGGCTCATCATCAAAGCCAAGAATGTTCGACGTTCTGTAGTACAAAAGTCTTGTTCATCATCAAAACCTTTTCCAACAATCTCCCCCTTTTTTATGATGAGAAAACATTCATCATTGAGGAAAATGTTTTTGCAAGAACTCCCCCTAAATAGATGAGAGTATGAGTCTCACGTTTTTATAGTACCATAAGGTTCTGTGAAACAGAGCATGGAAGCTTTTGTTCTGAAGAAGGTTGTACAGAGCACAAAGGCTTCTGTGATTTATACAGAGCGTGGAGCTTCTGTATTTAGCCCGAAAAAAATGATGGTATTTCATTTTTTCACTCCCAGCAATAGTGACTTTGTTAAAGATCACGAATCGCATTCCCTGCAGAAGGTTGCGATTATGAGCTGTATGAGTCTCATAGGCTTCTATACCATAAAAGGTATAGCCTTCTACGACCCATTGAGTTATAGAAAATCAAAGATTTTTCTATAACCAAGACAGAGCTAGGTACTCCCCCTCAACACAATTTCTTCCCCTTTCTGTCACATCAAAAAGAAGTTAAATATGGTTGATAAAGAGTAAGTTTCTTGCAGAAGGTATGACTTAGCGTTCATAACCAACGTGCAGAGGGTAGTTTTAATTCTTGTAGAGGGTAGAACAGTGAGTTCAAAAACCATCATGCAGAATATGGTGCAGAAGGTATAACATAAGCTTCAAATACCATTCATGCAAAGGAGTGTGTCCAATAAATTGGCACTTATTACAATCTAGTAGACCACAGACATCAGTTTTTGGTCTAGCTAGAGGAGATCACTCCTCAGACTCAGCAGAATCCTTTCCCAAAAGTTTGCGCAGAAGCTTGTCCTGGCGTTCCACTAAGCGAAACAGGTCTGTGACCATTCGCTGAAGGACGCGGATGTCTTCCCCAAGATTGAGGAGAGCAGTGTTATCCACAGGGACTGGAGCTTCAGCAGATGACGAAGGACGTCTCCGACCAGCAGGCTTAGCAGCAGAGGGTCGAGCAGAAGATGCATCAGCATTCTTCTTGGCCTCCAGAAGCTTATCCTCATCATCAAGCGCAGAATCCTGTGACCTCCCTTTCAGGGTCCAGGTAGAGCCCTTCCTCACATAATGCATGCTGGCAATGATCTGGTGCCCGAAGGTACCAACCTTCCATTTCTCTTGGAAAGCAGATGCATCAGTAGAAACACGGGCAAGATTAAGAAGGCCGGCAATTACCTGGCCATAAAGCAGAGCCTTTCCTGTGGTATTGCAGCATCGTTTCATGTGCGAGAACACCAGGAAACCAAGGTTGAAAGGGATTCCCTTCAGAATGTGGGCCATCAGAGACGCATCAAGAGAGGTGATGGTGTCAATGCTCCGGTCCTTGGTAAGATGCAGAATAGCATAACTCGATGCAATACACGGGTCTTGACTTCTAGCTCTGTGGACTCCAGGTAATTGTCCGACAGGACTCTTTCTCCAGTGATGATGCTATAGGATTCCTCCTTTCCAAGATCTGACAGTGGATCATATTCGTCACAGCCAAACAATTCGTTAACATCATGAGCAGAGAAGACAAGCGGAACTCCTTCAATCACTGTCTTGATTAACTTGACATGAGGTCCTTGTTCATGGAACGTAATGTTCGCATAGAACTCTCTCAGGCGAGAAACGGCCACCTATAAAATCACAGCAATGGAATTCCAATCCTCGGGCTTTATTTGTAAAGTTTCTAGTCCTTCCGGATATGTCTCACAGAAGGATTTCAGACCAACTTTCTCAAGTATAGGAGCAATGTCAAGATCATTCGCCTTAAACCAATGAAAATCAATGCACTCAAAGGCAGCGAACTGTCTACCAGCGGCATCATATTTTGGCAGTTTGGTATCGGCAAGCACAGTTTCTATCTCCGATTTAGAGGCCGGAGGGTTTACCGGAAATATGAAGGTATCTAGCCCCTCAACAAATGTGTCCTCGGGAACAAATTTCACCGGGGACTTGGCTTTCTTGGCTCTACTTTAATTGAGGTGCTGACCGTCTCGGGCTCTTTCCGTTTTAGCCTGGTCCTAAAAGAGACTCCTCCGGGTTTCATGGCATCATGGAGAAGCTTTTTAGTAGAAGTGGCCGCAGGCTTCTGCGAAGCCTTCTGGGGCTCAGTAGCTACTCCTTTCAGCTTGAGATCAGGAGAGACGGTGACGACATGAGTGGGCACTTCCTTGTCAGCCTCGTCGGGCACATCATCAGCAGGGGAGATCTCCACCTCCCCATCAGGCGCGGCGATCTCAGCCGAAGGGACGACAGTGAGTGGATCACTAGCCGTAGAAGAACCTTTGACAGAGGCCTCAGGAACAGAGGGCTCAGGCACAGAGGGCTCAGGGACAGAGGGTTCCACCGTCGGGACGATCGGAGGTTCCTTCTGTGTTGGATCTTCCACGGAGACTTGGACTTTTGATGGCCCTTCGTCTGTGGAGATGGGATGCATGCCATCGAGAGTCTCAACAGTAGCAATGGTTTGGTCCTTCGCAGGAGAGATGGGTTTCCCCGGCGAGGAAGGGGGTGGAGTCCTGCTCGTAGGTGAGACAGGCTTCTCCGATCTAGAGGCGTAAGCCTTCTTTCTTTCGGCTTTAGCCTTTCTCCTCAAGGATTTTCATTTGGGTGCCATGGAAACAGAAGGAATCGAAGGTTTCGAGGTGTTTAGGGCACGAAAGAGAAAGAGGAGAAACGAAGGTTTTGAAGGTAGTGTATTAAAGAGAGGTGACGGTTGCGAGCTTTTAAAAGATGCTCCCATAGGCGGTTTTTGGGAATAAAAAATTTTCCCGCCTAAGAAATCTCCTTGAGATGTCATATCAACTGACATGCATCGGTTGGATTTTCAACAAGGCAAAAGAATCTTTCGTCACCTTCTGTTAGAGCTTCTTCTACACAGAAGAGCGAGGTATAATGGATATTATATCCAAATCTAAGTTATTAGGATAATTAATTTCCTAATAAAGAAGATTTCGATTAGAATAAATATTTTATTCATCAAAATCTTTTATTGGATGATATATTATATCTCCAGATTTAGTTTGAAAGTTACCTAGTTTAGGTAAACATTTCGTAAGACCTTCTATAAGGTGGAGAGTTCAAAGTCAACTCTCTGTAATGAAGTGTACAGACAATTGTACCTTCTGTTTAATAGAGGGTAGATAATTCTACCTTCTATAAAGATGGAACGACGGATTATACCTTCGGTTGTTTGAAGTGTACAAAGGTGTACCTTCTATAGGATAGATGGTGGAATTTAACCTTCTATAATGTAGAAAGCTAAGAATTCTACCTTCTATAGTGAAGTGTACAAACATGTACCTTCTATTTGACTCTCTGTCTTATGAAAGACATTAAAAAGGATGGCAGATTCCTAGTTTACTTCTGAAAAAGAAAAATTTTTCTTTATCTAGAGGCTTGGTGAAAATATCAGCCAATTGGTGTTCAGTGTTAATGTATTCGACACTAACAGAACCTTGTTATACATTATCTCTCATAAAATGATGTTTGAGTTCAATGTGCTTCGATGTAGAGTGATATATAAGATTTTTAGCTAGGCTTTTAGCACTAGTATTATCACAATTGATTGAAATTTTTGTAAATGAGTGACCATAGTCCTCAAGTTGTTGTTTCATCCACAGGAGTTGAGCACAGCAGCTTGCGGCTGCTATGTACTCGACTTCTGCAGTAGAGAGGGCAGCGAAAGTATACTTTTTAGAAAACCATGAAATCGACATGTTCCCAATAAGCTGACAAGTACCACTTATACTTTTTCTATCAACCTTACACCTTGCGAAGTCTGCATCAGAATATCCAACAAAATCAAAATTTGATTCCTTTGGGTACCAGATGCCGAGGTTTACAGAACCCTGTAGGTATCTGAAGGTTCTCTTGACCGCATTCATGTGAGATTCTTTAGGTGCTGATTGAAATCTAGCACAAAGACATACACTAAATATTATGTCAGGTCTAGAAGCTGTAAGATACAGAAGAGAATCTATCATGCTTCTGTAGAGCTTACTATCCACTTCTTTACCATTTTCATCCTTTTGTATTTGAGTATTCGTTCATTGGTGTAGACAAAGGTTTCGTGCCTTCTAGACGTAGTTTCTATGTTGCAGATCCTCGAAACCAGGAGGTTGATTTACATAGACCTCTTCCTTGATTTCTCCATTGAGGAATGCACTTTTTACGTCCATTTGATACAACTTAAAGTTGTTAAAGCAAGCATAGGCAAATAACATTCGTATTGCCTCTAGACGAGCTACAGGAGCAAACGTCTCATCAAAGCCGATACCCTCTTGTTGAGAGTATCCTTTTGCAACGAGCCGAGCCTTGTTCCTCACAACAATACCGGACTCATTTAGTTTGTTCCTGAAAACCCATTTAGTTCCAATGATGGAACGGTTATCAGGTTTAGGAACAAGTGACCACACTTTGCTCCGTTCAAATTGTTCAAGCTTTTCTTGCATAGCAAGTATCCAATCTAGATCATTGAGAGCTTCATCAATATTCTCTGGCTCTTTCTTTGATAGAAAAGCCGAGTGTTCATAGAAGGTATTTACAGAGCGTCTCATCTGTATGCCTCTTTTAAGGTATCCTATGACTTGGTCTATAGGGTGCCTTCTTTGATAAAGAGCAGGCCCTCTAATATCACTTTGTTGATTATTCTGAGAATGTTCTTCAGAATTATCATTTGTTTGTTCAAGATCATTTTTAGATTCATGAACAGAAGGTTCACCCTTCTCTTTCGTAGAGGGTAGAGGTTCTACAGCATCTTCTGTAGGTTCTAGAGATATAATATCTCTTGTATTGATAGTAGGTAAGTCATTAATTTTTACATTAATAGACTCCTCTATAGTAGAAGTTCTTTTGTTTAGAACTCTGTAAGCTTTGCTAGACAAAGAGTATCCAAGAAAGATGCCCTCATCTGTCTTAGCTTCGAACTTTCCTAGATTGTCCTTAGAAGGTCTCAAGATAAAACATGGACTTCCAAAGGAGTGAAAATAGGAGATGTTTGGTTTCCTCCCCCTGTATAGTTGATAGGGAGTTTTCTCAAGTATGGGTCTTAATAGAACCCTGTTTGATATGTAGCAGGCTGTATTAACAGCTTCTGCCCATAGGTTCTGTGGAGCAGAGCTCTCACATATCATGGTTCTAGCCATATCTATTAAAGTTCTATTTTTCCGTTCTGCTACCCCATTTTGCCGAGGAATATGCGGTGCGGAAAAATTGTGATCGATACCATGTTCGTCACAGAAGGTAGCGAAGTCATGGTTTTCAAACTCAGTACCATGATCCGTCCTTATAGCTTTTACAGAAGAACCGGTTTCATTCTGTAGTTTCTTAGCTAGCTTTATGAAGGTTTCAAGCATCGCTTTTGTGAGTTAGAAATTTAACCCACGTGTATCTAAAGTAGTCATCGACCACAACTAGACAATACCTTCTACCGCCGACACTCTGAACTCTAGTAGGTCTGAATAGATCGATATGTAGACGTTCAAGAGGTTGAGAAGTAGAAACTTCATTCTTAGATTTGAATGAAGACTTAGTTTGTTTTCCAAGAGAACATGCTTCACAGAAGCTGTCATGCTCAAAACGGATATTGGGTAATCCCTTAACCAAATCCTTTTTCACAAGCTTGGATAACAATTTGAAGTTGGAGTGTCCCAACCTTCTATGCCATAGTAGGCTTTCATCTTTGACTGACAGAAGGCAACTTTCTGAAGTACAGAAGCTATTCTGAGTCAAGGTGTAGATGTTCCCTTTACGGTTCCCAATGAAGCGAACTTCATTGTTTAGGATTCCGGAACACTTATCTTGATCAAAAGTTATTTCATAACCTTTGTCACAAAGCTGGCTAATGCTCAGCAAATTATGTTTGAGTTCCGTAACCAACAGAACCTCGTCTATGACCATGGAGTTAGAATTTCCAATGGTACCTTTGCCAATGACGGAGCCTTTGCTATTGTCACCGAATTTAACCGACCCTCCATTCTGTAGAGTCAGTTGGGAAAATTTGGATGGGTCTCCGGTCATGTGCCTAGAGCATCCACCATCCAGATAACATTCACTTTTAACAGTTTCTGTTTGAAAGCAGGTATGAAGTTCATTTTGAGTTTCTGTGTGAGCTGTGAGGCACATGAGTGCTTCCTCATCATCAGAAACATCAAGTTCTGCCCAATTAGCCATTACTTTCTTGGACTTGTATTTAGGAGAAGGTTTCTCCTTTTCTTTAAGTTAGGGACATTCTGTTTTGTCATGTCATTTCTTTTTGCATTCAAAGCATGTGACCGATCTCGGGTCCATGTGATTTTGGGTTCTCTTATTGAAGCGCCTTTTGGAGGCGAACCGTAGAAGGCGTTTAGCTATCATTGCGAGTTCATCATCCGTATCAGCTTCTGCTTCATCATCCGAACCTTTTGTAGGCTCTTCTGATGCTCTGAAAGCAACGGGTGCTCTCTTTATATCAGGTTGAGAGGATCTTTCCATCTCATACGAGATTAAGGAGCTCATCAACTGATCTAGTCGAAGGGTAGAGAGGTCTTTAGCTTCCTCTATAGCCGTTTTCTTGGCTTCCCAAGATTTGGGTAGAGTACGCAGAACCTTTCGAACTAGCTCAGAGTTTTGATAGGTTTTGCCCAAATGGGTTAGGGCATCGACTAGGAGGTTGAGTCCCTGGAACATTTGTTCTACAGATTCATCAGCCTTCATAGTAAAATTTTCTTATTGGTGAATTAAGAAATTCACCTTAGTTTCTCTTATCTGGTCTGTCCCAATATACATGGTGACAAGTTTGTCCCAGATTTCCTTGCCCGAAGTGCAAGTTGAAACTTCGACGAATTCACCTTCTGACATAGCAGTGAACATCAAATACTTTGCCGTTTTAGCGAGTCGTCTGATCTTAAGGTACTCCCGTGTTGGATGACCTTCGCGATCAAATCGTTGGTTCTCGGGTATAGAAGGTGGACCATCTTCTATATAAGACCATAAGTCTTCGTCAATAGCATCAACGAATGCGCTCATTCGAATTTTCCAATAGGAAAAATTCTTACCATCGAAAATGGGAGGATTCCCAACATGTGGTTTGAGCACATTATAGTTTTCAGCCATTTGTTCAATTCGTATAAAGTAGAACTTCTATAGAATAGAACATTGACGAATAAAACCTCAACAAAGAAGCAAGCTTCTGTTGGGTAGAAATCAGCTGTTAAGCAGTAGTTGTTGGATTCGCAGAGCAATAGGCTTCCGTAGAAAATGCCAGCTATGAAATTTACAGAGCGTATGCTTCTGTAGAATGTAGGCTTCTACAAAGTAGAGCAACAAATCGTTTCTCACAGAACAAGGTGCTTCTGTGGAACAGAGGTTAAATTTTGATAGAACGAAAGCTTCTACAGAATAGAAACAGGTAGAGTTTCACAGAGCGTAAAGCTTCTGTGGAGTAGCGGGTTGATTCTGATAGAGCGTAGACTTCTACAAAATAGCAACAGTCACAGAGCCAAGAGCTTCTGTTGAAAAGAGTGTGTAGCTGATAAGAGCTTTTTAAGGGTCTACAACAAGCTGTTAAGCCTCGGTTGAACCCGCTCTGATACCAATTGTTACACTAAGAGGGGGGGTGAATTAGTGTTAATCTCCAAAATTGGATTTTAACCCTTTTTCGTTTCACCCCGCAGCGGAATGAAAAGCTTCTGTTAAACAGAGCCTGTATGTTTCTGTAAGACAGAACGTTTGATTGTGTACGCAAATTTATTTGATGGACACAAGGATTTTTATAGTGGTTCAGCAAATTGGTTACGTCCACTCTTCACCCAGATATTTGGATGGTTTCCACTCAAATGTATCTCAGTACAAGTTACACAAATGATAGCAACTAAAATCAGACCCGTAGGTTCTGTACAATAGAGGCTTGAGTGGCAAAGCACAGACTAGAAGGTTCTGTACCGTAGAGACTTGTTAAGAAGCACAAACCCGAAGGTTCTGTACTATAGTAACTTAGGCTCAATACAGACCAGAAGGTTCGGTATCGAAGTAGGTTAAGCACAACACAGACCAGAAGGTTCTGTGTTGAAGAAGGTAAGGCATAATACAGAGCAGAAGGTTCTGTATAGAATGAGTTAACCTTATATAGCACAGATCAAGTGATTCTGCACTAGAGACGTCAACCTTCTATAGAACAGATCCAAGGATTCTGTATTACAGATGGTATAGCACAGACCGTAAGGTTCTGTATCAAGTATGTCAATCCACAATAGAAAGTTCTGTATAGGAAAATGACTTAGTTGTGAAGCACAGATCTGAAAGATTCTGTACCAAGAGTAGTAGTCGACCTTCTACTGAACAGACCGTAAGGTTCCGCAGCAAAAGTGATAAGGAAAATGTATGCACAGACCCGTAGGGTACTGTATTACAAGGAGTTGCACACGTGAGTGTCACTAACAAAGGTAACCAAATTGCGCAATCCTTAAGGAAAACGACTTCGTGGCGTACTCCACGCGAGCACGTAGCGGACCCTACGCAAGCGAACAGCAATCTCTGTTCAAGGATGGATTTTCCCTCCGGCGGCTCCACACGACCTGCACGGTCTCCTCGAGATAGCGACTATGTGGTGTACCCCACACAAGCACGTAGCATTCCCTACGCCAGCACACAGCAGACCCTGCGCAAGCACGCGGCAATCCCCACGCAAGCACTGCACACAGAGCTCTACACAACAGAAGCTGGTTAGTCCCTCAACTTCTGTGCTCCCGGGGTTCTGCCCTTCTCTCCGGCCCGCTGCACGTTGCCCACGTACACAACGCTTCCAACAACGTCTCCTGTAGCTTCCAACCGAGTCCTTCGAGCCCCCGAGTCACTCTCCCAGAAAGCTTCACCAACGATGCAGCCGTCCGTTGCTAGTGCTCCTCGTGTGACTAACTCGAACGAATGAAAGAACTAAAGAAAGCTCAAGCACACGCTCTCTCTGGACAGAATAGAATGGGAGAAAAGAATTTGTTTCGTTATGGGAGAGGGCGTTGCTATTTATACATAAAGCCTAAGAAGAAAATATAATGGGAAAAGATAAAAACAAAATATGCAAAATAAGAAATTAAAAGTTAGTTTACAAAATAAATAAAATGATATACGCGTGCATGCATTCAGCAAGGAAGATAATCATATCAAAATAAGAATATGATAGCTTTCCTAAATAATGCAGCACAGAAGGTATCGCAGAAGGTTCTGCTCGATAACCTTCTACAGATGGAAATAATCGTTGATTTACTTCCATATGGATTAAGTTTAATTCCATCCTGTTAAAGACACGTAGTAAGATGTATCTAGACAGGTGGTAGTGATATGTTTGCAAATAACGTTCATGTAGAGGTCGAATAAGCTTACAGAAGCCTGTAGACCATCTAGTAGAACCTTTCCATATATAGAAGATACATTTCCTTCATAAGAAATAATATCTCCAATATGATTACTTGGAAACCAAATCGTGGTAATTTGATCAGATAAATATCTTAATCAAATTAAGCATATTTCGTAATTAAATAATTGATAACTAAATCATTTAATTACAAAAATAATTCTTACATGAAGTCCTTAATATTAGAAGCTTCTGTAGAATAGAATGTTTGTCTTTCTGTAATACAGAGGGTCAGGCTCATCATCAAAGCCAAGAATGTTCGACCTTCTGTGGTACAGGGGTCTGGCTCATCATCAAAACCTTTTCCAACAACAAATCCGTAGAATCTTTGGACTTGCTTCCTATCCTCAAGTCTGTCAGGGAAATCAACAATTTTCTCGGCAATATGACCTTGGACCTTAATTTTACCCCGTTCGATCTTCATACCAAGGAAATTAACAGATTTCCTAAACCATTCTATCTTACGTTCAGACAGAATCATGCCCTCCTGACGGAAGACATCAGTCACCTTATCAAGGTGCCTCATGTGGTCGTCTTCAGTCTGACTGTAGACTAACACATCGTCAATATAAACCGCACAAAACTTACGGACCTGCTTGAAAGCATTATCCATTTTGCGCTGAAAGATGCCTGGAGCATTCTTCAAGTCGAATGGCATAACTAACCATTCAAACATCCCTTGAGGAGCATCGAAGGCAGTTAGAGGAACCGACTCTTCCTCCATTTTGACTTGTCAGTATCCACTTTTCAAGTCAAATTTGGAAAAGTATTTTGGTTGACTCAGACTGATCTTATCAATAAGGTCACCCGCTGTTGGGATCTTATAGCCGTTGTCTTTTGTATCTTTGTTAAGTTGACGATAGTCTATAATCATTCATGCTTTTCCTCGCACCTGCTTGACATGGTTAATTACCATAAAGGCAAGACTTCTTTATGGACTGTAACTGTCCCTAATCAAATCTTTTCCAAGCAATTCAGGAATTTGTTTGTCAAACTCCTCAACCATCTCAGCTGTGTACGTAATGTTTTGGGCTCGAATAATGGTTTCGGGATCCTTCAACTCTAATCTAGCCTTTAGGCCATTTCGAGTCCATAATTTCAATGGATCTTCACTAAAATTATCGGCCAGTTTCAGAAGGAACTTATCCCATTTCGTCCCTGTTAACTTAACAGCCATACACACTTCCTATTTCACAAACAGGTCGTTATACCGGCTAGAACTACTGGTACTCGTTGGAGAAAACAAGGTTTGCATCCAATCATGCTCCTGTTCTTACAACCAGCATTCATTCATGCTCATCCATGTATCACCACGCTGAGTTCGCACTCTGAAAGTTCTTTCGCATGGTGAATCACCACAATACTCTGTCCGTTTTACCAGATAAAACCCATATTTGGGCCTTAATTTAGGTTATGAGATAATACTTATTTTAACACCACCAATGGTGACGTCGTCTGCATCCTGCACAAAAGGAAGATTTTCCCTTTGTCCCTTAAGGAAGGCGTTACCAAGTATGATATCAGCCTCCAGCGAAGGATGTGCAAGGATCTCTTTTATGATGAACTTTTGTCCACCAATAAAGACTGGCATGTTTAATACCCTACGGCCAACAATTGTTGCCATACCGTCAACATTGACCATGTGGATGGATTTCAGCAGTGGTTACCACCACTCATCTGGTAAAGCATTGAGTCTAGCACAACTTATGCTACACCTAGTGTCTATCAAGGTATCCAAGGAGTACTCATAGTAACTCGGAATCTTGAAGGTTAAAGCCACGTATGTGCTCAGTTCTTCCTTCCTGACACTAAACCTCTTGTGTCTGGTAACCTCTCGGGATGGTTCTATCATCCTCCAGATATCGTCTACCGCAATAGACCTCTGCTTAGCTATCTGCTCGATAACCTCACAAACTTCAGGAATCTCAGATAAAGCGCTACCTGGATTGTTTACTCTTAACATCCTTATAGATTCCTCTCTCGGTTGATCCACAGGGTCTTCATAGACTGGTAATGATACTTGTCTATACCCAACTATTCTACCCGTATGTTGTGACGGGGTCCTTGAATCAACAGACCTTCGAGACATCTCTTCTACTAGTGGAGGTGCAGATGCAATCTCTGGTCGAGAGACTATTACATCCTCTACCACATCACTAGCTCTTGAAGAGACCTCAAAGAACGAGTGACTTCTCGGTTCTCTCAGGATTGGCATCCTCACAGACAAATGCCTGTCAGCTCTTTCGCTAAGCATAGGCAAGTACCTATCAGCTCTCTTAGAAACCCTCGACGGTTCACCCAACATGAGAGTAATCTCATTACCTCGTTGTCGGATATTAGCCGCACTAATGGGCCTAGAGCTACTACCACGCTCAGTCATAACCAACTCCTTGGCCAGGTTAATTCCAAAGGATTCACCTCACGCCTATGGAACTATTGATAGTTGTTATGACCTTCCTCGAACAACTCGGTAAGCCTTGAGATGTTCCTCACATTCGGACTGGTGGTATTTACCAATCGGTAAATCACCCTAGTGTGATATGCCAAAAACTTGGCCTGGGCATTGATACGATCAATGTTCATCGATTAGATTCTTAAAGTCAATGAATTCCCCAAACAATGATCGTCCAAGGCCATCATAAAATTTGGATGGACTTGAAACCATACATGGCCATGTGCAAGGTTGGCTTGTATACCTGATATCAGCTGATCTTTAAACTCTCGCCACCATTTATCGATCACAGCTACTACCACAAGACTATCCGCCGGTAAATGAAACAGCGGGATTAATCCTACCTAGATCAACCCAATGTGGATATAGTTATATACACCTCTAGCATTCCGCATGGTATCTCTCATGCGGTTTTGTCGCGGGTGGATCCCGTTTCTGGTTCCATCTAAAATGGATATCCTCCCTTGACAATAAGGCTTCGGATTTTGAAAACGTGTCGGAATCGCCACTAACTTATTTTAAGTTCAAGTTAGAAAAACTATAGAGATTCGTTAGAGTTCGGGAATTAGGGATTACTAAATCGCATGCATCAACAGAAAAGGGAGGCTTTAAAATTGTATGTTTTCGATGTCCAAGCTTACTTTTTGAAAATTCTCAAGTTTAGTAATACTTAAAATATCTACGTGAATAATTCTTTGATAAAAAATTACTTTGGTCGGGCAAAAATGCAAGCAACATATATTAATTAATGCCCTTAGCAGTTTCTAAGCCAAAAAATAAATTTAAGGGAGGATCAGGTGTTTGTACCATTGCTTGTTGTTTATAGAACGCTCCCGTTAGCATTTATACCTCACGGTGCCGTTTTAGAATAGATTTACGGCGAACCTGGCGATCCGTTGATGCCGTAATGTTGGTGCGTGCGAAGCCGTCTTCGGAGGGTCTTGCTCTTCGAGAATCCAAAATAAACCCTCGAATGTTTGTTATCTTGAATACGTTGAATGGGGTACGTGCCTTGGTTGTCCGCAAGGCACGCCCCGGAAAACCTGCATAAGTTCCGAATAAACGAAGTAAACCGTTTGAAAATGGGTTGAAACGGGATTAATTATATCATTGTAGGAGTTATTTTGATGAAAGAGAACTTGCAATAAACACCCACGCGCGTAACTATATTCGTCGGCTAAACTCTCAGTAACGATTAACATCACGTAAAAAGTAAACTCAAAGGGAAAAAAAACGTTGTTTTTAAATGAACTTTAAAATCTTGTAAAATCTTTTAAAAATCTGGGAGACATAGTTAAAATGATTTTTAATTTTTATTAAAAATGTCATATCATGAACATGTAATGTGAATGAAACTAAAATCCCCAAAAAAAATGAAAACATAATTGATAATACGATTAATAAGTAAAAACGAGGAATATGTCTTTTAATTAAAATATGTGGACGCAATCAAAAGGAAAAAAAAACAAAGTTAAAATATTAAAGCATTACCTTTTAATAAGAATGTTACTAAAACTAATCGGCATAAATCAAGAAGGAATTTGTAATAGGCTCATTTATCAAAAATATCCCAAAGTTACAAAGAATTTTCCAATCTATCCCGAAGTTTAGAAAATATCTCTCAGTAGCCTAAACTTTAGACCTATTTCAAAAATACCCCATCAAGATCTGCTGATTAAGATTTTTCGGAATGGCTGGAGAAGGAAAATCCTCAGGAAATCCTTCTGGGACTCCATCACGATTGGAATTCGTTCCAGAATCTAGATTGTCTCCTTTTGGAATTAGAGAGAGTATAAATGATATTTTAACTCAGCTAACAATCCAGGGGAGTACGGAGTCTATAGAAAGCCGAAACCAAATGGCAAAGGAAGTAGGCTCTATAGTAAACCATATGCTAGACACTTGGGAAAAAGAAAGAGGTTTAAAAAGGCCTGAAGCCGAGGCGACCTCTGGACTGGAGAGTACTACAGGAAAACCAGTCGAAGGATTGAATTTGGGAGGAAGAAATTTCAAACAAAATCAAGGCAAGAGTGTGGATGAGATGTACAAGGAGTCAGTGGCTCCTTACATTTTAGACTCACAAAAGCGAAGTGCAAACTTGAACTCCCAAAGTGGGGAATTGGCAAAAGACTTAAGGAAAGCCTTAGGTCTGGTAGAAGATACTCCGTTCCATTTAGACAACAGAACATTTAATGAACTGGTAACTGCGAAGAGGGAGATTTACAGGCCCGATTATCCTCATCGAACTAAACAAGAGTTTGTTCCTAGGGATAATGTTTTGAAACCTATAATTACCCCGGGTGCTTTTCTAGATATAGATTGTGAAAAGCATGTATCTGAGAAGATAGATGAGTGGTTATCACTAATTCGAATGACTGCGTCTGCTGGGATATTATCCCCTGGATCAGTCTATGAACTATGTGTGGCAGCCCTCATGGGAACGGCGCAAAAATACTGGAAATCTTTGGTGGCTCATACTGACATCAAAGAAAAGATAGATCAAGCGCTGACGGTTGGCGGAGTATTGGCAATCATTGCCGATGCCCTGAAACGTGAGTTCTGTGGTTTCTCGTTATCCACTGAAACTGTAGAAAAAGAGCAGTCAATGACCACTCTAGTTAAACTACAGATCTGTAATATGTGCCTGTTCGACAGCTACGTGTGTGAATTTCAGAAGTATTATTACAATCTGGATGTAGTGTCGCAACAGTTCATATTAGGAACCTTTTTTTGCAAAACTTCCATAACCTTGGCTAGAAGTTGCGCAAAAGGCCTACGAATTGCTTCTAGTCGAGGAGAAAATAGTTCCTGCACTAGGAGGTAAACTTCAGGCGGTAAAGTACGCAATGCCCATGGCATGTACTGAGCTCCAAGTTAAGGAGGCGGCTAAGAAGTTGCCATACTTAGACAAGAGCTGTTGCTCTCAAATTGAGTATGTTCCGGGAAGGTACGGATGCGATACTCGCAGTACTTCGGATAACTCTTTGAGGACAAGAAACTTTCCTCGAAAGAGAAAGTTTGTTGTGTACAACAAAAAGAAAGTTGGGCCCAAGAGAGACTTCCAGCGAAAGCAAAGAGGAAGTCTTACTTACAAACCCAGAAGGTTTGTAAGGAGACGGGATAACCTGAAAGACAAAGATAGGATCGATGCCTTCAAAAGAAAGCATGGTAGAGAACCTAAATGTCCTAAAGGAAAACCTTTGAGCAGCTGCAATTGCTGCTGGTTTTGTGATTCAAAAGATCACAAGGCGGATAGTTGTCCAAAGAAAAACCAGAGGAGAGAAAGACTCCGTATGGTATTCTTAGACAACAGGAGTCAAGAGGAAGAAGTCTTTGCTTATGAACCCATAGATGAGCAAGAGATTTCCGACTTGGACTCGGTAGTAAAATCTATTTATGAGGTTGTGTCTAGTTATGATACAGACTCAGATGATGATTCTGATCTCTGGACCGAACATCTGTTCATGATGCGAGCAGAGCGGGAAGGAGATGGTGATGAGTTGGTTCCTTTGGAAACAACTAATCGGATACTGGAGGAAACCCACCAGTACGAAGATCCATCCCAGTCAATTCTGGAATGGAGGTTGCCTAATGTGAATGCAAGGGAAGTTTATGAAGTATCGAGATTTAGGTTTTGATCAACCATAGATATTGCACAGACAGAGGCAACGGCACAAGACACAAGCACTGAGCTTGAGACATTGGATATCCCACTCTTAAACGTACAACGCATAAGAGATACCATGCGTAACGCAAGAAGTGTATATAACTATATACACATTGGGTTAATCCAGATAGGATTAGTCCCGCTGTTTCATTTACCAGCGGATAGTCCTGTGGTAGCAGCTGTGATCGATAAACGTTGGCGAGAGTTTAAAGATCAGCTGATATAATGTGTACAGGCCAATCTTGCACATGGCCCTGTATGCTTCCAAGTTCATCCCAATTTTATGATGGCTTTGAGCGATCGCTGTTTGGGGACTTCATTGACCTTGAGAATCAAGTCGATGAACATGGATCGTATGAATCCCCAGGCCAAATATTTGGCGTATCACACTAGGGTAATTTACCGATTGGTAAATACCACTAGTCCTGGTGTGAGGAACATCTCAAGACTTACAGAGTTGTTCGAGGAAGGTCATAGCAACTACCAACAGTTCCATAGGCGTGAGGTGAATCCATTGGAATTAACCTGGCCAAGGAGTTGGGTTATGACTGAACCTGGTAGTAGCTCTAGGCCCATTAGTGCGGCTAATATCCGACAAAGGGGTAATGAAATTACCCTCATGTTAGGAGAACCGTCAAGGGTTAATGAAAGAGCTGATAGGCATTTGCCTATGCTTAGCGATAGAGCTGACAGGTATTTGCCTGTGAGGATGCCAATCCTGATAGAGCCGCTCAATAGAGCGCCTTCTGAAGTCGCTTCAAGAGCTAGTGACGTGGGAGAAGACGTAATAGTCTCTCGACCAGAGGTTGCAAGCACACTTCCACTAGTAGAAGAAATGTCTCGAAGATCTGTTGATTCGCGAGTCCCGTCGCAACATACGGGTAGAATCGTAGGGTATAGACAAGTATCATTACCAGTCTATGAAGACCCTGTAGATCAACCGAGAGAGGAGTCTATACGGATGTTAAGAGTAACCAATCCTAGTAGCTCTTTATCTGAGATTCCTGAGATTTGTGAGGTTATCGAGCAGATAGCCAAGCAAAGGTCTATTGCGATAGACGAGATCTGGAGGATGTTAGAACCATCCCAAAGTGTACTTAAGAATATTGGGTTTAGTGTTAGGAAGGAAGATCTGAGCACAAATGTGGCTCTAACTTTCAAGTTTCCTGGATACTATGAGTATTCTCGGGATACTTTGATAGACACTGGGTGTAGCATAACTTGTGCTAGACTCAATGCTCTACCAGATGAGTGGTGGGAACCACTGCAGAAACCCATCCACATGGTTAAAGTCGATGGTATGGCTACAATGGTTGGTCATAAGGCAAGCAACGTGCCTGTCTTATTGGTGGACAAAAGTTCATCATTAAAGAGATTCTTGCACATCCTTTATTGGAGGTCGACATCATTATTGGTAATGCCTTTTTAAAGGGTCAAAAGGAAAACATTCCTTTTGTGCAGAATGAAAACGATGTTTCCATCGGTGGTGTAAAGATAAGTATTCTACAAGAGCCTCGACTACGGTTAAAATTTGGCTTTTATCCGGTAAAACGGACAGAATAATGTGAAAGAGCTTTCAGAGTGCGAGCTCAACGTGGTGATATCCGGTTGGATGAGAACGAAGCATGGGTACAAACCCTGTTTTCTCCGACGGATACCAGGAGTTCTAACTGGTATGACGACTTGTTTCCTAAACAAGAAGTGTGTAAGGCTATAAAGTTAACTGGGACAAAATGGGATAAGCTCCTAGTAAAACTTGCCGATAATTTTAGTGAAGATCCATTAAAATTGTGGACTCGAAATGGCCTAAAGGCTAGATTAGAGTTGAAAGATCCCGGAACCGTCATAAGAGCTAGAAATATTACGTATACAGCAGAGATGGTTGAGGAGTTTGATAAACAAATTCCTGAGTTGCTTGGAAAAGGCTTGATTAGGGACAGTTACAGTCCACATTCTAGTCCTACCATTATGGTTATTAATCATGCCGAACAGGTGCGAGGTAAAGCACGAATGGTTATAGATTATCGTCAGCTTAATAAAGCTACAAAGGACGATGGCTATAAGATTCCCACTACAGGAGATCTTATTGATAGGATTAGTTTGAGCCAACCAAAGTTCTTCTCTAAGTTTGACTTGAAAAGTGGATACTGGCAAGTCAAGATGGAAGATGAATCGGTTCCTCTAACTGCCTTCAATACTCCGCAAGGAATGTTTGAATGGCTAGTAATGCCGTTCGGCCTGAAAAATGCTCCAGGCGTGTTTCAGCGCAAGATGGATAATGCTTTTAAGCAAATCCGAAAATTTTGTGCGGTCTATATTGACGATGTGTTAGTCCACAGTCAGAGGAGGAGCACATGAGGCACCTTGATAAGATAATTGATGTCTTTCGACAGGAAGGTATGATTCTATTTAAACGTAAGATAGAATGGTTTAAGGAATCGGTTAATTTCCTAGGCGTGGAGATTGAGAAGGGTAAAATTAAACTTCAAAATCATATCGCAGAAAAGATAGCTAATTTTCCTGACAGACTTGAAGATAGAAAGCAAGTCCAAAGATTTTGTGAATGCGCTAACTATGCAAGAAAGTTTGTGAAAGATCTTTTCCGATATCTAAGTAGGATTTCGAAGAAAACCTCTTCTACTAATCCTTGGATATGGGAAGATGAAGACACTCAATCAATTAGAAGGATAAAAGCTAAGGTGAAAAATTTGCCACAATTAGCTTTACCATCTGATAAAGATGAGTTAGTCTTAGAAGTTGATGCTTCTGAAGAATTTTGGGGAGCAGTCCTCAAAATTAGAGGACGAAAACCAGAACCGGTATGCAAATACTGGTCGGGAAGCTTCAAGGGGTACGAATTACAATACTCGATACATGAAAAAGAAGTGCTAGCCTTAAAATATGGAATAAAGACTTTTTACATCTTTTTGGCACCGAAAGCATTTTTAGTGCGATCTGACTCGACCTATGTAAAAAGGTTTATGAGTCTGAACCTTAAGGAAGCTAGGCAAACTAGACTCTTGAGGTTGCAGGAACTGTTGAGCTATTATAAATACGAGGTTGAATACATTAAATCCGACCACAACGTAATAGCCGACTCTCTCTTTAGAGAACTTGCAAACACCTCTCTTTCTAAAAACTCTGCAGATGGATCCTGCTGCCAACAGAAAGATATGCTGGGGATGCAAGAAGGAGGGACACTCCCGAAAGGTATGTCCTAACCTGAGAGATAGTGAGCATAGTGATGCTGGTACCATTTCAGGAACGAAGGCAGGAGTTCTCTGCTGGCAGTGTAAGCAACTAGGACATCGTTCTTATGAATGTCCCAAGAAGCTGAAAACTGCGGATTCCCAGAAGGGGAAGGCTGAACTTAAGGAGAAAGCAAAAGCTGACTCCAAGAGTGAAGCGAAACCAGATCTCCAGAAGGAGATGGCTAATCCTAGAAAAGCTGAGGCTAGATTTGGGGAAAAAGCGAAGGTTGTTTCCCGGAAAGGAATGGTTGAACCCAAAGAAAAGGCAAGAGCCAATTCTAAGGGGAAAGCGAGTGTTTCCCAGGAAGGGAAGACAGATCTGAAGGAGAAGGGTGACACCAACTCTGAAAGAAATGTGAAAGATCTTCAGGAGAAGATGGCAGATCCGAAGGAGGAAAGCTCCAGAGGAAATGTGAAAATGGCAGATCTGAAAGACAAGGCAAAAGCTGAGTCGCAGGAGAAAGCCAGGAAGAAGAGGAAAGCCAAGAGGCTTAGGTCTTCTGATCCCAAAGGGGATGTTTCTGAAAAAGAAGGTCCTAAGAAGGACGGTAAGGTTGAAGAACCTTGGTGGTCACCTTTGACCATGGAGCAGTTCAATTACTGCCGAAATCACTTAGCTAAAGAGCAGAAAATATCCATTAATCAAGCTGTGAAATCCTACAAAGCGCTGCTGCAGAGTAAGGAGGAACAGAAAGAGAAAATGGAAACACAGTATGCTGAGGAAGAAGCTAAGTTTAAGGCCTTAATTGGCGAGTCAGTCCAAGAGGTAGACCCTGAACCAAGGGTAGAACCTGAGGAAGCGGCTGCAATGGAGTGTGAGCAATACTTCGACTTTGGAAGTGCTTACGCAGCATTGGAAGGTAATGTTGAAAAGAAAGAAAACCTTGTGGAAGTAATTCCTGAAAGAGACTCAGTCAAGGAGTCTGGTGAGAACGCTCACGGTCACAGGAGTCACGATGGCAAAGGCCATGTTGGGAAATCCCAAGAGGATCTAGGAGGATCCTGATTTTTTGATGAAGACTCTTTTGAGGATGGATCCCTAAGTTGGGATGCGTCTGTGGTCTGTGAAGGACTCATGGGTGGCATCAAACATGATGACAAACGCCAAGTTGAGTATTTCGCAAAAAAGACCGTTGAGTACATCAAAGACCTGGAGTATAAGCTATCGATTATGGCTTCAGGTGAAGAGGAGATGTCTAGAGTCGAAAGAGAAAGACAACAGATATTCTCCACCACAATGTCAATCATACCGGGGGAAGTCAAAAATTATGAAGTCCCAAAGGTAGTAGTAGACATGAGTGAATCCTCGCTTGAGGAGAACGTTGTACTTCAATCGTATCTACACTGGATATCGGGGAAGTGGCCGTCTCTGAGAATTCATTCAGAAATGGTGAGAGTAGCAGCACCTTACGTACATGCTGGGTTTGTAGACATCCTGGAGATCGATAGATCCGAACCAGAATGTATGGAGACAATGCCTATGTTAGTAAGGTACGTACTCGGATGCCTAGGCTATGGACCAAAATACGCCACGGCATTGATTACTAGCACAATAAGGGAAGAGGAGGACCATCCGCAGTATGGGAAGGTAATACTTCAGAATCTGCAAGTATGGGACATCCACCCTTGTGAGAGTAGACGTCTGGTGGAACCTCAACGACAGGACCTCGAACAGAGAAGTTTATGGCGAAAATACTACAAGGACAAAACAGTCCGAAAGGCCATAAAAGTTGAGTTCCTTAAAGACGTGCTGGAGCATGTGTTAGCCCGTAAGGACGAATACTACGTGCTCTGTGACGGCATAATAACCGTCACGATTCTTCGATCAGATCTAAGTCTCATAGACGAACAAGCAGGAGACCGAGGATGGCAGAGGATGCTCAACCTCCTGGATTGTTTCTGGAGGCGAGAAAACTCTGAGTTGCACCTCCGAACCGACACCTTCGAGGTTTGGAGCCAGAGTGCATGGAAACACTGCCTATGTTGGTGAGGTATGTACTCGGATGCTTAGGCTATGAACCAAAATACGCCACGGCATTGATTACTAGAACAATAAGGGAGGAGGAAGACCATCCGCAGTATGGGAAAGTAATCCTTCAAAACCTGCAAGTATGGAACATCCACCCTTGTGAGAGTAGACGTCTGGTGGAACCTCAACGACAGGACCTCGACCAGAGAGGTTTATGGCGAAAATACTACAAGGACAAAACAGTCCAAAAAGGCCATAAAAGTTGAGTTCCTTAAAAATGTGCTGGAGCATGTGTTAGCCCGTAAGGACGAATACTACGTGCTCTGTGATGGTTTCATAACCGTCACGATTCTTCGGTCGGATCTAAGTCTAATAGACGAACAAGCAGGAGACCGAGGATGGCAGAGGATGCTCGACCTTCTGGACAGTTTCTGGAGGCGAGAAAACTCTGAGCTGTACCTCCGAACCGACACCTTCGAGGTTTGGAGCCAGAGTGCATGGAAACACTGCCTATGTTGGTGAGGTATGTACTCGGATGCTTAGGCTATGAACCAAAATACGCCACGGCATTGATTACTAGAACAATAAGGGAGGAGGAAGACCATCCGCAGTATGGGAAAGTAATCCTTCAAAACCTGCAAGTATGGAACATCCACCCTTGTGAGAGTAGACGTCTAACGGAACCTCAAAAGCAGGACCTCGACCAGAGGGGATTATGGCGAAAGTATTACAAGGACAAAACAGTCTGTCCGAAAGGCCATAAAGGTTGAGTTCCTTAAAGATGTGCTGGAGCATGTGTTAGCCCGTAAGGACGAATACTACGTGCTCTGTGACGGCATAATAACCGTCACGATTCTTCGATCAGATCTAAGTCTCATAGACGAACAAGCAGGAGACCGAGGATGGCAGAGGATGCTCAACCTCCTGGATTGTTTCTGGAGGCGGGAGAACTCTGAGTTACATCTCCGAACCGACACCTTCGAGGTTTGGAGCAAGATTGCTGATTTCACAAACAAAACCTTAAATCAGCAAATTGAACATGATGAGAGAGCCCTACAAATTTCGCAACAAATTCTTGAAGCGGTTCAAGACCCACCGGGGCTCTCAGAAAAAGAAGGAGTTGGCGAACCATCAAGCGCCAACAACGATGAAGGAACCTCCCAGGACAACGCACCAATGCAGACGGGAGACTGTTAGAGTAGGACATTTTTGTCGGTCACTAGGACCCCACTAACTTTGTAAACAGTTAGATTC
The DNA here is from genome assembly GCA_029817715.1 of Melastoma dodecandrum. Taxonomy (NCBI): domain Eukaryota; kingdom Viridiplantae; phylum Streptophyta; class Magnoliopsida; order Myrtales; family Melastomataceae; genus Melastoma; species Melastoma dodecandrum. Next base: position 182,078 of record JARUPY010000537.1, on the reverse strand, counting down.
CTTTTACTTTTGAGCTGGCAAACAGTGCATTGGCACCAGCTCCCTTGTGTATATATTCACAAGCCCTCTACCTCATTTGGGGGGGCAATCTGAATAGAGAATTTTCTCTCTCAAAACTTTGAGTAAGAAATCTTGGATTGTTCTCCAAGAAGAAAATCTAAAACAAAAACTAGGACTCAAAATAGAGCCTAAGTTTTCTCTGATTGTTCTTCGAAAGATACCTTAAGAAACCAAGAAAGTTAGAGTTAATCAGAACTGATTAAGTCTAACTAAAAGGTTAGATCTGCGGATCGACACCTTGAAGGATAAGTCATTCTGACTACACCTTGTAAGGCAAAGCCATCAGGCTGAGACTTGGGATGAGGAGTGTCTATATAAGACCCTCAAGTTATGGGCGTTAGGAAACACAGAAGAGCCTCTCCACTGCCTTCTCTAAGTTCCTGAGAAGAAGACTCTTGAAGCCTTGTTTCTTGAGTTCTCTTGGTGAACCCTCTGAGCAATTCGATTAAGGTATGAAAAACATCTTTATATTTTAAAGGCTGTTTTCGCGATTCTTTCAGTTTTGAAAGAAGACCTTGATTAAGGCAACTTAATTAAGGTGGTGTAACTGCACGAGTCATCTTATGACTGATTGTCCTAACCCAGATCTTCTACATTTAGATCACGGGGTTGGCAAGGATTCTACTACTGGTCTTCTCAATACCATAGTAGATCGACTTGAGAATCTATCAGCACAGATATCACAAATATCAAAGCAGATAGAGAGTTATTCTAAAAGATTAGAAGAACTGACTCTAGCACAGAGTGAATTCGAGGAATATTTCCTTGAAGGTAAGTCCAATTTAGGATTTGCGGCAAGTTCGAAGTACTCAAACGAGTATTCGAGGTTGGCGGAACGCCGGCGACAGAGACAATTAAGAAAATCATCTTAAGTTCGATTCCTGTAAGGAATATTTGGTATCAGAGCCGCTTAAGATAACAGTTTAATTGTCTGGGAGAATTTAATCGAAAAGATTAATTTTGAGTAGGGATAAAATTGAAACAAGGGAAAAGTTTAGGATATAAGAAGATAAGTTTTAAACATCAGGGTAGATCGGAAAAATTGGGTAAAGTAGAGGGTAGAATTGATAATTAAGCCTTTGTAATAAAAGGGAAATCATCTGTGACTTGGGAACACAAAGTCACAGGCAAGTTTCTTCTTCGAAGGAATAGTCAAAATAGGAGAAAGAAAGTCAAAAGTCAAAATAGGAAAAAAGAACATTACTTCTTACGACTGGGTCCAGTTGGGGGTTTCAAGACCAAAGTCCGAGAGCTTTTTCCATCGAGAACCAGAAGTCGAAGTAAGGCTTCGAGTACAAGGAGGGGTAAGCCGTGGCGAGGGGGGGCTGCTTCTAGTCACTGCTCTTGCTTCAAGGAGATGCAGCCAGGGAAGACACCGCGAAGCTGGGTTGCTCGCTTTCCTGTGGGTTTGCGGATCTGGTCAACTAGGCTTAGAACGGAGTCTGTTGAAGACGGGGCCGGAATCAGGGGTAGGCCGTGAAGAGAAGGCTGTCTCCAATTGTCGTTCTTGTCTCGAGGAGCCGCCATCGGGAGGACGAGGATCTGAACCGAAACCGACGCGATAGACAGCAGGTTCTGACGGTACCCAAAGAACCGGCTTACAAAAGCGAGCACCACGCAGTAGGTGATTCTGAAGGAGTGGACAGTCCAGTCGAGGTAGAAAGCCTGTTCAGATTTCTTCAGCGATTGCTTCTCTCTCAGAGCAGCCTCATCAATCTGGATCACGTTGATGTACTTCTCCTTAGAGATCTTCTTGGCCTTGACCTCACAACACACAGGCCTGAGCTCCAATATCTGAGGGAAGGAACCAATGGTGGTGGTTGGCAGAACAAGGGGGTTGAGCTTCTTCTGCTGAGCATCCATCCTAGCACTCACGTTGGTCGCATGGGGATGATCGAAGCCCCTCAAGACGGCATTAGCATTCTGAATAACTTCATTTATCACCCTTGGCGAACTCTTCCTGGAAGCCTGAGCACCCGCATTAGCAGCAAAGAACACCTCATCCTTTTTTTTCCGTCCAGTGCCTAAGCCACGATTTCAGCTTCTTGTCCAATTTGGTCTCGTTGACGTGGTCAACTGCGTTGTGCAAAAAGGGAGCAGGAGGAGGATAGAAGGTGCGATCAGTGTCGGCATGTCCGGGGTAGATGTACTGTTGATCGTAAATGTTTGGGATGCAGCCTTCAGGAGCAGTAGGAGGATTTTGACTTTCTGCCATTCGCTGACGCTATGAACTTGTCCCTCCCCTCCTTTCGCTGGCCAGAAACTCGGGTTCACAGTGGGGAAGTGAACCCCCCACGAGTTGATATTGGAATCTGGTCGGATTTAATAAAGACAAGCACCAATGTTGGTCGAAGAATACGAAATGAATCAAAAGTAGATAAAATTCATAGAATCAGTCGGAAACAAAGGAAAGAAACTACCGGCTATTGAAAACGCCTTGACGGAGGAGATATCTGACGTCGCCGAAGAATAATCTAAAGTATCTTGGACGATGAAATTTGCTTTTCCTTCAAGCGTTCCTTCCTTCTCTCAGTCTATGTATCCCCGTCTCTCTCCGAAAATGTATCTCAGTGTCTCTCTGAGTATGTCTCCCCGTGTGTTTCCCTGGGTCGAGCTACTTATAGGGAGCAGGTAGTGATTTTGTTAGATTGTCTTAAGATTTTATTTGATTTTATGTGATTTACTATTTTTTCTGATTTTCTATGATTTTATTGATTTTCAATTATTTTAGAAGATTTTTATTGATTTTACAAAATTTTCAATTTTTTTCATTTTTTGTGACTTTTGTAGAAAAAATTGGGTTATGACAGGTTTACATTGAGTAAGGGTATATCCAGCGTCTCGAGCTCAGTGCTCGTGACCTGTGCCGTCGCCTCAGACTGCGAGATGCCAATTATCGATCGAAAACTAAATCTCGATACATTGTAGACCTCTCTAGCATTCACGTTAGGCAACCTCCATTCCAGAATCGACTGAGATGTATCTTCGTACTGGTGGGTTTCCTCCAGTACCTGATTCGTTGTTTCCAGTGGAATCAACTCATCACCATCTCCGTCCCGTTCTGTCGCATCATGAACAGATGTTCGGTCCAGAGATCAGAATCATCGTCTGAGTCTGTATCGTAGTTTGACACAATCTCATAAATCGTTCTACCTCCGAGTCCAAGTCAGAAATATCCTGCTCATCAATTGGTTCGTAAGCAAAAACTTCCTCCTCGTGACTCCTGTCGTCAAGAAAAATCATTCGGAGTCTTTCTCTCCTTTGACTCTTCTTTGGACAAGCGTCCACCTTGTGGTCTTTTGATCCACAAAACCAGCAGCAATTACAACTGCTCAAAGGTTTCCCTTTAAGACATCTAGGCTTTCTGTCATGCTTACGTTTGAAGGCATCGATCATATCCTTATCGTTTAGGTTATCCCTTCTCCTTACAAACTTCTTTGGTTTGTAAACAGGACCTCCCCTTTGCTTACGCTAGAGATCTCTCTTGGGCCAAACTTTCTTTTTGTTGTACCCAACAAACCTCCTCTTAGGAGGAAAGTTTCTTGTCCTCAATGAGTCACCTGAAGTACTGCGAGTATCGCATCCATACCTCCCCGGTACATACTGGATCTGAGAACAACAGCTCTTATTCAAGTAAGGTAACTTCTTAGCTGCCTCTTTCACCTGGAGCTCAGTACACGTTTTTCTCGTCGCATACTTCACCGCCTGAATTTTTCCTCCTAGTCTAGGAACAATTTTATCCTCGACTAGAAGTAATACATCAGCCTTTTGCGCAACCCCCGGCCATGGTTCGGGGAGTTTGGCAAAAAAGGTTCCCAATGTAAACTGTTGCAACACTACATCCAGATTGTAATAATACTTCTAGAATTCACACACGAAATTGTCGAACAGACACATATCACAGATCTGTAGTTTCATCAGAGCTGTCATCGACTGCTCTTTCTCCGTAGTCTCAGTGGACAATGAGAAACCACAGAACTCCCGTTTAAGTGCATCAGCGATGATTGCCAACACACCGTTCACGGTCAGCACTTGATATATCTTTTCCTTGATGTCTGTGTGTGCCACCAAGGTTTTCCAATATTTCTGCACCGTTCCCATGAGGGCTGCCACACACAATTTGTAGACTGACCCAGGAGCAAGTATCCCCGCCGATGTAATCATCCGAATAAGTGATATCCATTAATCTATCTTTTCAGATACGTGCTTTTCACAATCAATGTCTAGAAAAGCATCAGGGGTGATTATTGGCTTTAGGACGTTATCCCTCGGAATAAATTCCGGCTTGGTTCTATGGGGATAGTCAGGCCTGTAAATCTCCCTCTTCGCAAAGACTAGCTACGTTCTGTTGTCTAAATGAACCGGGGTGTCATCTGCTAGACCTAAAGATTTCCTTAGGTCATTCGCCAACTCTCCACTCTGAGAGCTCATGTTGGCCTTTCGCTTTTGCGGATCCAAGATATACGGAGCCACAGACTCTTAGTACATCTCGTCAACGCTCTTGCCTTGATCTTGGTTAGAATTTCTTCCTCCCAATTTCAACTTTTCGACTGGTTTTCCGATTGTACTTGCCAGTCCGGAAGTCGCCTCTGTCTCAGGCCTTTTTAAACTTCTCTCGTGTTCCAATGAGTCTAGCATTGTATTGACTATCGAATCTACTTCCTCTGCGAGGTGTCGGCTGTCACGACTGTCAATACCTCCTGGCTTAGTCAGCTGAGTTAACAATTCGTTTATACCCCTACTAATACCATACGGAGTCATTCTAGACTTATTTACGAGCTCTAACCTCTAAGGAGCCCCGGAGGTATTACCTGTAGGCTTTCCTTCTCTAGACATTCTGAAAATCTAATCAAAAGATTTTGATGAGGTATTTCTGAAACATGTATAAAGTTTAGGCTACCCGAAGATATTTCCTAAACTTCAGGGTAGATTGGAAAATCGTTAAAAACCTTGGGATAGTTTAGATAAGTAGGCCAAAAATAAAAAGTAAAATAAGAGAGGCATGTGACTGACCGAACACTACACTCAAAGCTGGCATCCTCCTGACAAGTCTCCTCCCTTCGCTTTTTTATTACTAAATCTCACGGAAATGACTGGCAAGCCCACGTGATTAATATTTTACTTAACTTAATTTCTTCTTAACTCGAATCTAACTAACATTCAAATCAAACACATCCAACAGTCAAAGGAGGTTTTTGTTTCGAGGAGGATGAAATGTGAACATGATACAAACTCAATAAAATAAAATAAAATAAAGTTTAGAAAGGAATTTGGCTGGAGGGGAGTATTGGTCCACACTACAATAATTGAGAATGGCATTCTGAAAGGCGTAGACGACGAAGAAGCAGAAGTCGTTGAAGAGAAAGAGAATGGATTTCGTTTCCCCCGTCGTCAACCTGATCGGCTCTCCCCTCCTCACCGAGTATGCCCGGATGAACAACATCTCCGACAAGCTCGAGACATGGGGTAGGAAGCTGTCGAAGATCCAAGGCGTCATGGATTCTGCCGAGGAAAAGCAGATGGATGATGACCCTGCTGTAGGCCAGTGGCTCACAGATCTAAGGAATGTCACCTACGACATGGAAGACCTCCTCGAGGAGTGGTCCGTCAAAGCCAAGAGGAATTCATCCAAGGTGGGGGCCCTGTCGCGGTCGACTAAACTTCCTTACTCCCTGATCGATTGCTGCTATCGGTTCAACCCACACGCCCTGTTCTTGGGTCGTCGTATGGCCAACAAGATCGAGGAGGTTGACAAGAGATTGGAGGAAATCCTTGGCCACATATCCATTCTTCATTTAGTTCGGAATCCTGGAAGCCGAAGTCAGGACGACAAGCCTCGTTTCATCACCACTTCCGTTCGTGAGCCCAAGTTCGTGGGCAGGGAGAAACAAATGGAGGAGTTGCTCGCTCGACTGACCCGATCCGAAGCAACCGAGGACTCCATACGACCCTTTACCGTCGTTTCAATCGTGGGAATGGGCGGACTTGGTAAAACAACCCTGGCGAGAGAGTTGTATCATCACAAATCGTTGGAAAAGGCGGACTTCACCGTGAAAGCATGGGCTTGTGTTTCCGACGTCTTTGACAGTGCCACCATCACGAAGAACATCCTGGAAGAGGTAGCACCATCTTCGTCGAGAGCGGAGATGAATCTGAATCAGCTGCAGAAGTTGCTCAATGAGAAAATTTCCGGGAAGAAATTTCTTATAGTGTTGGATGACGTTTGGAATGATAACTTTGTCGAGCTAGATTCTCTTCTTAAGCCCTTGTATTCTGGGAGTAAAGGAAGCAGGATACTAGTCACTACAAGAAACGTCGAGGTCGCCAAATTGGTCGGGGACCGTGATCCGAGGCAGTTGGACCAGCTGCCGTTGGAGGATTGCTTGTCTTTGCTAGCCTATCACTCGATTGGGGAGGAAACCTTTGAAGGACACCCTCATCTTCAGGATATTGCGTTTCGATTAGCCGAAAAGTGTAAGGGGCTGCCTCTTTCTATTAAGACGATCGGAGGGCTGCTTCGTTTCAAAACCGACGATGAGAGTTGGGAGCGTGTGTTAGCACACGGTATTTGGGACAAAGCGGACGGACGTGGAAAGATTCCTCCGGCATTGAAGTTGAGCTATGTCCATCTCCCGGTTCACTTGAAGAGATGTTTCGCAGCATGCGCGTTATTCCCGAAAGATTACATGTTCGACCAAGACGAGGTAATTCGGCTATGGATCATACAAGGTTTGTTGGACAAGAGGACCAGTACAACATACCAAGAGGTGGGGATGGAAAATCTATGTCGTTTAGAAGCCGTGTCGCTTCTTCAGAAAGCCAGGGATGCGAGGACCCGTTATTTAATGCACGATCTCATCAATGACCTCGCGAAATCGGTAGCTGTCAACTCATATTTCAGCTCAGATGAGTATAAAGAAGACTCCTCCCGCGAAGAGTCACTTGGCAAAGTGCGTCATGCGGCAATGGTCACACCATATCGGGAACTTTTTATTTCCAAGAGATTTGACGCGTATCGGTCAATGAAAAAGCTGAGAACTTTTATGCCTTTTCAAATCTTAAGAACTCTAAAACCGAATGTCTTTGTCTCCTCGGAGGTGATTCAAGGCTTGATAATGGATATGAAGTACCTGAGGATGTTGTCGTTGCGTAACTTTCGAATCAGAGAGGTGCCCGACCAGATTGGAGAGTTGAAGCTCCTGCGTTCCGTTGATTTTTCTTACACAGAAATCGAAGTGTTGCCGGAATCAATTTGTAACTTGGTCGAGTTACAATCTCTGCTACTACGAGGGTGCAAAGAGCTTAAGAGGTTGCCTAAGAACATTCATAAGCTGACAAATCTTCTCCATCTCGACATACGTGATACAGATAGTTTGGAGGAGATGCCACCCTACATTGGCAACAGGACCAATCTGGAGGTGCTCTCTACCTTTGTTGTGGGCAAAGAAGCCGGCCAGGAGTTGAAGCAACTGGGACCGCTCAAATGCATTCAGCGAGAGTTGCACGTCCGTAATTTGTTCTTCGTAAGTGATGTTGAAGACGCAAAGATTGCTAATATATCTAAAAAAGAAGCGGTTCGTGAATTAGCTTTGGATTGGGGATCGATTTCAGAAACTTCAAGCCAAGATGACCATCAACTAAAGCTCCTAGACTATCTGCAACCTCCCAGTAAGATTGAAGTTCTTGGAATACTTTTCTATGGGGGCAAAAAATTTCCATCCTGGTTTGATAATCATTGCTTGAATAATGTTGTACATTTAGCCTTGGTAAATTGCCAAAGTGTGGATTCGTTGCCACCCATGGGACGACTTCCACTGCTGGAATCGCTTTTCATTGGGGGTCTTGAAGCAATCAGTTTAATAGGTGCCGAGTTTTACGGGATCAAAAGGCCATTTCGGTCATTGAAGAGATTGATCTTTGAGGAGATGGGTGCTTGGGAGAAGTGGTCATCCAATGGAGACTACGAGAATGACCATCCATTCCCTTGTCTCCGTGAACTAGTTGTGAGGAAGTGTCCCAAACTGAAAGGAGGGTGCACTCTTAGCCTTCCATCTCTCGCTGAGATTGAGATCGAAGATTGCGATGAAGGATTGTTGAAATGTCTGGTCTGCCTTACTTCTATGACGAAGATGAAAATTAGCGAAATTCCACAGCTAGTTCACTTTGACAGGAGTTTCTCAACCTCTTGGGTTGCGCTCGAAGAGATGACGATTGAGCGATGTCCTCGATTTAAGACCTTCGTTGATGGGGATGGCGAGGAACAAGTGCCCCCTAAACTGAAGAAACTAGAAATAGAAGATTGTGAAGGTCTTGAGAAGTTGCCAGAAGGTTTATCTCGGCTTACATCTTTGAATGAGATTAGTATTGTTAATTGCGGGAAGCTCTCTGCCTTCCCAAGGGCGGGTCTGCCTCCTGGGTTGAGAAACGTGAAGCTTTGGATATGTCCGAGTCTCCTGCAGTCCCAGCTCATCAGCAACAGACTTCCGGAATCTCTCGAGGAGCTTAACATAGAAAATCTCGAGGGACTCGAGTCGATATTGGATATATTTGTGGGTAGTCAACTCTCTCGATCTCTGCGGATATTGTCCATAAGTCAATGCGAATCTCTCGTGACTCTGTCGGACAGCTTGCAACACTTGTCCACCCTTTCCGAGCTTGCTCTTAAAGATTGCCCAGCATTAGAGATCGGCAACTTCCCTGTTCTCCCCTCCAACCTGTCGAGTTTTACTCTTAGAAAATGCCCAGGGGTGAAGTCTTTGCCTCATGACATGCATGACCTCACATCCCTCAAAAGTCTAGCAATTGAGGACTGCGACGGCATCACAAGGTTTCCGAGAGGAGGTTTCCCTCTGAATCTGGATGTGCTTTGCATAGAGGCATGCGGGAATCTGAGTCAACCAATTGAGGAATGGGGCTTGCGTGGTCTCGCCGCCTTAAAAACATTTATGATTTGTGGAGAAATTGAATGCGTGGAAGAGATGGATTGCTTTCCGCCATCTCCTGATGCATGGTGTCGCCTTCTCCCTTCATCCCTCGAGTCTTTGTATATTTTGTACATGAAGAAGTTGGAGAGGGTGGCAAGCGGACTCAGAGCCCACCTCACCTCCCTTCAAAATTTGGCAATTTTGGAATGTCCGAGGATGAGATGGTTGCCGGACGACGGACTCCCAGACTCGCTGCAAATACTCAGCATTTATGGCTGTCCACTGATAGAGAAGAAATGCTCGAAGCCCAACGGGGTTTATTGGCCCCTCGTTCGGCTCCTCCCAGAACATGATTTCATGGAATAAACATTTTCAAAAATGTATCATTTTAAATTCGAAATAATGTGTTTTGATGATGCAAATAAAAAAAACTTATTTATAATTTTTGAATTTTGTGAATTAAAATGTCCTGCACAAACTTTTAATTTTTAAAAAAATAACAACACAGCATTTCACCTTCACATTGGGTGGATCTGAGTCATCTGTGCCGATTCCCTTCTAAATGACAAAACGCATCACCCTATTAGCAATGTGGCGTTGGCCATGGTTTCCATGAGACCCATCCCTCTCGGAATAGTGATGGAGGAACTCTCCTTAACCCCGAAAAAATATGGAACTTGCCGCCGGTTCTACGTCCAAACCTTGGATGATCTAGCCCTATCTCCAGATGTCCAAGAAAAGCTGGTCAGGGAAAACCAAGGTGTGAAGACCACGACTAGGGCATAAGAGATATCAAATCAAGGACGCAGCTACTGATATTCGAATCGGGAATCTCCTAACCAAATTTTAACTCCCCTTACCCTTTGGCACCACTATACACATTTTTTGTTTTTTTTGCAAAAAATGCAAAAAAAATGCTTTGAACTTATATTGACTTTGGGGCTTGCAAAAAAAAGGCCAAATTATCTGATTTATCCTAAATTATAACGGTTTTTTCGGATTGATTCTATCATTTACATAATATCTTTATATGTCCCAAACATTACATTACTTCATGTCTATCCCGCGTCAGTCGTCCGACAAACGGAAGTGACGGCGTTATTGCCATGTAAGCGCCACGTCAACTTCCCTTTTGTCGGACGACTGACAGAGGATAGATATGAAGTAACATAGTAAGTTTGTGATATATGGAGACATTATGTAAACGATATGATAAATTAAAAAAAAAATCGTTATCATTTAAGATAATCGGATAATTTGGGAAAGAAAGGGATGAAACTTATGTACGAAATTAATATTAACGCCTTTTTTATTGGTTCAAAACACTATAAAAAATTTACATTTGTGATAAGATTTCTAGCCTCATTGTAATGCGTTATTGGACGTGAATTATATTTATGAGCCAACTATTTAGTGCTTTAATAAAATGTTAAGGCACTTTAAAGTGGGTTTTCATACTATCTTGGGCTTCAATTTGGGCCTGATTTGTATGTTATATGGGTGAAATAATGGGTACGAACTCAACCCATAAACCGTAAGAAGCTCCGTGACATAAATGTGTTATTTACCCAAACCCATAAAAGAGATATATTGGGTCATAAGCGAGCTACAAACCCAATCCAAGCACGTAAATGTCACAGTCATACCAAGCCGAAATCATGACCCGGCTCATAATGCGATCTGCATAAAAGCTGCCTATTACAATAAATAGAGGTGTTCACAAGTCATAGGAAGAATTGGCAATACGGAGAAGACTCCTAAGCTCAAGGAAGTTTCGGTGGACTCTTTCGCATCATTTCCTTGAGTCCTGCTAGATCAAGCCGGTTGGTATAGGATTGCACTAAGGAAGGAGGGGTTGAATTAGTGCCGTAAGAGTTATGACATTTTTTCGTTCACAAAAGCGTGGTTTTGTCAGGCCACAGAGACTGGATCTGATGAACATATTCTCAGTTCTAAGATGAATTATCTTATGTGTAAGACACAAAGATTTATACTGGTTCGGGAAATAATACCTACATTCACTCTCCCAACTCTCACCCCAAGTAGGGCGTATTCACTATGATTGGAATGTGAAATTTTACAGAAACACGCTTCTGCCATAAATGTGACTAACAAATTGCACGTAATCACATGTCTAACACAACCCGTACGCAACGTGTCTGACTCCGGCTCCTCACTAAGCTCGTGGCTTGATAGCTACCACCTGTCAAACGTGGCTTAACGGCTACCACCTACACAAAACAGAATTAGCAACTACAGTACCAACACTCTGCAGTTACAGAAGACGCTCTCTGTCAGCGGCGATCGGCTCGGTGAATGCACGACGGATGCTCTCAACTTTTGCAGCAGTGAAGGCACAAGGATTCTGGTAAGCCTTTAGGTAGAACGACCCCCTGGAATCATTGCTTCACTGTTGCTTATAAGCTTGTTCGTAAAACGAAGTTTCCCAATCGATCCGCAACGGCTAGTTGATTCACTTGTCATAATCTCCGTGATTTTATCCTGTAGGAAAACTTTCAAAAGCATATAGCATTATCCTTAGTCACGTCAGATTATAACAAAACAGAATGATCGCTCAACAAGAGATAATGTCTTCTGCTCAGAAACTGTTTTCTGTGACAGCAGAATCAACATTCTTCCTTATACGAATTTGACATTGGGATTATAAGTTTTCATAATGTGAAAACATTCCCTTCGTAGTATTATTCTCACCATATAGGGAGATCTTAACCTGATAAGGTTGTTGCCAAACATAGGATCACGTTAGTTAAGGAAATGAATCTTTCCAAATAACTCAAGGTCCAAAGATGAGCTTAGACGTGATTCCAATAAGGAAGTATGATATAAATATCTCACGTGCTCGCATATAGGACAATCTCCAAGAAGGAAATCGTCATTCACAGAAATACCATTTTGTAAACCATAGCAAGTACTCCAACAAGGAGAGTTATAGCAACTGTGACACATATGCTCATATCTATGACAGAGTAGTGGACTCGATTATAGATCTTGTTCTCAGAACACGATTTCTGATGGCTAGATCATTTTCCCCGTTGAAGCACTCCACATAACTCTTTTACGTATTGCACGGATAACAGAGACCAGCTTTTATACCCGAAGACCTGTTCTTCTGTACCTTTAAATAGCACATTAGCAATACATAACATTTCACCGTTAAAACCAGATTATATCAACAAAGCCTTTAAATCCCCGACAACTGCGACAACGATATACTTCATAAAGTGTTGAACATCCGTATGAGTTTGGATCATCTTAACTTTCATAATCATTCATGTATCGAAATAGGATATTCACCGGTATTGCAGTGATTGGAGACTCTAACTTCACCTATGCAACATACGACGAATTCTTACTCTATTTTCCGTCTCATGTTCGGATCGCGAGATTTTGGTACTCAAATTTTTTACACATGCAGAGAATAGTTAAGTAGATAAATGCAGAGAGAGAAATGGGCAAACATGTTTCGTGCTCAGTGTTCCGGTCCTCGAACAACTCCTTGCTCCATAGCACTCCAGGGAGATGCCTTTAGAATTTCCTTTAGGATTATGAGTACTCATGGGATGAAAATGTTAGCGTGTACTTGTATGCCAAGAAATTTTATTATATTTGTAGATAAAAAATAAATAAAGGCAAATATTTATCGTTAATTAATTTATTTTGCATGAAAAAATATTAATAATAAAGTCTCACGAATTAATAAATATATTGTTCCGATATAGGCCATAGGCATATGGATTATCGCTTATCATACATAATAGTACAAGAAATTGCCCAACCCCTTCATACATAATAAAAAAAACCTCCATACATAGTAATACAAGAAATGAAGAAGGAAGGAACATCACGTATCATCTAGACGTGATGAAGGGAAGAAACTTTGAATTTATCCCAATAATCTTGGCTTTGGTAGAACAGACCACCCTCATCAGACAGAGAATCCATCAACCGACAGCCCCAAGGCGGCTCCACGCCGGCGTGTCTTGGCCCTGGATATTCCCCTGTCAGCCTACCAAAGGAAAGGGTGGTGTGCAGATCATCAAACCTCTTCCTCTGCCATCGGTCGGAAGCACACCCCGGCTGCCCTGACCAAAAACCATTTCCTCCGTCCCAAATATTTCTGAAAAATAAAAAAGAAGGGCCCAAAGTGATCTGAGATTGGGGCACTCCCCTCTGCCGAGCACCACGACAATACATTCCTGTCTCTTGGCGACAACCCATTGACGACAACCCCGACAGTCACAGTAACAGTCGGCTTTGACTTTCTTTGCATCGCCTATCAACATCAACGGTTGCCCAGCAACTCCACTAACATCGACGGCATGGTGCCTCCCTTTCGACTATGGTATCATCGGTAGCACCCCATAGCAGTCATCAACGACTCCTCACCGGCGCCACACTCACTGTTCCCAACCACCGATCCCAAACGGATAACCAATTGCAAGGAATCCCCCTGTTGCCGGCTCAAGCCCTGTCACAACTGCCTGCAACAAGGAAACATACCGGCGGGGAACAACATCACCTGCAGCAAAGAAACATCGATCAACAGGATGGACGTAGCTGTCGAAGAATCCGACGAAATCAGAGCGTTCCAGACCACCTCCAGCCATGACTCCTACCATGCCCAGATGCCTCTCCCCGGATTACTAAAGGATGTCGGATCTGAGCAGCTCGAGCACCAGCGCCTCTTCGTCTCAGATTCACCCTCCTGGACACCCTATTTGCCGGACTTGCTTGATTCCCCAGGACAACCAAAGATTCATCGTGTCACACTACTCCTTGCCCTCGCCTCACCAAGACACAAAGGCGATCACACAGACTCCAAGGAGATCTCATCCGTCAACGCAGTTCGCCTTCTCAACTCTCTGCGGTCGCATATAAGCGTCGCGGGGAGATTTCTTTTGTTCTAATATTTTCCTTACATGTACAGGATGTAAGAAACCTGATTCCTTACCAGGACCTTCACAATGGCACCCGGTCCTCAGATGCCGGCCTCCGTGTTCCGGCGTTTCCCCCCCTACTCTCCTGGACTCGGAATCACAGCTGCCGTCCATCTCCCTCACCAGCTCGCCCACCTTAGATCCGAACCCCCAGTGGACGGCTCCCTTTTGACCGGCCTGTTTCTCCTCCCGGCACCTCCCCTCGGCCGCATCGCTGAGTCCCAGCTCCCCGGCAATCAGATCGATCCAGGCCACAATCGTCTTTCGAGCCCCGACGTCTTTTGCCTCACCCCTGCGCCCCGTCCAACACGTGATCTGAGGATACCGCGACCAAGAGGAGCAACAATGCCGCTCCTCCCCTTTGTTCCAGCTTGCGACTGCCTCACCCCAGCTGCTTCCGAAATTCCAGCCCCATGGAGGTAACGCATCCCCAGCCGCAATTTCTTTTTGTTCGGGAAAATTGATTTCTGCCTGTATGTATGTTTTAATCAAACGTATATTTCATCCGTGTGTTTAATAAAAATATTATTTATTCAATTTTTTAGTGAAATGCTAATTTACTCTATCGAAACTTTAATTGAATGTTGGCCGCCGGATAATTTGTTTTAATCAAGACTTTCTGAATTCTCCCGATTAAATAATTATAATATCTTCGTTCCTTCAACAATAATTATTTGAATAATAGTGGTTTGATTTTAACATTTATTCATGAATCCTTAATAAGTCTAATCACAACAATATTACATGATTATCGTTATCTCAAAATTGTTAGAATCTCTTCTTCCCGTCATTTTATTTGTTTTGCATGAAAAAAATATACTCGTCCGAGTGCACGACCCTTCGTCTGAGTGCACGATCCTTCCACCATTCAGGAATATTGTCACGGTCTGCTCGCGAAAGAACCTTTGGGAGATCAAAAGTTTGAATAAAAAAATTGAGAGGTCGATTCCCGTGGCCAAGAACTACAAAGCGACATTATCTTGAGCAGATTGGTGAGATATCGTGAAGCCAAGCCTACGTACTGCTTCCGTCGGGCCAACTAGAGACATATCTCATTGTTGGCTTGCGTGAGAAACGCGCCTGAAGGTTCTTGTGTGGTTTGTTCGTGTCTTTACAAAGCAGAAAAGAAACCCTATTTATATCGATATCTAAGCTAGAATGGAAAGTAAGTATTACTTTGCGCAATCTTCCTGTGTTCTTGTGTTGCTCGATTGGACTACTTCCCTTATATCTTCAGTTCTTCAGCCTTTTCTTGCTTAATTGAGCCTTGTATTTTCTATATCCTCGAGACTTCAAATATCTTTTATTCGACGACCTAGAGAGCGCTTTGCCCATCAACCTTCGCTTAATGTGTTTCCTATATCGCATCACTTAAAGGTTCCACTCATTTAGGGCTTCATCGGGCCTCTATTCTTGTCATATTCACATGCCTTTAAAAGACAGGCTTGTGGCCTAGAATTATTGTTACTTAAGGCAGATTGCTTTTATCATTGTTTTTATCCCAATCTAAATGCCTGAATAGTCATGTACATGTCTAATATAATTGGCATGCATTTTTTCTCATTCCAACAACAGTAATTGTTTTTGTAAAATATTTCAATAAACTCGTTCAAAATCAAATAAAATGAATGTTAATTTCTGAATACCTATAGCAATTTTCATTACAAAATTTTTAAAAGTATTAAATCAAGAAATTTAGAATAAAATTCTTATTTTTTCATGAATAGCTTGAAAACTTTTACCAAAACATTGATCTTTAAAGGTTGCCACTAAAATTAGTAATTACTTTCAAATATTTATAAACAAAATTGCAATTTACAAAATAAATATTGAAAGGTTTTTTAAAAATTTGTGAAGAATGATTTTTTTTTATTTTACCGTACATTAATTATTTAACAAATTTGTTCAAAATTCTAGTACATTACAAAAAACAAATTGAAGTAATATAGCTTGAGAAAAACGTTGTTAAAAAATTGATAATATTTTCAAAATACAATTTGCTTGACCTTATTGCTATTGATAAAATATTTTGCTGTTTTACAAGAGTGATGAATATTTTTACAAAATTTTCAATTATTATAATTGAGGACATATAATTTGTAATCATAAAATATTCAAATAATTAAAAACTCGCAAAATAGAAACCTGGACTCTTCCTATTCCGGAAACAGTAGCTAAAATGAATTGATGAGAGAAAAAGAAGTGCCTTTGCCTTAAGAGAGGTAGAGTTGATGGATATGTTACGAGATGTTTAAAAAGAGACTAAATAAAAAGTGGAAAGCCAGCTACCAAGGGAAGACTTAGCATACATATTTCGTTTTTGTGCAATGTCTACTTGTTATGAACTTTTAAATTTTAAAAACTTAAAAAGATTAGTTTTATTCGTGATTGTTTGTGTGATGTTTAGTAAGCGAAAATATATAATTCTTTTCTCAAAAATAAGAATTTACTTACAAAATCCTATTTGTACAACCAAAATACTAAATCCCTAATTAAGACAAAGATATATATTTTAGTAGTCGTATAAATAAATAAATTAACGAAAGAAATATACCAAACAGGCATAAGCTGGGTTAGCATTCGTAGACCCCACCCAAATGGTACCGGATGTGGCGGAAACTTATAAAAAAAAATATATTTTGTTTAGGAAATTTATTCGTCTCAATTTTGATCGTGGTGTTGACTATCGCTCATTCGTGTTCACTGTTTTCTAATTAAAAACAGGTGCTCATGTTCTTACCGTTCTTATCTTCCATTAATTTTGTTTGCTAATTATCAATTTGCTCGCAATTGATGATGATTGCCATTGAAGACCCTCCGCTTGTATCTTAAAAGCTAGTAGCTACATTCATCCTTGGTCACAATTCTATGTTGTTTTCTGATTACTATAGTGCTCTTGTGTTGTTATCGATCATTCTTCCATTGTTGTTTGCTGAACGATTTCATCCGGTGTTCTTTTGTAGATGAGAGCACCATTTTGTGTGATTTCCTATCCTACATCAGGTGATACGAACGATTTCTTTTCATATTGATTGTGTTATTTTAGAATTTCATTCATATTACTAACACATTAATTTGTCCACGCATATGTGGACATTTTTATCATGTTTTCAAGAAATTGAAAAACTAGCTAGATGTTTCTCGTCATATGTTTTCATGATTTATTTTAAAAGACCATGAGATTGTAGGCCTTGTTTTTCTTGTATCATCAAAGTATGTAACATACATTACAAGCATCAACAAAATTATTAAAATATCTCAATTTTATCTTTGCAGGGCAAGGTGGATTTGGAATGCTATTTAAATGTGTTCAAGAAGGTTAAATGGAAGAAACATAGATATTTAATGCTTTAATTGTTCTTTTGAAATTTTTATATAGTTAGACTTTTATGAAGGGATTAGAGCAATCCAATTAAATAAGGAAATCTACGATCTATATTCTCTTGGCATCTAAGTAAACTAACAACTAGTTAATAATGATTTTCAATTTAGTATATACATTTGAATTCTCATTCGGCACTCACGGGATGTATTGGACTGTCCGTGGGACGTCTCTGTTATAGCAATAGCAGAGGATATGCCATGAAATTTTTTGTTCTTCAGGAGGATAAATGGATCCTAAAGCATAATGTGGATACCACGCAGTTAAACATTCCGATATCACGACTCTTTGGTGCACCAATTTGGCGACAACTATGGATTGCTCCATGTGGGATTCAACTGAATGCGGATGCTGTCTTTGTGGGAACCGCTAGCACATTGTTATGCTACCATTTTGGGACCGAGAGGATGCAGTTGTTGTGGAGAGTAGATCAATCCCAATTTTTATCAGGGTTGTATCATCCAGTCCACCCTTACCACCGATGTCTGGTTACCTTGAAGCCGATGAGGAATGGAGGATTGAGATCTGTCTGATATTTTCCTCGTGTCAACTTGTGCATCCTGATATGTTTTTCTTTTCTGGAATCCATTTTCTTTTAATTTCTCATTTTCAAGCAAGGGTAACTCTATTTTCTTGATGTTGATTTCAGGTCAGCAGAATGCAGATAGGGCGTAGTGACCAATCCACAAACTTACGCAGGATGCTATGATGATGGTGTTATAGTCTCATCCGAAAAGTTGTGGCAAAGGTTTTGAAGATATTAAATCATGTGCCTTTGGAGGTTGCTGAGAATCCTGTTGGTATGACCACTCGGCTCGAGGACGTTAAGCCTTAACTAAATGTAAGTCCACATGCCTCAATGTTAGGAACCTTAGGGCTAAGGTGGCGTGGGGAAGACAACTCTATCCAAGAGAATTTTGTAGGAACATTTCCTCATGTTTGACGATTGGTGCTCTCTCCCCAATATGCAGGAGGAATCAGGGGCCTTGAGCGGTCTTGCTGATGCGCATCGTCAACGCAACAAAAATAAATCCTCGTTTGCACACACTAAAATAGCAAGGGCAAGCAAGGGTCGAACCCACAGAGAACAGTATCGATTAGATCGTTTAACGTCAATTCGGTAACTGATTTGAGGTCAAGTAAACGAAATCACACGATGCGAAGTTAAACTAAACGAAAGACTAAATCGAATTATCAATAGGCTTAAAAGTCTAGGACTACCGATTTCCCCTCGTGTCCTATGCTCTCGTATCCCCCCTTTTGTGTTACTATTAAATTTTGCTGGTCGTTAACCGTAGGTTGCTAAACTCTCCCCATAACCCTCTCGGATATCCGGGAACGTACCCTCGTGTATCAAATTCTCTACTCTATGTCTAGGTAAGGAATTAGTGAAGGCCCTTTACGATTCAACCCTATTTTGGTTACCTAAGGTGCTTGGTATTTCTACTCTCGCACTAAAACCCGGTCTCTCGACTCTAAGGTTCCTTAAGCTATCCTGTTCCTGATCTAACCTAGACTACCCTCTCGAGTCTCCCTAGGTGATCGAATCAATATCAACAGTTGATCAGGCTGCTGATACGCATTAAGCACAGGAAACGAATAAACAACCAAACAAGAATTTAATTCATAACTGAAAAGAGGTTCAACAATCGCCGAGGAACACGAGGTTCCATCGTCGTCCTAGAACAAGAAAATTAGTTCATCACTACCCTACGAAACAACAGAAGAGTAAAAGAAAGCATAATCTAAAAACCAAAGGAAAAAGAAAAAAAAGGGTTGCAGTTCTTCAGGGGCAAGAGTCTCCTGTCACAAGCCTTCTATCCCAAAAGAGCCGACCCCTAGCCAGCCTGAGTTGTAGTCTATTTATACTAGGGTAGGAAGACTAAAATCCGGAAATAAAATCCTAAAAGATCCTCTACTCGCAGCTGCGAGATAATCGGTCGCAGCTGCGACCTTAAGCTATACTCCACTCGTCTCTGCTTCCTCGCAGCTGCGAGACAATCGTTCGCAGCTGCGAGACTCTCTGTGGTGACGCTCTTCGCCTTGCTCGCAGCTGCGCCCAAATGCTCCGCAGCTGCGGAAGTCTCTGTGAAGCTCTCCTTTCTTCTTTGGTTTATTTCTTCATCCCTCACTTCGTCATCCATCATCTCAATTCCAATTTCCTACACCAACAACAACGAACGTGAGGTAACGCAATTCAGCTCAAAACCAGAAGTTTAAACACTTAAACTTACGGAACTAGCTCAAATCAAAGCATACAAGTGATCATTTAACTCTACTTTCGTAGAGTTATCACACCCCCAAACCTATCTTTTGCTAGTCCTCGAGCAAAACCAAAAAAACAAAATGAACATTTAACCAAGCAAAAACGAAACAACACATCACGACAGATACCCCCAGTCTCACCCAATTCTTCCGAACTCGAATCATCGTTAATGACTCTCAGCTAAGGTCGCACACCCACTTTAGAGTTAGACTTCGCTCATGGCTAGCACGCACAGTTTTTAGCACTTACAAAACAGGTCCCCTCAATTAGCACACCTTGCGTTGTCAACCCCACAGTTTCAAATCATTCATAGCCATCAAGTACTTTTCTAGATCAACTCTTCCTACCTTCTCAACTAATTCAAGGCATTTCTTTTCATCCGATTTTCTTTTTCTTTTCATTTCAGTTACACGACTCTAAATGCTCGTCAATTCCCGCAAACGCTCGTGTAACGAGTTCTCAGTTACACGAGTTTTTTTATTTCTTCTCTTTTTCCACATTCTAGTTTGAACTTCGTTTTCAAAGTTAGGTTGAGTGCCTATACTTTTCCTTAATGACTATGCTTTCAAATAGACCGTAGGGCTGACGCTGCTTAGTTAGCTTCCTATCAGGGACGACTTAAGTTATTCTTTTCGAGAAAATCAGGCATGCTAGCTAGAATTAATCCTTCTCTGCCTTAAAGGTGTGACCCTTAATTAACCTCCTAGAGTTCGACTCTTCTATCCGAAATCCTAAGGTTTAACTAGGGGGCATCGACTCAAAGACAATTAAAACCTCTTTTTTTTCATAAGCAGAATGATTCAAAAACAAAGCAAAAAAAAAAAACAATCACAGCAACGAAAACAGTCACAGCCAAACGCCCGGCCAGCACACCCCCAAACCTAAGCTCTGACACGACCTCGGGGCAGACTATATCTCCAGTAACACAGGAAAACTAACGGAAACGAAAGCAAGGAGAGATACAACCTGACACCTGGCCGCCGGACTCAGGATCGTCCTCTGGATGGCAAATCACTCGGAGGCAGAGTCCATGTCCTCATCGTCCTCCTCACCCTCCGGGCTCATCTCTGCAGTGTCTAGCGCGGCGTCCCTCCATCCCATCGGTTGATCCCAACCCGGTGGGTGGTACATCGGCTGCGGAAGGGAGTTGAAGTCCACTCCGAAGGAGGTGGCAGCCTGACGGTTGAACTCCATCTGGTGGCGGATGAAATCCATCGTGTACTGCTGAAAGGCGCGGTTCTGCTGCTGAGCGTCCCTCGTGCTCTGCATAAAGTTCTGCATTTGCGTCCACCGTTCTTGCTCGGAAGGCAGGGCGCGTGCAGGGGCTTGACGAGGTCGAGAGCTAGAAGGGGAGCCGTGCTCCCGTGCGCTGATCTTGTCCAGTGACTGATGGTCCAAAGGCTGTCCCGGGGAGCACAGCTCCTCTGTCCTGTCAAAATGCACACCAGCCTTGACACACAGGTCAGAAATGAGGCAAGGAAACCACAAACCTCGTGCGTCGTCGAGGCAGCGATGGATCATCCAGTTGATCACTTTGCGGACGTCGATCGGCATCTCTTCCATGAGGCAATAGATGAGCGCCGCCCGATCTCGAGTGATCTCGCTCGTGTTCTTGCTGGGCACGAGCCGGGAGGTGACAAATAACGCCCACATGCGCGCCTCGGTGGTCAGAGCACTGCCGTGGAGTCGGAGGGGATCCCGGCTTCTTGTCAATTTCCATTGGGATCCTGGCTTAGCAATTCTCGCAATAACTGCGTTACTATCAAAACGATTATTTAGATAATCGAAATATGCGTCAGTGTTGTAAACAGGGAGGCCATAAAATGTGGAAATCACTGATGCACCAAACTTAACCTCCTTGTCCCGAACTCGAATACTCTGCATATCCCTATCCAGGGTATGCACGTTTGCATAGAATTCCCTGACCACCGGGACAACGCCCCGTTTTATCGCTATACTAAAACGAAGCCACCCCAGACGTTCTAAACGCGCCCGGTATTCAACCAAATCGGGATGCGTGGTATCGAATACCCGCTCAGCGATCAGCGGTCTTTTCATGGATCGCTGGTACGCCGCCGATGATTCATTCACAACGGCCTTATCCCTCCCTGCCGTTTCTTTCCCTCTCCTTTTCCTAGAACTAGAGGCATCGGTCGTAGTGCGTTGCTTGGGTGCCATTGCTAACTGCGCTATTCTAAGAGCTAAGGCAACTAATGAATCACCGGGGGAACCACGACCTAGCCGCACGCAAATCACCGATAGCACTAAGGGATGAGGAACTTTCCTGATTGTGGCCGCTGCGGGAGAGTGTGGCACCGAAGAGCAGATCTGCGGTGGATGGACGCACAAGGAAGGAGGAGGACGTCGGAGATTGACGCGGGAGTAGCCGGCGAGTTGGGGGGGTGTAGCCGTCGCCTGGAGAGGGGAAGTACGTCGCAGCCTAGCCCTGAGAGAATGGAGAAAATGAATTAGGGTTTTAGTTCGCCCCCTTTTAATTAGTCTGAAATTTCGTCCTCTCGCAGCTGCGAGATAATCGGTCGCAGCTGCGAGACTCTCTGAGGATCGCGTCGCAGAGACACGTCTCTCGCAGCTGTGAGAATTTCCTTCGCAGCTGCGAGACTCTCTGAGGGTCGACTGTGTATACGCCTTCCGCAGCTGCGAGAGATGTTCTCGCAGCTGCGAAACTTACTGCCTTCGTTTCTCCGCAGCTGCGATCTACTTCTCCGCAGCTGCGGATCTTACTGTGGATGCTACCTCATTTTTTTTTCTCCGTCTTTTTCATGGACATGCTTCTTGATCTACTAACAAAAAAAAATAAACGATTAAAAATAACTAATTATCAGGAATAAAATGAAATGACTTGGGTTGCCTCCCAAGAAGCGCCCTGGTTTAGAGTCGACGGCTCGACTGTGCAGGAGTTACGCGTCTTGAAGTTGCGTGGAGGTGGTTCCGCGCATGAAAGGCTCTCCATGGTAGTGCTTTAGGCGCTGGCCGTTGACTTTGAACGTGGACCCGGAATCATTTGATTGCAGCTCTACGGCGCCATGAGGGAATACTTTTACGACTTTGAACGGTCCGGACCATCGCGACTTCAGCTTCCCTGGGAACAAACGCAAACGTGAGTTGAAAAGGAGTACATACGCACCTGGCACAAACGTCCTGTTGAGGATGCGGCTGTCGTGCCATTTCTTTGTCTTCTCCTTGTAGAGCTTTGCATTCTCGTATGCTTGATGACGAAGTTCCTCCAACTCGTTCATCTGCAGAAGGCGAGCCTCACCTGATCGAGTTTCGTCGAAGTTGAGGTGCTTCAGTGCCCAGTAAGCCTTGTGCTCGAGCTCCACTGGTAGGTGACAAGCCTTTCCAAAAACGAGTCGATATGGAGACATCCCAATCGGCGTCTTGTATGCTGTCCTGTACGCCCACAAAGCATCGTCAAGTTTTAAAGACCAATCCTTGCGTGTGGTACTCACCGTTTTCTCAAGGATACGCTTCACTTCCCGGTTCGACACTTCTGCTTGTCCGCTTGTCTGTGGGTGATACGCCGTGGCCACCTTGTGCTTCACGCCATATTTGCTCAAGAGTGCATTAAATTGACGATTGATGAAGTGTGTACCTTCATCGCTGATGATCGCACGTGGAACTCCGAACCTGGTAAAGATCTGTCTCTGCACAAACTTGACAACCACTTTAGCCTCATTAGTGGGGGAAGCAATTGCTTCCACCCATTTCGAAACATAGTCCACTGCAACGAGAATATACTTGTTACCGTTTGATGGGATGAAGGGACCCATGAAGTCGATGCCCCAGACGTCGAAGAGTTCAACCTCGAGAATGTTTTGCAGGGGCATTTCGTTTCTTCGGGATATGTTCCCCGTTCTTTGACACCTATCACAGTGAAGAACAAATTGGTAAGCGTCCTTAAAAATCGTAGGCCAGTAAAAACCTGTTTGGAGGACTTTTGCAGCCGTTCGGTCTCCTCCGAAGTGTCCTCCATAAGGGGATGCGTGGCAATGGGTTAAGATGTCCTGGACTTCAGATTCCGACACACACCTCCTGATGACCTGATATGCACACTTTTTAAACAGAAACGGTTCGTCCCAAAAATATTGACGAACGTCATGTAGAAATCTTTTCCGCTTTTGTGCATCAAAATCCTCGGGGATGAACTCCGATACAATAAAATTCACAATATCAGCATACCATGGCACGTTCACATCAGCAGACAGTAAATACTCATCAGGAAAAGAGTCATTTATGCAAACCTTGTCTTGAAATACCTTGTTGTTTTCTAACCTAGACAAATGGTCTGCTATCTGATTTTCAGTTCCTTTCCTGTCGCGGATCTCTAAATCAAATTCTTGTAATAGAAGGACCCAACGAATCAACCTAGGCTTGGCGTCCTTTTTCTCAATCAAGTACTTGATTGCTGAGTGATCCGTGAACACTACTATCTTAGACCCCACTAGATAACTGCGAAACTTGTCGAAGGCAAACACTACGGCTAACAGTTCTTTTTCAGTCGTGGTGTAATTAACCTGAGCGTCATCTAAGGTCCTGCTGGCATAGTATATCACCCGAAAAATTCTATCTACCCTCTGGCCTAATGCAGCTCCTACCGCATAGTCACTAGCATCGCACATCAATTCGAAGGGCAAACTCCAATCAGGTGCTACGACTATGGGTGCAGAAACTAACCTCTTCTTGATTTCGGTGAAGGCCGAAAGGCACTCAGCATCGAACACAAAGGGAACGTCCTTCTCCAATAGATTGCACAATGGCTTCGTGATCTTGGAGAAGTCCTTGATGAACCTTCGGTAGAATCCAGCATGTCCCAGGAAGCTCCGTATCCCTTTTACAGAAGACGGTGGGGGTAGCTTCTCAATTGTCTCAATCTTTGCCCTGTCCACCTCGATGCCCTTGCTGGATATCCGGTGACCTAGAACAATGCCATCACGAACCATAAACTGGCATTTCTCCCAGTTCAGGATCAAGTTAGTGTCTTCACAACGTTTAAGAACCTTAGTGAGGTTCGACAAGCAATCCGCGTACGATGCACCAAAAACAGAAAAGTCATCCATGAAGACCTCCAGACCATGTTCAATCATATCAGAGAATATGGCCATCATGCATCGTTGAAAAGTAGCAGGCGCATTACACAATCCAAACGGCATGCGACGAAAAGCAAAGGTACCGTACGGGCAGGTGAATGTAGTCTTTTCTTGGTCCTCCGGGGCAATCAAAATTTGATTGTACCCGGAGTACCCGTCCAAGAAACAATAGAAGTCCTTACCTGCCAATCGGTCAAGCATCTGATCTATGAAGGGAAGAGGGAAGTGGTCTTTCCTGGTGGCTTTGTTTAGTTTGCGGTAGTCCATGCAAACTCTCCACCCGGTCACCGTACGAGTCGGAATCAGCTCGTTCTTCTCGTTCTTGACCACCGTCATCCCTCCTTTCTTCGGGACGCACTGCACAGGGCTAACCCAGGAACTGTCAGAGATAGGATAGATAATACCTGCGTCTAGCCACTTGATGATCTCCTTCTTCACCACTTCCTTCATGTTCGGGTTTAGCCGCCTCTGAGCCTCGACCGAAACCTTATGATCGTCCTCAAGCAGAATCTTGTGCATGCACACCGACGGACTGATTCCTCGAATATCCGCTATGGTCCATCCCAATGCTCTCTTGTGCGCCTTGAGGATTTCCAGCAATTTCTCCTCCTCCTCTCCTGTAAGACTAGCCGAAATAATCACAGGTAACGTGTTTGATGGTCCGAGATATGCATACCTGAGATGGTCCGGGAGTTGCTTAAGCTCTAAGGTGGGAGGTTCCTCAATTGACGGTCGCATTGGGTTCAATGGCCGCTCTAGCGTATCGAACTGTTGAATCCTTCGTGTGAACAGCGCTAGAGCCTCCTGGGTATCAACATCGGAATCGATCTCATCCTCTTCAGCATCTAGGAGCTCTTCATCACCGAGAGGTGAGAATTTGGAGGTGCACCTATCAACAACGTCCATCCGAAAGCAATCAGAATTCTCAGAAGGCCATTTAACAGATTTATAGACATTGAAGGTAACTTCCTGATCGTTGACCCGGATGGTCAACTCTCCCTTCTGCACGTCAATCAATGCCCTTCCTGTGGCTAAAAACGGACGGCCAAGGATGATAGAAATCTCCTTGTCCTCCTCAAAATCTAACACCAGAAAATCAGCCGGAAAGATGAACTTATCTACTTTAACAAGAACATCCTCAATAATCCCTTTCGGGTATGTGATAGATCTATCGGCTAACTGAAGGGACACAGATGTAGGTCTTACCTCCCCCAAACCTAGCTCCTTATAAACTGAAAAGGGCATCAGGTTTATGCTTGCTCCAAGGTCACAAAGAGCCTTACCTGAGAAGGCGGTTCCAATAGTGCACGGGATCGTGAAGCTACCAGGGTCCTTAAGCTTCGGTGGCATCTTCTTCTGGAGGATGGCGCTGCACTCCTCGGTGAGCATCACAGTCTCGAAATCGCCCAGCTTCCGCTTCTTAGAGAGCACGTCCTTCATGAACTTGACGTAGCTCGGCATCTGCTCCAAGGCCTCTGCGAAAGGTATGTTAATATGCAGTTTCTTGAAAACATCTAAAAACTTACGAAACTGAGCGTCGTCGTTTTGTTTCCGCGCTCTCTGTGGGAAGGGAAGCTTCGAGATGTCAACTTCATGTTCCTTTCTTTCTTCCACCAGCTCCTTCTTCCCTTTGTCCTGCGGCAAGCTCAAATCAGAAGTTAGCGGACTAGTTTGTGGTTCCTTACCAGATTTCTCCGATGGACTAGGGCCCTTGCTCTCTTTCTTGGCCTCGGATTCTTCTGCCTCCAGTGAACGGCCATTCCTCAGAGTGACGGCTTTAGCTTGCTCCCTCGGGTTGGTCTCTATATTGCTCGGGAGAATCCCATAAGTTCTGGAATTCACCGCCTGAGCCAGCTGGCTGACCTGGTTCTCCAGGTTCCGAATCGATGCTGCCTGGTTCTTCATCAAGGCGTCTTGGTTCGTCATGTACTTGAGCATCATCTCTTCGAGGCTCGGCTTCTTCTCCGAGGCTTCCGGTTGAGCTTGCTGATAGTGAGGTGCCGGTGCTGGTGCTGGTGGTCTAGGCATACCCGGAGGAGGTGCCTGTGCTCTCCAGGAGAAGTTCGGGTGATTCCTCCACCCTGGGTTGTAAGTGTTCGAGTACGGGTTGTTGCGCTGCTGGTTCCCAACAAAGTTGGCTTCCTCCATGCTCATAGTGCACTGATCCGTGAGATGCGGTCCTCCGCAAATCTGGCACCATTGCTGGTTGCACTGAACCGAACTAACGTTCGCTTCCTCAAATTTCTTAGTGAGCGCGTTCAACTGGGCCCGAATTGAAGTTAAAGCATCCAACTCAAAGACACCCTGCGGCTTTCTCCTGCTCGCACGATCTGAATATTGATTCGGAAGACACGTCTTCCTCATCGTCTCCAAAAGCTCCAATCCCTCCACGTAGGACTTCCTCAAGAAAGATCCTCCAGATGCCAGATTGACGTCTTTCCTGGACGAGTCCGTGAGCCCATTGTAGAATGCCTCTAGCTGTCTCCATCCAGGCAGATCATGATAGGGGCACTGTATCAGCAGGTTCTTGAATCGCTCCCATGCCTCCACAAAAGTCTCATCACTGTCCTGACGGAAGGTGGTGATCTCGTTCCTCATCTGCGATATCTTCGAGGGAGGATAGTATTGATCCAAGAAGGCCTCCTCCATCTGTGCCCAAGTAGATATGGAGTTCACTGGGAGCGAGTTGAACCACGCCCAGGCCTTGTCCTTTAGAGAGAAGATGAACAGCTTCAGCCGCACTGCATCCTGGGACACTCCGTTCTGTCTGAAAGTGTCGCACACACTGAGGAACTTGCTCAGATGCTCATGCGGATCCTCCATCGGTGTTCCTCTGAACTGGACTGTATTCTGGATCATCTGCATCACCGAGGTCTTGATCTCATAATCGCGAGCAGCGATGGGCGGTGGCGCTATGCATGACCGGTGAGCGTAAGTTCTGGCCGATGTGAAGTCCATCATCGGTCTGTTGTCAACATCCGGCCTCCCTCCATGCACTGCTCTCGGGATCAGGTTCCCGTCGATCTGATGTCGGTTGTCCTCGTCGGCCATATCTGATCGCTGTGCTCTTAGTCGCTGCCGGAAGGTGCGCTCGATCTCTGGATCCAAAGGAGTCAAATCAGCTCCTTGACTCCGTAGCATAAACTGAAAAAAACAAAAAAAAAACAAAAACTTGAACGTCAAACAGCTATCGAAATAGAGGTAAAAGAAATCTAAATCGAAAGACTGTTCCCCGGCAACGGCGCCAAAATTTGATGCGCGTCGTCAACGCAACAAAAATAAATCCTCGTTTGCACACACTAAAATAGCAAGGGCAAGCAAGGGTCGAACCCACAGAGAACAGTATCGATTAGATCGTTTAACGTCAATTCGGTAACTGATTTGATGACAAGTAAACGAAATCACACGATGCGAAGTTAAACTAAACGAAAGACTAAATCGAATTATCAATAGGCTTAAAAGTCTAGGACTACCGATTTCCCCTCGTGTCCTACGCTCTCGTATCCCCCCTTTTGTGTTACTATTAAATTTTGCTGGTCGTTAACCGTAGGTTGCTAAACTCTCCCCATAACCCTATCGGATATCTGGGAACGTACCCTCGTGTATCAAATTCTCTACTCTATGTCTAGGTAAGGAATTAGTGAAGGCCCTTTACGATTCAACCCTATTTTGGTTACCTAAGGTGCTTGGTATTTCTACTCTCGCACTAAAACCCGGTCTTTCGACTCAAAGGTTCCTTAAGCTATCCTGTTCCTGATCTAACCTAGACTACCCTCTCGAGTCTCCCTAGGTGATCGAATCAATATCAACAATTGATCAGGCTGCTGATACGCATTAAGCACAGGAAACGAATAAACAACCAAACAAGAATTTAATTCATAACTGAAAAGAGGTTCAACAATCGCCGAGGAACACGAGGTTCCATCGTCGTCCTAGAACAAGAAAATTAGTTCATCACTACACTACGAAACAACAGAAGAGTAAAAGAACGCATAATCTAAAAAACCAAAGGAAAAGAAAAAAAAGGGATGCAGTTCTTCAGGGGCAAGAGTCTCCTGTCACAAGCCTTCTATCCCAAAAAGAGCCCACCCCTAGCCAGCCTGAGTTGTAGTCTATTTATACTAGGGTAGGAAGACTAAAATCCGGAAATAAAATCCTCAATGATCCGCTACTCGCAGCTGCGAGATAATCGGTCGCAGCTACGTCCTTAAGCTATACTCCACTCGTCTCTGCTTCCTCGCAGCTGCGAGACAATCGTTCGCAGCTGCGAGACTCTCTGTGGTGACGCTCTTCGCCTTGCTCGCAGCTGCGCCCAAATGCTCCGCAGCTGCGGAAGTCTCTGTGAAGCTCTCCTTTCTTCTTTGGTTTACTTCTTCATCCCTCACTTCGTCATCCATCATCTCAATTCCAATTTCCTACACCAACAACAACGAACGTGAGGTAACGCAATTCAGCTCAAAACTAGAAGTTTAAACACTTAAACTTACGGAACTAGCTCAAATCAAAGCATACAAGTGATCATTTAACTATACTTTCGTAGAGTTATCACTTGCTCTTCTGCAGAAGAAGCTTCTGCGGAAGTTCTTAGACCAAGAGCTGATCTTGTCGAGGGTTGATGAGGGAAAGGTTCTGATTAATGCACGACAAGTCAGTAAAGCGGTCCTTGTCCTACTCGATGATGTAGATAAGTATGATCAGTTTGATGCACTGGCAGGAGATCTTATTTGGTTAGGTAAGCGGAGCAGGATTATCATCACCACAAGCGATAGGTGCATGTTACCTTCGGATTGGGTTCAGCATGTATATGAGATGAGCTTGCTAAATGGGGTTGAAGCCGGGAATCTTTTCCAATGGCATGCTTTCCACAGTGTTGTCGTGTTGAATTCAAACGAGGGGCAACCGGGTGAGTTACTCATCAGGGGAAGCATTTTAAGACTCTTTATTGGTTAAGAATACTTACTGTCCGAAACACCTTTCACAGCGAGGGATCACAGCAAATTAAGTTAGTTTGTGTGGCCGGGGGTTTCCGTGTCAACAGTAATGTCTGGGAGCCCAGCTAAAATTGTGGCTATTGGCATGACGAGCTGTGGATGTCCAATTAATCATGGGAAGTGTAAATTTGTTTTATTAGTTTGATTCATTTAATTTAGAGAGATCAGTAAACAACATGGATAGATGACTCTACGCAGTTCTCATGACTCTGGAATTTGACAGGCATTCACAAAACTAAAGAATTTGAACTCGTGCGAGTGTAAGTCGCTCAATACGCTCCCAAATCTCCCGGGGAGTTAACAGCTAGAGGATTTGAATCTTTGTGGGTGCAAGAACCTGACCAGACTAGATGATCTCACTGGATCCCTTGGAAAGCTGGTCAACCTGGACCTCAGGGAATATGATAATCTCGCTTAATTCCCAAGTTCACTGGAATCGACTAGTTTCCAGACTTTCAGGCTGCTCCAAACTGGAAAAACTTCCTGTTATCAATGCAGTGCTTCAATTTATTCATGACCTCGGCCTGGGAAAGTCTGCTGTCGAGAAACTTCCGAACTGCATCAGTAACCTCATCTGCAAATTGCGAGCTCTCAAGAAGGTTCTGGCTGGGGGATGTTCAAAACTCCTAAAGTTTCAACGAAGAGAACTACAGGATGCAACGCAAGTTCTTCTGAGCCATGTTCTTTGTATTTTCGGTATTGCAATTTCACGGAGTGGGACTTCTTTATGGAACTTAATTGTTTCAACACGTTGAAGGAACCACATCTGTTGGGCAATCACTTTGCTTATCTTCTTTCATGCATCGGCAAGTTTGATAAGTTGGAAGAACTGTGGTTTATGTTCTTGTAAGCATCTTGTGGAAGTACCGGGCTTACAGAGCATGCCAAACTTTAGATAAACCGGATGCCTGGAGTTAAGAGTTCTGATGCCTCCTTGTAGATTTATCGAACTGCAACAGTTTGAATTCATTCAAATATTGATCAATCATTGTCCCTGGAGGTCTGTCTCTCGATAATCTTATTACAAAGCAAAAAATGTCTGTTTATTTTCAATCAATATGTTTTCCTTCAACAAGTGATTCGTGACATTGGTGGATCAGTCGAAGTTATTGTTCCTGGGAAATCATTTCCAATGTGGATGATGCAGTGCCTCTTCCAGAAGAATCTTCGGAGGACAATATTCTAGGTTTGGCCTTATCTGCCACTTTTACTGCCATTGTCGATGCGAGGGACGAGGCAGGGGTTGACTTCTTACCAAGGGTTTCATGCTTGGTTCGTGTACCTTCCTCGCCAACCACGATCGACTTAGCGTTGATCAAGACGAACGCAAGTCTTTGAGCGGACCTTCGAACTCCTAAGCTCGGAAGAAGAGGAAATGAAACACTATCACTTGAAGTCAACACTCCGCTACTTTAAATACTTGGATTCTCGGATGATTATTACAAATGAGGCCCTTTACCCCTATTTATACCAGTTGGCCTCCTCAACCTATGGGTAGGATTATTCTATATGTACGGCTAAGATCGATCCTCTAGAACCTTCTATACACTTCCTAGATACTTCTATCATATTCCAAGCTTCTAATCTATTCTAGAATATTCTAAATTTATCCAAGGACTTACTCAATTATTCTAGAACTTTCTTGTACCTTGGAGAAACTTTAAAAGTAGTTGTTGATCTTTAACACTCCCCCTCAACGACTACTTTCTCTTTTTATCATACCAAGTTGCACTCGAAATTCCTCGAGCTTGCTTGCATTAAGTCCTTTGGTAAAGATATCTGCTTGCTGATCTTCTGTGCTGATATATTGCATCTTGATACCTTCTTGTAATACCTTCTCTCTTAAGAAGTGATAGTGAACCTCCACGTGCTTGGTTCTTACATGAAATACCGGATTCTCAGCTAATTGGATCATTGATCGATGGTCGCATGATAAAGGTATTGCATATTCAGTTTGCTGGTGAAGATCTTTCATGGGTTGCATAAGCCATGTCGCTTCTTGAGTTGCAGCAGCTCAAGATTTTGCTTTTGTTGTTGAAAGTGACACAGTTGGTTGTCGCTTACTCCACCACGATACTGCTCCCCCTGCAAGATTGAAGACATATCCCGTAGTGGACCTTCGAGTATCGCGGTTTCCGGCATAATCCGCATCACAATATCCAGTGATTCTGCAATCTCCATCTCTTCTGTAAAGTATCCCATAGTTTGATGTACCTTTGATATACCTTAATATCCTACGAACTGCTTCGAGGTGGGGCTTCTTCGGAGACTGCATAACCCTGCTTACTATTCCGACTGCGTATGATATGTATGGCCTTGTATGAGTAAGAATATTATACTTCCCACTAGTTGACGGTACATCATCGGCTCTTCAAGATCTTTTCCTTCGTTAGCATTGAGCATGGTATTGTACTCGATGGGCATTGATATCGGCTTACACTCAAGCATTCCATACTTCTTTAGAAGCTCCTTCGCATATTTCTCTTGACATAAAAACAAGCCTTCTGGAATGCGGTCAACTTCTAATCCCAAGAAGTGCTTCAATTCTCCGAGCTCCTTCATGTGGAAGCGCACCGAAAGATTCTCCTTGATTTGTTTGATCTCCATGTTGTCATCTCCCGTGATGATGAGATCATCCACATACACGAGTACTATTGTGATCTTCTCTCCTTGAACTTTCACAAAGAGACTTGAGTCGGCGACAGCAAGAGTATATCCACTCTGCACTAAGAACTCTGCTATCTTGCCATACCAAGCTCTTGGAGCCTGCTTCAGACCGTATCATGCTTTCCTTAGTTTGTAGACATAGTTCGGTCGATTTTTATCTGCAAATCCCTGAGGTTGTTCCTTATAGATTGCTCTGTCTAACTCTCCATGTAGGAATGTATTCTTCACGTCCATCTGCCAGAGTTTTCAGGACTTACTTGCTGCTAAGACGAGTAGAACTCTGACAGTTGTTATCTTCGCAACTGGACTGAAGGTCTCGTCGTAGTCCAAGCCATACTGTTGAGAGAATCCTCGAGCGGCGAGGCGAGCCTTATATCTCTCCACCGAACCATCTGTGTGAGTCTTCACCTTATAGACCCACTTGCAGGATATCGGTCTAACCTCATTAGGTTTGGGCACCAAATCCCAAGTTTGGTTTTCTTCCAATGCTTGGATCTCTTTACTCATTGCCTTTTGCCATACCTTATGCTTTGATGCTTCTTCGTAGCTTGATGGCTCTTGTGGATTAACGTCTTCTGCAAGTGCTGCATCTATGTATCTTGCTAGAGGTCTTCGTTGCCTTGAGGACCTCCTCAGTGGTGTCGTCCCATCACCAGTTTCTTCTTCCACTACATTCTCTTCGGATGACCTTTGGTACACTCCTGTTTGCCAAGGTCTTTCTTCTTCTGTATCATCATTTCTTGTTATAAAAGGTCCTTCTTCAATCTCTTCAACTGTTGGTTTTAAGGTTACTTGCTCCCCCTGCTTCATGTGCTCCTTGTCTTCTTCTATAGTTGAACCAAGAAGTTGCTTCATCGAAAATGATGTTCCTTGATACAGTGCAATTGTTGGTTGTAGGATCGCAGCAACTTCATCCTTTTCTCTTTGTGTCGTATCCTACGAAGATGCACTTGGTCGCCTTCTTATCAAACTTGCTTCATAGATGGTTGGGAATGAACACATAACAAACAAACACACCCAAAGACGTGGAAGTGACTCACTGTTGGCTTCATTTTCCATAGTAGCTCGAAGGGTGTCTTGAAGTCGAGGCGAGATTGAGGCAACCTGTTTGTAATGTCTACAATTGTCTTCATGCACTCGGCCCAGTATCTTCCTGGGACATTCCTTCCATGTAACATGCTTCGGCATATTTCTACAAGATGCCTGTTCTTCCTTTTGGCCCCTTTGTTCTGTTGTGGCGTGTGAGGGCATGTCAACTGTCTTCTTATCTTCGACTCCTTGAGGTACTCTGCAAATTCTTTGGAGGTATATTCTCCCCCATTGTCGGTGCATAGACACCTCACTTTCATTTTCAGATCGCTTTCTGTCTTGATCTTGAACTTTCTGAATTTCTGAAGGATATCTGACTTCTCTTTCATAAAGTCTACGCAAACGTACCTCGGGTAGTCGTCGATGAAAGTTACCATGTATCTGTAGCCTCCTATTGATGGATGCTTCACAGGACCGAACACATCAGAGTGAATAAGCTGCAGTGGTTCTTCAGCCCTATACTTGGAGTCTTCGTACGGTAACTAGTGTGCTTTACCATACTGACAGCCAGCATAGATATTGTTGACATTCACCTCCAGCTGTTGAAGGCCTTTCAGCATCTCCTTGTCCATCATTACCTTCAACTTGTGGTAGCCAACGTGCCCAAGTCTTTCATGCAATAGGTCTGCCGTTTCGTTTTTCTTTACTTTGTCTATGTATGCCGATTCCGCAGACATAACATAGATGGAGTTTACTTTCCGTCCTTCCATGAACAGTGTTCCTGAAAACTTTAACTCGTGGTAGACCATGACGTCATTAGGCCCGAACACCATGAAATTGCCGGGGGCTGTCAGTTGGGCTACTGACAGAATATTCTTCTTTATTCCAAGAGCATGATAGACTCCTTATAGTTGTACCTTGTTGGAACTGTCATCGGTGGCTATAACAGTCTTCCCGACATTAGCAATGAGCGGTCTGGAGTTGTTGGCAGTGTCGACGACTCGTTGGCCTTTATATTCTGACATCTCCAGCAGCTTCTTCTCGTCACCTATCATATGGTTGGAGCACCCCGAGTCAAATGTCCAGTTCTCTGCATAGTTCACAGAGTTATTGTGAACTACTATAAGAGCATGATCTTCTAATAGCTGCATTCCTTCCATCACAGCGAGAGATGCTTCAAGGTTCCGTTCATCTTCAGATTTGTCTCTGTCGTGATAGGTTGACGTTGCAGCATTTCCTTACACATTCTTTTTCCTAGACTAGTAGTCTTTCACATAATGCCCCATCTTACCACAGTTGAAGCATTCTGCATCCTTCCGCTGAGCTGGTTTGCCTACTCTCTTCTCCTATTGTGGTCTATTCGGTTGCTACTCACGTCGCCCACTTCTACTGCCTTGTGGGAATCCTCTCTCCTCACCCCTCGTATTTTTAGTATAGCTTCTTTCCTTATTAATATATAACGCCTCCTCTTCATTTTTTAAAGTTATGTCCACCAATTGTCTTGCTAGCGCCTCCTGATGAGCTAGCAAATTTTTCAGGTCTTCTAGCGACAGCAGCGTAGGCTATCCTTGTACTACCGTAATAAATCCCCTATACTATGGCCTTAAACCATGATAATAATCCTCCTCATTCTATCATCTCTAATCCTGGATCCTCGGTCTAATTCTGATATCTCCCGGCAGATAGGCTTTACTTTTGTGGAGAACTGATTAATTCATAATTCTCCTTGTCTAACTACCAGCAAGTCATTCTCTAGCAATTGTAACTCATAACGCTTTTCTTTGAGAACCTAGTTGCTAGTATATCCTAAGCATCCTTGAGAGTGGTGGCGTACCTTATATGCCCGCGCATTTTCTCCTCTATGATAGTCTTAATGGCGAACATGGCCTTCCCTGTCTTAATCCGCCATTTCTTCGAAGCGGCAGCATCTTCCTTCGGTGGAGTTGTCTCACTTCCGTCAATGATCACCCATAGATCTTGGCCTTGGAGATATGACTTCATGCACGTCTTCCACGTGCTATAATTCAGGTTGTTTAATTTCTTCAGCATGCCGACAGTGTTGAATTCCGCCATACCGATCTCAACTTCTTGAAGCATGGCCTCGTCCCCGACCTATGCCCGATGCAATCCCGGATTGCAGCTTCCTCGACAAAATTTCAGTAGTATTTGGCAGATCCTCTGCTATACGTCTGTAGAACCTCCACGGGACTTTGACAGAACCTTTGTTGGATTTCGGCACCTGGAATCCAACCGCCTGGCTCTGATACCAAATGTTGGATCTCGACTTAGCGTTGATCAAGGCGAACGCTAGCCTTTGTGCGGACCTTCGAACTCCTAAGCTCGGAAAAAAAGAGGAAGTGAAACACTCTCACTTGAAGCCAACACTCCACTACTTCAAATGCTTGATTCTTGGATGATTGAATGATTACAAATGAGGACCCTTCTCTATTTATACTAGTTGGCCTCCTAAACCTACGACTAAGATTATTCTATATCTACGGCTAGGATTAATCCTCTAGAATTTTCTATACACTTCCTAGAAATTTCTATCATATTCCAAGCTTCTAATCTATTTTAGAATATTCTAAATTTATCCAAGGACTTATCCAATTATTCTAGAACTTTTTAGTACCTTCGAGAAACTTTGAAAGTAGTTGTTGATCTTTAACAAATACGTAGCTGAGGATATAAACTGGAGTATACCTTGTGGATCAACCCTATTGGAATAACACTGTGAAGTTGCGTTTTGCGCATAATATGCAAGCAAGAGCAAGATGACTTCATGTTCATAGTCCAGGAAATGGAAGAAAAGATCAGCCTCAGAGTATGACTGAAAATCTGACCAAGTTCATGGATGAGTTTGCAATCAACTCTTTACCTTTCCGAAAATGCAGTACCAATAGCCAGGTTGACAGAGACTTTCGTGAGCGGAATCATGCTCCGATCCAGATGGATCGCCCTCACTCTTATCCATTTTGTGGAAGACGATCCATGACTTCTTGCTCTCCACTTTCATCCTTTTTGAAGAACTTCTCAATAAAGACTATCTTGTGTGCAAAATATCCTCGTACTATCCATCCAATGTCACTACTAATATGCAGCAACAGACTAGTGCAAGCCAGAAGGTAACATAGATGAGCCGCATGGGTCTCGTTACTAGATACGGCTCCCGATATGGCCAAAAACGGAGCTGTTATTGGCTCGAGAACATGAAATTTACGACATCTCTCCTCTGCCTAACGTTTTGGTTCAGAATGATGATATAATTTTTTTTTTTAATTTGATTCATGAAAGTGTAAACTACAAAAAGGTGAATTTCTTTTACGGATATTCGATTCACATAATACATATTTCATGGAGTAGTCGTCTTATTTAACCAAACAAATATTTTCATTCAGAAGAGTCGCTTGGAATGGCACAGCAGCGACTCCTTGACACTGTAAGAACAAGAGTATTTTATTCCCATGTTAAGAGTTCGGATTCTGTTGTAAAATTTCATGGGATTTAATTTCACCAAACTTCTTTTAATATGTTAACAGACTATTTTTCTTTTTCTTTTCTAAAAAACAAATCTTGGTCTAATTACTATATTTGATCGCTAGAAATATTACAAAAATGGTAATAAAGGAGGAGAGACTTGGTTTGATTTGCCACTAGAAAAAGGTTTGATGACTTGGAAATGTTATATTTTTTTTTTTAAATGATATTTGTTAAAAGAGAAATAAAAATGTTTTTCTGCATAAAAACAGAAACCACTTTTTTCGAAAATAGAACAGAGACCCTTGATCATTGAAAGACATAGTAATTATGTTTTATATACGATGACATAATAATAAATGCATTAAAAATTACCACGTTTTAGGAAAACTGCAAAAAAATTGATGATACAATCCTTCACAAATCAATAACATTGTTCATGTGAGCACAGGCAGGATGCAACAAATAATATTTACTCTTAATCATTTGGGCCTTCGGGCAATAGTTCAACAGTTAATATGTATATATATATAATCAATTAATTAAAACAGCGTGTATATTTGTTTTTATTAATTTTTCTTCATTTTTTTTTCTTAAGATAAATTATCAATATTACTATGAAATAAAAAAAATGACCAAGACATTTTCGAACAAGTCCTCGCCTTCCTATTCCCCTTCTTATAGAAATATTTCTTCCTCTTTATGGATTTGATCGGTCAATAATACTGAGACGTCCGGATTTTTGCAGCGTGATTAACAATAACCTTGTACAATCTGCTGCTTCCCTGGCTTTCACCTAGCGGCTACCATAAAACTCAAAACGCTCTAAAGTTTTTGAAACGGTGAAAACTCAAGACTTTCCTAGTAAGCTCTCAGGTAGAATGACGAGTTTCATGTGTGCATTCACTCTTGAATTTAAGCTTGATCGTAGAGCAAAGCATCTCAATTAGTTACAGCCGCTAGACTTGTTATAGTATTTCACGATTTGATTTGCAAGATAGCTCCGATCCTTGGGTTTTTTTGGATTGGAGTGTAAGGTAATATGTGATGTAGCTCGAGTCGAAACTATTGATTCTGTTCTCCCCCAAAAAATAATTTCTCCGGTGGGTGAGCGCATTAGATATTTACCTAAACCGCACACTAAGCATTATTCATTAGTTATCATAGCAAATAAAGCTTATGAATCCAGTACACAGAACGCCACTTTTGAGATCTAGATCTCTTTCTCCGTCCTCTACATAAAACTTTTTGTATTGCTCAAATAACAAAAATCGACTTTTATGCTTGAAGACCCATTTCTCTGTACACTTAATAACCCATTAGCGATACTCACATTTTGTCATCAAAACATGATTATATCAACACACATAAAAGAAACGCTGACAACTCTTACATATCTGGTCTCAAGCTTATAGTTTGTGCAACACACTTCAATTTTTTCGAACAAATAAGAAAGTCTTAAATCTTACAAATATATTTATAGAAGGTGAAAACTATTGAAGGAAGTTTCTGCTAAACAAGACAACAAATTGAAATCATTTTATATTGTGATAGATGTTTTCTATCAATTAAGGATCAACATGTCATATGGAATTTAATATAAACTTGCAATGGGAAGATTGGTTTTTTTTTTAAATTATTAAAACAGGGAGAGTGTTAAATGGTGACTAGTTGATTAAGATAACTCTCACCTTCACGATAAAGTGTCCGAAGAATAGGGCTATATTAGTATCAAAGTTGATTACCAAAATGACTATTGTTCGCCTCCTCATCGGATTCTGTAACTTGCTCTGATCAAAATCATCTCGTTTCGACTTCTTCAATGTAGACGTTAGTAAAAAAATGCCATAAGGTTGCAATCCCTTTGTTCCGACGTCCTTCAACGTATAAACGCTTCACCCACTAGTCTTCACCTATTGTGCTTCTCTGACCATATCACCAAGTCATGGTCGTTTGCTATCTTTTGCTTAGCAACCCTGTCGCCCACCAGCTTTCACCGGGCTACTTTGCTCCAGATCATAGCATATTTTGAGCCTCTATCTTCATCAAACCCACAAGCCGTTAAAAGTACTCGGGTCCAAAATTTGTATTGCCGAACAATCTGTATGAAAGGGCAAAGGAATATTCCCTGTATGAAGTTTGGGAATTCTAAATCCATCGACCTCAAAGAAATTGGATCGTGTTTTGACCTCCATCTTTCTAAAATCAAGAGATTTTGTGGTTAGTTTATTCTATACAGATAAAACAAGATATTAGAGTGGGTTAGTAGACTGTACATAAACACGTCAATAAAACGAAAGTTTATTGGGTATTTTATGTTGAAAATGAAAATATATACCATGTCACGTTTTCACCTTAAGTTCGAACTTTTAAGACAGTTGGTGTTGATTAATGTACAACAGTGGTATAGAAAAAGCCAGCCCGGTCCAGCTCGACTTCTGTAGTGAGTTTACCGAATGATTGCACTTGCATTTCGAATTATTTTTTCGACTAACCTCATTTAGTAACATAGCTCCGACATAACTCAACCCATATAAAAAAATTTTCAATTCTCAAACCCAAAAAGGATTGAATTTAATAAAATTTGGGAATTGGAAAAAAAAAAAGAAAAATAGGAAGGCGAAATTAATAAATATTCACAGATAAATAAATAATCACTTCAAATATCGACTAAACGACAACCAAAAAAGCAGGTAGAGGAGAAAATAAAAAAATAAAAAGTAAAATAATAGAGGCCATGTGACTGACCGAACACTACACTCAAGGCTGGTATCCTCCTGACAAGTCTCCTCCCTTCGCTTTTTTATTGCTAAATCTCACGGAAATGACGGACTAAGATGAATGACAAGCCCACGTGATTAATATTTTACTTAACTTAATTTCTTCTTAACTCGAATCTAACTAACATTCAAATCAAACACATCCAACAGTCAAAGGAGGTTTTTGTTTCGAGGAGGATGAAATGTGAACATGATACAAACTCAATAAACAAATAAAATAAAGTTTAGAAAGGACTTTGGTCGGAGGGGATGGTATTGGTCCACACTACAATAATTGAGAATCGCATTTTGAGAGGCGTAGACGAGGAAGAAGCACAAGTCGTTGAAGAGAAAGAGAATGGATTTCCTTTCCCCCGTCCTCAAACTGATCGGCTCTCTCTGTTCGAACCAAATCGCACACGCAAGTATACGGGTCGCGCAAGTAATATAATAATGAGAAAAAGTATCGTTCCAACGAGGACTAGTTAGAACCTACTGCCGATTACCAACAAGTCTCAGATTCTAGCCGTAAACAGTTAACTGATTTAATGAGTTGATGCAAGTAACTAAAATTGCAGAAAACAAAAGTAAAGCAGTAGTCAATGGAAGAAAAGCCTAGGACTATGAATCCCCTATCGTTTCATCAATTATCCGCACTCTCTCTTCCTCAATTCATTCAGTTTCTGCGTCTACTAACCGCAATTCCTAAATAGTCGTTATACCTCTCTCGAGTGTGTAACGGTAAATCAGCGAACACTCATAAACCTATATCTCTACAGCGTGTTACGAGTATCTACGATTCCTTAAACTCCAATTGCTAATCGGTTACCCACGAGTGTATATCTCTATACTCTCTAATTAACCCGATCTCTCAGCCTTAACTCATGTTACGTTTCCTCTCTTCTAATCCTAAGTCTCTCTCGAGTTCACTTAGCGATAAGGAATCAAACAAACCGGCGATCAACCCGATAAGTAGGCAATGCACACAAGGAAACGTAAGAAAACGCAGAACTTCATGAATTAAATCTGAAAAGAGTGTAGACAACCGACTACGCGAATCGGTTCATCACAATCCTATAAAGCAAATTAGTTCGACATCGGAAACATCATGAAAACGCAGAAACTAAGGGAAGACATGAAGAACTCCCTCAAGATCTCAATTCTCCGTTTTCAGCCATCAAGAGGTATCTCTGATTACCCTAAACCGAGTCCTCACAAAGGTTTTTATACTAGGACTTCTAAGGAAATAATGAAGGAAATCAAATAACATATCTCAAGTTGATCCTCGTCCGGTGCGGCCGCACAGGCCTTTGGTGCGGCCGCACCTCCGCCACTGTGATGTCCTTCTTCCACCTCGACCGGTGCGGCCGCATCTCTACTTGGTGCGGCCGCACCTCACGTTCTGCTCATCTCATCCTCCCTTTGCTCTTCATGTGCGGCCGCATCTCTGCTTGGTGCGGCCACACCTTCACGTCTGTCCATTCCTCCTCCTTTTATACGGCTTCCTCCTCATGGAATTCGCTCCGGACGAGGATCAACTGGACAGGGGTACTTTGGGATGCCCGAGAAGAGGTGAAACATATCCCTCGCGAACTCAATTACTCCACCCTGGTCAGCATGGAGCAAGCCTACGAGAGGACGCATGGGGTGGCGTCGTCTGATGATGAAGGTATGGATCTTGCCCACGTCCCCGCTCACCCTTCTAGCTCTGCTGCAGCGCCTCCTCCACGAGCCACAACCGAGGATGGCTTCCAACAAGAAATGCGGCATTTCATGAGGTCTCAACGAGCGTTCAATCGCTCTCAAATGGATTTCAATCGGCGCATCGCCGCGCACATGAACATGGATATCGATGACTTGAGCGAGCCCGATGATCAAGACTCTCCCAATGGGGGAGATACCTCCGGCTCCGTCGAGTTTTGAGGCTCGTATCACTCTCCCTATTGTTTGCATTGTTATGTTGTTTTGTTTCGCACCGGGACGTTGCTCCCTTTAGGTTTGGGGGTGCCGTTTCTGTTTTGCTTTGTGTCTGCATTGTGTTAGCATGGATGGCATTTTCATTGTTAGTTTGAGTTGAGTTGATTGTGCGGTTTATGTTAGCCTAAGGAGTTGAAGTTGATAGGATCGTATTCAAGGATGTGATTAATCGGCTAGGCTCCTAGTGTAGGAGGACGAGAGCCTTTACTTTGACTTGTGATTAGGCGATAGTTGTCCAATCCGAAACTAGGAGATAAATGAAATTTTTTTGGCTTCGGCGAATCTCGAACCTTTTGAGCACACGGAGGGCGACATAAGTAGAACTACCTCGGCCTTTTGAGACATAAGTGTTAGGCAACCAAACAAAGGAAAAGAGAATTTTTAAAATGTCTTGCCAAGGCTCTGAGTACCAATGTTCGGGCATAAAAAAAAAAAAAACAAATAGAAAGAAAAGAAAACAAAGAAAGAAAAGTGTGAGAAATTGATGAATTGCCTGAATATGTACTTGTGGTGTAAGTCGTGATGGTGGTGGCTTGAGTGATTAGATCCGATGGGTGCTTTATCACCCAATGCCTTGAACCAACTGGTTCGGGAGTCATTGATCGAAAACTTGTTAAATAGGTACCCACTGTTAATGACGAGCATTTAGAGTCGTGCAAACGAAAAAAAAAAGGAAAAGAAATGAAAGTGTGTTGCCTAGCGTGAAGAATCATAGGTTTGGGTTGGTTTTGCGATTCGTTGCCTGAAGTGTGCTATTTTGGTGATAGACTCGTTTTAGCCTCTGGTTGGAGTCGAAAATGTTTGTAAAGGAATGCGGTGGAGGATTGGAATGCAGGATTACCGAGGCACAAGTCGGGTAGGGGCAGGAGTTCAAATATACTAGTTGAGCAACCGATAACTGAGAATGTTTAGCGTGACTAGAAACTCCGACACACTTAGGCTACCGTTGCATTAGATTGTTTTAGGTGCATTTTCTATTTGTTTTGCTCGGGACTAGCAAAATCTAGGTTTGGGGGTGTGATAACTCTAAGAAATTAGAGTTACAAATCACATTTTAGAACAAATTCGATGTTAGTTTCCGTTGTTTAGTCTCGTTTGTGCGTTTCTCATGGTTTGTTTTGGAGTGTGCACGTATATGTTGTTTTGTAGGGAAACGAGTGATACGGAAACTAACATCGAATTTGTTCTAAAATGTGATTTGTAACACTAATTTCTTAGAGTTATCACACCCCCAAACCTAAATTTTGCTAGTCCCGAGCAAAACAAATAGAAAATGCACCTAAAACAATCTAATG
The DNA here is from genome assembly GCA_029817715.1 of Melastoma dodecandrum. Taxonomy (NCBI): domain Eukaryota; kingdom Viridiplantae; phylum Streptophyta; class Magnoliopsida; order Myrtales; family Melastomataceae; genus Melastoma; species Melastoma dodecandrum. Next base: position 139,185 of record JARUPY010000537.1, on the reverse strand, counting down.
CAACGGTAGCCTAAGTGTGTCAGAGTTTCTAGTCACGCTAAACATTCTCAGTTATCGGTTGCTCAACTAGTATATTTGAACTCCTGCCCCTACCCGACTTGTGCCTCGGTAATCCTGCATTCCAATCCTCCACCGCATTCCTTTACAAACATTTTCGACTCCAACCAGAGGCTAAAACGAGTCTATCACCAAAATAGCACACTTCAGGCAACGAATCGCAAAACCAACCCAAACCTATGATTCTTCACGCTAGGCAACACACTTTCATTTCTTTTCCCTTTTTTTTTTGTTCGTTTGCACGACTCTAAATGCTCGTCATTAACAGTGGGTACCTATTTAACTAGTTTTCGATCAATGACTCCCGAACCAGTTGGTTCAAGGCATTGGGTGATAAAGCACCCCTCGGATCTAATCACTCAAGCCACCACCATCAAGACTTACACCACAAGTACATATTCAGGCAATTCATCAATTTCTCACACTTTTCTTTCTTTGTTTTCTTTTCTTTCTATTTGTTTTTTTTTTTTTATGCCCGAACATTGGTACTCAGAGCCTTGGCAAGACATTTTAAAAATTCTCTTTTCCTTTGTTTGGTTGCCTAACACTTATGTCTCAAAAGGCCGAGGTAGTTCTACTTATGTCGCCATCCGTGTGCTCAAAAGGTTCGAGAATCGCCGAAGCCAAAACAATTTCATTTATCTCCTAGTTTCGGATTGGACAACTATCGCCTAATCACAAGTCAAAGTAAAGGCTCTCGTCCTCCTACACTAGGAGCCTAGCCGATTAATCACATCCTTGAATACGATCCTATCAACTTCAACTCCTTAGGCTAACATAAACCGCACAATCAACTCAACTCAAACTAACAATGAAAATGCCATCCATGCTAACACAATGCAGACACAAAGCAAAACAGAAACGGCACCCCCAAACCTAAAGGGAGCAACGTCCCGGTGCGAAACAAAACAACATAACAATGCAAACAATAGGGAGAGTGATACGAGCCTCAAAACTCGGCGGAGCCGGAGGTATCTCCCCCATTGGGAGAGTCTTGATCATCGGGCTCGCTCAAGTCATCGATATCCATGTTCATGTGCGCTGCGATGCGCCGATTGAAATCCATTTGATATCGATTGAACGCTCGTTGAGACCTCATGAAACGCCGCATTTCTTGTTGGAAGCCATCCTCGGTTGTGGCTCGTGGAGGAGGCGCTGCAGCAGAGCTAGAAGGGTGAGCGGGAACGGGGGCAAGATCCATACCTTCGTCATCAGACGACCCCACCCCATCCGTCCTCTTGTAAGCTTGCTCCATGCTGACCAGGGTGGAGTAATTGAGTTCGCGAGGGATATGTTTCACCTCTTCTCGGGCATCCCAAAGCACCCCTGCACGTTTACACAACTGGAAAATCGTCGCGGGGAACCAAATATGAGAAATCAACGAAGCGACATCTATCCGTTTGCATTCAAGAATGCAATAAACAAGCACTGCGCGTTCTATTGTCACTTTCGTTGTATGCTTTGCGGGCATCAAGCGAGACGAGATAAATTGCAACCACAACCTAGCTTCCGGTTTTAGATTAGTGTTGATCAGGAATATGGGCTGTTGGGTACTCTTAGACAATGTCCAAGACGACCCCGGAATGGTTAATCTCCCTAATATAGCAGCGGCATCGAAATGCTCATTGACCGTGGTGTAGAACTCATCTTGAGCTATATAGGGGAGGTTATACAATTCCGTAATCGCCGCAGCGCTAAAACAAACATCCTTTCCCCTAACGGGCACAACTATCGTACCCCTATCCATGGTGCCCCCAATAGCATAGAACTCGCGCACTACGGGCACGACAAAAGCCGCCGGTGATTCTACAAATTTCTCCCAATGAAGGCGAGAGATGGTGTACCTAAAGTTGTACATATGGCCACTGCTATAATCTAATCCCCGTTCGACGTTAAGAGTCCTATTTACCAAGTCTTCCCTATATCGAGTCTCCGCGGCCTCCGTCATGCCTCCCCTAGCTCGACCCCTAGCGGGCGGGTGTTCAATCACTCTCGCTTTCTTTTTAGGGGCCATAATCAAAATCAAGCACTCAGATTAACCGGGAAACGCTACCTAACCAACACCCAATCCCCAATCCGATCGCTACCACACAACACCCAAACCCAAATTCAATCGCTACCACACAACACCCAAACCAAGGGAAGGTTAGAGGATGTGCAAACCGCGGGAATCTGCTGGGAAGAGACGGTGAGTGGCAATGCGGTTGTCGAAATCCGGCGTTCGGGCGTGGTGGAGGTGCGACGGCTTGTCGGGGCTCTAGGGCGGTTGGGGGTGACGGCCGACCCTTCTTCCTGCAAAAAGAAGAAAGAAAACTAGGGTAAAAATGAAAGAGAGGCGAGGTGCGTTTATATATATATATATATATATTTTAAGTGGTGCGGCCGCATCTCCTTTTAGTGCGGCCGCACTGTGGCCTCTGGTCACAGGCGTCTTCATTTTTGGTGCGGCCGCATCTCCCCTAAGTGCGGCCGCACTGTGGCTACTGGTCATGGGGGCTTCTTCAGTTGGTGCGGCCGCATCTCCCCTAAGTGCGGCCGCACTGTGGCTACTGGTCATGGGGGCTTCTTCAGTTGGTGCGGCCGCATCTCCCCTAAGTGCGGCCGCACTGTCCGGTCTGTGGATGAGGCGCCCCTTCTCTTGTGCGTCCTGCCTATTGCCCACCTAAGAAAACGAGAAATTCTGGAGTACTAAATCAAAAATGAAAATAAAAATAAGAATAAAAATAAAAACAATGCACAAGTTTAAATAAAAAGATTGTTGGGTTGCCTCCCAACAAGCGCCTGATTTAACGTCATCGGCTTGACATGTTGATCCACTAGGCGTCTTCCATAGCCAGTGTCCCCGGATCCCGGTGGACAACGCCTCCCATATAAGCCTTGACACGACTCGCATTCACCTTGAATCTGTTAGAGTCATCAGTACCTACTAACTCAAGAACACCGAACGGTAATACCTGGGTAATTTGGAAGGGCCCGGACCAACGCGACTTGAGTTTCCCTGGAAACAACCGCAGTCTGGAGTTAAATAAAAGAACAAATTGGCCTGGAGAAAACTTACGATCCTTCAAGCGCCGATCATGCCATATTTTGGTCTTTTCCTTGTAAATGCGGGCATTTTCGTACGCGTCTTTCCGGAATTCCTCCATCTCATTCAACTGCAATAATCGTTGCTCCCCCGCTGCGCTAGGATCCATGTTTAGCTTCTGAACCGCCCAGTAGGCTTTATGTTCCAACTCCACCGGCAAGTGACAAGCTTTGCCATATACCAGCTTGTACGGCGATGTCCCAATCGGGGTCTTGAAGGCCGTCCTGTATGCCCATAGAGCTTCGTCAAGCTTGGTAGACCAGTCTTTTCGATTAACGCTTACCGTCTTTTCCAGGATCCTTTTGCTTTCCCGGTTGGAAACTTCGACTTGGCCGCATTTTTGAGGATGATAGGGTAAAGCCACCTTGTGCTTGACTCCATATTTCCGCATCAGTGCATTGAACTTGTTGTTGCAAAAATGGGCTCCACCGTCACTGACGATGGCTCGTGGTGTTCCGAGTCGCGTGAAAATCTGTCTAAGAAATTTCAAAACTCCACGAGCATCGTTAGTGGGCAACGCAATAGCCTCTACCCATTTGGACACATAATCAACAGCCACTAGAATGTACTTGTTCTTAAACGAGTCTATGAAGGGGCCCATGAAGTCTATTCCCCATACATCAAAAAGTTCAACTTCTAAAATGCTATTCAGGGGCATTTCATCACGACGCGAAATATTGCCTACCCTTTGACAACGATCACACTGTGCGACAAAAGAGTAAGCATCCTTAAACAGGGAGGGCCAATAAAAACCTGATTGTAGGACCTTTGCTGCTGTTTTGTGACCGCCGTGGTGTCCACCATACGGTGATGCATGACACTGCTCAAGGATCGGTCTGATTTCTTCCTCCGGGACACAACGCCGAATAACCTGATCTGCACATTTACGAAATAGCAAAGGCTCATCCCACATATAAAATTTTACGTCATGAATGAACCTTTTCCGCTGTTGGCTTGACATGTCTGGAGGGAAAATATTCGCGACTATGTAGTTCACATAGTCGGCATACCAAGGTGCGGCTACCTCCACGGCGAACAGTTGCTCATCAGGGAAGGAATCATTGATCAGCGTCGAAAGTGTGGTGCTCGTTGTTCCCTCCTCCAGCCGAGATAAGTGATCAGCCACCTGATTCTCGGAACCTTTCCTGTCGACGATTGTAAGATCGAACTCTTGCAACAATAAAACCCAACGGATTAGTCGCGGCTTGGAATCCGCTTTAGAAATCAGGTAGCGTATGGCAGCATGATCAGTATGCACAATCACAGAAGAGCCAATCAAATAAGGCCTAAACTTATCAAATGCAAACACGATTGCCAACATCTCCTTTTCCGTTGTCGTGTAATTGACTTGAGCGGAATCGAGTGTCCTACTAGCATAGTAAATTGCATGAAAATGCCTATCTTTCTTCTGTCCTAAGACCGCTCCTACCGCTAAATCACTCGCATCGCACATGAGTTCAAAAGGCAGGTTCCAATCAGGGGCAACGATAATTGGAGAAGACACTAACCTCTCTTTCAATGTATGGAACGCCTCCATACACTTACCGTCAAAGAGGAAAGGTGCATCTTTCTCCAGGAGGTTGCACAACGGTTTGGTGATCTTCGAAAAGTCTTTAATAAACCTCCTGTAGAAGCCAGCGTGTCCCAGAAAACTTCGAACTCCTTTCACTGATGTCGGAGGGGGTAACTTCTCGATTGTCTCCACCTTGGCTTTGTCCACCTCGATGCCACTCTCCGAAATTCTGTGACCTAGCACAATACCTTCACGCACCATAAAGTGGCACTTTTCCCAATTCAAAATCAGGTTAGTCCGCTCACATCGTGCAAGGACAGCCGCAAGATTATCCAAGCAATTTGTAAATGACAATCCATAAACTGAGAAATCATCCATGAATACCTCAATGGTCTTCTCAATCATGTCCGAAAAAATTGCTTGCATACATCGCTGAAACGTGGCAGGTGCATTACATAATCCAAACGGCATACGACGGAAAGCGAACGTACCGTAAGGGCAGGTGAAGGTAGTCTTTTCCTGGTCCTCAGGTGCAATCGCTATCTGGTTATAACCTGAGTAACCATCCAGAAAGCAGTAAAAACTTTTACCTGCGAGACTGTCCAACATCTGATCAATGAAGGGCAACGGGAAGTGATCCTTGCACGTGGCTGCATTGAGCTTCCGGTAGTCCATGCAGATCCTCCACCCGGTGACCGTCCTCGTCGGAATGAGCTCACTTTTGCTGTTCTCGACCACCGTGATGCCTCCCTTCTTAGGTACGCACTGGACTGGACTCACCCATGAACTATCCGAGATCGGATAGATGATTCCTGCATCAAGCCATTTAATGACTTCTTTTCTTACCACCTCTTTCATGTGCGGGTTCAGTCGCCGTTGATGCTCGACGGACGCCTTCTTCTCACTGTCCAAGACAATCTTGTGCATGCAAATTGCTGGACTAATCCCTTTGATGTCCGCAATAGTCCACCCGATGGCTGTCTGGTGCTCCCGAAGCACTCGTAGCAACATCTCTTCCTGTTCGTTAGTCAACGAAGATGAAATAATAACAGGAAGGGTGTTGTTCTTACCTAAGTAAGAGTACCGTAGGTGATCTGGTAAGGGCTTCAACTCCAACTTCGGGGGCTCTTCGATAGAAGGCTTGATGGTGGTTCCAGGTCGGTCAAGAGGTTCCACCCTTTGAAATTGTCGCACAAAGGCCACCTATTCCTCAGACGTCTCATCAAGGAGCGCACCTTCCGTCGGTAACTCATAGGCTTCTAGAATAGTCTCGACGGTAACCTCCTCAAGTATGTCCACGTACCTGCATTCATCAACTTCATCAGGCATCTTCATGGCCTTATCCATGTTGAATGTTACCTCTTGATCGTGGATTCTCATGGTGAGCTCTCCTTTCTGGACATCGATTAATGTCCTCCCCGTTGCTAAGAACGGTCTTCCCAGGATGATGGGAACCTCCCGGTCCTCCTCGTAATCTAGGATGACGAAGTCCGCAGGGAAGATGAACCTGTCCACTTTCACCAAAACATCTTCCACAATACCCTTCGGGTAAGTATAAGACCGGTCAGCTAATTGTAAGGTCAGCGATGTTGGTCTTACCTCTCCGATGTTCAGTTTCTTGAACACCGAAAATGGCATCAAATTGATGCTCGCCCCTAAATCACATAAAGCATGACCAAAAAAATCAGTCCCAATGTGACAAGGGATGGTGAACTTACCAGGATCCTTAAGCTTTGGCGGTAGTCTCCTTTGAACAATTGCACTGTTTCGTGACCACCAAGCTTCCGCTTCTTTGACAGGATATCCTTCATGAACTTCACGTAGCTTGGCATTTGCTCGAGCGCCTCCGCGAAAGGGATATTGATCTACAGCTTTTTAAACCCTTCAAGAAACTTTTTGAATTGCTGCTCGTCAGTGTGCTTCTTTAAACGCTGCGGAAACAGAACGTGAGGAATAATAGGAACTACAGGCATAGGATCAGTCCGTACCGGTGTTTCAATACTCTGATGCTCAGAGTCCTTTCTAGACTCCGTCTCACGTACCTTAGCCTGACGTTTCTCCCTAGCTTGTTCTTTTTCGGCCCCTTGCCGCTCAAATTCCTCTTCCAGGTCCTTCCCGTTTCGGAGGGTAATAGCACTGCAGTTTTCCCGATTCTTGGGGTTGAGCTCTGTGTTGCTCGGAAACGTCCCCTGCGGTCTTATCACCAATGATCCTGCTATTTGCCCCATCTGCATCTCGAGCTGCTTGATCGAGGTTGCGTGGTCCTTCAGTATGAGCTCCTGCTGCTTCCTCGTCTCCTCTTGCTGTTTCCGAACCTCCTCATTGCTAGCCAGAACCTGTCTCAACAAATCTTCAACACTAGACTTAGGTTCACTTACGGGTTGTCGCATCGGTGGTACAAATCCCGGTGGCTGGTTTGGTCGCGAAGGCCCGACATCCTGATGCTCCTGATTATTTCTCCACGAGAAATTGGGGTGGTTGCGCCATCCTGAGTTGTACGTGTTGGAGTATGGGTTATTCCTGTTGGTGCCTCCCACGTAGTTCGCCTCTTCAGCCTCTTGCAATTCCATCACCTGCAGATTAGAACGAGGTGGAGGGTTAGCATTTTGAGTCGACGTACGCAACGCCGCCATCTCTTTGGTCAGTGTCTCTAGCTGAGCGCTAAGGGCGGTGATAGCGTCATCCGGTGTCTTGTTCATTATGGTACCTCCTGCGGCTGAATCGATGGTAGATTGGAGTTGCTCCGCTAGCCCGTCGTAGAAGCTCTGAACCAACATCCACTTGGGGATGTCGTGGTGGGGGCATAGCCTCTGCAGCTCCTTGAATCGATCCCACGCTTCATACATGGATTCGCCGGCGAGTTGGCGGAACGAGGTGATGTCGTTCCGTATCTTCACAGTTCGGCTCGGCGGATAGTACTTGGACAGGAAGTGCTTGCGGAGGTCGTCCCATGAACTGACTGACTCTCCTGGCAGTGAATACAGCCACGCTCTGGCTTTATCTCGAAGCGAGAACGGGAACAACCGCAACGTGATACCTGAAAGTGCCACACAAATCCTCAAAACGCGTTAGGTGCCAGTGCGGATCTTCGTTAATTAAACCACCAAAATTTGAATTTTCAATCATATGAATAATAGATGGTTTAATTTCAAAAGTATCCGCCTGAATTTCAGGACGGAGGAAACCAGCATGATTATGTGGCGTCGGCCGTGCGTAATCCCGCATTGTCCTCTGCGGTTGCTGCGCCGCAATGTCGACGATGTTGTCGTTGTTCGCGTTCGCCATTGTATCTCTCTGACCCCTTCTCAAAATCCGAAACGTTTGCTCGATTTCAGGGTCAAAGAGTAGCTCTTTGTCACCTTTGCGATGTCGCATACACCTGCAAAAAGTGAAAAAGAGAATCAGCGACTACAATTGAAAATTGCTGAAGAAAATTAGCAAATAAATTCTAAAACTAGTCCCCGGCAGCGGCGCCAAAAACTTGTTCGAACCAAATCGCACACGCAAGTATACGGGTCGCGCAAGTAATATAATGATGAGAAAAAGTATCGTTCCCACGAGGACTAGTTAGAACCTACTGCCGATTACCAGCAAGTCTCAGATTCTAGCCGTAAACAGTTAACTGATTTAATGAGTTGAAACAAGTAACTAAAATTGCAGAAAACAAAAGTAAAGCAGTAGTCAATGGAAGAAAAGCCTAGGACTATGAATCCCCTATCGTTTCATCAATTATCCGCACTCTCTCTTCCTCAATTCATTCAGTTTCTGCGTTTACTAACCACAATTCCTAAATAGTCGTTATACCTCTCTCGAGTGTGTAACGGTGAATCAGCGAACACTCATAAACCTATATCTCTACAGCGTGTTACGAGTATCTACGATTCCTTAAACTCCAATTGCTAATCGGTTACCCACGAGTGTATATCTCTATACTCTCTAATTAACCCGATCTCTCAGCCTTAACTCAGGTTACGTTTCCTCTCTTCTAATCCTAAGTCTCTCTCGAGTTCACTTAGCGATAAGAAATCAAACAAACCGGCGATCAACCCGATAAGTAGGCAATGCACACAAGGAAACGTAAGAAAACGCAGAACTTCATAAATTAAATCTGAAAAGAGTGTAGACAACCGACTACGCGAATCGGTTCATCACAATCCTATAAAGCAAATTAGTTCGACATCGGAAACATCATGAAAACGCAGAAACTAAGGGAAGACATGAAGAACTCCCTCAAGATCTCAATTCTCCGTTTCCAGCCGTCAAGAGGTGTTTTTTTGATCACCCTAAACCGAGTCCTCACAAAGGTTTTTATACTCGGACTTCTAAGAAAATAATAAAGGAAATCAAATAAAATATCTCAAGTTGATCCTCGTCCGGTGCGGCCGCACAGGCCTTTGGTGCGGCCGCACCTCCGCCACTGTGATGTCCTTCTTCCACCTCGACCGGTGCGGCCGCATCTCTACTTGGTGCGGCCGCATCTCTACTTGGTGTGGCCGCACCTCACGTTCTGCTCATCTCATCCTCCCTTTGCTCTTCATGTGCGGCCGCATCTCTGCTTGGTGCGGCCGCACCCTCACGTCTGTCCATTCCTCCTCCATTTATACGGCTTCCTCCTCATGGAATTCGCTCCGTACCACTCGTTTCCCTACAAAACAACATATACGTGCACACTCCAAAACAAACCATGAGAAACGCACAAACGAGACTAAACAACGAAAACTAACATCGAATTTGTTCTAAAATGTGATTTGTAACTCTAATTTCTTAGAGTTATCACTCTCCTCCTCACCGAGTATGCCCGGATCGACGACATCTCCGACAAGCTCAAGGCGTGGGATAGGAAGCTGCCGACGATCCAAGACGTGATGGATTCTGCCGAGGAAAAGCAGATGGATGATGACCCTGCTGTAGGCCGGTGGCTCACAGATCTAAGGAACGTCGCCTATGACATGGAAGACCTTCTCGAGGAGTTGTCCGTCGAAGCCAAGCGGAATTCATCCAAGGTGGGGGCCCTGTCGCGGTCGACTAAACTTCCTTACTCCCTGATCGATTGCTGCTATCGGTTCAACCCACATGCCCTGTTCTTGGGTCGTCGTATGGCCAACGAGATCGAGGAGGTTGGCAAGAGATTGGAGGAAATCCTCGGCCGCATATCCATTCTTGGGTTAGTTCGGAATCCCGGAAGCCAAAGTCAGGACGACAAGCCTCGTTTCATCGCCACTTCCGTTCGTGAGCCCAAGTTCGTGGGCAGGGAGAATCAAATGGAGGAGTTGCTCGCTCGACTGACCCGATCCGAAGCAACCGAGGACTCCATACGACCCTTTACCGTCGTTTCAATCGTGGGAATGGGCGGACTTGGTAAAACAACCCTGGCACAAGAGTTGTATCATCACAAATCGTTGGAAAAGGCAGACTTCACAGTGAAAGCCTGGGCTTGTGTTTCCGACGTCTTTGACAGTGCCACCATCACGAAGAACATCCTGGAGGAGGTAGCACCATCTTCGTCGAGAGCGGAGAAGGATCTAAATCAGCTGCAGAAGTTGCTCAATGAGAAACTTTCCGGGAAGAAGTTCCTTATAGTGTTGGATGATGTCTGGAATGATAACTTTGTCGAGCTAGATTCTCTTCTTAAGCCCTTGTATTCTGGGAGTAAAGGAAGCAGGATACTAGTCACTACAAGAAACGTCGAGGTCGCCAAATTGGTCGGGGACCGTGATCCGAGGCAGTTGGACCAGCTGCCGTTGGAGGATTGCTTGTCTTTGCTCGCCTATCACTCGATTGGGGAGGAAACCTTTGAAGGACACCCTCATCTTCAGGATATTGCGAATCAATTAGCCGAAAAGTGTAAGGGGCTGCCTCTTTCTATTAAGACCATCGGAGGGCTGCTTCGCTTCAAAGCCGATGATGACAGTTGGGAGCGTGTGTTAGCACATGGTATTTGGGACAAAGGGGACGGACATGGAAAGATTCCTCCGGCATTGAAGTTGAGCTATGTCCATCTCCTGGTTCACTTGAAGAGATGTTTCGCAGCTTGTGCGTTATTCCCGAAAGATTATATGTTCGACCAAGACGAGGTAATTCGGCTATGGATCATACAAGGTTTGTTGGACAACAGGACCGGTACAACATATCAAGAGATGGCGATGGAAAATCTACGTCGTTTAGAAGCCGTGTCGCTTCTTCAAAAAGCCAGGGATGAGAAGACCGGTTATTTAATGCACGATCTCATCAATGACCTCGCGAAATCGGTAGTTGTCAACTCATACTTCAGCTCGGATGAGTATGAAGATGACTTCTCCTCCCGTGAAGAGTCACTCGGCAAAGTGCGTCATGCGGCAATGGTTGCACAGTATGAGGAACGTTGTATTTCCAAGAGATTTGACGCGTATCGGTCAATGAAAAAGCTGAGAACTTTTATGCCTTTTCAAATCTTAAGAACTCTAAAACCGAATGTCTTTGTCTCCTCGGAGGTGATTCAAGGCTTGATAATGGATATGAAGTACCTGAGGATGTTGTCGTTGCGTAACTTTCGAATCAGAGAGGTGCCCGACCAGATTGGAGAGTTGAAGCTCCTGCGTTCCATCGATTTTTCTTACACAGAAATCGAAGTGTTGCCGGAGTCAATTTGTAACTTGGTCGAGTTACAATCTCTGCTACTACGAGGGTGCAAAGAGCTTAAGAGGTTGCCCAGGAACATTCATAATCTGACAAATCTTCTCCATCTCGACATACTCGATACAGATAGTTTGGAGGAGATGCCGCCCCATATCAGCAACATGACCAATCTCGAGGTACTCTCTACCTTTGTCGTAGGCAAAGAAGCCGGTCAGGAGTTGAAGCAATTGGGACCGCTCAAATTCATTCAGCGAGAGTTGCGCGTCCGTAATTTGCTGGTAGTAAATGATGTTGAAGACGCAAAGATTGCTAATCTTTCTGAAAAAGAAGCGGTTAACGAATTATTTCTGGATTGGGGATCGATTTCAAAAACTTCAAGCCAAGATGACCATCAACTAAAGCTCCTAGACTATCTGCAACCTCCCAGCAAGATTGAATTTCTTAGTATAGCTTCATATGGGGGCAAAAAGTTTCCATCTTGGTTTGATAATCATTGCTTGGATAATGTTGTATATTTAGTCTTGGTAAATTGCCGAAGTGTGGATTCGCTGCCACCCATTGGACGACTTCCACTGCTAGAATCGCTTCTCGTTTGGGGTCTTGAAGCAATCACTTCAATAGACGCCGAATTTTACGGGACCGAAAGGCCATTTCGGTCATTGAAGAGATTGATCTTTATGGAAATGGATGCTTGGGAGAAGTGGTCGTCCAATGGAGACTTCGAGAACGACCATCCATTCCCTTGTGTCCGCGAACTAGTTGTGAGAAAGTGTCCCAAACTGAAAGGAGGGTGCACTCTTTGCCTTCCATCTCTAGCTGAGATTGAGATTGAAGATTGCGATTAAGGATTGTTGAAATGTCTGGTCGGCCTTACTTCTATGACGAAGATGAAAATTAGCGAAATTCCACAGCTCGTTCACTTTGACAGGAGTTTCTTAACCTCTTTGGTTGCGCTCGAAGAGATGATGATTGAGCAATGTCCTCGATTTAGGACCTTCATTGATGGGGATGGTGAGGAACACGTGCCCCCTAAACTGAAGAAACTAGAAATAGAAGATTGTGAAGGTCTAGTGAAGTTGTCAGAAGGTTTATCTGGGCTTACATCTTTGAATGAGATGAGTATTGTTAATTGCGGGAAGCTCTCTTCCTTCCCAAGGGCGGGTCTGCCTCCTGGGTTGAGAAAAGTGAAGCTTCGGATATGCCCTAGTCTCCTGCAGTCCCAGCTCATCAGCAATAGAATTCTGGAATCTCTCGAGGAGCTTAACATAGAAAATCTCGAGGGACTCGAGTCGATATTGAATATATTTGTGGGTAGTCAACTCTCTCGATCTCTGCGGATATTGTCCATAAGTCATTGTGGATCCCTCGTGACTCTGTCGGACAGCTTGCAACACTTGTCCACCCTTTCCGAGCTTGCTCTTAAAGATTGCCCAGCATTAGAGATCGGCAACTTCCCTGTTCTCCCCTCCAACCTGTCGAGTTTTACTCTTAAGAGGTGCCCAAAGGTGAAGTCTTTGCCTCATGACATGCATGACCTCACATCCCTCAAAAGTCTAGCAATTGAGGACTGCGACGGCATCACAAGGTTTCCGAGAGGAGGTTTGCCTCCGAATCTGGATACACTTTGGATAGGGCCATGCCGGAATCTGAGTCAATCAATTGAGGAATGGGGCTTGCGTGGTCTCGCGGCCTTAATTGCATTGTTCTTAATGGGAGAAATTGAATGCGTGGAAGAGATGGATTGCTTTCCGTCATCTCCTGATGCATGGGGTCGCCTTCTCCCTTCATCCCTCATGACTTCGTATATTTTGGACATGAAGAAGTTGGAGAGAGTGGCGAGCGGACTCAGAGCCCACCTCACTTCCCTTCAATATTTGGGAATTCGTGACTGTCCGAGGATGAGATGGTTGCCGGACGACGGACTCCCTGACTCGCTAAGAAAGCTCGACATTTTCGGCTGTCCACTGATAGAGAAGAAATGCTCGAAGCACAACGGGGTTTATTGGCCCCTCGTCCGGCTCATCCCAGATCTTCATTTCACCTAATAAGCATTTTCAAAATTGTATCATTTTAAATTTGAAATAATGTGTTTTGATGATGCAAATTGCGAATTTTCTAAAAAAATAAAGAAACTTACTTATAATTTTTGAATTTTGTGAATTAAAATGTCCTGCACGAACTTTTAATTTTTATTTATTTATTGCTGTGTTACTTTTATTTTTTTCCCAAATAATTTGTCAAAAATTATAAGTGAATTTTCAAATCCGTTTTGAAATATTTTTGCCTTTTTCTAGAGATAACAAGAAATTGCTAAATATGAATTTTAAGGCAGTAGCAAATCACTTTTTCATCTGTAGAAATCTAAAAATTTTCGTAATGTGTTTTATCAATTAAGCGTAATGAAATTACAGACCCGAAATATGTCTTGATTAATGTTAGAATGATATATATATATATATATTATTCAACCAATATTATCTATCACTCATGAAATTTCAAGTCAAGCATCGAGGACTTCCATTTCGAATATCAATGTTTCTATCACTCAAACCCAAAACATTTTCTGAATGTGCCACGGTAGAATTAAACTAAAAATAGTGCAGCGAAATTTGACAAAAATCAACCGGTCCCACGCCTTTAAATGATGACAGCGTCGGCGCAGCATGTAATTTCACTTCAAATAGTCGAAATCCAGTGATCACAGAAGAAAGAAGACAACAAACCAATGAAGCGGACGAAGTGAAATGCCGTGAGTTAAGCCACCATATTTATGGAATGTACCTCGTCGGAAGCCCTTCATTCCACAAGTAATCGAGGATGACTTGCTCTTCAGGGGTCAACGACATGAGTTTATTGTGCGCGAGTAGAAAAAGCAATAATAACAATAACAGCACAGCATTTCACCGTCACATTGGGTGGATCTGAGTCGTCTATGCCGATTCCCTTCTAAATGACAAAATGCATCACCTATTAGCACGACACCGTCTATCATGTTTTTTGGAGTGTGATATGTATCTTAAACAGGTCAGTTAAGCATCCATGAAGACCAAGACTAGGGAATCTCCTAGCCAAACTCTAAGTCCCCTTACCCTTTGGCACCACTATACCCTTTTTTTTTTTTTTGCAAAATATGTGCTTACAACTTCAAGAAAAAAAAACGCTTGTTATTTGATTTATCTTAAATGATAACGGTTTTTTTTCGATTGATCCTATCATTTACATAATATCTTTATATGTCCCAAACCTACTACATTACCTCACATCAATCCCTCTTCAGTCGTCCGACAAACTGAAGTGACGGCGTTATTGCCATGTAAGCGCCACGTCAACCTCCCTTTGTCGGACGACTGACGGAGGATAGATATGAAATAGCGTAGTAAGTTTGAGATATATGGAGATATTATGTCAACGATGTGATAAATTGAAAAAAATCATTATAATTTAAGATAAATCGGAAAATTTACCAAAAAAAAAGGATGAAACTTATTATTTTTCTCATTTACTATGTACGAAATTGTCTCTTTTATTGGTCCAAAATACTATAAAAAATTTACATTTAAGATTTTCCAGCCTCTGTGTTATTCGACGTGAATTATGTTTGTAGGCCAAATATTTAGTTCTTTAATAAAATATTTAGGCACTTTAAGGTGGGTTTTCGTACTATCTTGGGCTTCACTTTGGGCCTGATATAGTGCGCCTCGCCTAATTTGTATGTTATATGGGTGAAATAATGGTTACGAACTCAACCCACAAACCGCAAGAAGCTCCGCGACATAAATGAGTTATTTACCCAAAACCCATAAAAGAGATATATTGGGTCATAAGCGAGCTACAAACCCAATCCAAGCACGTAAATGTCACAGTCATACCAAGCCGAAATCATGACCCGGCTCATAATGCGATCTGCATAAAAGCTGCCTATTACAATAAATAGAGGTGTTCACAAGTCATAGGAAGAATTGGCAATACGGAGAAGACTCCTAAGCTCAAGGAAGTTTCGGTGGACTCCAACACCTCCTCGAGGATCCATCGGATCAAGCCATTGAGGGCTTGGACTTTTTTGCATCATTTCCTTGAGTCTTGGTAGATCAAGCCTTTAAAGCCCCAACAACTGCAACAACGATATACTTCAAAAAGTGCTGAACATTCGTATGAGTTTGGATCATCTTAATTTTCATCATCTTTCAAGTATCGAAACAGGATATTAACCGGTATTGATGTGACAGGATACTCTAACCTCACTTATACAACATATGAAAAATTCTTACTCTTTTCTCAGTCTGTTAGGAGATTAGTTAAGTTTAATCTGTTATTCGCGAAAACAAACATCCATTTGATATTTTGAATATGACATCTCCAGTTTTCCGAAATAATCTTGTTTGATCCAAAATCGTGATTTCATGAATAATAATATCTATTTTTTTTCCAATATTAATGTTCGAACAACTTATCCTGTTCCTATTGTTGGCAGAATCGTTTATTTTAGAGAGAAAACTAGTGTGACAACAAAGGACTGAAGTTACATGTACTTCCCACTATTGATGGATCTTTATGCCCCTTCACGCGTCAAGCTAGGTGTAAATCATGATGACTTGGGCCAGTGGTCGCAGAAAGTCTTGGAATGTCCTTCTCATCAGGACGCTCGTATGTTGAAATCACTGTCTCAATTTTATCCCGCTAAATCATCCACTTCATCGTTATTGGGCGGCAATGTTATCTCTAGATCATCCTATTGGAGGTCTCCCTTTCGTGTTCGCTGCGGAGTTCGAGTAAATTCTGAAATTCTGGGAATGGCAAGAAGATGCAGTATCTCGCAACAAGGCCATTCTCGTGGATGCTCGGATAATGAACGCATTTTTCTGCTCATGTTATAGCTACAACCGGAACACAAATATTATGTGTGCATTATTCGAAGCATGGAGTCCTGAGCTAAACATCTAGGAAATGTTATGTGGGACAATCTCGATCTCCTTCTGGGGCCATTATAAATGCGACGGGCAGCCCATTCATGGTGATTTGTTTGAGGCAGTAGTGCCACCTCTATAACTGTTTATTGGTAGGCATTCTCATGATGAAGCCCTTCCCAATAGTTGCTTGCATTATTCATGGAATTTCTTCGTCTCCACGAAGTGAAGAATGGCAAGAAGATTGTTCAAGTTGTGAGCTGCATTCACTTTTGGTATCGAGGCATCGTAACATATTGCAGACCTTCAAAGTGTGTAATGAAGAAGCCTCTTCATCCTAGTGAACTCATAACCTTGAAGGACAACAAAGGAGTGTTCGGGAACTTGAACATCGAGGACGGGAAGCATTTACCTACTCATCTAGTAACTAATTGCATGTTTGGATTAAAGATTTGAGAAATGAATTGAATTGACTAATAATCTTATTCCTTTTTCTTTGTCTATCTCATTTAAGTAGATAAATGCAGAGAAAAATAAGCAAACACGTTTCGTTCTCAATGTTCCAATCCTCGAACAACTCCTTGCTCCCTAGCACTCCAGGGAAATGCCTTCAGAATTTCCTTTGGAGTACTCATGGGATGAAAATGTTAGTTAGTACTTATATGTCAAGATTAATTAATTTACTTCTCTGTATGAAAAATTAGTAATAATAAAGTCTCATGGATTAATAAGTATATTGATCTGAAACAGTCCATAATTGAACATATGTTTATAGGGGACATTGGCATCTGAATTATCACTAAGTATAGTATAGGTCAAGATAGACCAGGGGTATCTAAGTTATATTTATTAGTATTACTGGACATGACCCGTTTTAGAAGATACCGTATATTAGACACTATTGATCAATTCTCTTTATGAACGATTATATTTTGAACTGAGACCTAATTAATTCTATGTGTAGAGCTTACGCGCTTTGACGTCGCTAAAAGTACTATTTAATTAGATTGTAATTAATATGGCTATTAAGCGTGTGACAAGGTCAAATGGGAGAAAAATAAATATCTAAAGATTTAATTATCCTTTGAAATTTTTAAAATCATTTGGCGCTCCCTACTCCAGAGTTAAAGAGAGAAAGGTCCATAGACTCCAAGGATGGATGATATTTCAAGTCGGGTACTTTTTTTTTTTTGAAGTTTTTATGGACCGGAACACCGAGTCCGAAAGACATATCCCGACGACCAGATTATTTAAGTACAAGCAAGATTCCTTGTTGCTTAGAGATCTCGAACCACACGGAACACTGGTAGTTGATATGCTACTCGATCACACAACAGAAAGCCGCTTGACCTATCTGATTCAACAATTACAGCACAGGAAAATGGTTTTTCGGTAAATTAATTAAAATTTCTCATACTATTTCTAATGCTAATTCTTTTAAATTGTTTTCTTATTATTTTATAGTGTATAATAATATAAACCAACCTCAAAGATGTTAGGCTAAATGATACGGATATAATATGGAATTAGAGCTGTAATTGCTTAATATGTAATTCGTTAATATGCTGTTGTAATTGGTTAATAAGTGAATGCGCCTTGAATGAAAAAATAATGTAAAATTTTATGTTGTGTTAGATAAATGGAAATTGAATAAGTCTTTTAATAGAAAACTAAGTCGACATGAAATCAAAATTTTAAAATTAAAAGGTAATTCTAATACGTGTTTCTTTATAAACGGGTGAGATTATACGGTTTCTATATTAATGCTGTATAAAGATGCTAAGATTCCCAAAGTTATGATTTCCATGTCCTTCAAAATTTATGACCAGATCTTTCCAGTATATTAATTAAAGATGGGTAGATGTTCCTTCTCATATGTTTTCATTATTGTCATAACCCATTTTTTTCCAAAATAACAAAAATCACTAAAAATAGCAAAACGAAATAAAATAAAATCAAATAAAATCAAATCAAAACGAAATAAAATCAAAATGAAATGAAATCAAATAAAATAAAATCAAAATAGGGAAACATAATATTTTATTGCAAACAAAAAATACGAAGGACAAAAGAAACTATAAAACGGGGAGGTTTGGACAAGAGAGACACAGATACAAGCACAGAGAGAAGAGACCAAACAAAATAAAGGCGTCGTCGTCAAAAGTAGCGTTTTCTTTTACGTTTTCCCAATAGAAATTGTAACAGGTTATCCCAGCCAGCCGAATGTCCCCTCGTTCACCGATGCAACCCCCCTCCTCGTACATCGACGTTGCAATGATCCCAGTTTGCTTTTCCCGCAATGATGACTTTGTTTTGATCCCTCAATCTGATGCGAGCTAATACCGGGTAAATTCTTTCCTTCGCTCTTGTTTCAATTTTATTATCTATTCGTCTTCTTTTGAATTTTTTATTCTATCAGCGATGCTTACAACACTCCGCATCAGTCCTCCTTTTCGATCGTTTCCATCATGTCCAGAAGAAAAATCTCGGATTTGACCCCTCCTTATTATGTGCCTGATAGCCATCTATTTTGGATGAGTAATGGCCGACCTTGCATTTCAACTCTCATGTACCAGCGCCTCTCCGCAAACGCAACATCCGCCGACCATAGATTCAGAGCTAGACATCCCAGCAACACCTCCCAGCGTCTCTTTGACATTGGCAATAGCGGCAAAAAAAACAAACTCCATCGACGTCTTCAACAATCCGGATGGCAGGAGAACAGCTCCCGGTGTCTCGTCTTCCTTTCCCAGTCACGGTGGCTTCCGCAACACCAACTCCGAATCAACACTCAACACCGGACGCTGCAGCAACCCCCACAGCCCACTCGACCGTTGATTTCGTCTGCCAACCACCGACGATGCCGCCGTCTCTGCCTTCGCCGACCATGCTGTCGTCGCCGTCGACCAGCCCTACCTTGTTGCGGCCGTCTCTGTCCTCACCGACCACGTCCTCACCGCTGTCATCGCCGCCGACCAGCCCTTCCTTGCTGCCATCACCGCCCTCGGTAGGGCTGTCCGTGCCTCCTTCCCCCCGGCATCACACCTCCGTCGTCGACCCACAATGATCTGAATCCCCCTGCGGCCAGTTTCCGTCCTCGCCTCAAGCCCCAGCCACACTCCAACCCACGGCACTTTTCTTCACCCACCAGCGGCTACGACGAGGTATTCAAGCCCTATCCTCAACGGATTCCGAGACTCGTCGACTAGATCTGCGCCTCCCTCTGGACCAGCGACGACCCACCTTCGCCAGCAAGTAGCTTGAGGATGGCTGCCATACCTCTGTTCTTCTCGGATCTAGGCAACTCACGGCACTGCTCTTCACCCACTAGCGGCCACCATTGACTAGGCCCCGACTTCTGCCTCGACGCTCTCAACCGCGGAAGAGCAACAACAACCCCCAATATTGTCATCACGGCAGAGCCCCCTCGGCCAGCCCACCACCGACGCCCTCGGCAAGGTCGTCCGCACCGCCGTCCTCCAGCCTACCGACCCCGGACGTTCTTCCCGTGCCGAAGTTCCGCTCTGCCGCTCCCGTACCCTTACCCAGCTCGTTCCCCGACGTTACTCAGTCCGGCAATGGCAAACCACGTCCAGTAGCGGTGGGGCGACGCCTTTTTCACCGCCCCCCAACTTTGTCTTCGCCTGCCACTCCATCTTAGGCGGACGTCTCCAGATCCAGCATCTTCCCCCGGCGTCTCTAAGCCTCGTGGCGGTGAACCGACAACCATCCTAACACCCTCAAGTCCGGCAGCGGCAAAGTCATCTTTCTCGATCTCCAAAGGTTCACTCATCGACTCAGATCTACGACCCACGACATCTATGGAGCATGCCTTGCGGACAACCAAGGCACGCATCCCATTCAATGCGTTAAAGACAATGAATATATGCGAGGGATTATTTGGATTCTCGAAGGTCAAGACCCTCTTAAGATGGCTTTGCACTCACCAACGTTACGGCATCAACAGCTCGCCAGGTTTGCCGTAAACCTATTCTAAAAACGGTACCGTGAGGAAATAAACGCTAACGGGAGCATTCTATAAACAACAAGCAATGGTACACACATCCGGTTCTCCTTTGAATTTATTTTTTGGCTTAGAAATTGTTAAGGGCATTAATAAATCTATGCTGCTTGTGTTTTGCCCAAAGTAATTTTTTAACAAAGAATTATTCACGTAGACATTTTAAGTATTATTAAACTTGAGAATTTTCAAAAACTAACCTTAGACATCGAAAATATGCAATTTTAAAGCCTCCTTCTTCTTTTTTATGCATGCGATTTAGTAATCCCTAATTCCCGAACCTTAACGAATCTCTATAGTTTTTCTAACTTAAACTTAAAATAAGTTAATGGAGACTCCTTCACATTTTCAAATTCCGAAGCCTTATTGTCAAGGGAGGATATCCATTTTAGATGGAACCAGAAACGGGATCACCCACGATAATTATTTCTTTTAGATGCTCAAGAGATTATAGGCTTTGTTTGTCTTCAATCATCAAAATATAGCATCAACAAAATTATTAAACATCTCAATTTTTTTCCGAGGTGAAATTGGAATGCCTTTGAAATGTCGATACGTGGTCAAGAATATCGAATTGAAGAAAACATAGATATCTAAAGATTTAATTGTTCTTCAATATAATATTTCATCAGCAATTTAAAAATTTTGTAAAGTTAGACATTTTCGAAGGATTGGAGAAATCTATTTAAATAAACTAGATATTGGGAAATCTGCAATCTGTAATTTCTTAGCATCGAACAAAAATAGCAATTAGTAAATAATGATTTCAAAAGGTATGTAAAAATTTGAGAAGAATGATTTTTTGTTTACTTTACCGTACATTAATTATTTAACAAATTTCTTCAAAATTATAGTACATACCCAAAAAAATTTGAGAAAAACGTTGTTAAAAAATTGATAATATTTTCAAAATACAATTTGCTTGACCTTATTGCTATTGATAAAATATTTTGCTGTTTTACAAGAGTGATGAATATTTTTACAAAATTTTCAATTATTATAATTGAGGACATATAATTTGTAATCATAAAATATTCAAATAATATTATTTAAAAGAAAGTTACATTATTTTAAAAACTCGCAAAATAGAAACCTGGACTCTTCCTAGTCCGGAAAGGGGAGCCCAAATGAATTGATGAGAGAAAAGGAAGTGCCTTTGCCTTAAAAGATGTGGAGTTGATGGATATGTTACGAGATGTTTAAAAAGAGACTAAATAAAAAGTGGAAAGCCAACGACCAAGGGAAGACTTAGCATACATATTTCGTTTTTGTGTGTGATTTTGTATCTTACATCAGGCGATACGAACTATTTCTTTTCATATTGATTGTATTATTTTTTATTTTCATTCATATTACTAACACATTAATTTGTCCATGCAACGTGGACATTTTTATCATGTTTTCAAGAAATTGAAAAACTAGCTAGATGTTTCTCGTCATATGTTTTCATGATTTATTTTAAAAGACCATGAGATTGTAGGCCTTGTTTTTCTTGTATCATCAAAGTATGTAACATATATTACAAGCATCAACAAAATTATTAAAATATCTCAATTTTATCTTTGCAGGGCAAGGTGGATTTGGAATGTCATTTAAATGTGTTCAAGAAGGTCAAATGGAAGAAAAATAGATATATTTTTACAAAGTTAGGCTTTTATGAAGGGATTAGAGCAATCCAATTAAATAAGGAAATCTACAATCTATATTCTCTTGGCATCTAAGTAAACTAACAACTAGTTAATAATGATTTTCAGTGTAGTATATGCATTTGAATTCATTTGGCACTCACTGCTCCGGAGTTAAAGAAAGAAAGGTCCATAGACTCCAAGGATGGATGACATTTCAAGTTGGGTGCTGTTTTTTGAAGTTTTCATGGACCGGAACACCGAGTCCGAAAGACATATCCCGACGACCAGATTATTTAAGTACAAGCAAGATTCCTTGTTGCTTAGAGATCTCGAACCACACGGAACACTGGTAGTTGATATGCTACTCGATCACACAACAGAAAGCCGCTTGACCTATCTGATTCAACAATTACAGCACAGGAAAATGGTTTTTCGGTAAATTAATTAAAATTTCTCATACTATTTCTAATGCTAATTCTTTTAAATTGTTTTCTTATTATTTTATAGTGTATAATAATATAAACCAACCTCAAAGATGTTAGGCTAAATGATACGGATATAATATGGAATTAGAGCTGTAATTGCTTAATATGTAATTCGTTAATATGCTGTTGTAATTGGTTAATAAGTGAATGCGCCTTGAATGAAAAATAACAAAATTCAAATCTTTCAGAATTCTTACTTGTAAAGAGGAATTTTGAAAATACCAAATATCACCTTTCAAATTATCTGTCATAAATAAAATTAAATCTAATTTGTAAATTATTGATATCAAATAACTTTTAAGTTGTGTCATAATCTTTTTAACATTATTGTGTGTTGTGTCTTCGTATCCAGCCAAAGAAGAAGGATCGATCTTTGGAGCACTATCAAATCTGCTTATTATTCCCTCAAGGCACCAACTTTTGACCAATCGAAAGCTTTAGGGATTTCTGTTTTCGAAAATTTCGATGCGGCAGAGCTCCTTCATCTGTTCACAATGCTCTGTTTTCCGAGATTCGCGAAAGCTTTCATTGCTTTCTAAGGTCATAAAGCATCCCTCCGTTTCCTTTTCGGATTTTGGGGCCTGGGGAATTTTGGGTTGGTTTGTTTCTGATGGCTATTTCAACCGACCCTGACACTTGTAGACTTAAGACTGCGTCGCAGCCTCTGGGTCCGATCGTCCTGGACTGTAATCCTTCGTATTTTGTGGAAAGTCAGTAATTTAGAGCCCGGGTAGCCATGGAAGTGGATTTATTCATGAAATTATACCCTGATACACTTGCTAATGTCTTGTTCTGTCTCCCGGAGAAGGAGCTTATCAGGGCGAAGTGCGTCTCGAAGTTCTTGCACGGCTTCATCTCTAATGTCTGCACGCCCCGGCTATTCGAGAACGGTTGCATATGTGGTGTGCACTTTCGCCGGGTAGCTCGGGCATGGGAGAGCTCCCCTGGACAGCCTCTCAGTATGTTATCATCGCGTGAAGAGTGGACTTTGGAGGGACGTGGCCTTTATCATTGATTTGCATATTATGGGTTTCGCTCTCTTAACACCAGGAGGCAATGCGGGTGAGGGCAGCAGTGAATGCATGATTGGAGAGGAGACAAACAATTTATGCTCTGATTTGTTGTCATTCGATCACAAAGACGGTCCTAAGTATTTTTATGGATAGCTGCAACAGTTTGCTTTTGTTTGCCGACGGGCCTTCACCTTTCCAGTATTATGTCTGCAACCCGCGACCAGGCAGTGCATCTCACTCCCAAGAGCCTGCTGCCAGCTTCCTCCCAACCGTACTATATATGATTTCGAATCTTCCGTTGTCCCTTCTCTTGCTTTTGATCCATCTGTCTCGACGGACTACATGGTCGTCCAATTTGGATATCCAAACTCGGAACCTGCATATTTGGAACTGGAAATATTCCCTTCGAGTTTGGGAATGTGGTCGCATCATTCGCTCCACATTGACATGCCTATTCAGAAATTTAGGTTTTCTAAACAGTTGGCTTTCTCGTACGGGGTGTTATACCAACTGTCGCTATCTCTAAAGATTTTAATGGCTGATCTGGAAGGACCCAGCATTGACATCATCGATGCTTCTGACATCACAGAAACGGGCAGAAACACGGGATGTATTGGACTGTCCGTGGGACGTCTCTGTTATAGCAATAGCGGAGGATATGCCATGAAATTTTTGGTTCTTCAGGAGGATAAATGGATCCTAAAGCAGCATATTGTGGATACCACGCAGTTAAAAATTCCGATATCATGACTCTTTGGTGCACCAATTGGGCGACAACTATGGATTGCTCCATGTGGGATTCAACCGAATGCGGATGCTGTCTTTGTTGGAACCGCAAGCACACTGTTATGCTACCATTTTGGGACCGAGAGGATGCAGTTGTTGTGGAGAGTAGATCAATCCCAATTTTTATCAGGGTTGTATCATCCAGTCCACCCTTACCACCGATGTCTGGTTACCTTGAAGCCGATGAGGAATGGAGGATTGAGATCTGTCTGATATTGTCCTCGTGTCAACTTGTGCATCCTGATACGTTTTTCTTTTCTGGAATCCTTTTTTTTTTTAATTTCTCATTTTCAAGCAAAAGGTAACACTATTTTCTTGATGTTGATTTCAGGTCAGCAGAATGCAGATAGGGCGTAGTGACCAATCCGCAAACTTACTGTAACGACCCGGAATTTTCCAAATAAAAGTATATG
Source organism: Melastoma dodecandrum (assembly GCA_029817715.1). Classification (NCBI taxonomy): domain Eukaryota; kingdom Viridiplantae; phylum Streptophyta; class Magnoliopsida; order Myrtales; family Melastomataceae; genus Melastoma; species Melastoma dodecandrum. Next base: position 114,665 of record JARUPY010000537.1, on the reverse strand, counting down.
CGAATTTGGTAAAAGTTTGACTAGAAATAGAACGATTGACCGAGTCAAAATCCTACATGGCACGAGAGTTTAATATTCTCGTTGTCAATCGACATGATTTAGCAAGGCAATATCGAGACTTAGAGTTCGATTACGTGTGATTATGTCACGCAAAAAAGGGGACGCCCTAACTCAAACATAATCAGATTCGGGTAACGATCTTGTTTGCTTACTACGTCAAGTATTATGACATTTATTAAATTTGTGATTTTACAATAGCACATTTATAAAGATGAATCATGCAACATACGATTGACCTGAGTTTACCTTTGACCCATAAAGCACCACCATCCAATTTTAGGTTGAATACTTCACTCATGGGAGTCTTCACCCTTGGAATACAAAAGCTTCCCAAGCGCTTCGTAAAAGAAAAAGTAGAGGGGATGAAGGATAGAATGGGGGGAAAGACCGGAACTGAGGGAAAACGACAAGGGGATTTGCGTCCAGAGGTCGAGCCGCGCTCGCTCCCATCCTTCTCCCCGTCTTTCCGTTCCACTCCGCAAGAGTGGTGCCACGGAAATCAGTCCAGCAGCTGCCGCGGCTGCGAGGTCCAGAAATTGTCAGAGGCGCGGGGAACTCGTCGGAGAAGGGCTTGAAGTCAGACGACGCTACTCGAGTCGAAGTCGAACAAACGGGTATACTCTACCCCCTTCCCCTGTCTTGATTTTGTTCTGTCATTTGGCTCGCTTAAAATCGAGTCGGGGAGAGCTACGAGTGTAGCCAGGGGAAGGAACAGGGTAGAAAGAGTCGGGTGTGTGGGGTAATGCAATAGCTTGGATGGTGATGTAGAAGCACTACTTATTGTACGTCGATCTCTTTGATTAGTTCCGCTGCTAATGGAATGAGAAACTAATGCTCCATAGCCGAGATGGCTGATTGCATGAATTGGGACTTATTGCTGTTGAATGACAAACCTATATCGAAAGGTGTGGGCCAATAAATCGCTTTGTGCGATGGTCCAAGTTGATCAGACCCGGCCGAGGAATTATGTGTGCTCTGCCCAGTTGGATTCTTAAGGAATGGCTGAGGAGGTGACCCGTGAAAACGTTGTGCAAAGCCGGTTGAATTTGCCTGTAGTTTCTTGTTTATACAGTGAGCTGCAAGGATGTTGTGCAATGTGGCTGAAATTATCTTTAGCTTCTTGTCTGCCAATGCGTTAAACGTCTCACCATGATCTGCTTCCTGAACTTGCAAGTGCATTGAGCCGTGCCCTATACAGAGAAAGGATGGCGGTGGCTGGGATCGGGATTCGTTCATGTCAGTGGAAACCGGACCAACGGCGACCAGGCCTTGGAATGGGTTCAGCTACGTCGCACCTTGTGTGGACGGTGGTTGGGGTTCCGAAGTATCAGCGTCTTCGATTTGCACCTATGCTGACTGACGAATCCGGTTGGGATCAGCCACGTCCAAATTAATATGAACCATTTGGCTGACTGTTCCTGAAATATATCGTCTTGAATTCTGTGGGGCAAGCTCTTAAGAATGATTCCACTTCAATTTTCAGCCATACCTAAGAAGCAGATGGAAATTACTTGCACTGGTTTTGGAAGTGGAAATGAGCCTTTATTGGCGGTGATTCCCGACTGTGTGTCGGAGGAGGACGGGGAGGTGGCACCACTCACGGTTGCACTTGCTGCTGTCGACCCGGGCGCTCCCGGAGGAGTAGGTGGGGACGCACTACGGTGGTCCTGGCACCAAATGAAGTGTTGATATACGAGAGATGCGAGGATGAGGGAGTCGCTTGAGAGTTGTGAGCGTTATTGGAATTGTCTCTGATTTCATATAAATTGTTATGCAGAAATGTTGAATTATTGATTTTAAAAAGGTATGCTTGTATGATACGTATGAGTATAACGGTTGTTCGGGAAACACATATTAGGGGTAATAGAGTCTCATCGTTTCATGTGTGCATGGGTGGGGCTTGATTCATTATGTTGTTGCAGCTGTTATCTGTCTTGATATTGAAATAGTATATGCTTGTTGTTCAAGAACGCATGGTACGTGAATGGTTTTCAAAAAGGGAATGCACGTTAGGAAGAGTCTAGATGTCTCACGTTTTTCGTATGCACATGGGTAGAGTGTACTCGGCGAGTTTCGCTAACCCCAAATTGGGGATTATATTTTTAGTGATGCAGAGGTAGGAACGATGTACACGTGGCACTCAACGTATGGAGCAGATCAGAGGAAGAGTTTACGGTAGGATTATAAGGTGTTGTTTCCGCTGCTAACCGGTCAACTACAACCGAGATATCTGATGAAAAGTTTAGAATTTTTCCTGGTCGTTTCACTTACGCAGGATGCTATGATGATGCTGTTACAGTCTCATCCGAAATTTTGTGGCAAAGGTTTTGAAGATACTAAATCATGTGCCTTTGGAGGTTGCCGAGAATCCTGTTGGTATGACCACTCAGCTCGTGGATGTTAAGCCTTTACTAAATATAAGTCCACATGCCTCAATGTTAGGAATCTTAGGGCTAAGGTGGCGTGGGGAAGACAAATCTGTCCAAGGCAATTTTGTGGGAACATTTCCTCAAGTTTGACGATTGGTGCTCTCTCCCCAATACGCAGATGGAATCAGGGGCCTTGAATGGTCTCGCTCTTCTGCAGAAAAAACTTCTGCGGAAGTTGTTAGACCAAGAGCTGATTGTCGAGGGTGGATGAGGGAAAGGTTCTGATCAATGCAAGACTAGGCAGTAAAGCGGTCCTTGTCCTACTCGATGATGTAGATAAGTATGATCAGTTTGATGCACTGGCGGGAGATCTTATTTGGTTTGGTAAGCGGAGCAGGATTATCATCACCACACGCAATAGGTGCATGTTACCTTGCGATTGTGTTCAGCATGTATATGAGATGAGCTTGCTAAACGGGGATGAAGCCGGGAATCTTTTCCAATGGCATGCTTTCCACAGTGTTGTCGTGTTGAATTCAAACGAGGGGCAACCGGGTGAGTTACTCATCAGGGGAAGCATTTTAAGACTCTTTATAGATTAAGAACACTTATTGTCCGAAACGCCTTTCACGTCGAGGGATCACTGCATCTGCACAGCAAATTACGTTAGTTTGCATGGCCGAGGGTTTCCATGTCAACATTAGCATCCGAGAGCCCAGCTAAAATTGTGGCTATTGGCATGACGAGCTGTGGATGTCCAATTAATCATGGGAAGTGTAAATTTGTTTTATTAGTTTGATTCATTTAATTTAGAGAGATCAGTAAACAACATGGATAGATGACTCTACGCAGTTCTCATGACTCTGGAATTTGACAGGCATTCACAAAACTAAAGAATTTGAACTCGTGCGAGTGTAAGTCGCTCAATACACTCCCAAATCTCCTGGGGTGTTAACAGCTAGAGGATTTGAATCTTCGCGGGTGCAAGAACCTGACCAGACTAGATGATCTCACTGGATCCTTGGAAAGCTCGTCAACCTGGACCGCAAGCCAGGTAATATGCAACAACAGACTGGTGCAAGCCAGAAGGTAACATAGACAAGCCGCATGGGTCTCATTACTAGCTTTTGTATCTGATACGGCTGCCGATATGGCCAAAAATGGAGCTGTTATTGGCTCGAGAACATGAAATTTACGACATCTCTCCTCTGCCTAACGTTTTGGTTCAGAATGATGATATAATTTTTTTTTAATTTGATTCATGAGAGTGTAAACTACAAAAAGGTGAATGCTTTTACGGATATTCGATTCACATAATACATATTTCATGGAGTAGTCGTCTTATTTAACCAAACAAATATTTTCATTCAGAAGAGTCGCTTGGAATGGCACAGCAGCGACTCCTCGACGTATGCCTGTAGGAACAAGAGGAAATTGATTGACCGACGAAATCCAGAAACATCACAGTCTGAAAACAAGATAGATCATTGTTCATAAAGCTTGGGATACTGAGTTATATGTGTCCAACCCAACGAGACTTTGAAAGACCGGCGCCATCGTCCCTCTCTGCCTCTGCGACTCTTTGCAGAAATTGTGCAGGTTTGAACTGATGGGGTTGTGCTCCTTGAGGGGTGAACTCAGCACTATTCATCATCATGATCCGCTGTCCTGTGGCAGATTCGTACTCGTTCCAGGAGAATCGCCCTCGTCATCTCCATCTATATGGACCCTAATCCGGTCGTCATCTTGCTCTCTCTTGCACATCAAGCGCATCCCCCACCTCTGGAGCACCCTTTCGCTCTTTGAAAAATCCAGGGTAAAGTTTCGCCAGCTCCACTTCCCAGCAAAGTCACGGTGCTCGTCGATGATCGATTGGCGAGGAAGGTACAAGAACCAAGTATGAACACCGTCTGGATCACTTGGAAATGCTGTGGGGCTCGCGCTGCCAACCATGACAGTTACAAAGTTGCACATTCCATTGAAACAAACAAAGAGTGCCAGCCCCAAGACATCATTCTCTGACATGTGTGATGGCAAGGACACTCGATATCGCGAACCACACTCTGTTGCCTGAAAATTCACCCAATCTGGAAACTTTTCTCCCGGACAGAGAACATCGGCCGCTCCAACAAACCCACGGACCTTCTGTTAAGAAGCGATAAAAACATAAACATCGAAGTTGTACAGCAGGCTTCCTTTGTTTTTATTTTGCCATCCAATGCGTAGACTTCCATGGGAAGAGAGCGAGATTGAACAATATACCTCTAACGGTAGTGATCTGCAGATGTAGCCAGGGTCCAAGTTGGAACAGTTTGATAAATTCACTTCGAACCACTTCGGAGACTGGCAGATAAACGTGTGCAGGCTTGGGAAGGTTTTGAGCTCTCGACATTTCCTTGCAAAGAGGTGGGAAACACCGGGAAGTTCGGATACTTCGACGAGTTCATAGCACCGCCCCACATACAACGTTTCCAAGTTCTTGAACTTGCCAATGCAGGCAGGAACATAATGGAACTTATTTTCCAACAAGTTCAGTTTATTGAGCGTCTCAAAACAGGTCAGATCGTTGAGAAACTCGATATCCCCCAAATTGCAGTGACGTAAATTTAGTAAAACGAGATTTGGGAATCCGAGGTTTTCTGTTGCATTCCCCTCTGCCCTTCGTGGGAACTGGGATAGCTTCCAACAGTTCTCCAAATCAAACATTTTGAGAACTAGCAATTCGTAGATGCTGCTGGGGATAGTTGTGAGCTCCTGGCAACGCGACATGACCAACTCTTTCAGGGCAACGAGATTACTGACGGAATCTGGCAATTCCTTCACAGAAGTTTCAGTTAGATCTAATTTCTCGAGGGACAAAAGCTTCATCTCAAACCGGGGAAGTTTGTCGAGTCTAAAGCACCTGTTGAAGCAAAAGAACCTGATATGCTTCGAGATCAATGAACTAGGAACAGCCTTGAGCTTATAACAACCTCTAAAATCTAGGCAGGCAAGATTCTCGTGGGATCCAATGTCCTTGTCCAGCTGGATGAGATTCTGGCACATATTCAGGATCATGTCCTCCAGCTTCGAACATTTGGAAAGGTCTGGGAGCCTTTCGAGGGACTGGCATCCAGATAAGTTTATGTACTTTAGCTCCTCGAGTCCCTGAAATTTTCATAAGAAACAGAAGTATGTATTATGAACAATCTATGTCAGTTGTAATTTATCATACAACTTCTTAATGGACGAACACAAAAACAATTGAAACAATTACCGTCCCGTTTATTTGTTGGATCTTGCTTTCCGCCAAATCGAGGCATGCAAGTTTACTGGATGGATCCAACTCTATGGCCGGAGCTGAATATCCATGCCACTCGAGCCATCTTAATTCCCGAGGCAGCTGTAGCGGTTCTTCGGGGCCGGCAATATTTCGGACTATGAGAACTCTTAAGTTCTTAAAACCCATGAAAGCATTAGATTTGACTGGGACAACCTTCCTCTCCTGAAAGTTCAACACTATCCCTTTCACGGCCCGTCGATCCCGCGCCGACTGTCAGGTGAAAGGTGTAGTTATACAATTGGTCCACTTGTTTGCTTCCGGGGGATATGTTCGACGAGTTTGAAGAACACAACATGATCTTATGCTAACACAGTTCGTGATTCCACACATTATACAGGCATGATTACCATAAATATACAGATGATATCGAAGGATTAAAGAAATTACCAAATCATCGGATAAGACATCTACAAAGTCTTCATACAGCCATATCCTGCTTGGGATTTCGTTTCGTGTTGAGAATTCATTACGGACGACGCTCCTTCCCATTTCCTCTAACAAGTCATGTATCTGGACTCTGCCACGATCAACAGTAACCAGGGATCGCTCTACGAGAATTTTTATGCCCAGCGGTGTCGCTAAACCACAGCTAGCAAGGACCTTCTCCTCACTCCATCCCCTGAAGAAACACGCTATGTCCAAAAAAGTTTCTTTATGCCTATCCTCAAGTCCATCAAAGCTTATTTTTAGAACAGAGTTTATGTCCACGTCTGGACTCTCGGCCAGCTCCTGAAGTCTCCACTTCCATTCCAATTCATCTTTATCATATAGGGAAGCGCCTAACACTGCGAGTGCCAACGGAAGGTTGCCAGCATATTTCAGGAAACCATCTATAAGAGTTCCATAGATGACTATGTTTTCCTGCTTCTCACCAAAGGCATGGAGACAGAAAAGGTCCCTTGCATGCGTCTTCTCTAATAATTTTACTTCATGCTTATGGTGCACAAGCTTTGAAGTCAAAACTTGCTGGTTTCTCGTTGTAATAATGATCCTGCTCTTCTTCCCAAACCAATTCAAATTTCCAGCCAGTGCGTCGAGCTGGTTCAACGTGTCTACGTCATCGAGGATGACAAGGACTCTTTTATTACGAAGCCTTTCCTCAATCAGCTTCTTACCAGCATCCACACTCGAGACCTTCAAGTCCTTGTCGCTTAACAACTCGCGTAAAAGTGTCTGCTGCAATTTTGCAAGGCCATTGGCGACCTTTGAAGTCCTGTCTCTCACATCTCGTAGGAAGCACCAATTATCAAACATATGTGCAATATCATTGCATACCTCCTTAGAAAGAGTTGTCTTGCCCACACCCCCTTGTCCATGCAGTCCTATCATGTAGACATCATCGTCGTGTGGATCTATGTGTAGTAGCGGTCTTATTTCTCTGAGACGATGGCCCATTCCAACGGGATGCTCGGCGACATTCAGGGGCACATGATTCAATGTCTTCATTACCCTTTCCACAACATCTCGAACAACCTCACTTTCGTCTTTCCTGTCAGAAAGGAATAAAATGGCCTAGAAACTCGAAGTTTTACACAAGCATGTCGCAGTGATAGAAGGAATACTATTGACCATCCTCTTACCTTTGATCCACCGGAAAGCCGATCAAGTCACCCCCAGCCCAGAGGGCGTCTCTCCATTTCTTCACGTTCTCAGGATCATTCTTTGCTTCCATCTGTTCCATCGAGATCTCAAAACACCCCTTCTCTCCATTCTCCTTCTTCTTCAGCCTTACTTCATTCGGGCTCACATGATAGAATATGGGGACCACAGTGAGCTTCCCCTGCTCCTTGCACTCCATTATCTTCTTGAGCTCGTTCAAGCACCACTTTGAGCCGGCATAGTCCTTGGAGAACGTGACGACGGCAATGCGCGATCCCTCGATGGCATCAAAGAGCTCAGATCTCCTCTGCCCTGCCTCAAGCTCGTCACAGTCCTTGAAAGTAACGACGCCCTTGCCGCATAAAGCACGATAGAGGTGACCAATGATACCATTACGACAGTCGGGGCCTCTAAAGCTGAGGAATACCCCATAGTTCCTTCGGGACATGGCCGAGGAGGAGGAGGAAGAAGAAGATGATGGAGGAGGATCGTTTCTCGGGTTTTCCATCAGAGGTTGAGGACGTGGAAGCCTCCCAAGAGATGAAGCCGCGGAGGAGGAGGAAGGAGGAGATGATGGAGGAGGATCGTTTCTCGGGTTTTCCATCAGAGGTTGAGGACGTGGAAGCCTCCCAAGAGATGAAGCCGCGGAGGAGGAGGAAGGAGGAGATGATGGAGGAGGATCGTTTCTCGGGTTTTCCATCAGAGGTTGAGGACGTAGAAGCCTCCCAAGAGATGAAATGGCGTCCCACATCCATCCACACATACTTGGATCCCGAAAACTGAGATCCTTTTTCTGTCGGATTTGTCTTGATTTTGCTTAGGAAGGAGTCATGATCGAGGCTACGTCCGCTCTGCTCGTCTTCACTTGCTTGGTCTTCCTCCTCCTGCTGCAACCGTGGCCGCCATGGTTGTGTTCTGCATCTTCAGGGAAACCGTTGTGCGGCGAGGAAGAGTGCTCCGCTCTCTTAAGAAATGGGTACTTTGGCCTGTTCTTTCCTAGTCGCGTTTGGCAGGAATCTTCTCATTTCCACGTTTCATAACAAAAAGAAGAAAAACAACAGCAAATGATCCAACGTTCAGACATAACCGAGAACCGAATGACCTGAGGGCGGTTCGGACTGAACACGCAGATCAGTAAAGTGACCTGCGAATAAGGGGATTTAAGAAATCCAAGCCAAGAGGGTGATGTTTTCAAGAGTCTTGTCGGGGCAGATTACTCTGTATTAATCTAATAATTTCGATTGATCAATCCGAGGATACAAACGACTCCTCACTTGATTGGTGCAACTTCTGATAATGATTCCTTTGTTGTTGAGCATGTAGACAAATTTGAATTATGTCTTCTTTCTTTTCTGAATATTTTTTTCCCACGTTAAGAGTTCGGATTCTATTGTAAAATTTCATGGTATTAATTTCACCAAACTTCTTTTAATATGTTAACAGACTATTTTTCTTTTTTTCTTTCTAAAAAACAAATCTTGGTCTAATTACTATATTTGATGGTGAGAAATATTACAAAAATGGTAAGAAATGAGGAGAGACTTGGTTTGAGTTGATAACTTGGAAATGTTACTATTTTTTTTTTTGAAATTGATGTTTGTTAAAAAAAAAGAAATGTTTTTCAGCATAAAAACAGAAACTTTTTTGTTCGCAAATAGAACTGAGACCCTTGATAATGGAAAAACATATTAATTATGTTTTATATGCGATGACATAATAATAAATGAATTAAAAATTACCACGTTTTAGGAAAAATGCAAAAAAATTGATGAAACAATCCTTCACAAATCAATAACCCTGATCAGAACAAATATTTACTCTTAATCATTTGGGCCTTCGGGCAATAGTTCCACAATACTCTTGGTGTATTTATTTTTATTAATTTTTCTTCATTTTTTATTCTTTTTCTTAAGATAAATTATCAATATTACTATGAAATAATAAAAATGACCAAGACATTTTCGAACAAGTCCTCACCTTCCTATTCCCATTGGTTATAGAAATATTTCTTCCTCTTTATGGATTTGATCGGTCAATAATATTGAGACGTCCGATTTTTTGCAGCGTGATTAACAATAACCTGAGCAACTTGCTACTTCCATGGTTTTCACCTGGCAGCTACCATAAAACTCAAAGCGCTTTAAAGCTTTTGAAACGGTGAAAACTCAAGACTTTCCTAGTAAGCTCTCAGGTAGAATGGCGAGTTTCATGTGTGCATTCAATTTAAGCTTGATCGTAGAGCAAAGCATCTCAATTAATTACAACTGCTAGACTTGTCATAGTATTTCGTGATTTGACTTCTAGAAACACACTAAACATTATTCATTAATTATCATAGAAAATAAAACTTATGAGTCCGGTACACAAAACGCCACTTCTGAGATCTAGATCTCTTTCTCCGTCCTCTACATAACACTTTTTGTATTGCTCAAATAACAAAAATCGGGTTTTATGCTTGAAGACCCATTTCTCTGTACACTTAAATAACCCATTAACAATACTCACATTTTGTCATCATCAAAACATGATTATATCAACACACACAAAAGAAACGCCGACAACTCTTCATATCTTTCTCTCAAGCTTATAGTTTGTGCAACACACTTCAATTTTTTCGAACAAATAAGAAAGTCCTAAATCTTACAAATATATTTATAGAAGGTGAAATCTATTGAAGGAAGTTTCTGCTAAACAAGACAACAAATTGAAATCATTTTCTATTGTGATAGATGTTTTCTATCAATTAAGGATCAACATGTCATATGGCATGTTGCCCATTTCCTTATTATGTCATATCAAGTAAAAGCATTAGGCGATTATCTATGACCAAATAGAAATATAAGCAGATTACTTTGGTTAATGACTAGTTGTTTACATTGGAGCTCTGTCGGTCTGAAATACGAAATTGCTTTTTTCCTCGATTCTAACACCATAATTTTTTTGAAGCATTGCATAACTCATCAAATATACACAAAGTGTTTTGAGAGGAGGTATTTATGGAACACCAAATACGACACTTCACATTCTATGGGCGAAATAGACGACACATCAAATTAGTCAGGCAAATAGCAGTGGCTTCCATTTTCAACAGTGGAGTTTGGCACTAATCATGGCAATGTCTAGTCCGATGGAATTTGTAGCTCGGACACTGTTGATATGGTTTTGATGACGAGTCACACAGCATGTTTGACCTGCTATGACTTGATAGAAGTTGTAACCTCCTGTAGCAATGATATACTTCCTAATAAAGGAAAAATATCACGAAAATGTTGTCTTCATCCTTCAATGATCATTTCAGACCAAATGACGTGATTAGAAAATATTTCCATAATTAGATTTTGTTAATAATTAATTAATTTTTAATTAATTATTAATTATCTTAATTAATTTTTAATTGAAAAGAAGAATATTCTTATGAATATTATTTAAATTTAATATTAAACTATTTATCTGGTAAGACAAGCCATAAAAGTCGAAAATAATATAATTTTTCTATTTACGAAAATTATATTGTTAAACATGGAAATTTCTTATTAACCTTCTTTAAGAAGATTATGTGAATAAGAAATATGCACAATGGTTAGTGTCCATATTCATTAATTAACTTATCTGGAACGAATTATTTCATTTTGGAAATAAATGATTGATTATTTCCGTGTATAGAAGGTTGCTTGTTTATTCTGGTTGAACCTTCTGTAGTGCTCTACCGTGGGATCAAAATATTCAATTAACACAAAATTAATTTTGATAGTCCCTAACAGATATATGCACGAGTCCATGATCAGATTTTTTGGATTGGGAGTAAAATATTTTTTTCTTTCTAACTATAGAAGGTTGTTGATCGATTCTGGCTCCAACCTTCTCTAATGCGATATCTTGAGATTGGAGAATCCGATTGATACGAAATCAATCAGAGATTATTCTCAAATGATTTATGCATTATGGTCTGGTCATAATTTAAATTTAGTAAAATAAATTTCCTTAATAATATAATGTCGAAACTACTTTATAAAAGAAAAACCCAAAAAAAATGTGAATAGTCAGTTTTAGTGTGGTGGTGAGCCTTGACACTCTTGCGATATTATTGTGGTGTTTAACGTGTGAGTTAAGTGTCTAGGAATGGATTCTCCAGGCGAGCATTCTCCCAGAAGGTGACTACAGCAGGTTGAGCGTTGGTGAAGCTGCTCCGGAGACATCGGTGGTTACGCATCTGAGGGACTCGACCGGAACATTGTCCGTAAAGTCGGACTGCATGCAACAGGGCCTGGGGAGAAGGGTTGCTGGTTGACGAGTCGGCGTACAGAGTTGGTCGGAGAGAAGGAGTCTGTAGTAGGCATAAGCGGTCCGGGACCTACAACCTTCTGTAGTTGGTTATTTGGTTGTCTGTTCGTTTATAATAGGCGTGCATTGGTGAAGCCACTCCGTAGGTGTTGGTGGCTGGGGATCTGAAGGACTTGGTCGGGGAATATGTCCGTAACGTCGAGTTAGAGTACAATAAGTCCAAGAGAAGGAATCCGTAGCAGGCGTAAGTGGTGAGGGACTGTAGCCTTTTGTAGACGGTTATTTTATTTGTTTTGCATATTATAATACAAAAGGAGGAGCCCATCAGACGACGTCCGAACACGTGGAGATAGTGTCATCGAGCCTGATCGCAGATCGACAGAAAGGACAGCCCGCTACTGCGTCATAGAAGGATGAAGCTTCCAGCCATGGTTCTGTGCTCGTCAAGTCTGGTTGATTTCCTTGTGATTCGACCTAGACGCATTCCAAACTCAGTAAGAGAGTTTCTTGCATTGATTAAGTTAATCTTATCGCCCTGTGGTTAACCTTCTACACTGTAATTACTTTTTCAAAGTATTAGTGAAAACGACCGAAAGTGGATGTAGATGCATTCACCGAACCACTGTAAACACCTTTGTGATCTCTGAATTCATTTCGAAGTCCATTTCACACATTCTGTAATTATAGAAGCCTGGACGAAAGTTTCTATTTTACATCAACTTGCTTCCGTTATAAGGGTTATGAAATAGTGTTAAAGAAATCATTAATTGGACTTAACATTAATTCACCCCCTCTTAATGTAATCTTTAGGCCAACGGACACAAAAGCTGGAGACCGAAGAAAATTTAAAGCCCAGGGTTCTGGCTGCTCAATCCTGATAAGGACGGCGCCGACCTTGTCCGAGTCGATGTTATACATGTACTGTTTGAGTCCTCCTGGGAATATCAATGATTCCCCGGCTCTGAGGATTTCCGTGAAGAGCCAGCCGGTGGGACATGTCCACCAAAAAACCTAAATGAATATACCCATCCAAGCAAATGGTTACCCTGGAGGCTCTTGGATGCGAGTGAGATGGCACAACCCCATGGGGCACTATGTCCACTCTAGCCATGAAGAGGCCATTGGTGTTGATCCCAGGCAAATTTGACGTTATTGGTGAGGGTGACATCAAGTCGAGAGGAGTTAGATTTTGGATTTCCGGGCTTGGACCGCACGGATGTTGCAAAGTGCAAAGGGCGAACAAGGTTTCGGAATAACACAGGGAGCCCCGTTCATGGAAGGGAAGTAGTTTAGAGGGGGCGCTGCAACACAGGAGTCGTGGGGTGGATCGGAGTCAGATCTCGTAGGACACAAGACGAGTGCCAGAGCTGATTAGTATCTGTTTATTCACAGCATCGAAACAAGAAGGTTGGTATGGCGATTAATAAATTTATTGACGAGATGAAGTAGAACCGATGTATATCTATCTCTTTTGCAAATAAAATTATACGTCCCACTTATTTAAGCGTGTTAACAGATAGAAAGCCCATAACTTTTAATTATTTTAAACATGTTAATGTTTATTAAATAATAATATTTAACAGAATGTATAAAAATAATAATTAAAGAACAACTATGAAATAAAGTATAACTCGAGAATACTTGCTACAAATCTTAATAGCAACAACACAAATAACGTTATTAGAATTGTTAACTTTTTGACATCCCAAAAGTAACAGCTCGCTAAAAATTGATATCACAAAATATGTTTGAAAATTATATATATATGTATAACTAACTTATTTTAAGTCTATTTTTCAGCCGAGTCAAGCCCGAACACTAATGGATTCAAGCTTAGGCTCGAACTCAATAAAGTTGAAATAGCTGGGGTCGAGCTCGAGCTTAATTTCGGGTTAGGCTCGATTTAAAGTTCGTTCCGCTCCAGAAAATTCGTATTGTATTACCAAATTCTTGGAGATCCAAGGGGAATTCTATATCTCTCACATGCAAAGCATACGTCCTATCGTTTGAGCTAAATCCCATGAATGCTTACATTTTTAAAACCTTAATTTTTTAAGGCAAAATATGTGTTTGTGACCTTAACATTGAGTTAACTTTCTTTTTTATTATTAATTTAGTTTACTATATAATTTATCACTTAATTGTGGCCAATATAAAATTTCTTCTCGCAAAAGACAAACAAGGCCTTAATATAGTCTGACATGTGTCTTATAATAGTGGAGTTCTAACATCTCATTCATTCGCCTCACAGTCAACTTTACTCATAGCAGCGGTCTGTGCCATCATCCGATCTTCATCGATTTTACATATTTTTGACAGTATCAGTAACTATCGTCTAACTTCGGCATTCAACACACTTGATCTGGCCAAATTTTGAAATAAAATAACATATGAGAGGTTTCAATATTATTTTCCTTTTTAAATTTTTTTAACTTTTTAGTCCATAAATGAAAACTGAGGCATGTGTGACTATCGTGCTATAAAATTCAAGATCTGTCAAAATTAAAATAAAAACAAAAGTTGGCGATAAAATTATATAACAAACTAAATTAATGACAAATAAAAAGTTATCTCAAAGTTAAGGCCATAAATTGATATTTTTTTATTTTTTAAATGGTTATTTTGTAGGCTGTTTTGGCTCTATAAAGGTTGGAATAAAAAATTTCAGGCTCAAGCTTTTTATAAAGAAATAGGTCGATCTCCAGCTCGGCTCATTTATAATTTAGTCGAGCTTTTCTAGAAGTGTTACTTAACCGATCATTTACTGCCCTAACGTTGGAATACTCTATCAAAACAATTCATACAAAATTTTTTTATCAGTAAAATGTTTATTGGTTAATTTATGTTTAATTTTCTTAAAATAAATGTATTTATTTGTCCAATTTATTTTTTTTCCACGAATTATTCTTACAATTTGGTTCTTACAATTCGTGCTGAAGCGTATGAAAAAATCAAAATATAAAATATAGTAAATATTTGCTCCCGACCAAACCTACGGGAAAGCGGAGGTTTGTTCCAACTTACTGTGGTCCCACAAAATAATTCGGCATATACTTCTGTAAGAACAAAAATTCCTCTTCTACCGCTGCTTTCCTCGGCCTCTTTTTCTTTTTCTTTTCTTTTCCAAAATTTTTCTTTTCTTCTAATCTAGTCCCTCAGACAATAGAAAAATCAAATCTTATGCCGGCTCTGATACCAATTTAATACAACAGGAATCGAACTTAAGAAGATATTTCTAATTTTCTTTTTCGCCGGAGTTCTGCCAACCTCAAGTACTAGTTCGAGTATCTTGAACTCGCCGCAAATCCGAGATTGAATTTACCTTCAAGGAAGAATTCCTCGAATTCACTCTGCAAGAGAGTAAGTTCTTCTAGTTTCTTAGAATAACTATCCACAAGCTCCTTAAGCTGCGTAAGTTGAGTCGATATGCTTGCCAAACGATCCACTACAATGTTTAGGAGTCCCGTAGTAGAATCCTTGCCAACCCCGTGATCCAGATGGAGCAACTCTGGGTTCGTACAATCAGTCATGCGAATGACTCGTACACTTGCACTTCTCTCAG
The DNA here is from genome assembly GCA_029817715.1 of Melastoma dodecandrum. Lineage (NCBI taxonomy): Eukaryota > Viridiplantae > Streptophyta > Magnoliopsida > Myrtales > Melastomataceae > Melastoma > Melastoma dodecandrum. The sequence continues at coordinate 99,472 of JARUPY010000537.1, read as the reverse complement.
ATTCCTCTTTCAAATTAGAAAGAATAACATAAACACTTGACAGATGTTTATCATACCTTATTCAGATGGGTAGCTCAGAATGTTCACCAAGCTTCCGCACTATGGAACTTCAAGAGTGAAGAATTCCTCAAATTTGGAGAATTGATGGAGAGGCTCTTATGTGTCACACCGAATACCCTTACCTTGAGGGTCTTATACAGACACTCCTGGGGAAAAGTGTCCGCTTTGTGATTCTTCGAACCACAAAACCAGCAGCAATTACAACTGCTCAACGGTTTCCCCTTTGGACATTTAGGCTCCCTACCATGCTTACGCTTGAAAGCATCGATCATATCCTTATCCTTAAGGTTATCCCATCTCCTCACAAACCTTTTGGGTTTGTAAGCTGGACCTCTCCTTTGCTTGTGTTGGAGGTTTCTCTTTGGCCAAACTTTCCTTTTGTTTTATCCAACAAATTTCTTCTTCTTAGAAAAGTTTCTTGTTCTCACCGATTCTCCTGGAGAATCGAATCCGTACCTCCCAGGTACATATTCGATCTAAGAACAACAGTTCTTGTTCAAGTATGACAGCTTCTTAGCCGCCTCCTTTACTTGGAGCTCAGTACACGCCTTTCTCATCGCATACTTTACCGCCTGAATTTTACCTCCCAGTCCATGAACTATTTTCTCCTCGACTAGAAGTAACTCATAGGCCTTTTGCGCAACCACCGGCCAGGGCTCTGGAAGTTTTGTAAAAAAGGTTCCCAATATGAACTGTTGCGATACTACATCCAGATTGTAATAATACTTCTGGAATTCACATACGTAGCTATCGAACAGACACATATCGCAGATCTGTAGTTTAATCAGAACAGTCATTGATTGCTCTTTTTCCACAGTTTCAGTGGACAAAGAAAAACCACAGAACTCTCGTTTTAGTGCATCAGCGATAATTGCTAACACACCATCAACCGTCAACGCTTGATCTATTTTTTCCTTAATACGCTTGATCTATTTTTTCCTTAATGTCTGTGTGCGCCACTAAGGATTTCCAATATTTCTGCATCGTTCCCATGAGGGCTGCCACACACAATTCATAGACAGATCCAGGGGATAATATCCCTGCAGACGCAGTCATACGAATAAGAGATAACCAACCACTCATCTATCTTCTCAGATACGTGCTTTTCACAATCAATGTCCAGAAAAGCACTAGGGGTTATTATAGGCTTTAAAACATTATCCCGAGGAATAAATTCCGGCTTTGTTCGGTGGGGATAATCCGGCCTGTAAATCTCCCTTTTCACAGTAACCAATTCATTAAATGTTCTTCCGTCGAAGTGAATCGGCATTTCCTCTGCCAGACCTAAAGATTTTCTTAGGTATTTCGCCAACTCTCCAGGTTGAGGGTTCAGGTTTGCACCTCGCTTTCGTGGATCTAAGATATACGGAACCACTGACTCTTTGTACATCTCTTCAATACTCTTGCCTTGATTCTGGTTGGAATTTCTTCCTCCCAGTTTCAACTTTTCTACAGGTTTTCCTATAGTACTCTCCTGTCCAGACGTGCCTCGGCTTTAGGCCTCTTTAAACATCTCTCTTGCTCTATTGAGTCTAACATCTTGTTAACAATTGAGCCTACTTCATGAGCGAGAAAGTTTCGGCTCTCAAGGCTTTCAGTACACCCCTGAATGGTTAGCTGAGTTAAAAGATCATTTATACTCTTGCTAATCCCATAGGGAGTCATTCTAGACTCTGAAACGAATTCCAACCTTTGAGGAGTTCCGGAAGGATTTCCAGTGGATTTTCCTTCTTCAGCCATTTCAAGGACTAAACACCAAGGTTTTCTAAATTTTATGATTTTTCTAAAAATGAAAAGGACAAAATAGGACGGGTAAGGGCATCGTAGGAATTTTAATGAGTCTAGTTCCTTTTTACAACTAGGGGGGAAAAGATTTTGGAGTTTACGGTGGGAGTTTGAGAAATTCCTAATTTACGGTGGTCCTACTTTTGTCTTTTTCCAAAAATCAATTTAACCCTAAAAGTTTGACAAATTCGTCAATTAAGTCCTTGAAATGGCTGGAGAAGGAAAATCTTCGGGAAATCCTTCTGGAACTCCTTCGCGATTGGAGTTCGTTCCAGAGTCTAGATTATCTCCTTTTGGAGTTAGCAAGAGTATAATTGATATTTTAACTCAGCTAACCATTCAGGGGAGTAATGAAAGTCTAGAAAGCCGAAACCAAATGGCAAAGGAAGTAGGCTCCATTGTAAACACAATGTTAGACGCTCTGGAAAGAGAGATAGGTTTAAAAAGGCCTGAAGCCGAGGCGACTTCTGGACTGGAAAGTACAACTGGAAAACCAGTCGAAAGATTAAATCTGGGAGGAAGAAATTCCAAACAGAATCAAGGCAAGAGTGTGGAAGAGATGTATAAAGAGTCGGTGGCTCCTTACATTTTAGACTCACAAAGGCGAAGTGCAAACTTGAACTCCCAAAGTGGGGAGTTGGCAAAAGACTTAAGGAAAACCTTAGGTCTGGCAGAAGAAACGCCAGTTCATTTAGACAACAGAACATTTAACGAACTGGTGACTGCGAAGAGGGAATTTACAGGCCCGATTATCCTCATCGGACTAAACAAGAGTTTGTCCCAAGGGATAATATTTTAAAGCCAATAATAACCCCTGGTGCTTTTCTGGACATTGATTGTGAAAAGCACGTATCTGAAAAGATAGATGAGTGGTTATCACTTATTCGGATGACGGCGTCGGCAGGAGGAGTACCTCCTGGAGCAGTCTACGAATTATGTGTAGCAGCCCTCATGGGTACAACGCAAAAATATTGGAAAACCTTAGTGGCGCACACAGACATTAAGGAAAAGATAGATCAGGCGCTGACGGTAGATGGAGTATTGGCAATAATCGTTGATGCCCTGAAACGAGAATTCTGTGGTTTCTCATTATCCACTGAGACTGTGGAGAAAGAGCAGTCCTTGACCGCTCTGGTTAAGCTACAGATCTGTGATATGTGCTGGTTTGATAGCTACGTGTGTGAATTCCAGAAGTATTATTACAATCTGGATGTAGTATCTCAACAGTTCATATTAGGAACCTTTTTTGCAAAACTTCCTGAACCTTGGCCGGAAGTTGCGCAAAAGGCCTATGAATTACTTTTGAGTGAGGAAAAGATTGTCTCTAGACTCGGAGGAAAAATTCAGGCGGTGAAGTACGCAATGCGTAAAGCATGTACTGAGCTCCAGGTGAAAGAGGCAGCTAAGAAGCTACCTTACCTGAACAAGAGCTGTTGTTCTCAGATAGAGTATGTGCCTGGAAGGTATGGATGCGATACTCGCAGTACTCCAGGAGACTCTTTGAAGATAAGGAACTTTCCTCGTAAGAGGAAGTTTGTTGGGTACAACAAAAAGAAAGTTTGGCCCAAGAAGGACTTCCAGCGTAAGCAAAAAGGGGGTCCTGCTTACAAACCAAGAAGGTTTGTGAAGAGAAGGGATAACTTAAAGGATAAAGATAGAATCGATGCTTTCAAGAGAAAGCATGGCAGAGAGCCTAAATGTCCTAAAGGGAAACCTTTGAGCAGTTGTAATTGCTGCTGGTTTTGTGGCTCAAAAGACCACAAAGCGGATAGTTGTCCGAAGAAGAACCAGAGGAGAGAAAGACTCCGTATGGTCTTCCTGGATGACAGGAGTCGTGAGGAAGAAGTCCTTGCTTATGAACCAATTGATGAGCAAGAGATTTCCGACTTAGACTCGGAAGTAGAATCGATTTATGAAATTGTGTCCAATTATGATACAGACTCAGATGATGATTCTGATCTCTGGACCGAACATCTGTTCATGATGCGAGCGGAAAGGGAAGGAGATGGAGATGAGTTGGTTCCTTTGGAAACAACGAATCAGGTACTGGAAGAAACCCACCAGTATGAAGATCCATCCCAGTCAATTCTGGAATGGAGGTTGCCAAATGTCAATGCGAGGGAGGTTTATGAAGTATCGAGATTTAGGTTTCGATCCACCATAGATATCTCGCAGACAGAAGCAACGGCTCAAGTCACAAGCACTGAGCTTGAGACTTTGGATATCCCACTCTTGCATGTACAACGCATAAGAGATACCATGCGTAACGCGAGAGGTGTATATAACTATATACACATTGGATTGATCCAGATAGGATTAGTTCCGCTGTTTCATTTACCAGCGGACCGTCCTGTGGTAGCAGCAGTGATCGATAAACGATGGCGAGAGTTTAGAGATCAGCTGATATCAGGTGTACAGGCCAACCTAGCACATGGCCCTGTATGGTTCCAAGTCCATCCAAATTTTATGATGGCTTTGAACGATCGTTGTTTGGGGACTTCATTGACATTAAGAATCAAGTCGATGAATATGGATCGTATGAATCCCCAGGCCAAGTATTTGGCGTATCACACTAGGGTAATTTACCGATTGGTAAATACCACTAGTCCTGGTGTGAGGAACATCTCTAGACTTACAGAGTTGTTCGAGGAAGGTCATAGCAACTACCAACAATTCCATAGGCGTGAGGTGAATCCATTGGAATTAACCTGGCCGAGGAGTTGGGTTATGACTGAACCTGGTAGTAGCTCTAGGCCCATTAGTGCGGCTAATATCCGACAAAGGGGTAATGAAATTACTCTCATGTTGGGAGATCCGTCAAGGGTCAATGAAAGAGCTGATAGGCATTTATCTATGCTTAGCGAAAGGGCTGACAGGCATTTGCCTGTGAGGATGCCAATCCTGAGAGAGCCGTTCAATAGAGCGCCCTCTGAAGTGTATTCAAGAGCTAGTGATGTGGGAGAAGACGTAATAGTCTCTCGACCAGAGGTTGCAAGTGCACCTCCACTAATAGAAGAGATGTCTCGAAGATCTGTTGATTCGAGAGCCCCGTCGCAACATACGGGTAGAATCGTAGGGTATAGACAGGTATCATTTCCAGTCTATGAAGACCCTGTAGATCAACCGAGAGAGGAATCTATAAGGATGTTGAGAGTAACCAACATTGGTAGCTCTTTATCTGAGATTCCTGAAGTTTGTAAGGTTATCGAACAGATAGCCAAGCAAAGGTCTATTGCGATAGACGATATCTGGAGGATGATAGAACCATCCCAAAGTGTGTCTGAGAATATTGGGTTTAGTGTTAGGAAGGAAGACATGAGCACATATGTGGCTCTAACTTTCAAATTTCCTAGATACTATGAGTATTCTTTGGATACTTTGATAGACACTGGGTGTAGCATAACATGTGCTAGACTCAATGCTCTGCCAGATGAGTGGTGGGAACCACTGCAGAAACCCATCCACATGGTGAACGTCGATGGTATGGCCACAACAGTTGGCCATAAGGCAAGCAACGTGCCTGTCTTTATTGGTGGACAAAAGTTCATCATTAAAGAGATTCTTGCACATCCTTTACTAGAGGCCGACATCATTATTGGTAACGCCTTTTTGAAAGGTCAAAAGGAAAACCTTCCTTTTGTGCAGAATGAAAATGATGTTTCCATCGGTGAGGTAAAAATAAGTATTCTACAAGAGCCTAGACTTCGGTTAAAATTTGGCTTTTATCCGGTAAAACGGACAGAATACTTTGGCGATATCCCATGTGAAAGAGCTTTCAGAGTGCGAGCTCAACGTGGTGATATACGGTTGGATGAGAACGATTCATGGGAACAAACCCTATTTTCTCCAACGAATACCAGGAGTACTAGCTGGTATGACGACTTGTTTCCAAAACAAGAAGCGTGTATGGCTGTCAAGTTAATAGGAACAAAATGGGATAAGTTCCTAATAAAACTAACCGATAATTTTAGTGAAGATCCACTAAAGTTATGGACTCGAAATGGCCTAAAAGCTAGATTAGAGTTGAAAGATCCCGGAACCATTATAAGAGCCAGAAATATTACGTATACGGCTGAGATGGTTGAGGAGTTTGACAAACAAATTCCTGAGTTGCTTGGGAAAGGCTTGATTAGGGACAGTTATAGTCCACATTCTAGTCCTGCCTTTATGGTTATTAATCATGCCGAGCAGGTGCGAGGTAAAGCACGAATGGTTATAGATTATCGTCAGCTTAACAAAGCTACAAAAGACGATGGCTATAAGATTCCCACTGCAGGAGATTTAATTGATAGAGTAAGTCTGAGTCAACCAAAGTTCTTCTCTAAATTTGACTTGAAAAGTGGATACTGGCAAGTCAAGATGGAGGAAGAATCGGTTCCTCTAACTGCCTTCAATGCTCCGCAAGGAATGTTTAAATGGCTGGTAATGCCGTTCGGCCTGAAAAATGCTCCAGGCGTATTTCAGCGCAAAATGGATAATGCTTTCAAGCAGGTCCGAAAATTTTGTGCGGTCTATATTGACGATGTGCTAATCTACAGTCAGACTGAAGATGAACACATGAGACACCTTGATGAGGTGACTGATGTCTTCCGGCGAGAGGGCATGATTCTATCAGAGAAGAAGATAGAATGGTTTAGGGAATCAGTTAATTTTCTAGGCATGGAGATTGAGCAGGGAAAAATTAAACTGCAAAATCATATTGCTGAGAAAATAATTAATTTTCTTGACAGACTTGAGGATAAAAAGCAAGTCCAGAGATTTTGTGGATGCGCTAACTATGCAAGAAAGTTTGTGAAAGATCTTTCCCGAGATTTAAGTAGGATTGCAAAGAAAACCTCTTCCACAAATCCTTGGAAATGGGAAGATGAAGACACTCAATCCGTTAGAAGGATTAAAGCAAAGGTAAAAGATTTACCACAACTTGCTCTACCTTCTGACAAAGACGAGTTAGTCTTGGAAGTTGATGCTTCTGAAGAATATTGGGGAGCAGTCCTCAAAATTAGAGGACGAAAACCAGAACCGGTATGTAAATACTGGTCGGGAAGCTTCAAGGGGTACGAATTAAGATACCCGATACATGAAAAGGAGGTATTAGCCTTAAAAACGGAATAAAGGCTTTTTACATCTTTTTGGCACCGAAAGAATTTTTAGTGCGCTCTGACTCGACCTATGTTAAAAGGTTTATGAGTCTGAAACTTAAGGAAGCTAGGCAAACTAGACTCTTAAGGTTGCAGGAACAATTAAGCTATTATAAATATGAGGTCGAATACATTAAGTCCGACCACAACATAATAGCTAACTCTTTCTCTAGAGAACTTGCAAACACCTCTCTTTCTAAAAACTCTGCAGATGGATCATGCTGCAAAGAGAAAGATATGCTGGGGATGCAAGAAGGAGGGACACTCCCGAAAGGTATGTCCTAACAAGGGAGATGGTGAGCATAGTGATGCTGGTTCCGTTTCAGGAACGAAGGCAGCAGTGCTCTGCTGGCAGTGCAAGCAACTAGGACATCGTTCTTACGAATGTCCCAAGAAGCTAAAAACTGCGGATTCCCAGAAGGGGAAGGCTGAACTTAAGGAGAAAGCAAAAGCTGACTCCAAGAATGAGGCGAAACCAAATCTCCAGAAGGAGATGGCTAATCCCAAGGAGGCTGATGCCAGATCTAAGGGAAAGGCGAAAGAATCCCAGAAGGGGATGGCTGGATCTAAGGGAAAGGTAATAACCAATCCCAAGGAGAAAGCGAGAGTTTCCCAGGAGGGGAAGACAGATCTAAAGGAGAAGGTTAACACCAACTCCGAAAGAGATGTAAAGAAAGATCTTCAAAAGAAGATGACAGATCCGAAGAAGGAAAGCTCCAGAAGAGATGTGAAAATGGCAGATCCGAAAGACAAGGCAAAAGCCGAGTCAGAAGAGAAGGCCAGGAAGAAGAGGAAAGCCAAGAGGCTTGGGTCCTCTGGTCCCAAAGGGGACGATTCTGCAAAAGAAGGTCCTAAGAAGGACGGAAAGGTTGAAGAACCTTGGTGGTCTCCGTTGACCAAGGAGCAGTTTAACTACTGCCGAAACCACTTAGCCAAAGAGCAAAAAATTTCCATTAATCAAGCTGTGAAATCCTACAAGGCTTTGTTACAAAGCAAGGAGGAACAGAAAGAGAACATGGAAACCCAGTATGCTGAGGAATAGGCTAAGTTTAAGGCCATGATTGGCGAGCCAATTCAAGTGGTAGACCCTGAACCAAGGGCAGAGCCAGAAGAAGTGGCTGCAATGGAGTGCGAGCAATACTTCGACTTTGGAAGTGCTTACGCAGCATTGGAAGGTAATCTTGAAAAGAAAGAAAACCTTGAGGAAGCAATTCCTGTAAGAGACTCGGTCAAAGAGTCTGGTGAGACTTCTCACGGTGATAAAGGTCACGATGGCAAGAGCCATGTGGGGAAAACCCAAGAGGATCTAGGAGGATCCTGGTTTTTTGATGAAGACTCATTTGAGGACGAATCCCTAAGTTGGGATGCGGCTGTGGTCTGTGGAGGACTCATGGGTGGCATCAAACATGATGATAAGCGCCAGATTGAGTTTTTTGCGAGAAAGACCGTTAAGTACATGAAAGATCTGGAGTATAAGCTATCAATTATGGCTTCAGGTGAGGAGGAGCTGTCCCGAGTTGAAAAGGAAAGACAGCAGATATTCTCCACAACAATGTCTATAATACCGGGGGAAGTTAGAGATTATGACGTCCCAAAGGTAGTAGTGGACATGAGTGAATCTTCGCTCGAGGAGAACACTGTACTTTAGCCGTATCTACACTGGATATCGGGGAAGTGGCCGTCTCTGAGAATTCACTCAGATATGGTGTGAGTAGCAGCACCCTACGTGTATGCTGGGTTTGTAGACATACTGGAAATCGACAGATCCGATCCAGAATGTATGGCACCCCTGCCTACGTTGGTAAGGTATGTACTCGGATGCCTAGGCTACGGACCAGAGTATGCCACGGCGTTGATTACTAGCACAATGATGGAGGAGGAAGACCATCCGCAGTATGGGAAGGTGATACTTCAAAATCTGCAAGTATGGGACATTCATCCATGTGAAAGTAGACGTCTGACGGAACCTCAACGACAGGACCTCGATCAAAGAGGTTTATGGCGGAAATACTACAAGGACAAAACTGTCCGGAAGGCCATAAGGGTTGAGTTCCTTAAGGATGTGCTAGAGCATGTGTTAGCCCGCAAGGACGAATATTACGTGCTCTGTGATGGTATGGTCACCGTCACGATTCTTCGGTCAAATTTAAGCTTCATCGATGAACAAGCAGGGGACCGAGGATGGCAGAGAATGCTCGACCTTCTAGATAGCTTCTGGAGGCGAGAGAACTCTGAGCTGCACCTCCGAACCGACACCTTCGAGGTTTGGAGCAAGATTGCTGATTTCACCGACAAGACTTTGAATCAGTAAATCGAGCATGACGAGAGAACCTGAAAAATTTTTAATGCGGTTCAAGACCCACCGGGACTCTCAGAAAAGGAAGGAGTTGGCGAAACTTCAAACGCCAACAACAAGGAAGGAGTCTCCCAAGACAGCGCGTCGATGCAGACGGGAGAAGATAACTGTATAAAGTTAGACTAGAACATTTTTTTCGGACATTATGACCCCACTAACTTTTGCAACAGTTTAGATTCCTTTTACTTTTGAGCTGGCAAACAGTGCATAGGCACCAACTCCTTTGTGTATATATTCACAAGCTCTCTACCTCATTTGGGGGGGGCGATCTGAATAGAGAATTTTCGCTCACATCTCTCTGAGTTAGAAATTCTTTGATCGTCCTGCGGGAACACCAATAGGTAATCCGAATAATACCTTAAGGAATCAAGAGTAAGGTGGTTAGAATTAACCAAACCTTGGTTAAAGACTAACGGAAGGTCAGATCGTTAGATCAGAACCTTGGAAGGATTGAAGCCTAAGGGCCGAAACCTTTGGATGAGGAGTGTCTATATAAGACCCTCGAGGTAAGGGCATTCGGTGTGACACAGAAGAGCCTCTCCACTCAATTTCCCAAATTTGAGGAATTCTTCACTCTTGAAGGTCCATAGTGCGGAAGCTTGGTGAACCCGTTGAGCTATCCTATCGGTTAAGGTATGATAAACATCCTTTGTGTTGTTTATGCTTTTCTTTCTTGAAAAGAGAATCTGAGAGAAGTGCAAAACACACGAGTCATTCGTATGACTGATTGTCCTAACCCAGAGTTACTCCATTTGGATCACGGGGTTGGCAAGGATTCTACTACGGAATTACTAAACACTGTAGTAGATCGACTGACAAGCATTTCAGCACAAATATCGCAGCTGACTGAGCTTGTGAATAGCTATTCTAAGAAATTAGAAGAGCTGACTCTCTTGCAGAGTGAATTTGAGGAGTATTTCCTTGAAGGTAAATCCAATCTTGGGTTTGCGGCAAGTTCGAAGTACTCAAACGAGTATTCGAGGTTGGCAGAACGCCGGCGACAAAGACAATTGGGAAAATCATCTTAAGTTCGATTCCTGTAATCCTTTATTGGTATCAGAGCCCGCTTAAGATCAAAATTCCTAAATTGTCCTGAGGGATTAGATTGGAAGAAGAAATAAAACTTCTTGGGTAAATTTGAAGGAAAAAGGTGGCAAATAGTACAACTGTCGTAAATCCGTAATTTTGAAACTCGTAGCCGTAAAAGTCAAAATTCTTTGAAAACTAGTGGTAAAACGGTACAAAGCTCGAATTTTAATACTTCCGACAGTAATAGACTAATAAGTTTGCTTTTTCACAGTAGTTTGAAGCTATCCATCCTCCGGGAAAGCGAGCTTTGAAAAATCTCTCCCGAACTGTGATCCTTTTTCTGTCCGATTCGTCTTGATTTTGCTTAGGAAGGAGTCATGATCGGGACTACGTCCGCTCTGCTCGTCTTCACCTGCTTGGTCTACCTCCTCCTGCTGCAACGGCGGCCGCCATGGTTGTGTTCTGCATCTTCAGTGAAACCCTTGTGCCGTGAGGAAGAGCGCTCCGCTCTGTTAAGATTCAAGAGGTCCTTCTTCGGAGAGAGCAACTGCTTGGACTACTACAGCAGCCCGATGAAGATGATGACATGGAAGGCCGAGGAGGGAAAGGCAGGGGAATGCTGCGACTGGGTCGGGGTCACGTGCGAGCCAGAAGACGGTCACGTCATCGGCCTCGACCTCAGTGCTAGTTGCCTCGCGGGCAGTATAGACTCCGAAGCAAGCATCTTCGACCTCATCCACCTCCGGGCGCTCAATCTCGCAAGAAATTCGTTCAATAAGTCTCAGATTCCTACCGCAATGGGGCGTCTCACGAGGTTGGCGAGGCTGAACCTCTCTTCGAGCGACTTTTCTGGCAACATCATGCCCGAAATGATGGGGCTATTGAATCTGTCCTTGCTGGATCTTTCTGGAAACCCGGATATGAGCGTTTCTGGCTTGGAGGAGTTGCTTAAAAATCTGAATGTGATTGAGGACCTTCATCTTAGTTGGGTTACGGTATCGGACGGCCGAGTACCGAGAAGCTTGGCGAATGTGAGCTCTTTGAGGTCGCTCATGCTTTCTGGTTGCGGCTTGTCGGGTGAATTTCCGGAATCTGTTCTCTCGCTGCCTGGGCTGGAGTTCCTCGATGTGAGCTTGAATAATGAGTTGACGGGCCATTTGACAGGATTCCGTCCAGGGAGTCCGATAAAGTCCCTCAAGTTTTATCAGTCGAACTTCACGGGCGAGCTTCCAGTTTGGCTGGGAAATCTCAGTTACTTGACTGAAATTGATCTTAGCTATTGTGAGTTTTGGGGGGAAATACCATCTTCCATCGGGCACTTGACCAATCTCCAGTACTTGAATCTGGGAGCTAACAACTTCCGCGGACCAATGCCTTCTGGTTTTGGGAATCTGACCAACCTCGAGGTTCTAACGTTGACCAGCAACAGATTGAGCGGTGAAATTCCTTCGTCACTAGGAAATCTCATACATCTTGTTAGCTTGGATCTTCGGTACAATCAACTTGGAGGCAGAATACATTCATCCCTGGGAAATCTCAGCCGGTTTGAGTGGTTGTATCTTCACTCCAATCAACTCGTGGGTGGAATCCCATTGTCCCTGATGAGGCTTCCCCTACTCTCTATATTAGATGTCGGTTCCAATATGCTAACAGGTAATGTACCTTCCCAGATTAGTAACCTCACCCGTCTGACTGACCTAGACATTTCTGCTAACAGATTTCACGGTCCGGTGCCTGACTCGATCTATCGGCTTTCGAATTTAAGCGTCATTCGCCTTGGGTCAAACGATCTGACCGGCGTGGCACGTTTAGACCTGCTTCTGCAGCTTGATGGAGTAATGGTCCTAGATTTGGGTTCTTCCAACTTGATGGAAGTTCCCCGATTTCTGACGCATCAACATATGTTGGACGAGTTGAGTTTGTCAAACAACAAAATTTCTGGGCAGATTCCTGAATGGCTATTTCAGGGAATTATTGGGACGTTAGATCTTAGTTTCAACTATTTCCAGGGAACACTTCCCGTTCCACCAAATTCCATTGGATATTACCGTCTCTCCAGCAACCAGCCATCAGGTGAGATCCCATCATCTATATGTGAGCTGGATATCGATGTACTGGATTTGGCCGATAACAACTTTTATGGACCACTTCCGCTATGCTTCGGCAACTTCAGTTCTTCTCTCCGTGCACTGAGTTTAAGTGGCAATAACTTCACTGGGGAAATTCCCGACGTCAATCATGAACCATGTCGGCTACTTATGATGGATTTGAGTTCAAACGTATTCGAGGGACAATTGCCTAGGTCACTTACAAATTGTCGGAGGCTGCAGTATGTGAATTTCGGGAGAAATAAGATCCCAGATTCCTTTCCCTCTTGGTTAGGATTGCTTCCCTGGCTGAAGGTGCTCATGCTGCATTCCAACGGATTTCATGGGGTGATGACGGCAACCAGTAATAACTCTTTGTTTACTAGTCTAAAAGTAATCACACTGTCTGAGAATAATCTGGGGGGCAGATTACCGGCCGATTACTTTGCTTCCTTGCCTGCTATGAAATATTTCTCTCCTGACGATGAATTTGTCGATCCTTTTGCTCAGATGATCACGCTGACGATTCTCGACAAAGGAATAGAAAGGGAGTTTGGGAAGACCTTAGGATACTTTACCCTGGTAGATCTATTGAACAACAATTTCAGTGGCACCATTCCCGAGTCAATCGGAGACTATTTAGAGAAACTTCATACTCTGAACCTCTCCAACAACAGTCTAAGTGGGCCGATCCCTCCGTCGTTGGCGAACTTGAGAAAACTGGAAGTCCTGGATTTGTCGATGAACAGACTCTCCCGGCGAGATCCCCGGAGTGTTAACGCGAATGACTTCCCTCAATCATTTTAATGTATCCTACAACAATCTTTCAGGATCAATTCCAAATGGGAATCAGTTTGGTACGTTTGAAAATACTTCCTACATCGGCAACCCGGAGCTGTGCGGTTCCCCCCTGACAAAGAAGTGCGGGAATTCACCATTGATTTCCACCAGTCCAGCAGACAACCAACCGGGCAAGTCAAGCTGGCCTCTTGGAATTGTGTGGATAACCGGGTTGGTAGGACTTGTGGGCGGTTTGGTGGTGGGGGTGGCGTTGGAACATGCATTTGGTGCAGATGTTCTGAATTGGTTGGCATGGAAATGGCATAACTATTGGCCGAGATAAACCTAGTATTTGCATAGGATGGACATGGCAGCTTGGGTGGTAATGTGGCTTGCGTCTAACATGGTTGTGTTATTAACTAATTCTGTGCGGTCTGCTTTGAAGGCCTGCCTGCACTGTCGGTACGACTGAATGTCACAGCTGATTGATTGCCATTGACATGCTTTTGAGTTGTCCACTAAACCAGTAACCAAAAGATCAGCTTCTCAACCGGAATAAGCAAATTCCTGCCACTCAGGCAAGCACACCCCTTATGGACAGACACCCTGCAGACTTCTGCTTGTCGCAGAATAGACGGATGCGGTCGCCTCGTTGAAGACTAAAGTCATTGTCTTGGTGGGTGTTCTCATTCCTTCTTAAGGGCATTTCAATTATCGTTGAACTTTGTGTTTCCTTTCAGTGAATTTGACTATGTCTGTCTTGATGGCAAAGACCTTTTAGATCATATTATAACCAGCGAGGTTAACCAAGTGAAAGTTCGTTCATGCATTTAATTTATGTTTATCGTTCATGCATAATTTTATGGTTAGTTTATGCATGTATTTCATTTAAGTTTCGTTCATATGTCGTAGTTCTGTTTTTTGTCTTACTGACCCCAACCTAAACGGAGTCCGTATAAGAGTTAAATATATCACGTAGCATCATCCAGATCTAAGTGTGGAGAGTCGAGTTTCTCTTGAGCGATGATGATCTCTGTATTCGTTTCAAGTTCAGCTCATTCTCTTTTTTCAGGACGTTGGTGTATCGTGTCCGTTCAACTAGTAGAATTATTTTTGTCTTCTTTGTCCTTGATCAATTCTCATACACCAAGATGACAAAATAAAATCATAAATTTCATGAAGCCTTTACAAACAAAATTTGCATACAAATTATTAATTCAACTTTGCAAATCTTTTTTTATCCTTCAAAAAAATGTTATCGTAGAATTAATAAATATTCAATATGTTTCCTCGTTTTATTTTACCAAAAAATTGTAAAAAGGCTAAAAAGACAAAAAGAAAAGTTATTACACTTTTCCTCGTTACGTAATTTATGTAAATTTACTTCCTATTAATAAGCTTCAATATATCATTGCAATGTCAATGTGTCATATTGCTTTTGTACTTTAGAGAAATCAAGAGAAAATGGTGCGGTGATGATCCATCCCATGAAGTTTGTTCGACGACGACGTCAATCGGCCAGTGCCAGCTCCAGCAAATGCATCGGTTCCTTCTCCTCCTCTCTTGGCATCATCATCCTTGTCGTGCTTCAATTATTAGCTGTTTCCTATCGTCTAAGAATGCCGGACATGGTCAAAACCATTGCCGAGAGTGTTGAGGTTGAGGAAATCAGGATAAGGATGGCCGACACGATGTACACTTGTTTCTTCGCCAAGTAGCACTCTCCGTCGAGCCACCCTTCTCCATAAGGTTGCTCTTCGTTCATGCTCGTGGCCGTTCCGAGCAGTACTACTACACACCCGAAGCTTATCCTGGAAATTCAAATCAACATTCAATTCAAAACATTCAGCTCAACGTAAGGCTGGTCATCGGACAAACGATTGGGCTTTCCCCGAAGAGATTGGATTCGCTTATCCGTACCAAGAAAGGCCATAAAGAAGAATCTTGATCCGATTCAAAATCCTCGATAAGATCCCTCTTCTCTTCTTCCTCGAGCAGAAGTTTCCACAGAAGATGGCACCTCCGATCAATTGAGCACCTGTGATGCAGGCGAGGGCAGTGATACCATACTTGTATGCCCCACTCCGCGGCAGATAACAAAATTTCCCGTCGATCTTCATATCCCCTTTCTATGAACAAAAAATATTAAAATCAACCACCGATAAAGAAAACACGAACTCCTTGTCGTTTAACCGTACCTCCGCGCGGTTGATCTCGGCAGCAATGCATGAGGCGAAGGAAACGGCACCCAGGGAAGCAAGGAAGAAGATGAGGAGTGTGACGACGCATCGATGATATCTTTCCTCCCCTTCCATGAAGAAATTTGAATCGAGAAACTTCATCCCGGTTATCGAAATTGGATAGGAATGGTTTTTGGAAGTGCGACAATGGGGAATGAGAGGAATCAGAGGGAAGGCCAGTTGAATAGCCAGTATCGACCGAAGAAAGGACAACCTTGTCCCCTTGTAAGCACAAATGTTACGAGGTAACACCGAGGCGCTTCCTTTCTTTAATAAGCTGTCTTGATATTTGTTATATTAAAAATGCTAATGGCTGATAGGGTGATAATGGTATCATTAAAAATAAATTAAAATTTATACGTCTTATATTTTGATCGTTAGAAAAATTCAACAATTTTTTTTATGAAACATTTTATTATAAAACTAATTATTTTTGCTTCATCGTATATCTTTTATAGCTAGAATTAAATCTCTTTAGGAAAATTTTAGAATTTTAATATCTGATACATTTTTGTTGGAAATTCCATTATGGAGTTTCACATGCGAAACATAACGTAATTTTCGAAGTAAAACGAAGCCTGTGGTGACATAAATATGTGGTAAAAAAAGTGTAAATTCGCGAGGCGAAGAAAGATAAATGCAAGTGTTATCTCATAATGTCAGTATAAGTATTTAGTAATCAACTACAACATGTTACAATATATGAGCTTGACAATGAGTCTTAATTTATATATAATGTGAAGCCCGCTTAGAAAAGGAGGCAAATAGAATAAAATAAAGCCGAGTATGCTTTACCCTTGCACACACGAGAAAACAGTGCGATCTCTGCACTCATCCTAACATGTATAGGTTTTGAAAAAAAGTCTTTTCATGAATCGACCCGACCAGCCAATTCTGACATTAACCATAAAACATCTCCAACAATAGCCACAATATCACAACAACAGATATAAGCAGATAATGCAGCCAACAGCAGTTATATAAGCATATTCAGATATAACAGATATCACCTCAGCAGATAATATATAAATTCGCACTCAATGCTAAAGTAAATAAACACTGCGATTTTCCTGGGTCCCTTCACCATATCAACACTCCCACCAGGTGCCAGGATCATCGTAATGCGTCCCCACCCACTCCTTTGGGAGCGCCTGGGCAACGGCAGCAAGTAACGACCGCGGGTGGCGCTACCTCCCCGTTCTCCTCCGACATCACAGCCGAGTAACGCACCTCGGTGCCAGTGGGTTCAATCTCCACCTCATGCGAAAACAGGCAGATCAATCACATAGGGACCTTGCCAAAATCATCGTCCGTAACTGACAAGACACTTTAATGGTTATCAAATGACATTCTTGCTGCACACGTTCATCCCTACCATCAAAACATCTAGGAATACAGATGAAATTACCTCTGGCGGTCGCAAAAATAATAAAGACACAATTCTCAACATGGAGATGTAACTTAGTCTCAGAGTCAACCAACGGCCAGTCGACCCACCGCATAAAAGTTTCAATTGCTAAATTCCCCTTCTCTGACTCACAGTAACCACATCAATTAATGTCATCATCACCCTTTCTCTACAAAAAGTTTTCACTATCCTGTAGAAGATTTGTCGACGGTACTGAACATATGTTCACATCTTCTCCCTTCCTATAAAATCTATTTGCACATAATTCCCAACATCTTTCATCACATTCGTTATAAAAAAGTTATATTTACTCCGACTTACTAACGCACGATTATTATTTCAAAAGCTTAATTCATTTCATTTTTCCAACCATTGAAGTTGACTTGTGCTTCCAAACACTTTATAATTTTTTTAAAATGGAAATAAAAAGTGAAAGTCATATATCCCCTTTCTTTCCCGTCCTTTTTGTATTACTAATGATAATAACAATGATAAAACATTGATATTCCTCCCCCAAGCCTTGGTCGCGCCGTATGACATGGGCCATGACTTTTTTTCCCTAATGTCACGGGCTACTTTACATATTCGTTCCATGTGGTCCGAAAATATGGATGCGACAAATGACGACGACGACGTGCAATTGTAAACAAGAGTGTCGTCCGGGGCGAACATTAAAGTACTAATATCTTTATTCAAATTATGTGATGAAGGTAAGTTTCCATGCAGGAGCAAAGTGTTCCACAAGTTCCTATCCATTGTGGGGTCTTTGGACCTCGAAAACAGGGAGACAAATGACACTTGCTCGTGTCGCTAAAGATAGGGTTCATATTTGCCCAAATCCCAAAAAATTGTAACCCGACGGTCTGAAAATCTATTAGACGAACTGATAGATTTATTATATTAGAAGATGAATTTTAATTATTAAAATGATACTATGTTAGTATGTCATATCACTCTAACGTAAAACACTACGTTTTTTTTTACTATTTAGAAAAAGTTATCGACTGATGTTTTACTTTGAATAATTAAGAATTTTATTATTTTTCTCATATTAATAAAATATCTAATTATACGGTCGACGGATGAAGGAATAAAATTGTGGATACACAACCTTCTTTTGTGCAAACGAGAATATTGTAATTCACTTTGGCAAGAGTGTTCACTCTGAAAGTAGTCGCGGACAAGCCGGATCCAAAAACGTCGAAAATCTCTGGCACTACGAGCAACTGGTATCTGGAGGATTCGTTGATTGTGTGGTCGCCGTATGAAATGAAAGAAGAAAAGAAAGACAGCGGACGGACAGCCTTAAGTGGAAACACTTACGGATGCCATTAGCGATGCCTTCGAAAGTAAGCAAGAATATATGAGCACAAAGAGAGCTTGAACGCTGAAATGAAAGGATAAATTAACAATATGTCCGTCTGTAGAGAGGTGTCCTATATAATGCCTAAGAACAAGTATTTATACTAAGCTAGACCTACGTATATACGGTTAAGAAATATTGCACATATATTACGCTTCCTTTGCTGCCACTCTCCATGGAATATTTCTTTTCCATATAAGTCATCTTGGCGACAATCTTCCTCCGAATCTTGAGATTTTCTAGAGTCTTCTTTAACAGTTAAGTTGATCGATCGTGTTACCCATTGGCCTTCGCCGTAGAGTTTCCTCGCTCGCTCAGCTGACTGTTGCTTGTCGCTTGCGCCGCTCCATGTCGCCCGTCGTCTAGTATCCCTGTCGTTTGGTGGCTGCTTCTCCCAGCATGTCTTCTCCTGATGTGTTTCCGTTGCCTCCTCTTTACTGGATTACCATCATCGGGCATGTATTCTTAACCGTTGATCTACAGATAAGACCGATATCTGTGGCCCAGAACTTCTGTTGTTAAACATATAAGCCCCCCTCAAGGCAGACTGAGTGATCTGTATCGCCCTGAAAAAGACCAAGTCATTATTCCCCTGCAACTCAGTAACGTGCGCAGGCGAGTAATAAATAATTGACTGTCGATATCCCTTCAGCGTATCGGTTGAGATTTCATAGGGTAACTGTTGAAATCCCCGAAATCTCTGCCATGACATCTATTGTCAGGATCCTTTGCCCTTCATGATTTCGCTATAAAAGGCAACCAAGCCATGAATCTCTTTCTTTCCTCTCAAACACTTGCCCAGGACTATGTCTATCACCTTAGCTTGCTCGAGAGTCCATGTCCATCACCTTATGAGGGTAGTCTCCTTCCCTCTCTTTTATCCCATCAGGGAAGGGAGAGGCTTCAAGTCGAGCCATAACCTGATGCATCATTTCTGGTTGTGTTGCTCAGATGTTGTCTGGGTGGTTCCGCACCATGTGCAAAAGGTGCTCAAATTCTCCACCTTGCTTCCTTTCACAGAAGAAAGGCTTTGCACATGCTCTCGGCGCAGCACTCTGAGCGGTGTTCGCTTGGGCCCGCGTTTGACATTCTATAGGGGCATCACGATGTCGAGGTTTGGTGAGAAACCACGAAGGAGTCCCCTCCCTACAATGTGTCTACAGCTGTAGGGAGATCCTACCAGACCCTCCAACCCTGATCTCCAAGAGGTCGCTTGTCCCCAAGATCCTATTAAGGGACATGCCTCCCTCGTTTTGCTGCATGTTCGTCAAGGTAACGGAGTTATGGACCCCTTCCGTTTGAGCGAAGAATCGGGTGTAGCCGTCTTCCGGGGAACCCTTGATTCTCTTGGGAAGCTTACAGGGTTTTCTTCATCACAGGGGAGAGCCTAGTGTCTGCCTGATTCCTATGGGTAAACCCTTGAAGTTGTACGACTCTTAGTAGAGCATTTCCTGAAGAACGGAAACTTCATCCATTGAATCGCTTACGTTCCATTCGTTGTGCAGTTATCATCAATCAAACCCATGTAATGAAACAGACTTGAATGAGAATAAATGTGCATTTTGGACCTCTTCGCCTCCCCACTTTATGACATTTGAGTCGTCATCAGTTTTCAAGCGAAGCGTCGTTTTGGATGTCGATCCTTCATAGGTGAGGCGACGTATCTATTGGGCCCAACATGTCAAGCAACGTTTCACTTGAGCCCAGCCCTTCGTCGGTTTCTTGGGCATAAAATCTTTGAGGGGTCATGGTTTCCCGCTCACGCACTCAGAAACCCTTCTCCTTCTTGTCTCTTCAGATTCTCAGAAACCCTTGTTCTTCCGACTCTCATGGCTTGTGATAGTTCATCCTCGTCATCTTTGGAACTCCCGCTCCGTCTAGTCAGTGACGCTGCTAACTTCCAGCATGCCATCACCAAGTCCAAACAATCTCATGTTCTTCCTTGTGTTGAGGCGCAATCGAAGTTTGGTATTTCCATCTCGGGCCAACAAACTCATGGTCCGTACGTCACCAACTCGTACGATTCTTTTCTTTACACTAGCAGGAGACCTGCAGTGTTCTCCTGTCATCGCTTTAACCCATCAGGATGGGGGTCATCTGTTCGAGCGAGCCTCCGTTGTTTTCCTTCTCCTCGGAGTAAGGTCAGTCCCGATTGGTTATTGCGATGGATGGCAAAGAAAGGCACTGTGTGGGAAGTGATGGGGATCAAGACGCTGATCCAAGTTTGTCATCGCTTGGTCGAGCCGAGCTTTCCCTGTTTATTGAGTTTCTTTCATTTTGGAACCCCATCGTCAATTGATTTTATCTCCCGAAGGGACCTAAGTCGGTCACCTTGGAGGACATTAGTTTCTTGACTGGTTGCAACATCTCTAGGACCCCCTTTCGTTTTGACCACGCGTGCGACGACTTGAAGTTTAACCCTTCGGAGCGGGTTAGCAAAGTCGCCGAGGGTCATCTCAAGGATGATAAATGGGGGCTCCAGGATGAGTTCGAATTCTACTTGGAGTTGTTGTCAAAGTTTATCTTTTGCAACCGGGGCAAGTGCCCTGGTCAGTTTATGGTTGGAGTAGCCACCAGGCTCGTCGAGGCTGCCAATGCAGACAAGCCTGAACCCGTGGCCTTCGCTCCCTTCTTGTTGTGCCTGATTTACCGTGGGATTCTTCAGGCGACCAGGGGACATTGGCGCCTTTCTCCGAGGATTGGGAGCATTGGCGCTTGGAGACAATTGAGCATTTTCTTCTTGCTTTCTATACCAGGGACTTAGTGGCCGTGGACACTGATGGGTTAATCTTCGAGGTGTATAACCCTCACCTCTGTGCCCGTCAGTTGGGCTTTACCCAGTGCTTAGGCGTTCCGTTCTTTCAATCCAAGAATCAGCCCTTGGATGAACGTGTCTCGTTCCCTCTAGAGTCCAGAGTGGCTAAACAAAGTCAGGAGCCGTATCTCTCCTCCATTGAGGTTCGACCTACACCTTTAGGTGGTCGGTCCGCGGACTTTTCCATCGCCTGGTTTGAAATTTGGAGCAATTGGAGAAGTCCTTTCATTTGAAACGGTTAATCGAGGAGGAGAAGGCACGGCCTCCTCTAGCGCTTCCTAGTTCGGGTGAAGCATCTTCCAAGAAACGGTTGTCTAGCGACAACGTGCTCCCTTTAGGTTTTGCTAGACTAGTTTGAACTCTACTGGTTCAGTGTCCAGGCAATAAACTGATCTTTTGTTTGTTATAGGAACTAAGAAGGCGAAGTCCTACCATGTGGGTTCGTCATTACACGGGGCTCGGCCTAAAAAGAAGACTCCTCCTGGGTATGTTCCTCTAGTGTTATCGAGTGTTCCTTCTGATCGTCCCATTAAGCGAGTGTCGTCCGAGAGTATACCAGATGTCACTTGTATCACACTTTCATTGCCGATAGGGACCTTGGAACTGATGTGTTATCCATTTTAACAAGGTGTCGCTGCTTCTGATCCCATCGATATGGATGACGTCTCCGACGACACCCCTATCTCTTCATGGTTCAGTGGTGGAGGTCACTTGGCGAAGCCAGAAGCGGGGCATCCCCCCAGTGAGGTTGATCATGGGTTTTGGCCTCCTCTGGGTTTCGAGACTGGGGCCTCCTCAGGAAATGTTGACGTCGCTCAGGAGCTTCCAGGTGAGGCGACATGTGTCCCTCGGGGTTAGGCTATAGTGATCTCCTGTAACGAACAGTGGAACCGCCCTCGGGCGAAGTGAGAACAGTACATAGGGAGGAGGCGACAGGAGCCCCCTAGGCGAAAAGGTGGAAGCCCCCCCAAGGCCCGCAAGTACGTGCTCCCTTGGTATGTATTTCGCGACTCGTGTCACTTATCCCTTTCCTTGGACTTCTATCTGAATTAAGTGCCTTCGTGGCAGCCATTGCATTCTCTGCTTGCCTCCGCCACCGTCCTCCTCGAACACGGGGTCACCTCTGAGGAGGATTTCAACCAGCTACTGTTTGTGGTGGCTGAGAATGGCCAAGCATGTGTCAATCATCCGGATTTGGCCAAGCTGGTTTCCCTCTTCCGGCAATCTTTCTGGCACTCGAGGGATGAGCGACGTGAGGCTCTTGCTCTTAAAGCGAAACAAGAGGAGAGGGAGGTCGTTCTATCGCAGCCACTCCCTTCGTCTGCCCAAATAGCGGAGCTTTCTAGCAAAGAAACTGCCCTGTTGAAGCGGAGGGAGGAGTTACAGGTCGCTATACAACATCTTCAAGTAGAGCTGGATGCCGCGGACCTCGCTGTAGTTGGTCCGAACCTGGTTGCCACCCGCACGACCGAGATAGACGAACATGCAGCCCTTGATAATACGAGGGAGGCATACGAGAGCGATTGGGACAAGGCCCTTGATTTTGAGGCGTAGGAAACCGTGGTTTCCGGTATAAAGGACTGGATGAAACGCTTACTATGTTCCTTGCCTCCTGTTTAACTTGTTACGTTTGTATCTGTCCCTAGATTGTGGGAAAACGTTTTGAGGTGATATTCTGGTGCATTTCCCACATCGTAGGTTTATACCTCTTTAGTTACTTGACGTTGATTTTGAGGTTATGCGTGAATTCGTCGAGCCCCCCTATGCGATATGAATTCCCAAGATGTGACTCAATTACCTAGAATGGCCCTTTCCAATTTGGTGTCCATTTCCCTTGGAAGTAGTCTCGAACTTCCTTAGGTGACCTGAGTTTCCAGACTAGGCCCCCCTCGCTAAATGACCGAGGGACCACCTTCTTGTTATAGTAACGGACAATTTTTTTCTTGTGTGCTTCCAAATGGTTCAACACTTTGATCCTGGTGGTTTCTAGTCCCTCCTAATCGAGGTGCATGTCTTCCTCATATCCCTCATGTTCGTCGAGGTGCCTAAGGAATCTAACCGATCCGATAACACACTTATATCAGGAGCATAACATCGTGCCCGTAAACCAGGTTGTACGGGACGACGCCTGTGCTTTCTCTTTTAGTAACCCATAGGGCCCGTTTGACTGAACATAGTATGGAGTTGAGTTGAGTACCTTAAACCCAAAGTCTTCGGCGAATTCCTCCATGAGTTCGCCATTGAACACTCTTGCATTGTCTACCACGATACTCTGGGGCACTCCGTATTAGAAAATAATGAAGTTCTTTATGAACTGAATTACATCTTTCTGATCAATTGACTTATACGCTATCGCATCTACCCACTTGGTGAAGTAGTTCATGGCGATGAGTATGTAAGCGTTTCCTCTACTTGAGTGAGGGTAGATTTCTCCTATGATATATAATGCCCACGTCTTGAAAGGCCATGGTTTTATTACGATACTCATGTCTGTTGCGGGTGTTTGCTTCACTGGCTCGCATCGCTGGCAAGCTTGGCAGGCCCTAGCTATTTCGATGCAATTCTTAACCATTGATGGCTAGTAAAACCCATGTCGCTTGATCGCCCAGCTCATCTTGATACCAGCCTGGTGCGCTCCGCATAGCCCTTCATGTGTTACCATCATGATTGGGATGGCTTCGTCCAGATCCACACATCTTAGAAGGACGTCTTCATTAGTCTTTCTATGTAGGATACCGTCGAGGAGCACATAATGTCTAGCGATTGTTCGGATCCTTCTTTCTACTTTTGCACTAGTATCCTTGAGGAATTGTCGTATTGGTCCTCGCCAATCCTCTCTCTACTCGAATAAGCTGGCAGTGCGAACTTCTTCAGTTCTCACCCCATCTTTGCAGAACTCTGGCTTTTTGCTCACAAACAAAGTCGTATCGCTTCGGGATATTTCCGCGTAGTCGATCAACCCTGAGGACCATTGTGTTAAATAGTTGGCCTCTTGATTGTCATCCCGTTTTACATGAGCGATTTCAGCCCTTTGTAGTTTGGCGAAGAGTTCTTTTGTTCTGCGTAAGTATTTACCAAGATGAAGTGCGTGGCACTCACTTTGGTCAAGGAGTTGTTGTACACTAGTTGGGAATCGCTGCATAGTTTTACGTTTTCCAACTTCCAGTCTAGAGCAATTCGTAGGGCCAAGATTAAGGCCTCATACTCTGCTTTGTTGTTGGTTACTTTTCCATTGATGCGGCAAGCCATTCTGGTTTCTGCTTTCCATGATGTCTCAATAAAGACGTCCACGCCGGCACCGAACTTGTTAGAAGACCCGTCGAACCAGATGGTCCATCGTTCGCTTCATTGAACTTCCTCATGGGTGTCATCGAGATTACCCTCACCATAATGGGCGACGAACTCGGCTAAGGCATGGCCTTTGACTGAGCTTTGCGGTTTGTGGTAAATGTTATAGGCTGATTGAACTAGACTCCATTTACCTATCCTCCTGGTGAGTAAGGGATTGTCAAGGAATACCTTGGTTACTGGGGTCTTAGAGACGACGTACACATCGTTAGACCCAATGTAGTGCCTAAGTTTCATTACGGAGTAGTATACCGCTAGGCAAATCTTCTCTGTTGAGGTATATCTCTGCTCTGTTTTCATGAGTAGGCGCGAAAAATAATAGATCGCTCCTACTCCATTTTGTTCCTGTGCTAGCATTGACCCGATAGTAAACTGGGATGCTGCCACATAAAGAATATATGGCACTTTTATATTTCGGGGCGCCAATACAGGGGGTTTGGTAAGGTAGTCTTTCAGTTCTTGGAATGCTCACTCGTGTTGCGATGTCCATTCTATTTGACCTTTTTCCTTCCCCTTAAGAATAGTTGAGAAGGCGCTTATCTTAGCTACCACATTGCCTATGAATCGGCGAATGTAATTTACCCTGCCGAGAAAATCTTGGAGTTCCTTCTTGCTTTGTGGTGCTGGAAGGTTTTGGATAGTGCAAGTTTTTAGAGAGTCTACATCGATTCCATGTTGGTGCACAAGGAAACCAAGGAATTGTCCTTTCTGTTCTCCAAAAGCGCATTTTAGTGGGTTAAGCTTGAGGTTATGCTTTCGCATCTTCTCAAACGCTTCGCTTAGATGATAATGGTGATCCTGCCTCTTTTGGAACTTCACCACTACATCGTCAATATATACTTCGACTGTGTTCCCTATCAATGACACGAAGATTAGGTTCATTGCTCTTTGATATGTAGCCCCGGCATTCTTCAATCCGAAAGAGATGACAACCCACTCGAAGATCCCTATTGGACATCTGAAGGCCGTCTTATGTACATCTTCTTCGGCGAGGAAGATCTAGTTATATCTAGAATACCCATTCATGAAGAACATCGGCTCATGGCCTGCATACTTATCTATAAGATCGTCAGCGATAGACATGATGTATTAGTCTTTAAGTATCGCTTTGTTCAAATCGCGGAAGTCTTTGTAGACCCTGATCTCACTATTTTTGTTGACCACGGGTACTATGCTGGAAATCCAGTCGACATATTTAGCCGTCCTCATGTATCCGGCTTTGAACAATTTCTTGATTTCGTCGTAGACCATTTGGGCTACTTCCCGCGACATCTTCCTTGGAATTTGTTTTACGGTTTAAAATTATTGTATGTTGGGAGTCTCTGCTCAACTAACTCTTGATTGAGGCCGGGCATTTCGATATAGTCCTAGGCGAAGCAGTCTTTATAAGCGTGTAGTACTTCGCTCATGTCCTGAGTTTCGACTTCGTTCATTAATGAACTAAGGTAAGTAATACGTGGGAATTCAGTAGTTCTCAAGTTTATTTCCCTCAAGGGGTCACAAGGGATAACATAAGTACTAGGAACTTCTTTATTACTTGACTGAATGGTTAGCATGCTTTGGTATGCTTGAGGAGACGCATTTCAATGTGCCTCACTTATTCTGGATGTCCTGTATTTAGCTAACCTTTCTAAGACATCCAGTACTGGATCGGGTTATTCATTCCCCATTAGACGAGGATGGGTTGAGGAGTCTATCGGGCTCCAAGTCCGTCTCGGTTTGTTGGGTACTGCCGTTGTCTCGTATTCCAGCTTCGTGCACGTCCTTCTCGAGCGGAGTTAAATCCTCCTTAGCCTCGAGCTGCAGTTCATCTCCCTATCCTATCGGGACGATCGGGTTTTGAGGTGGTGCCAGCGGTGGTCAATCGAATGAAACTAGGAACTCGTAGCCTGTTTCGCCCGGAGTGCCAACATTTGGGACTCTCATAGCATACCTCTGTTTCAATGTCATTGTTTTGACGTGTTTGACTGCCCTTGCCAGACATAAGGTAAGTTAGCATTTCCAATTGCTTCTCCCATGACAACCTCTAAACCGTGTTTGTTTGCCCCACAATAAGAGCTCCTATTGAAGAGTAGAAGGTATGGCCCCATCTTTGTGAAGCCAATCCCTCCCCAGTAAAGCATTGAAAGAAGGCTTTATATCAATGACAAAGAAAGCCGTTCTCTTTTCATGTGTGCCTACTCGGAGTTTAGCAGAAACCACGCCTACACAGGAGGAAGTGATTCCATTGAACCCACTGACTCTTACGTCAGTCTACCCGAGTTCGGCTATGTCATCTCCTTGGCTCTTGTAAGCTTCGAGGGGAAGCAAGTTAATAGTAGCTCCATTATCTACAAGGACACGACGTATTGCTACGTTGTTGATCGTCGCTTGGATATGGAGGGGAAACATGTATTTCCGTGATGTTACAGGTGGTTCTTTGAACCATCTACTCGGAAAATTCCGAGGCATATCGATTGAGGTATTTAGATTGAAGGGTAGAGGTTGCCTACCTTTCTCCTGACCACTTTTCCTTTTAGCGAACTTTGCCGGCAACGTGAGAACATTGCATGTCATCTCTTTCTCCTCGGGTGGGGTTTCAGATTGAATCGTATTGTAGTCCCTCAACGAGTTAGACGCAAGGTCACTTTCGCTTGACTCCTTTATCTTCTTAACCTCGGAGATTGCTGTTTTGGCGCGCTTTTCTGCACCCGCCGAGCTCTCCTCTCTCTTCACTTCTTGGTTTTCTAGGTGGGTATCTGGGGTTGTGCTCCCATGCCCACTTTCTGCCATGTCCCTAAATTTGGGAGAACGGGTACCCGAACGAAGCTTGAGTTTGATAGGGATTGCAGGCGATTATCAACCTGAAAAACTCCCTCTGGTGTGGGTCATGGCCTTTTTTAAGTTTCCCTCCAAGTGAATATTCCAGGAAACTAGTGAACTCGAATTCAGATTGATTACCTGATGGATGGTCGACCTTTTCCAGCTTGATCTTCCCTTCAGATGACAATCCTGCCAGAAGCAGGAAGTATTGATTACAGCAGAGCTGAGACATCCGAGTGATGAGCACCTTGTAGGATGCTATCGGTTTGCACCTGTAACAGAGCATGTCGGCTGTTAAAGACAGGGCCATAGACGTCCCCTTTTCATTGCATCCTCATCGCCTCGAGGGAAGTCTTGTTGCTTTGTGTTCTCTTCCACCTATTGTGGTCCGAGAAAATTCACAGTGCGTCGCCTCGGAGCTTTTTTGTCCTAAGCCCCATTTCGACTAGACTCACTATCACCTGTTAGTCCTTGTCTCATGAGTTCCTCAGGGTGTAGAGCCCTTTCTTTCCATTGGGTGGAGTATTGTTTCGTTCTAGATGTTTCTCTGTGCGCTGGAACATTCTGGGGCCATTGTTGATTCCCATCTCCATCTCTTCGAGGTGGGTTAAGGTCATACCACTCCGTTTTTCTTTCACCAAGAAGGTATTTCCTAAAAGTATGGCAATGATCGGTGGTATGTGATTGATCCATGTGCCAGCGACATCAATTATGCTACATCCCTTTGAGGTCACCAGGGCACTGAAAGATTCCTTCGCTTACAAACCGCTTGAACAGCATGTTGGCAATGAGCGTCTCGCTAGTCTCAAGCGATTGATCATTGTCACCCTGCGTAGGTGAAAGAGAAGTAGTCATGCAATTGACGTCAAAAGTATTCATATCAACCAAATCATCAAAAGGATGTGACTCTATTAACGCCTAATCCTGTGAATCTAGGAAAGGTAGTTCCTTCGATTAGATAAGATCTTGCACCAAGTTTCTAAATGTGATGCGGTTTCTAGTGGCGTGAGTAAATGACCCATGCCACTTACAGAAATTCCTCGACTTTTCTCTATCGGTGCGAGGAACTCGGTGTCCAGACTTTAATCGAATTCGCCTGTTTTGGGCTAGGAACTCAAAGATTTTGTCAGCTTTTGAGTCATCAAAGGAGTATTTCCTTTCTTCCTGAGTCTTTGGAGATGCCTTGGCTCGGAAGTTCTTTTTTGTCAACTCCTCGCACGTTAGGGGTTGTCCCTTCACGTATTCCGCGATGTCGACTTCGACGATTGGCTCTGCTTGATAAGTTACCACAGGTCCCGTTACCAAACTTCCTTTCGCCTGGCTTTTCTCTCTAAGGAGGCCTTCATATCGGAAAGCTCTCCTGGCCATCTCCTTCCAATCCCTGAAGACTTCTCCTTCTAACTTCTTTCGAAGTCGAAGAAGAAGGGAATCTTGGGCGATGGCTATGAGCTCGGCCTCGGATACAGAGGTTTTACATCTGATCCGTGCTTTTTGAAGTTTGTTAAAAAAGATGGCTACAGATTTATCAGGTTGTTGTTTCATTTGAGTGAGATCTTGTAGAGTCATAGCTCGATCGGTTTGTGCAAACGTCAGCGTGAATTGGACTTGCATGTCATCCTAATTTCTCACTAAATTAGGAGCGAGGTTTATATACCACGTAAAGGCGGCTCTAGTAAGGGAGCTTGGAAACTAGAGAAGTTTCCAGAAACCAGTAGTAGCGGCCTCTCCAGCTTGATGAGTGAAGCGGGCAATATGTTCCGCAGGCAAAATCCCTTCCTCGCCCGAAAAACGGGCAAATTCAGGATCGCGATATCCCCTAGGAAAAGGGTAGTCCTGATCAATATTGTCAAGATACGGAGCCCGGTATAGTTGCACTTCATTCACCTCATTTGCCTTAGGGATAGCCCTTTCAACTAGTTGAGAAACGTAGTCTCTAATTTCTGGCGTAATCTCTAGTGGTGCGATTTCTTCAGGCAATATTGTTTCTCTCCTAGTACCGGTTGGGGAATATATTCAGAGTGTCGCCGATCTTCTGCAGGGCGAATGAATTCGCTCTTTGCAGGCCTGACGAACTCTTCCCTTCTCCGGAATGGAGGTTGGAATGCAGTTTCGTGGACTGATTGTACAACCTTCTTGCCTTCGTTTATCACGAGTGGTGGGTTGTTTGTTATACACCATCCTTCCAGGACTTGCATAGATAGGGACATCCTCAGTATCAACTTTCCTTTTCCCTTCGACAATTACTGCCATGTGGGAAGAATATTCGCTCCGATACCTGGTAGTTGACTCAACCCTTCTATTAAAGGGGCTACTCAATGGTAACCCCCGACACAGTACCAAGAATCTGAAAGACGGGTTCCATTTTGGAGTCGATTTTTTCTTTGAAGGCGTCATGCTTCTGGTCGATAGCACCGACTTTCTCTATTAAGAGGTGGAAATTGCTCATGATGGCAGACAGTTCTCTAGCCAAGGCTGGGTTTGATCCCTGTCCATCGTTGGTAGTATCTCCTACGGGGTTGTTATCCCCGAGGTTGTTTGAATTACTGCTAGATCGAGTTGTTGGCATTGTGCTAGCCCTTTACTCCCACTGTGGTCACAAAAGGCGTTTTCGCTCCGGAAGTTACCGCGGACAAGCCAGATCCAAACACGTCAGAAATCTCTAGCACTACGAGCAACTGGTGTCCGGAGGATTCATTGAATGTGTAGTCGCCCTATGAAATGAAAGAAGAAAAGAAAAACAGCGGACGGACAGTCTTAAGCGGAAGCACTTACGGATGCTATCAGCGATGCCTTTGAAAGTAAGCAAGAATACAAGAGCACAAAGAGAGTTTCAACGCATGAATGCTTGAAAAGATTAATTGACAATATGTCCGTCTGTAGAGAGGTGTCCTATACAATGCCTAATAATAAGTATTTATGCTAAGCTAGACGTACATATATACAGTAAAGAAATATTGCACATATATTACGCTTCCTTTACTGCCGGTCTCCATGGAATATTTTCTTTCCATATGAGTCATCTTGGCAACAATCTCCCTCCGAATAATGAGATCTTATGGAGTCTTCCTTAACAGCTAAGTTGATCGATCGTGTTGCCCATTGGCCTTCGTCGTAGAGTTTCCTCGCTCGCTCAGCCAACTGTCGCTTGTTGCTTGCGCCGTTCCTTGTCGCCCGTTGCCTAGTATCCCTGTCGCTTGGTGGCTGCTTCGCCCAGCAAGCCTTCGCCTGGTGTATTTCCGTTGCCACCTCCTTACTGGATTCCCATCCCGGGCCTGTATTCTGGACCGTTGATCTATAGATAAGACCGAGATCTATGGCCAAGAATTTCTGTTGTTAAACAAAGAGTGTATGTTTGTTTGTCAGGGTGGTGTGGGGGAAGCTCAAGTGGACGGTGCACTCGGTTGTTTCGTAAAGTAGGAAACCTTTTTCGAAAAAGTCATTGTTCTAGGAATTTATTATCTATACATAAAATATATAAACTTTTACGAAATAGTGTTAATGGAAATTGTAAAAAATGTACGGTCTTACATGATAAAAGTTTCGTAAAGTATGAAATAATTACTGTGTACAAAACCTTTTCGTAAATGGCCGACAAGTTTTGTAATGGGTTCACGAAAATGTACATTCTTTTACAAAACAATGTCCAAAGGTTTAGTAAAAATATACGTGCCTACACGGTAAAACTTTTTACTAAGGTACGAAACACTGACGATATTTCATTCTTTATGAAATAGTGTCAATGGGCTTTGTAAAAATATAGTGGCTTTTTACGAAGCCTGTTGACTCATAACAAAATTATTTCGTAAAAAAGTATGAAATGGTTCTATATTTTACGAAAACGTACGGTGCACGGACCGAATTTAACTTTGAACCTAAGGTACGTGGACCAATTCGCGAACCTTTTTCAAAATTGGTCCTTTGACTAACCTTGAAGACCCAAGACTAGAAGTAATTGAGCAAGGTTGATTCGGGGAGATTTCTCAAAAAATTCAATTAAATTATTTTAGGGGAAACCCCCCGAATCAACGTCTACCCGAGTCGAGTCAGGATTAGTCGGAGTAAAGCTCTCGAAAAGTTTATCGTAATTTCAGCGAAAATTTCTAGGATGATCTGGGATGATGTTATAAGTTATAATGTACGCATAACATCTATGATTACAAGCATGCAACACATTGCAGAAGTTGTGGTCGATGAATGTACCAGCGATTATACGAATCTCTACACAAGATATGACCTCGCTAATCAGGTATCTAATTCAGTATATAACATTTACCCCTTAAAACTAAATCATAATTTCCCAAATTAGAACTGTATCATGGCATGGAATGGAGAGATGTTACGTGCGCTCGTTATTTAGGTAAATGAATCGGGTTCATATTCAGACATGATAAGACATGATACGAAATAGGTCGACTATAACACGATCCATTAAGGCTTTCCTGTCATCAATCCAAACACGGACAGTTTATAGTAGGTAGATATGAAACGACCCGTTAGACATAAAAAAATTCAATATAAAATAACCTAAGTTCCGAACTACATCATAATTCAACAAGCAAAAAACACAATAAATCCATAACCACTCCAGGATAAAATTATGATAAATAAATAGTTTCGTGTTCATAACAACTCTGTAAGTATATCATGGTCGCGTACTTGTAGACGACTTTCCATTTCTTGTAAGAATATTTATGTTCATATAAATGTTACAAAATCGATAAAAATGAGTTATGAGCACAAAGTGAAGAGAAATCGATATAAACATCCATAAACATGCGAAAACTTAGTGTTTGAGAATAATTGGTGTTTTTTATTAAAATATGTCTTAACGGTTAAGATGAACATGACCCGAAACCAACTCGTTAACAAATCATGTATAAAGGTTTGACACGATAAGATTACGAATCCGTTAAGACAAGAAAATTACGAGTCTTGTCAAAAATGGCTACCCTAAGTAACGACGAGGCATTTGGAGGAGGAAAAGGACCGCTCTAAATGAGGGGAATATAATTATAAATTAATGTTCTAAAAGTTTCCACTCCAATTGGGTAAAGGGTAAAAGTATTTAATTTGAGTGCCTCTGATTGTCATGTCTGTGTATCATAAAATATATTTCAGCACAGTTGTCCTTAAATTCTTTCTTATCCCCAGAAATTCCCTCCCCCTTAATAAAAATTTAACAATTTTGGTTCATGACACCCATCAGCATGATTCGCATGACCCTTCAG
This sequence comes from Melastoma dodecandrum, assembly GCA_029817715.1. Lineage (NCBI taxonomy): Eukaryota > Viridiplantae > Streptophyta > Magnoliopsida > Myrtales > Melastomataceae > Melastoma > Melastoma dodecandrum. The sequence goes on along the minus strand of JARUPY010000537.1, from coordinate 67,033 downwards.
AATATTCTAGCTACGTGCTAATAAAAAACATTGTTATTCATGTTCGTATTTTCATCGCCCAAAGCGTTTCCGGTAGCGAGAAAAGACATGGGATCGATGCATATGTAAGCACGTAATATTAGCCTTATAAAATAGAAAAAATTTGAACATTATTTTGAATTCTATTACTTCCATTTTTTTTTTTTACATGACGTCTTGACTTTTAACAGCGGCCATTCTTTACATTCCCACTGTTGAATATGATTGGATGAAGAATGGGATCCAGACCATAATCTAATGAATGGAGTTTGATAAATAAGATAAATGGGAAAGGAAATTCAAAATAATAATGGATGAGAGTGAAGGGATGTCTAGGTTTAATCAGATACAATTTGAAGGGTTTTGTAGATTCGTTGATCATGGTTTCACAAAAGAACATTATAAGCTTTCCAGAAATTGAAGATGCCGATCAAGAAACTAAATTTCAATTATTTGCATAAACATATCAATTGGTAAAACCTTTGATAAAAGAAAGAGATACTGTACATGAATCACCCGCATATTCTTCTGAATTTTATGTCTCCTCCGGATTTATTTTGAAAACCAGTAGGAATTATATTTGATTAAATTTTATTTGGTGGATTACGGAATCATGTCACGGAATTATAATTGACCAAAACACGTGCCTAAAATATAACTCCAAAAAGGTGGGAAGCATCGGATACACAGATTCTAGACCAATTTTTTCTTTCTAGAAAAGCATGGAAGCCTTATGGGTACACGTTAAATTTGATCTCACTTCCACGTCATGCCATGAATAACCACGGCTGTGTTTGGGCGCCAGTTGACGCGTTATCCTTTGCGGGTTCATTTAGTTTTCGTTCGAGCTCGAATATAAAGCCTAATTTTCACTCGCACAAGTTCCGACGTTGGTAACCTCGAAGTTGCTTTAACAAGGGCGTCCCCATTGAAAGGAGAAGCTTGTGGTCCAATCTGTAATAGTTCCACGCGGAGCGTCTCGTTGTACGTTAAATATTGAATGATCTGTAATTTGTGTTACTTCCTCCATCATGGTTCGCGTAACCGGCCTACAAAAACTGATCTCACCACTGAAAATAGGCCGATTCCGCCGCGGCCTATTCGACTTTCTCCTTGTCCATTATATGACATAACCATGTACAGCTCTTTCTCGCACCTCTCGGTGATTCTCCGTGGAGAGGATAAATCTCGGACAATAGTAGAATATTAAGACTATCCTTCAACTTTTTTTAGTACAATACATCAATATCTAACAAACGGACTTCACATGATTTCCTCCGCAAACTGGGCCAAGTTCTTAAGTTTCCGCGGTGTTTATGCTTTCTCCTGATTGAATTCTCATCGCAAATGGGAATCGTACAACGCGGGAAATGGTGGGCCCCGCCTTAGAAAGGGAAAATCGACTTTGGAAAAAAAGTGATGATAATCTTTTTTTCCTGTCTATCTGACTGACTTTTTCCTGTTAATTCGCACTCGATTTGAGTATGATATCTAACTATAGTGAGTAAGCCTTCAAAAAGGGGTAATTAGATACGATAGATTTGAAACTCAAAACCTCCTTAAATTAATCTAAATTTTTTACCACTTGCATTGTTTAGTAATAATCTTTGCCGACATTTCCTGGAGCGTTCCCCAAGTTAAAAAATTGACTTGGAGTCAGCCCAATGGTGTTGGGTTAAATCTGCTTTTTTCGAGAAAACATCGCATGATGCCCCATTTCCACGAATTTCACTTTCGTTTGTTGCTTTTTCCTTACCTTTGATTATTTATACATCCCAAGAGACACGTGATTGCTAGCAACATTCGCAAAAGATTACTCAGAGAAAAAAAAAACCCAATTATGGTTCTCAAGAAAAGTATGTTGAGAGCTGTCATTGTTCCTTTGGTCGTAGTCTTCCTAGCTCACCTGGGTAACCCATTGCTGTTCAACATATCTAGATTCGACCCGGCATCAACCTCGGTGCTGTACGGAGGCGATGCTCATCCGAACGTTGGGGCCGTGGACATGACGGGCCAGAACCAAAGTTGGCGCGTCGGGCATGTCACCTTCAACGAGAGGGTCCAGTTGTGGGACTCGAGCTCCAGGGGGCTCTATGATTTCACCACCCACTTTGCCTTCACAATCGATGTAAGGGGCATTGTAAATTATGGGTCCGGTTTTGCCTTCTTCATGGCTCCCGAGGGCTTCCAGATCCCATTGAATTCCACCGGCGGGTTCCTTGGCCTGTACAACACGACTTTCAGCAACACCTCAAGGAAGCAGATCATCCACGTCGAGTTCGATACCTATCCTAGTCCGAAATGGGATCCGGAATACGAACATGTTGGAATCAACCAGAACTCGATCGCTTCAAGCATCATGGTACCGTGGGACGTAAAGTACCACAGTGGAGACACAATCGACGTTACCATCTCATATGACGCCTCCACCATGAATTTAACAGTTTCATGGAGCTTCAAGACCACGCCAAATCCTAACGAAACCACGAGCCTTTCGTACCCTGTTGACCTGAGGACTGTTCTACCTGAGTGGGTCACAATCGGCTTCTCTGCAACTACCGGTTCTTACATAGAGCGACACACACTCCATTCTTGGGATTTCTCGTCAAATTTGGTTGTGAAGGATACTAGCAGTCAGAAACCGAATAATGGCAGTCAGGAACCGAATACTGGCAGTCACGAATCGAATACTGGCAGTCAGAAATCGAAGTGGAAAAAGATTGCAACTGGGGTAAGCACTTCTATCGTATTCTTGCTCCTTGTCTTCATCGTGGCATTTGAGTTGAGGAGAAACAGGGCAAGGAAAACTAAAATGAAGGAGAAGGCTGCAGAGGCCACAAACTCAACGTCCATCAACGAAGACCTTGAACGAGGAGCAGGACCAAGGAGGTACGCATACAAAGATCTCGCTTCAGCAACAAACAACTTCTCAAGTGAGCAGAAGCTGGGAGAAGGAGGATTCGGGCTCGTGTACAAGGGATACTTATTAGATTTGGACATACCGGTCGCGGTAAAGAAGTTCTCACAAGGCTCTAAACAGGGCATGAAAGAATTCTCCAACGAGGTGAAGGTAATCAGCAGCCTGAGGCACCGGAACTTGGTGCAGCTCATTGGTTGGTGTCACGACAGCAATGAATTCCTGCTTATTTACGAGTTCATGCCCAATGGCAGCCTCGACTCTCATCTCTTTGGGAAACAGGCCCCTCTTTTGATGCCGACGAGGTACAAGATTTGCCTTGGGCTGGCCTCGGCATTATTATATCTACACGAAGAGTGGGAAAAATGTGTCATACACCGTGACATAAAGAGCAGCAACGTAATGCTAGACTCGAACTTCAATGTGAAACTAGGGGATTTCGGATTGGCTCGGTTGATGGACCACGAGCTCGGTCCACAGACGACTGGACTGGCCGGGACGCTCGGGTACCTTGCCCCAGAGTACATGACCACGGGTAAAGCTTCAAAAGAATCAGACGTATATAGTTTCGGTGTGGTGGTGCTGGAGATCGCAACAGGGAGAAGAGCGACGGACAGGACGATCAAGAACACATCCTCGATGATGGCTGGTCTGGTTGCATGGGTATGGGATCTCCACGGAAGCGGGAATATTCTGACAGCAGCAGATGAGAAGATGACATCGGATTCTGACCAGCTGGTCGAGCATCTCTTGCTGGTCGGGTTGTGGTGTGCACATCCAGATCAGAGACAGAGGCCATCAATAAGACAAGCGATCCGAGTCCTTAATTTTGAAGCCGATCTTCCCGGCCTTCCCGACCAGATGCCCGTTCCAGTATTTCATGTACCAAACCCATTGGTTTGTTCAAGCGACCCATCGCTCAGTTCGATCATCACCGAGGGACGCTAGGCATAGTCAGATGTTCTTCAGAGCTCAAAATTTCTCCTCATTTTAGGGTTTTGGGTTTTTTTCGTAAATCACCAAACTATGAATTACCTCCATAAAAGTGGTCGATAGAATTCTTTTGTCGGAACAACAGCGGAGTTGATTAATTTTCGGGATCCATGAACAAAATCGACAGATTTTGATAATAGGGGTTTTTCTTATTCATGCGATGACGCCTTATATTGACCGTAAACGAACATAATCAATTACTCTACAACCACTGGGGTGTTGATGAGGCAGCTCCCGAACTACTTGACAAAAGTCAAATTTTGACGATCTTAGGTAAGTCCAGCTAGACTGTTTTACTGATTCGCCAAGCCGTTTGACTCGACTTGATAAATTTTTATAATAAAAAATAACTAAAAAAATAAAAGTAAAGTAAAAAACTTTTAAAAACTAAAATAAGAATTAAACAGTGAAAATGAAAGGGAAGGTTTTGGATCAAACTCGGTTTCGGGCTCATGCCGAAAATTTTGAGGGGCTTAAATCAAGTCCGGGCTATAGAACTCAATAATTTTTTACTCGGACTGAACTTAGATAGGTGGTGTTCGAGCCTGACCCGGCTCATTAACACCCTATTAACCGACGATCGTGGTTGATTTTTCGTGTGATGAATAGGTGGTGTTTCTCTGATAAAATGTCATTTGCGATGAAGCACTTGCACTTTATTGGAGAGTGTCTTGGGCTTGGACACAAGGATGCTTGGCAACCAAAGAAAAAATCCCACTTGGTCGGGATTTAACTTTGAGGCTCAAGACGCAGCAACATCGGATTCCTTTATATTCTTCAACGCTGAAGCTCATTTGTATGACATGCTCAATTATGAATGACATTTATATTTTACATTCGGAAAATTACAGAAGTTTAGGCTATTACAATAGTCACGTCCAATGCTGTACGTTTCACACCCCCCCTTCTCTGTTCTTTCGTGTTTCTGTACTCGTCAAGTCGTAGACATCTCGTTGCTGCATTTGAGGAACCAAGTATTCCTATAGTGATCGGGCCCAGTTACGCGCCGCCAAGCACAGAAGTGAACTCATCACCCGTTCCGGAAGGATGGTGGCCGCTCCTGAGGCTCAACCCCACAAGAGGAATCATTGAGGCCCAAGGCCCCATCAAATGAGAAAATCCACAAGGTGATATATGCGGTCAAGGAAATCGATTATAACATCGTTGAGCAACTGAGGAAGCAGCCGGCTCATATTTCGCTCTTCGACCTCATTCACTCCTCCGACAAGCACCGGAAAATGTTGAAAAAGTTCCTTGCCGAGGTGCATGTGTCGGAACAAATATGTTTCTTCTAGCTTCGTAGACACCGTATAGCCCCATTATATTCTCCATATTCTCCCTTAATCAGCCTAGTAAACATTAGGCACCAATACGCGGGCTTATAATTAGGCCCGAAATATTCAGTCATGTCAACAACAGTCGTAGGGAGCCTCTCATCGAGGTGACAATCTCTAGAGGGGATTAGAGGGAGGTGCAACCAGCCGACGTTCTCGAAGCGACTGATGGAAGCTTGGTCCAGTTTCAAGCTAGGCGGTCAAGTGGTGGTCGACGAGTTCCTCTTTGAAAACGGGAAGAACCGTTCTTGCTACAGTGGTCGACGAGTTCCTCTTTGAAAACGGGAAGAACCGTTCTTGCTACAGTGGTCGACGAGTATGACTCAATGAACGGCGGCGACGAGGAGCACGCCAACCAACCACCTTGTCCACATAACGTTGTCGATGGTTCGAATGCGGTCTGGACTGCTCTTGGGCGAGACAGGGATGTCGGTGTCGAGGCAGTAACGTTCGATGGCATAGAATCGGACATGATGTCCGTGGAAACATACGATTCGACTACATTATTCTTTGTGTATCTCTCACAATGTTGAAGGGTCTCACACCTTGATCTTGATGATTTTCCAGCTTCACTCGAGCATGTTGCCCACGCATCTCGTTACTCTCTTCCCCGATAAGAATCGAAATGTCGCGATCGAGGCGGAATTCGTAGAGTTCTATAAGAAAATTACGTAGAATGTGTACGGCAACGAATGCAACCCGGCGAAAACGAAGGCCACACGGACGAAGCAGCTCTCTCTACCCGTCAAAAAACGGATATCGTGTTTCCGGCAGCGTTCCCTGCACCTGAGACGTAGGTGTTGGAGAGTTAATTTTCGTCACAACAACGAATTCGTTCTGACTAATCTCATTACAACACGAAATACTACAATCCAGATACGCCAATGGCATATGTTCTTCGCATCTTGCTTCCTAAGCGATTCTTAAATTACGGGAACCCCACGTTGTTGGGCGAAGTCGGTTCGACGAAGCGAAAGTCCTTATGAGCACCTGCAACGGCTTGTTCCGCCCGAAAATAAATTTTTCATTCGACGGACAAGGCCGATGTAGTATGCCTGTTTCTCTTCGAATTTCATTCGGGCAAATGACCGGGAAGGCGCGTCCCATACGTACGATGGCCGGACGTCCGCCTGAATGGCCGAAAATCGGTCATTTACCTCTCTTGTGATAAAGGCGTGGCTTTTCTCCCTCTCGCGGGTCCCGTCGTGCTTATGTCATCATTGGTCAAAGAAATGCCAGACGACAAACAATTACGTCGCGTCGCGCACAATTCGCAAGTTGACGATGTCGTTTCCTCGGTTTGTATCCATCGTCAAACGTTTTACACATTCCACGGCACCGAGACTCTTACGGGAGTTCTCTTTCTTGTATTTAGACGCTTGAATTTTTTTGTCAAGAAAGACGATCCGCAGGTCTAGCTCGAGATCTTGTCTTCGAGTCAAAACGAGAAGGCATAGCGGTCAATGGTTTTAAAAACAGGGAACGGTATGAAGATTCCACGAGAAACCGTTTCTTATCACAACCCGTATAAAGATGACCAAGTCACTGTTCTTCCACCTCAAGCTCAACCGTCACAAAAAAAGGCTTCGTATAGCGAAAGTACGCTCCGACGCCTCAATCCATGGTAAACGCTGCGGAATTTATCTCTTTAATCCTAGTTGTCGCGTGCATCATTGGCGTCCCTACACCATCGGGCGCCACATTTTGTGGGGGTACGTGCAGCTCACTCGACGACTGTGACGGACAGCTAATTTGCGTCAACGGCATGTGCGATGACGAAGACGTTGGCACTCAAATATGCATGTCTACTCCTTCCGAGTTACCGTCGTCGGCTCCTGCTAGCTACAGACCATCGGGAAAGATGCACTGTGGCGGGAAATCCTATTTGCGATATGATTGATCGCCTCCCGTGACCTATTCGACGAGTGCCAGGTTGACGAATAATGATTTCAGAAAAGGCAGGGGAGGAGGTGCCCCTTCGGAGTGCGACGGTCGTTTCCATTCGAACTCTGATCCCGTGGTTGTGTTGTCCACGGGATGGTATAGCGGTGGATCTCGATACGGAAGGAAAATAAAAATATCCTCTTTGAAAACGGGAAGAACCGTTCTTGGTACGGTGGTCGACCAGTGTGACGCAATGAACGGCTGCGACGGGGAGCACGCCAACCAACTACCTTGTCCACATAATGTTGTCGATGGATCGAATGCGGTCTGGACCGCACTTGGGCTAGACAGGGATGCGGTGTCGAGGCAATAACATGGTCGATGGCATGGAATCGGACATGATGTCCGTAGAAACATACGAATCGGCTACATTATTCTTTGTGTATCTCTCACAATGCTGAAGGGTCGCACACCGTGAACATGATTATTTTCCAATGCTTCACTCGATCCTGTTGCCCACGCATCTCGTCACTCTCTTCCCCAATAAGAATCGAAATGTCGCGATCGAGGCGGAATTCGTAGAGTTCTATAAGAAAATTACGTAGAATGTGTACGGCAACGAATGCAACCCGGCGAAAACGAAGGCCACACGGACGAAGCAGCTCTCTCTACCCGTCAAAAAACGGATATCGTGTTTCCGGCAACGTTCCCTGCACGTGAGACGTAGGAGTTGGATTGTCGTCACAACAAAAAAATGTTGGTCTGACTAATCACATTACAACGCGAAATATTAAAATCCATTTAAGCCTATGGCATATGTTCTTCGCATCTTGCTTCCTAAGCGTTTCTTAAATTATGGGAACCCCACGTTGTTGGGCGAAGTCGGTTCGACGAAGCGAAAGGCCTTATGAACACCTTCAACGGCTTGTTCCGCCCGAAAATAAATTTTTCATTCGACGGACAAGGCCGACGTCGTTTGCCTGTTTCTCTTCGAATTTCATTCGGGCAAATGACCGGGAATGCGCGTCCCTCACGTACGATTGCCAGACGTCCGCCTGAATGGCCGAAAATCGGTCATTTACCTCTCTTGTGCTAAAGGCGTGGCTTTTCTCCCTCTGCTTATGTCTTCATTGGTCAAAGAAATGTGTTCGCGTAGAAAACGGACCACGTCGGAAATATTTGGCAATTGGGCTCACAGGGAAATGTATGTGGTCGCCAGAAAGATGAATTTCAATGATAAAAGATACGACTGTAAAAATTCAGAGTTTCGAAAGAGAACTTAGAATCTAACAGCCATAAAATGAATGAAAAATGGGTGATACGGCTGACGTAAGCGTTGTAGACTTGCTGCGGACGTCGTAGACTCGCTGCGGACGTCGTAGACTCGCTGCTGACGTCGTAAACTTACTGCGGACGTCGTAGACTCGCTACAGTACGCTGCACCGTAGACTTGTGCGACGGTAGTAGTGCTGGAGGAGGGTTGTTTGCCTCGGTTACGGTTTGCTCGCCGGGGGCCGAGGTATTTACTAAAATCTAAGGGTGACTAGCAATGCAAATCTGTGTTTGGCTGATTGATCTTGCCCTTTCCTAAGGGGGATCTGTTTCTTTTATACTGAATCTTACTTGCCCTACACGCTTCACGCGTCCTCACAACGATCCTTCAGATCGTGATTCAATCTTAACTTATCTCCAGGAATCTCGGAGTCTGTTTTGAAATATCCTTTGATTTTCTGAGTTGTGTGTTGGGATCGTTTGAGCATGCGTTGACGCAGGCCGTAGACTTAGCTCAGGCCCAAGACATTCTGTAGTGCCAACACATTGACGCAGGCTGTAGACTTAGCTCAGGCCTGCATCCTACGTCGGGCTGTAGACTTAGGACCACCTTTCTTGTCTTGTAGACTTAGCACGGGCCCAAGATATTCCGTAGTGTCAACATAAGCCCCCTTTTTTGCTGAGGTGACTTCTGTCGCCTGAGCACAGTTGTCTGCTTTCTGGTTTAAAAGGAAAACGTTTCGTTTCCCTCCTTTCACTTGCGATGTACGTATTAGCCTTCTTTTGTTCACAATCTTTCTCTTCTCGAAACCCTAGTCTTCTTCTCAGGAAAAAGCTTCTCTCCGATCTTGTCGAACCTTGCCTCTTTCCAGTGGCACCAGCAAGGCGATGGCCCTTCCGGCGTCGTCCAAACTTCAGACGGCCAAGGCCTAACCCTGGGTCCCATTCTTGACTCCGCACTCTTCCTCGACCCTGTTTCTCACGAGTATCTGATCACGGAGTACCAAATCCCTATCTGCAGGGAGGGTTTCATCGACCCACTTGGCTGGGAGAAGAAGAGCGGCTTCCTGTGCTTCCCTTCTGTGGAGAAGACCCTAGTACGGGAGTGGTTGGCAAGAAAGGTTAGAAAGCAAGTTGAAGGTCTGCGGAATTTGATCTTTCCTGAAGCTTTCTCTGGTCGCAAAGCACTGTGACCCGCGGGTATGCGCCAGTCTCCTCCCCTTCTGGAATAGCTCAGTCAACTGCTTTTACTTTCCAGAAGTTCCAATGACTATCACATTGGAGGATGTCTATTTCTTGACGGAGAGTTTTGTAGCTGGGACTCCCGTTCACCTCTACCCCTTGGACAATGATCATAATCCGTCAGGGATGCTCCAAATTTTGGATATTGCGACAAGGCATCTTCAATTACTTAAAGGCCACCCTCATTCTGCTTGGGGAAAGGCTGAAGAAGTGGAATTCTTCAGTGTGTGGCTGAGCAAGTATGTATTGTGCTTTCCTGGTAAGAGGGTGCCAAAGTTGGTTAACGGAATTGCCAACTTTTTGAGTAATGCTTCCAGCAAGGTAGCTTGGGCTCCTTTCTTGTTGGGTCTTATCTACCAAAGCTTGCATAGGAATAATTCCTGCACGAGCCCTTTCCCCAAGTATCTGGCTGGTGGCCTTCTTTGGCTTGTGCATCTGTGGGCTTGCACATGGATACCAGGACTTACAGGGTATCAGATGCCCTCTGGTGCTATGAAGGTTGGCTGCTATGGGACACATATGCTAGAGGCTTGCTGCTACAACAAGAGCCAGTGGTTGCATGCTTCGGTGACAGGGTATATGAGGCATATCGTCGACACTGGACGAGGGGAACGCCGTAATTGGGCTCCGTTCCCTACCGGCCACCCAGTTCTCAAGCGCCGAAGGAAGCTGGTGCCATGCATATATTGGGACTCTGTGCTGACTAGCAGGGACTTGGTGTGCGCCACAGAGGCAGGCTTCGGTTTTGAAGTCTACAATCCCCAGCTCTGCGCAAGGCAACTGGGCTTCATCCAAAGCTCTGCAGTCCCTTTTTTCTGATACTTTCAATGCCCCAATCCATATCAGAAATAGCTGCGTCTTATCAAGGGACTCTCTTCAAGCCTCCTTGGTCCTCTTATCGAACAAGGCAGAGCTTCAGCATATGGAGTTCCCCCCTTGAGAGCACTCCAGCTTATGCTACTGAAGCTTTCTCCATTCAGTGGGCGCTCACCTTTGGAGCCCTTCGCGACAGGATGACTTTCCTTGAGACTTCTGCTGAGCCAGATCTTTACCTGTCTACTGACATGATGCTGAAGTCTGGTCAAAAGCTTATCACTGGTAAAAGAGGCTTTGAATTGTATATATATGTTCTAAAAAAGTCTCATGTCCCTGTATTGGAATACTTCCTCTTAATCTTTATAATTGTGATTACAGATTCTGGAGATTCTTCCCCCGAGAGGAGCCCTCCTCCCAAGCTAGTCGCTCGGCTCGGCGACGACAACCTTTTGCCATTAAAGGCAGAAAGCCTAAAGTCGAGGGGTAGCGTTCGGGGAAGCTTAGGAAGCGCAAGCGCGGGACCATATCCTCGTCATCTTCTGACTCGGAGAATACTCCGATATCTAAATTGCTGAGGCAAACTCAGCTTGTCTCCCGAGGATCTGGTCTGCTTCCTCTGGGACCCCATGGTTGTTGTTGACTCAATCTACAAGTCCCCCCTTAAAGTATGTAATACTCCTTCTATTCCCTTTTTGAAAACTAAGAACGCTTACTGATTCTTATGATGTTTGGCTTTCCTTTTCAGGCAAGAGATGATTGCTTTGGTGCCTATAGCATCTCCTACGCCGGAGACTTCGATAGAGCCTGAGAAAGATGTCAGTCTCTCCCTATTAATGTTTTTGTCCCTTGGGAATGGACCTGTTTCTGTTTCTAATATTTAGTATGTTTTCTTAATCCACAGGGTGCCTCTCCTCCTCGCTCTCAAATCCCGACACTCGGGGAGGATGATATTGTCATCATTGAGGCAGAGGTTGCAACGCCGGAAGAAACAGGCGCTCCTGAAGTCAACCCATATGTTGCTGCAACGGCAATGACAACCTCGTTTGCGGCAGAAACTGCGGTTCCATAAAAGGTTGGTACCTTGGGAGCCGACCCTGATGACGCTGCGCAACCTACTGTGGCAGAAATCGTTCCTCTCTCCTCCCCATCACCAAATGTGCCTACTGGGGAGGGTACCTAAGGCTGCCTCAATGCTTATGACCAACTGGTGCAAAATGTGGATCGCATCTGGAATCTTCTTCGTCTCGACATGTTTTCTGAAGTTCAATTTATGGACTAGTCGATGAAGTAGAACGCTCCCCGGCGGCCAACATCCAGATACAGGCCGCTTGTGAGGACTTCCGGGCGCAATTCTGGACTGAATGGACAGCTTACCAAGCAGACTTTCAAGCGCTTGATGACACTGCCCAAAGACTCAATGCTCAGGAGGAGGAGGAAGCTGACATCAAACTGCTTGAGGGTCAAAGGAGTGAACTATCTTCCCAGCTTTCCAAAGTGCAGAACAGAATTAAAGAACTCTTGGATTATGAGGCCAATCTCAAAGATCGGGTCAGCACGATTGTCTCCCTGCTCGGCAATCGCCCTGCTCAAGCTTCTGCTTCGCAACACCGAGATGAGCTCAAGTCCTGGTATCGCCAGCAGAACAAGCTTACTATAAAGCGGACCCGTGCCAAGGTTCTTACTTTCTTGTTTGTGGAGGCTGTTAGCCCACTGCCACAGTTTGGTACTAGGAGGTTGGACCTGCGAGATTTTGCTCGTAGAAGAACTTAATGTTAAATGTAGACAGCGTATGTTAAGGGGTGGCCCCAAACTCAATCTACGACCTGTATATTTTTATATATTTCCATTTGTTCGCTATAGACGACGTCCTGCGCACAAGTTCACAAGTCTACAGCTGTATGGACGCTTTTAAGACGCCTTTCTTTGCACGATTTCCTTCGCGATGGCCGGGAAACACTTCTTCAAAGTTCTTCAGTGAGATTCCCAGATGGTCTTCTTGTATCGCTTCAAGAATTTCCCGTTAATTTTTAAAGGTTGTTTAATACCTTCAAGAGTCGATAACCTATAGCTATTTGTTGAATAGGTTTCGACCACTCGATACGGTCCTTCCCAATTTGGAGACCAGTTTCCCAAAATTTGGTCTTTCGTCTTTGAAGGTAAAACCATTTTTCAAACCAAATCGCCAACGTGAAAGTGTTTATGAATTACTTTCTTGTTGTAGTGTCGGGTTATCCTCTGTTTATGTGCTTCTAGCTTGTCTATAACCTCTAACCTCTTCTTTTCCAGTTCTTCCAAGGCTATATACATGGCTTCATCTTGTAGGTAAGGCTGGGCGACACGAAACGACTTATACCTCATTTCTATGGGCAAGATTGCGTCATGGCCATAGACTAGCGCGAATGGGGTTTTTCTGGTACTTTCGCGTTTAGTGACCCTTAGGGCCCATAATATGTCGTTTAATACCTCGTGCCATTTTCTCGGGTTGCATCCAATCATTCTTTGAATATTATTTTTAATCAATTTGTTGGACGCCTCGGCTTGCCCATTTCCTTGGGGATAATATGTGGTAGAGTTCGAAACTGAGAAACCGAACTCTTCGGCGAATTCCCTTACCTTAGCATTGTTGAAGGCCATCCCATTGTCTACCACAATATTCTGGGGAATGACAAATCGATAAATGATGTTTGTCCGCAGAAAATCAATTACCTCACTGTGGTCAATTTTCCTGTAGACTTGTGCCTCCACCCACTTAGTGAAGTAATCTGTTGCTTCTAGGATGAATGCATCTCCCCGACTAGAATGGGGATGAATTTCTCCTATTATGTCCAGGGCCCAAGTCCTGAAAGGCCGAGGTTTGATTATGGGGATGAGATCTGCAGCCGGAGCGCGGGTCGACGGGCCATGTCGCTGACAATCTTGGCATTCCTTAGCCATTTCGATGCAATTTTTCATCATTGACGGCCAATAAAATCCATGTCTACGGATAGTCCAACACATTTTGACCCCTGACTGGTGTGAGCCGCGAAGACCTTCATGAGTTTCTAGCATTATTGGAGTAGCTCCATCTAAGTCTATGCACCTTAAAAGAACTCCGTTTGCGTCCTTCTTGTAGAGGACGTTATCTAAAAGGATGTATGTCAATGCCTGGACTTTGACCCGTTATTTAACCTTTTGACTTGGATCCGACAAGAAATCTACGATTGGTTTCCTCCAATCTTCCTCTCGGTTCATGATGTCTACTGCCATGACGTCACTTCTTGGCTATAAATGAGAGTCCATTTCTGTTAATTCTTCTAGCTTGGTTTTCGCCTTATAACCTGAGGCGGATTGTGCCAAGTTATTGGCCACTCTGCTCTCGTCACGATTTACAAAATGGAAAGCTATGCTTTCGAATTGTGTGACTAGCCCTTGAACAATTTCAAGGTATGGTCGCAACTTCTCTTGACACGAACATTCTTCGTTTACTTGGTTGATAACCAGCTGGGAATCTCCTCTAATTCGCGCTCGTTTCGCTCCCAGTGATAGAAGCTCTTTTAACACTGTTATTAATGCTTCATACTCAGTGGCATTATTTGTCAACGATGCTTGTAGATGAAAAGCCAACCTAATGTTTTTACCCATAGGAGACATTATATGGATTCCTATCCCAGTTCCATTTTTTGTAGACGAGCCATCGAACCATGCCGGCCATATTTCTTCGATCCTTTCTTCTTGGTCTATTGACTGGGCAGGGTCATGATCGGCTAGGAAATTGGCTAGCGCTTGTCCTTTAACTGATATTCATACGGGGACAAAATCAGACTCCATTTGCTGATTCGTTCGACTAATGAAGGGCTTTCAAAGAAGTGTTTTGATTATAGGCGACTTAGAAACCACGTAGACTTCTTGATTCCCGATGCAGTGCCTGAGATTCTTTATGGCGTAAAATACCGATAAGCATAGCTTTTCTTTAGATGTATGACTGACTTCAATTGGGGTTAATTGTCTTGATAAGTAGTAGACAGCTCTTTCACGCCCGTTTTCATCTACTTGTGCCATCATTGCGCCTATAGTTGTTTCGGTAGCCGCTACGTAGAGGATAAAATGTTTCCCCTGTTGAGGAGGCATTAAGACCTGTGGGTGCGTCAAATATTCTTTCAAAGCATTAAACGCTTCTTCGTGTTCTTCGGTCCATCTGTAATCATTATTTCCTCTCAGGAGGTTAGCGAAAACCCTCGTTTTTTCCGCAACGTTTCCAATGACTGCGCAAGTAATTAACCTTTCCCAAGAAAGCTTGTAGCTCCTTTTTGCTCCTTGGGGCCGTTAGGCTGAATAGCTTTCACTTTGTTTTTATCGACTTCAATGCCACGTTGATGCACTAAGAAACCTAAAAAATGCCCTACCTTAACTCCAAAGGCGCACTTGAGAGGATTAAGCTTCAGTTGATGTTTCCTCATCTTCATGAAGGCGTTTCTTAGATGTTCGATATGTAATTCTTCCTTCGTCAACTTGACCACTATGTCATCGATGTAGACTTCTACTGTTTTTCCTAGACAAGCATCGAATATAGCATTTATCGCTCTCTGGTACGTAGCACCAGCATTTTTACCACCCATTCGAAAATGCCTAAAGGCCACCTGAATGCCGTTTTGTGAATATCTTCCTCCGCGATGAAAATTTAATTATAACTCGAAAAACCATCCATGAAAGACGTGACTTGGTGGCCCGCGGTTTTATCTTTAAAGTCGTCTGCGACGGGCATAGGGTATTCATCTTTGGGAGTAGCGCGATTTAGATCTCTAAAGTCTATGCAGGCCCTAATTTTTCCATTTTTCTTTAAGACCGGTACTATATCAGAGATCCACTCCGTATAATGTGACGTTCTTATGTACCCTGCTCGAAAATGTTTTTTGACTTCCTCGAAAACTAGATGCGTTACTTCTCTAGACATACGTCAGTTGACACTGCGGAATATCTTGGGCCTGTGCAAAGTCTACAAGCCCAGAAAGGTGGTCCTAAGTCTACAGCCCGACGTAAAATGCAGGCCTGAGCTAAGTCTACAGCCTGCGTCAACGTGTTGGCACTACAGAATGTGTTAGGCCTGAGCTAAGTCTACAGCCTGCGTCAATGTGTTGGCACTACAGAATGTCTTGGGCCTGAGCTCAGTCTACGGCCCGCGTC
Organism: Melastoma dodecandrum; assembly: GCA_029817715.1. Lineage (NCBI taxonomy): Eukaryota > Viridiplantae > Streptophyta > Magnoliopsida > Myrtales > Melastomataceae > Melastoma > Melastoma dodecandrum. The sequence goes on along the minus strand of JARUPY010000537.1, from coordinate 51,397 downwards.
AACGCATGCTCACACGATCCCAACACACAACTCAGAAAATTAGAAGGATATTTTAAAACAGACTCCGAGATTCCTAGAGAGAAGTTAAGATTGAGCCACGATCTGAAGGATCGTTGTGAGGACGCATGAAGCGTGTAGGGCAAGTAAGATTGAGTATAAAAGAAACAGATCCCCCTTAGGAAAAGGCACGATCAATCAGCTAAACACAGATTTGCATTGCTCGTCACCCTTAGATTTTAGTAGATACCTCGGCCTGGGTTATTTGGTCACTACCTTCAACTCCAGAGTGAGCAACCGTAGCTTTGGTGATCATCTTCTGCCAGCAGTTCCACCGTCCCGGCGAGCAACCGTAACCGGGCAACAACCCTCCGCCAGCACTTCCACCGTCCCGGCGAGCAACCGTAACCGAAGCAACAACCCTTCGCCAATACTACTACCGTCGCACAAGTCTACGGCGCAGCGTACTGTAGCGAGTCTACGATGTCCGCAGCAAGTCTACGACGTCAGCCGCGAGTCCACGACGTCAGCAGCAACTCTACGACGTCAGCAGCTAGTCTACGACGTCAGCAGCTAGTCTACGACGTCAGCAGCTAGTCTACGACGTCAGCAGCTAGTCTACGACGTCAGCAGGAAGTCTACGACTCCTACGTCGACCGTATCACCCCTTTTCCGTTCATTTTTATGGCTGTAAGATTATACGTTCTCTTTCGAAACTCTGAATTTGTACAGCCGTATCTTTTATCGTTGATATTCATCTTTCTGGCGACAACATATATTTCCCTGTGAGTCCAATTGCCAAATATTTCCGAGTGGTCTGTTTCTACACGAACATGTCTTTGGCGACCACAATGGGAGGAAAGAAAATATTTCACGTTTGCTAATGGCAAAAAATACCAGAAGCGAAGTTAGCCGAGACCCCCCACCTCCATTAGGTGAAGACAGTGTTCCCACAGAAGGAGACGCAAATGTGGACGATGTGACTCTAAGCAGTCAGGCGAATGCCAGTCAAACTGATCTCAGGGTACATACACCCTCTGAATTCATATCCAGGCTCGAATTTCACAAAGAGTTCAGTGATATGAGAAATTTGGTCGATAGACGTATTTCTGGACTAGAAAGTAACATGGCTCAGATCCTAGAGCGAATCAGCGCCTTAAATAAGCCAAAACTCGTTGCGAAGCCAAGTAACTCCGAAGACCGAGATTGTTCTTTCATGGGAGATGCACGACGGGCAGAAAGAAAGAATCTGTCATTCCAAGTGGATGATCCTTGGGACCGCGAAACCAGTTTGTTTCAGAGGTCAGCAACAGAGATAGGATGTCCCCTTCTAGACCGACGTCTTCGCGGTTGCCCGCGGCATGGATACAAAACGCAATCTATGCGGTAAACCCGGTAGATGAGTACGGTGAGGCCCAAGGTGAAACAAATAGATGTGCGCCTTCGATTCCTACCCGTCATCCTGGGAAGGCCCCCGTTGATGAAAACTCACTATGAGAATCCCCAAATGTAGGAGGATTTTTTCGGGTGGAAAGTTTTTACACTAAAACCCTCCGTAGACACACAGCCGTTGAGGCCTAGTGAAAGAGCACCTTGCGCCACCGAAAGGTGGGGTCAGGACCCTGTGTGCAAGTCAATTGGCTATCCAACCCCTCCGAATTTGAGGGAGACAATAGCTCAGGTCTTGGAACAGATGGTACTCGGAGCTGTTAGACGGGACGACCCCTGTTTTTACAGGAGCCCTTACCCGGCGTTCATTGATAGGGATTTTCCCCTGCCTAAAGGATACAGAGTACCGGATTTCACCCGTTTCTCTGGGGAGGATGAAATGACCCCTCTGGAGCATATAGCTCGGTTCACTCATCAAATTGGGGAGGCTGCGACTAACTACTTTTGGAAATTAAAGCTGTTCCCTAACTCCCTCACGGGCGATGCATTTACATGGTATGCTAGTCTACCCCCAGGATCGATGGCATCATGAGCGGAAATGCAGTCTAGCTTTATGAAAGCATTCGCTCGCCTAGATACACCATTGTCAATTTTCGAGGTTATGTGCTTGAAGCAAGCCGCCGGGGAACATCCAGGGCAGTTTCTGATGCGCCTACGAAAAGCGCGACTCCGATGTAGACCAGCAATTTCAGAAAGGGATCAACTGATGGTGGCATTAAACGCTTGTCAATTCCCTTCAAGAAGAAACTGCAGGGAGAAAGGTTCGCTGATCTTTACGATCTCGCCAGGAGAGCGACTGAATATCACCAGTTGCTAATGGAAGAGGCCCAGTCTACGCGCACTTATCAGCTAGAGACTGTTGAGGTAGACATGGCTGAATTTATAAAAGGAGAGGCGACGGTTTGCGAGCCTTTGGCAAGGAAGAACTCTAAGGCAAAGGCATCTCAAAAAACGGGAGAAGAGAGAAAGTACTCTTTTGATGTAGACAAAGCGGATGCAATTTTCGACTGGCTCTACCAGCGAAAACGAATTAAACTAAAGTCGGGACATAGAACCCCTCAGACAGATAAGGAAAAATCTAGGAATTATTGTAAGTGGCATGAGTCGTTTACACATACGACCAGGGATTGTCTGTCATTCAGGAACATAATTCAAGACCTTATAGAGGCAAAAGAATTATGCTTCCCGGAAGTCGACGAGGTCACTATGGTCGACGACAGGCCTTTTGATGATGAAGTCGCTATACATATGTTCGACATTTCTGATGTAGACATAAATCTTACAGAAGCTGATACCAGTTTCTCTCTACAGGGTACGAAGGTAGCTGGAGAAACCGTGGTAGCAAATGCCCTGTTTCGTAGACTGGCAGACAATGGGATGATCACCTGCCCAGCTAAGGCAATCGCTGGAAACCTCTGCTGCCGGCACATGGACGATATGCATACCACCGATAGGTGCAACACTTTTAGGAAATACCTGTAGAATAAACAGGGTGACACCTGGTATGACTTGTCCCCTCTGGAAGAGGTTGCGATGGGAATAAGCTCTCCAGGGGCACGACCGCCCCCGAACAATTTACAGAGGAAACTCAAGAGCCCTCCAAGTCTAGAGCGCAGGCCGACAATCCGAGGAGGAAGAGGTGGTCCACACGGTCGGGGCAGAGCACCCGAACACCAACCCCGTGTTGTAGAGCACCCCAGGCGACATTTGGATTTTGATGACCCTTCAACCTAGTAGAGGACAAAGCAAGTGGATAATGGTCGCACTAGCGAAGCACATCCGTTGGCTTTAGAAGCAAACATACCTGATGAAGCGCAGCAAGTCAACGAAGCGCAGAGAAGAGGCTCCAAACAGAGGTACGGAACGCACAAAGTAGATCCCCAGGCGATCCGGATGGGACCGGCAATAGCCTAATTCCTGGATGAGAAAGCACTATGCCAGAAGTGCAAGTTAATAGGGCGAAACAAGATCCTAATCACGCAACTCTGTACGGCATGCTGCGTAGACTACTTCCTTAAGTTGGAAGACTTATCAGAAAATGGAGAAATCATAGTCCAATCTGCTCACCCTGCGACCACAGGTAATCATGATCTCGTGCACCATTAAAAAATGCAACAGGAGGTAACGTGCACAGCCCTGGGATACGACCCAGTCGCTAGAGACTTCGTGGAGGTATGTCGAACCCTACTTGATTCTAAGAAATCAAGAATGGTCAGGGAAGTTAACCCGTCGAAATTTTGGCTGAAAGCCGTTGGCAGAGCAAGTTTGCCACCACAGGCTCGGAAAAGAAGGGATATACGTTTAAACCACGTCACAAAAAGGCCTAGGCCCGCCCCATCGGAGGCAATCTCACCTATCAAGACACGCACAAAGGAACCAAATAAGGAGGCCGAGCGCATCGAGTCTACAGATCACTCGGAGGAGCCAGGCTCAAGCTTTGATTACACCCCCTTCGGAGTGAAATCCCGAATGATGCTAATGGCAGAAAACAAGTGATCGTCACTTGCAATACCGCTACGCTGCCTATAGACTTTGCCAAAACAAAGGACGAAGAAGCTCCGAGAGGTAAACCACCTCTCCTCCGTCTTTCATCTTACCCGTCTGGTTTCCCGCTTCATTAGCTAAGAAAGCCTTTAGACAGCATGAAGCAGTAGATGCCCTCCTTGTATATTACTGCCATTTTTTATGGTACTTTAATGAATCGGGTCTTAGTAGACAACGGAGCCACTATAAACATACTGCCGCTATCCAAGTTTAGAATGATTGGATATAAACTTCATGATTTGGTTAAAACCGACATCGCAGTGAGTGGTTTTAATGGCAGGAAGTCCAAATGCTTGGGGGTCTTCTCGGTACATTTGGGAGTAGGGCGACAAGAGAAAGAAATCGCCTTTTTCGTAATAGACATAACCCCCACGTTCAATGCCTTACTAGGGCGTGATTGGCTTTACAAGGCCGCCGCCATCCCGTCTACACTACATAGGGAGCTAATATTGTGGCTTGACTCTGAAATTGAGATTGTGAAAGCTGATGCGTATTTCTGTTGTGACAAAGGTGTTTTGCATGCAGAAACAAGCAAGGATCTGACCCTGCATCAGCGGTATGAGTTGGTGATCCTGCGGTCGGTCCCCTTGGTCAACCCTCCGGGAAATTCGATTATATTGTAGACTACGGGACATCACACCCCAAGCCAGAGTCCGGCCCGATTGTTCGAATAGGATGGGGAGATGAGTTCACCGATAAGGTCATAGAAGAAGTCCTGCAAGAAGTCAATTCAGGGGGAGCACGAATGGCCACATAGGAGAAAGAGCCTTGGAACGCCAGCAGAACCTTGGCGCGGAGTTGGAGCCCGACAGACTCCTCAAAGAAGGGACTTGTGGGCCAGAGTGAAAAGGAAAATGGGGCAGTCGCTGATGTCCTCCGGCGGCTCCGAGTCTACAGGGAAGGACGTCCTCAGGATCAGTCTACGTCATCTTTATCAATAAATTCAGCAGGCCATAGAGCGCCTGATGCATGTAAAAAGCCCGTGTCTACCAGTCTAGGTGGTAGCGAGCACCGCGAGTTTTTATTGACCCCATGTGACCCCTTGGTCAGTATCAACTTTGGTAGTGAGTCTTCTCCTAGGAACCTTTTTATCAGCTTGTCCGCAAATAAAGAATTCTTTGAATCAATCAAGGATGTACTCAAAGAATTTAGAGACTGCTTCGCCTGGGACTACACTGAAATGCCAGGGCTAGATCGTAAACTGGTAGAACTTACTCTACCCATCAAGAAGGATTTCAAGCCAGTTCAACAAGCTCCAAGACGTATGTCTAGAGAAGTAATGCATCTAGTTTTCGAGGAAGTCAAAAAACTTTTTCGAGCAGGGTACATAAGAACATCACGTTATACGGAGTGGATCTCTAATATAGTACCGGTCTTAAAGAAAAATGGAAAAATTAGGGCCTGCATAGACTTTAGAGATCTAAATCGCGCTACTCCCAAAGATGAATACCCTATGCCCGTCGCAAACGACCTTATAGATAAAACCGCGGGCCACCAAGTCATGTCTTTCATGGATGGTTTTTCGGGTTATAATCAAATTTTCATCGCGGAGGAAGATATTCACAAAACGGCATTCAGGTGCCCTTTAGGCATTTTCGAATGGGTGGTGATGCCTTTCGGATTGAAAAATGCTGGTGCTACGTACCAGAGAGCGATGACCGCTATATTCGATGCTTGTCTAGGAAAAACGGTAGAAGTCTACATCGACGACATAGTAGTCAAGTCGACGAAGGAAGAACTACATATCGAACATCTAAGAAACGCCTTCATGAATATGAGGAAACATCAACTGAAGCTGAATCCTCTCAAGTGCGCCTTTGGAGTTAAGGCATGGCATTTTTTGGGTTTCTTAGTACATCAACGTGGTATTGAAGTCGATCAAAATAAAGTGAAAGCTATTCAGAGCCTAACGGCCCCAAGGAGCAAAAAGGAGCAACAAGCTTTCTTGGGAAAGGTTAATTACTTGCGTAGGTTCATTCGAAATGTTGCGGGAAAAACGGCGGTTTTCGCTAACCTCCTGAGAGGAAAGAACGATTACAGATGGACCGAAGAACACGATGAAGTGTTTAATGCTTTGAAAGAATATTTGACGCACCCACCGGTCTTAATGCCTCCTCAACAGGGGAAACCTTTTATCCTCTACATAGCGGCTACCGGAACGACTATAGGCGCAATGATGGCACGAGTAGATGAAAACGGGCGTGAAAGAGCTGTCTACTACTTATCAAGACAATTAACCCCAATTGAAGTCAGGTATACATCTAAAGAAAAGCTATGCTTATCGGTATTTTACGCCGTAAAGAAGCTCAGGCACTACATCGGGAACCAAGAAGTCCACGTGGTTTCTAAGTCGCCTATAATCAAATACTTCTTTGAAAGCCCTTTACTAGTCGGACGAATCAGCAAATGGAGTCTGACTTTGTCCCTGTACGATTTAAAGTATAAGTCGCAGCAGTCAGTTAAAGGACAAGTGCTAGCCAATTTCCTAGCCGATCATGACCCGGCCCAGTCAATAGACCAAGAAGAAAGGATCGAAGAAATATGGCCGGCATGGTTCGATGGCTCGTCTACAAAAAATGGAACTGGGATAGGAATCCATATAATGTTCCGTATGGGTAAAAACATTAGGCTGGCTTTTCGTCTACGAGCATCGTTGACAAATAATGCCACCGAGTATGAAGCATTAATAACAGTGTTAAAAGAGCTTCTATCGCTGGGAGCGAAACGAGCGCGAATTAGAGGAGATTCCCAGCTGGTTATCAACCAAGTAAACGAAGAATGTTCGTGTCAAGAGAAGTTGCGACCATACCTTGAAATTGTTCAAGGGCTAGTCACACAATTCGAAAGCATAGCTTTCCATTTTGTAAATCGTGACGAGAATAGAGTGGCAAATAACTTGGCACAATCAGCCTCGGGCTATAGGACGAAAACCAAGCTAGAAGAATTAACAGAAATGGACTCTCATTTACAGCCAAGAAGTGACGTCATGGCTGTAGACATCATGAACCGAGAGGAAGATTGGAGGAAACCAATCGTAGATTTCTTGTCGGATCCAAGTCAAACGGTTAAACAACGGGTCAGAGTCCAGGCATTGACATACATCCTTTTAGATAACGTCCTCTACAAGAAGGACGCAAACGGAGTTCTTTTAAGGTGCGTAGACTTAGATGAAGCTTCTCCAATAATGCTAGAAACTCATGAAGGCCTTTGCGGCTCACACCAGTCAGGGGTCAAAATGTGTTGGACTATCCGTAGACATGGATTTTATTGGCCGTCAATGATGAAAAGTTGCATCGAAATGGCTAAGGGATGCCAAGATTGTCAGCGACATGGCCCGTCGACCCGCGCTCCGGCAGCAACTCTCACCCCCATAATCAAACATTGGCCTATCAGGACTTGGGCCCTGGACATAATAGGAGAAATTCATCCCCATTCTAGTCGGGGAGATGCATTCATCCTAGAAGCAACAGATTACTTCACTAAGTGGGTAGAGGCACAAGTCTACAGGAAAATTGACCACAGTGAGGTAATTGATTTCCTGCGGACTAACATCATTTATCGATTTGGCATTCCCCAGAATATTGTGGTAGACAATGGGATGGCCTTCAACAATGCTAAGGTAAGGGAATTCGCCGAAGAGTTCGGTTTCTCAGTTTCGAACTCTACCCCATATTATCCCCAAGGAAATGGGCAAGCCGAGGCATCCAACAAATTGATTAAAAATAATATTCAAAGAATGATTGGATGCAACCCGAGAAAATGGCACGAGGTATTAAACGACATATTATGGGCCCTAAGGGTCACTAAACGCGAAAGTACCAGAAAAACCCCATTCGCGCTAGTCTATGGCCATGACGCAATCTTGCCCATAGAAATGAGGTATAAGTCGTTTCGTGTCGCCCAGCCTTACCTACAAGATGAAGCCATGTATATAGCCTTGGAAGAACTGGAAAAGAAGAGGTTAGAGGTTATAGACAAGCTAGAAGCACATAAACAGAGGATAACCCGACACTACAACAAGAAAGTAATTCATAAACACTTTCACGTTGGCGATTTGATTTGGAAAATGGTTTTACCTTTAAAGATGAAAGACCAAATTTTGGGAAAGTGGTCTCCAAATTGGGAAGGACCGTATCGAGTGGTCGAAACCTATTCAACAAATAGCTATAGGTTATCGACTCTTGAAGGTATTAAACAACCTTTAAAAATTAACGGGAAATTCTTGAAGCGATACAAGAAGACCATCTGGGAATCTCACTGAAGAACTTTGAAGAAGTGTTTCCCGGCCATCGCGAAGGAAATCGTGCAAAGAAAGGCGTCTTAAAAGCGTCCATACAGCTGTAGACTTGTGAACTTGTGCGCAGGACATCGTCTATAGCGAACAAATGGAAATATATAAAAATATACAGGTCGTAGATTGAGTTTGGGGCCACCCCTTAACATGCGCTGTCTACATTTAACATTAAGTTCTTCTACGAGCAAAATCTCGTAGGTCCAACCTCCTAGTACCAGACTGTGGCAGTGAGCTAACAACCTCCACAAACAAGAAAGTAAGAACCTTGGCACGGGTCCGCTTTATAGTAAGCTCGTTCTGCTGGCGATACCAGGACTTCAGCTCATCTCGGTGTTGCTGAGCAGAGGCTTGAGCAGGGCGATTGTCGAGCAGGGAGTCAATCGTGCTGACCCAATCTTTGAGATCGGCCTCGTAATCCAAGAGTTCTTTAATTCTGTTATGCACTTTGGAAAGCTGGGAAGATAGTTCACTCCTTTGACCCTCAAGCAGTTTGATGTCAGCTTCCTCCTCCTCCTGAGCATTGAGTCTTTGGGCTATCCTGGACGAAGTGTCATCAAGCGCTTGAAAGTCTGCTTGGTAAGCTGTCCATTCGGTCCAGAATTGCGCCCGGAAGTCCTCACCAGCGGCCTGCATCTGGATGTTAGCCGCCCTGAAGTTCCTTAAATTGAACTTCAGAAAACATGTCGAGACGAAGAAGATTCCAGATGCGATCCACATTTTGCACCAGTTGGTCATAAGCATTGAGGCAGCCTTAGGTACCCTCCCCAGTAGGCACATTTGGTGATGGGGAGGAGAGAGGAACGATTTCTGCCACAGTAGGTTGCGCAACGTCATCAGGGTCAGCTCCCAAGGTACCAACCTTTTCTGGAACCGCAATTTCTGCCGCAGACGAGGTTGTCATTGGCGTTGCAGCAACAGATGGGTTAACTTCAGGAGCGCCGGTTTCTTCCGGCGTTGCAACCTCTGCCTCAATGATGACAATATCCTCCTCCTCGAGTGTCGGGATTTGAGAGCTAGGAGGAGAGGCACCCTGTGGATTAAGAAAACATACTAAATATTAGAAACAGAAACAGGGCCATTCCCAAGGGACAAAAACGTTAATAGGGAGAGACTAACATCTTTCTCAGGCTCTATCGAAGTCTCCGGCGCAGGAGAAGCTACAGGCACCAAAGCCATCATCTCTTGTCTGAAAAGGAAAGCCAAGCATAATAAGAATCAGTAAGCGTTCTTGGTTTTCAAAAAGGGAATAGAAGGAGTATTACATACTTTAAGGGGGGACTTGTAGATTGAGTCAACAACAACCTTGGGGTCCCAGAGGAAGCAGAACCAAATCCTCGGGAGACAAGCTGAGTTTGCCTCAGCAATTTGGATATCGGAGTATTCTCCGAGTCAGAAGATGACGAGGATATGGTCCCGCGCTTGCGGTTCCTAAGCTTCCCCGAAGGCTGCCCCTCGACTTTAGGCTTTGTGCCTTTAATGGCAGAAGGTTGTCGTCACCGAGCCGAGCGACTAGCTTGGGGAGGAGGGCTCCTCTCGGGGGAAGAATCTCCAGAATCTGTAATCACAATTATAATGATTAAGAGGAAGTATTCCAATACAGGGACGTGAGACTTTTTTAGAACATATATATACAATTCAAAGCCTCTTTTACAAGTGATAAGCTTCTGACCAGACTTCAGCATCATGTCAGGGGACAGGTAAAGATCTGGCTCAGCAGAAGTCTCAAGGAAAGTCATCCTGTCGCGAAGGGCTCCAAAGGTGAGCGCCCACTGAATGGAGAAAGCTTCGGTAGCATAAGCTGGAGTGCTCTCAAGGGGAAACTCCATATGCTGAAGCTCTGCCTTCTTCGATAAGAGGACCAAGGAGGCTTGAAGAGAGTCCCTTGATAAGACGCAGCTATTTCTGATATGGATTGGGGCATTGAAAGTATCAGAAAAAAGGGACTGCAGAGCTTTGGATGAAGCCCAGTTGCCTTGCGCAGAGCTGGGGATTGTAGACTTCAAAACCGAAGCCTGCCTCTGTGGCGCACACCAAGTCCCTGCTAGTCAGCACAGAGTCCCAATATATGCATGGCACCAGCTTCCTTCGGCGCTTGAGAACTGGGTGGCCGGTAGGGAACGGAGCCCAATTACGGCGTTCCCCTCGTCCAGTGTCGACGATATGCCTCATATACCCTGTCACCGAAGCATGCAACCACTGGCTCTTGTTGTAGCAGCAAGCCTCTAGCATATGTGTCCCATAGCAGCCAACCTTCATAGCACCAGAGGGCATCTGATACCCTGTAAGTCCTGGTATCCATGTGCAAGCCCACAGATGCAAGAGCCAAAGAAGGCCACCGGTCGGATACTTGGGGAAAGGGCTCGTGCAGGAATTATTCCTATGCAAGCTTTGGTAGATAAGACCCAACAAGAAAGGAGCCCAAGCTACCTTGCTGGAAGCATTACTCAAAAAGTTGGCAATTCCGTTAACCAACTTTGGCACCCTCTTACCAGGAAAGCACAATACATACTTGCTCAGCCACACACTGAAGAATTCCACTTCTTCAGCCTTTCCCCAAGCAGAATGAGGGTGGCCTTTAAGTAATTGAAGATGCCTTGTCGCAATATCCAAAATTTGGAGCATCCCTGACGGATTATGATCATTGTCCAAGGGGTAGAGGTGAACGGGAGTCCCAGCTACAAAACTCTCCGTCAAGAAATAGACATCCTCCAATGTGATAGTCATTGGAACTTCTAGAAAGTAAAAGCAGTTGACTGAGCCATTCCAGAAGGGGAAGAGACCGACGCATACCCGCGGGTCATAGTGCTTTACGACCACAGAAAGCTTCAGGAAAGACCAAATTCCGCAGACCTTCAACTTGCTTTCTAACCTTTCTTGCCAACCACTCCCGTACTAGGGTCTTCTCCACAGAAGGGAAGCACAGGAAGCCGCTCTTCTTCTCCCAGCCAAGTGGGTCGATGAAACCCTCCCTGCAGATAGGGATTTGGTACTCCGTGATCAGATACTCGTGAGAAACAGGGTCGAGGAAGAGTGCGGAGTCAAGAATGGGACCCAGGGTTAGGCCTTGGCCGTCTGAAGTTTGGACGACGCCGGAAGGGCCATCGCCTTGCTGGTGCCACTGGAAAGAGGCAAGGTTCGACAAGATCGGAGAGAAGCTTTTTCCTGAGAAGAAGACTAGGGTTTCGAGAAGAGAAAGATTGTGAACAAAAGAAGGCTAATACGTACATCGCAAGTGAAAGGAGGGAAACGAAACGTTTTCCTTTTAAACCAGAAAGCAGACAACTGTGCTCAGGCGACAGAAGTCACCTCAGCAAAAAAGGGGGCTTATGTTGACACTACGGAATATCTTGGGCCCGTGCTAAGTCTACAAGACAAGAAAGGTGGTCCTAAGTCTACAGCCCGACGTAGGATGCAGGCCTGAGCTAAGTCTACAGCCTGCGTCAATGTGTTGGCACTACAGAATGTCTTGGGCCTGAGCTAAGTCTACGGCCTGCATCAACGCATGCTCACACGATCCCAACACACAACTCAGAAAATCAGAAGGATATTTTAAAACAGACTCTGAGATTCCTGGAGAGAAGTTAAGATTGAGCCACGATCTGAATGATCGTTGTGAGGACGCATGAAGCCTGTAGGGCAAGTAAGATTGAGTATAAAAGAAACAGATCCCCCTTAGGAAAAGGCACGATCAATCAGCTAAACACAGATTTGCATTGCTCGTCACCCTTAGATTTTAGTAGATACCTCGGCCTGGGTTATTTGGTCACTACCTTCAACTCCAGAGTGAGCAACCGTAGCTTTGGTGATCATCTTCTGCCAGCAGTTCCACCGTCCCGGCGAGCAACCGTAACCGGGCAACAACCCTTCGCCAATACTACTACCGTCGCACAAGTCTACGGCGCAGCGTACTGTAGCGAGTCTACGATGTCCGCAGCAAGTCTACGACGTCAGCCGCGAGTCCACGACGTCAGCAGCAACTCTACGACGCCTACGTCAGCCGTATCACCCCTTTTTCGTTCAATTTTATGGCTGTAAGATTCTAAGTTCTCTTTCAAAACTCTGAATTTGTACAGTCGTATCTTTTATCATTGAAATTCATCTTTCTGGCAACCACATACATTTCCCTGTGAGTTCAATTGCCAAATATTTCCGACGTGGTCAATTTTCTACGCGAACAACATCTTGGAGCTTGTTGAACTGGTTTGAAATCCTTCTTGATGGGTAGAGTATGTTCTACAGTTTACGATCTAGCCCTGGCATTTCAGTGCAGTCCCAGGTGAAGTAGTCTCTAAATTCTTTGAGTACATCCTTGATTGATTCGAAGAATTCTTTATTCGCAGATGAGCTGATAAAAAGGTTCCTATGAGAAGACTCGCTACCTAAGTTGATACTGACCAAGGGGTCACATGGGGTCAATAAAGACTCGAAACGCAGATAATTTGGATGGAATGGCATTCTATCAGGTAATTGATCTCCATTTTCGTACTTTTTTAAATCAATAGGTCAGTCAGGGGGGAGGGATGGTGGGGGCTTATGGTAGATTTGGTATTAATCCTGAGAGTACAGTAACAGAGATACTGCAATCATCACCGGGATTAACCACTAAGAAACCAGCTGGAAAATTCGTCCCCCTGGTTTTATCAATTTGCAAATTCTTCCTCAGTTCGGTGCTCGCTACCACCTAGACTGGTAGACACGGGCTTTTTACATGCATCAGGCACTCTAAGGCCTGCTGAATTTATTGATAAAGATGACGTAGACTGATCCTGAGGACGTCCTTCCATGTACACTCGAAGCCGCCAGAGGACATCAGCGACTGTCGCATTTTCCTTTTCACTCTGGCCCATAAGTCCATTCTTTGAGGAGTTTGTCGGGCTCCAACTCCGCGCCAGGGTTCTGCTGGCTTTCCAAGGCTCTTTATCCTATGTGGCCATTCGTGCTCCCCTCAGCAGGGACCAAGGGGACCGTTTGTATCCGTCGTCAAACCTTTTACACATTCCCCGGCACCGAGACTCTTACGGGAGTTCTCTTTCTTGTATTTAGACGCTTGAATTTTTTTGTCAAGAAAGACGATCCGCAGGTCTAGCTCGAGATCTTGTCTTCGAGTCAAAACGAGAAGGCATAGCGGTCAATGGTTTTAAAAACAGGGAACGGTATGAAGATTCCACGAGAAACCGTTTCTTATCACAACCCGTATAAAGATGACCAAGTCACTGTTCTTCCACCTCAAGCACAATCGTCACCAAAAAAAGGCTTCGTATAGCGAAAGTACGCCCCGACGACTCAGTCCAAGGTAAACGCTGCGGAATTTATCTCTTTAATCCTAGTTGTCGCGTGCATCATTGGCGTCCCTACACCATCGGGCGCCACATTTTGTGGGGGTACGTGCAGCTCACTCGACGACTGTGACGGACAGCTAATTTGCGTCAACGGCATGTGCGATGACGATCCCGACGTTGGCACTCAAATATGCATGTCTACTCCTTCCGAGTTACCGTCGTCGGCTCCTGCTAGTTGCAGACCATCGGGAACGATGCACTGTGGCGGGAAATCCTATTCGGGACACGATTGTTCGCCTCCCGTGACTTATTCGACGAGTGCCAGGTGGACGAATAATGACTTCAGCAAAGGGGGGGTGGAGGTGCCCCATCGGAGTACGACGGTCGTTTCCATTCGAACTCTGATCCCGTGGTTGCGTTATCCACGGGATGGTATAGCGGTGGATCTCGATGCGGAAGGAAAATAAAAATATCCTCTTTGAAAACGGGAAGAACCGTTCTTGCTACGGTGGTCGACGAGTGTGACTCAATGAACGGCTGCGACGAGTAGCACGCCAACCAACCACCTTGTCCACAAAACGTTGTCGATGGTTCGAATGCGGTCTGGACTGCTCTTGGGCGAGACAGGGATGTCGGTGTCGAGGCAGTAACGTTCGATGGCATAGAATCGGACATGATGTCCGTGGAAACATACGATTCGACTACATTATTCTTTGTGTATCTCTCACAATGCTGAAGGGTCGCACACCGTGAACATGATTATTTTCCAATGCTTCACTCGATCCTGTTGCCCACGCATCTCGTCACTCTCTTCCCCAATAAGAATCGAAATGTCGCCATCGAGGCGGAATTCGTAGAGTTCTATTAGAAAATTACGTGGAATGGGTACAACAACGAATGCAACCCGGCGAAAAATGAAGGCGACACGGACGAAGTAGCTCTCTCCACCCGTCAAAAACGGATATCGTGTTTCCGGCAGCGTTCCCTGCACCTGAGACGTAGGTGTTGGAGGGTTAATTTTCGTCACCACAACGAATTCGTTCTGATTAATCTCATTACAACATGAAATACTACAATCCAGATACGCAAATGGCATATGTTCTTCGCATCTAGCTTCCTAAGCGATTCTTAAATTACGGGAACCCCACGCTGTTGAGCGAAGTCGGTTCGACGTAGCGAAACGAAAGTCCTTATGAGCTCCTTCAACGGCTTGTTCTGCCCGAAAATAAATTTTTCATTCGACGGACAAGTCCGATGTCGTATGCCGGTTTCTCTTCGAATTTCATTCGGACAAATGACCGGGAAGGCGCGTCCCTTACGTATGATGGCCGGACCCACCCGAATGGCCGAAACTTGGTCATTTACCTCTTGTGCTAAAGGCGTGGCTTTTCTCCCTCTCGCGGGTCCCGTAGTGCTTATGTCATCATTGGTCAAAGAAATGTCAGACGACAAACAATTACGTCGCGTCGCGCACAATTCGCAAGTTGACGATGTCGTTTCCTATGTTTGTATCCGTCGTCAAACGTTTTACACATTCCACGGCACCGAGACTCTTACGGGAGTTCTCTTTCTTGTATTTAGACACTTGAATTATTTTGCCAAGCAAGACGGTCCGCAGGTCTAGCTCGAGATCTTGTCTTCGAGTCAAAACGAGAAGGCATAGCTGTCAATGGCTTTAAAACGACAGGGAACGGCATGAAGATTCCATGAGAAACTGTTTCTTATCAAAACCCGTATAAAGATGACCAAGTCTCCGTTCTTCCACCTCAAGCTCAACCGTCACAAAAAAAAGGCTTCGTATAGCGAAAGTACGCCCCGACGCCTCAGTCCATGGCAAACGCTGCGGAATTTATCTCTTTGATCCTAGTTGTCGCGTGCATCATTGGTGTCCCTACACCATCGGGCGCCACATTTTGTGGGGGTACGTGCAACTCACTCGACGACTGTGACGGACAGCTAATTTGCGTCAACGGCATGTGCGATGACGATCCCGACGTTGGCACTCAAATATGCATGTCTACTCCTTCCGAGTTACCGTCGTCGGCTCCTGCTAGCTGCAGACCATCGGGAACGATGCACTGTGGCGGGAAATCCTATTCGCGATACGATTGTTCGCCTCCCGTGACTTATTCGACGAGTGCCAGGTTGAAGAATAGTGATTGCAGCGAAGGCGGGGATGGAGGTGCCCCTTCGGAGTGCGACGGTCGTTTCCATTTGAACTATGATCCCGTGGTTGCGTTGTCCACGGGATGGTATAGCAGTGGATCTCGATGTGGAAGGAAAATAAAAATATCCTCTTTGAAAACGGGAAGAACCGTTCTTGCTACCGTGGTCGACGAGTGTGACTCAATGAACGGCTGCAACGAGGAGCACGCCAACCAACCACCTTGTCCACATAACGTTGTCGATGGATCGAATGCGGTCTGGACCGCACTTGGGCTAGACAGGGATGCGGTGTCGAGGCAATAACATGGTCGATGGCATGGAATCGGACATGATGTCCGTAGAAACATACGAATCGGCTACATTATTCTTTGTGTATCTCTCACAATGTTGAAGGGTCTCACACCTTGAACTTGATGATTTTCCAGCTTCACTCGATCATGTTGCCCACGCATCTCGTTACTCTCTTCCCCGATAAGAATCGAAATGTCGCGATCGACGCGGAATTTGTAGAGTTTTATGAAAGAATTACGTGGAACGTGCACGACAACGAATACAACTCGGCGAATAACGAAGGCGACACGGATGAAGTAGCTCTCTCTACCCGTCAAAAAACGGATATCGTGTTTCCGGCAGCATTCCCTGTACCTGAGTCGTAGGTGTTGGAGAGTTAATTTTCGTCACAACAACGAATTCGTTCTGACTAAATCACATTACAACATGAAATATTACAATCCATATGAGCCTACGGCATATGTTCTTCGCATCTTGCTTGTTAAGCGATTCTTAAATTACAGGAACCCCACGTTGTTGGGCGAAGTCTTTTCGACAAAGAGAAAGTCATTATGACCACCTTCAACGGCTTGTTCAGCCCGAAAGAAATTTTTCCATTCGACGGACAAGGCTGATGTCGTGTACGTGTTTCTCTTCGAATTTTATTCGGGCAAATGACCGGGAAGGCGCGTCCCTTACGTACGATGGTCGGACGTCCGCCTGCATGGCCGAAAATCGGTCATTTATCTCTCTTGTGCTAAAGGCGTGGCTTTTCTCCCTCTCGCGGGTCCTGTCGTGCTTATGTCATCATTGGACAAAGAAATGTCTGGCGACAAACAATTACGTCGCGTCGTGCAGAATTCGCAAGTTGACGATGTCGTTTCCTCAGTTTGTATTCATCATCTCCGTTCCTCCAACTCTTGCTCAACAGTCACAATTTTTAATGGCTTGTATGCTTTGTTATGGGTCCAAACCCAAAGCAACTCACAGGATCCTCATCAACCAGATATGTTAACCTTATTGCAACCAATACTTATAATTCGCCGAGATGTTTGCCGAAGGAACCCTATAGACTCCTCAACCTCACTTATTCACCAATGAGAAGCGAGACGGCTAATCCAATATGAGATATCCTAAAATGCTTAGACGAGTCTAAGCATAATCAATAGAGTCTTCCTATACTTCTCTTGTCCCTTGTGACACTTTAAATGAACTTAAATGAGGAACCACTAAAGATCCATGTAACACTTGCCTCAGCTCACTTCTCAAAGAGATGGAATCAGAAACCATGAAAACGGTCTTACGTGCCTACAAAGATTGCTTTGCATGGAATTATACCGAAATGCTGAGCCTCAACCGACTTGGTCAAACACAAGCTCCCAATGGATAACAATCTTAAACTGTGAAACAAACCCCAAGGAGGATATCAAGAGAAGTAGCTCAGATAGTTCAAAACGAGATAAAGAAGTTGTACAAAGCAGGCCAAATAAGGACGAAAAAGTATGTAGACTAGATATCTAGCATAGTACATGTCATAAAAAAGAACGACAAAATCAGGGTATGCATAGATTTTCACGACTTGAACAAGGCGACACCCAAATATCCTTCATGAGCTAATGTCCTGCATGGACGGGTATTCCGGTTACAAGCAGATCTTCATTACTGAAGAAGATATACATAAAACAACACTCTAGTGCCTAAATCTTCAAATGAGTCATCATCAGGTTAAAGAATGTCGGAGCCACTTATCAAATGGCAATGTCCTCACTTTTGGTCCACTTATGGGGAAAATAGTGAAGGATATCGACGTGGTTGTAAAGTCTAGGTGAAGGCAAGACCCCCATATCCACTTGAGCGAAGCTTTGGAAAAAATGCAAAGGCACAAGCTTAAGCTGAATTCGTTAAAGTGTGCGTTTGAAATCTGAAATGGACAGTTTCTCGGGTTCTTGGTACATCAAAGAGGGATCAAAGTCGACCCCCTTAAAACATCCGTCATCCGAAACCTACCTTCTCCCTGAACCAAGAAGGAACTTCAGGCGTTTCTAGGAAGGGTTAACTACATGCATCGTTTCATAGGAAACGTCGCATCTAATACTAGTATCTTCTCGAAAATCCAGAAGACTAGGGTCATCCCCAACACACAGCGATGGGTTGAACACCATGTCAAGGCGCTTGTGCCCAAATCGAAGGGGGCTCCAGATTGAAGGCACCCGTCAAGAACCAGATGTCTCCTTGGGTGATTGACGTAGGTCCCATCAGGACATAGAATCAGTAGATGATACCGTTCTAGAGTGACAGGAATCAAGCACAAAATAGGGGATTAGGCTCCATGGCAGTAAACGGGACGCAGATCAGGGATTATCCTTATCGCCTTTCACACGTCACGCTTCTTGGCTACCCAGGCAAAAAACCTTTAGTCGAAATCAGTGCCACTGCTATGAGACGAGAAATAATGAAGGCCTGACCATAGCATAGGGTCGCTCCATCCGACGCTTTAAAAATGGCCGGGGGCGAAAACAACGGGCAACCTGCTAGTATAAAGGAACGATCTTTCCACCTCCAAAAGGAAGAGTTTGGAAGGGGGTACAACATGACCTGGGGTTTTCTAACCCTCTATGGCTACGCCATAGTCCGACTCCATGTCGAAGCTGACAAAGACCGGATGACATGTGGCCTGTGTAGACGGCCTGGAAGATTGCGCCATCATCGTCCTCATGGTTTGGGATGATCGGACTAACTTTAGACGGGGCAATGAGGGCCATGAGAATCGAAGGGACACTAGTGTTTTCATGGAGTTGAACGAGGGAGGTGAACGATTTTTGAATTCAATAGTGGGAAATAGTACCTCTACGCAAGGCTTTATAAAACCGGAAACCTGGCAGCCTCATTCGAGGCCCAAAGCAGGATCGCGTTGCTTGGAAACTGGCGAGCAATACACATGTCTCTAGAAAAGATGGGCCGGCGAGAGAAGGTTTGAGTGTACATCAATTTTCATTCAATTCCATGGCATGTTACAAAATACAAGGGTTTGTTTGGAAATTATTGCACTGGGCCTACCACAGGACAATACAAGCAACTCAGGAACAACGCTTTTCTCTCTCCTGGAGACATTACGCGTCATTTGCTAAGAAGATGGGAACAAAGCCCTTGAGCTTTGATTGCTGGCACAAGGGTTCGCCCCATGATGGTGAAGGGGAAGGTCCCTAGTACCTTGCTTCAACCCGGGATTGAGAACAACTCTCGACTCTTGCTGATGACTTCATCGGGTAGTGAAGATCCTGCTTTGTCTAGTATAAAACAGATCCGACCTTCCAGAGGCTACAAGGTTGAACACATAAGCTACAAAAGGACCTCATTGTTGACACGTCGACATCCTCTCAGGTCGATACTCATGACTGAGTGGCCTAGAAAATGAAGGGTCCCCAAGATCGATGGGTTTTGGCATTACAAACATACTTTCGCACATCATTCCTTTAATTAAAGTAGATTTTACTTACAAAACGCTCCTTACAGTAAGCTTTTGTAACGTACAACTTGAGCTTCTATAGATTATAAGAGCACCTTCTGTAGCGTATCTTACATGCTTCTGTAGAATATAGAGGCAAGATTCTATATGGTTCACCATCAAAACTATATTAGCCATTCGTATGTCATATCACCCTTACATAAAATATTGATTTACTGTTTTACTATTTATACATAAATAATCTTGGACGGTTATTATCTTCTCATATTAAGAAAGAATAAATTATACGGTCGAGGCATGAAAAAATAAAATTGTGGAGACACAACTTTTTGTGTAACGAGAATATTGTATTTCGCTTGGGCTAGGGTGTATTCGTCTGTCAGGGTGGCGTGGGCCAATTTTGTAATAGTGACAATTGGCGCAGAATTAATGTTCCTCGCAACATGTATTGAATTTTACAATGCTAGTGTGGTTGTTGTAAAGTGAAAGTAAACGCAATACCGGAATTTAATATGACGGTATTGGATTTACAGTGTTTACTATGTCACCACAAAGTGAACGAGTGCAAGTATAAAGAGCAAACAAAACACTAGAATTTAGTCCAACAGTATTGAGTTTATGGTGTTATACTTACAAACATGACTTGAATAGAAAACAATAGGAAAGACTTGGTGACGCTTCACGGCGATCTGCGGCTGATGAACGACGGTCGAGGCAAACTCCTTTAATGGAATTCACCCTTGTGGAAAGGCGGTCGGACGTCAATGGCACAGGAATTTAATGCAAGACCACCGAGGGTGGAGGACGAATTCGAAGTGGTGGCAGGTCAATAGCGCCAGACAGAATCGATGGCACTAAGGATGGACGGAGACTTGTCAACACTGCCGGACAGAATCAATGGCAATAAGCTTGGACAGAAGTGCGTCAACAATGCCAGACAGAATCGATAACGTTGAGGTTAGAAGGGTCCAAACAAGAGTAAAAGACAAAAGACTAAAGTTTGTGTTTGAGTTGTTGTTGTTTTTGTGTGTTCTGTTGCGATCCTTTTATATTTCAGAATCTTGCAGTTGCTATTATTCAGCCAGTCCAGAATCTCCTTAGATCGTGTGCACATTCAGATTCCTATTTTGTAGGAATCATACACGTCTTGTTTTGGTTGGTCTTTCTGGGTTTGCGCATGTCCAACTCCTTGGTCGTAGTTTAGTTGGGCTCTCGAGTAGCGAGGATCTATATTACGTCTCGAGCTATACTGGGTGCTCGAGTAATGTTGATCTTGAGCCTTTTGCTCGGGGAGTATTTCTCGAGTAACCCCTACATAGGCTTCTCGAGTGGAACTAATGTTGGGCCCCATTTGTCATATATCGTGTCAGTGTAGAGTTTCACTTCTTCAGCCATTGACGGCGAAGCCCAGAAATTCATGTGTGTCAACAGTGACTTACAAAGTTTCGTGTGAAGCTGAGGATACCTCTCACAAAGTCCCAAAAAGTTGTATTTTCAGCAAAAACTTGTCGACCATGGTCTGGGATGATTTTCTCGATACAAATTTACGTATAACTTCTATGATTAGGGATGGTTTCTTTCATTGCAGAATTAGAACTGTATTATGGCATGGAATTGGAGAGATGTTACGCGTGCTCATTCGTTATTTACCACCGGTCTTTCTTTTATGCATGACCATTTATTAAAAACTTAAAAAAATTATTTTTATGCAACCGATTTACCTAATAATTGCATATAGAGTTGACCAACATGGGGTTGGTCCAAGTGGTGAGGAGCTTGTATTTGCTTAAGGAGATCTCGAGTTCGAAACCTATCATACGTAGTCACCCATGTTGGAAGACCCACAGAATATCGGGCGGAAAAAAAAATCGAATAGGGAGTTGGTTTTTTTTTCCTCTTGACTTTGTAAAATGTGAGAATATTATAGTTGTATGTATTGAAGTCAGTAATGGCAAGTCATTTATAGAAGGAAAAGGACACCTTTAAAAAGGGGAAATATGATTACAAATTACTGTCTCAAATATTTCCACTCCAATTGGGCAAAGGGTAAAAGTCTTCAATTTGGGCAAGAATCCTAGGGAAGGTAACTTTTGATATTAAGAAATGAATTTCAGCATAGTTTGTCCTTAAAATTCTTTGTTATCTCCATGACTCTTTAGAAATGTTCTATAGCTGCTTCCTACTCGAAAGCATCGTTATTCATGTTTCGTGTTTTCAACGCGCAAGGCGTCTATCCTATCACGAGAAAAGACATAGGATCGATGCATATGTAAGAACGTAATCTTAGCCTTATAAATAACCATAAACCATTTATTTTATGTCAATTTAATAATTTGAATCTCTATGAATATAATGTCCCGGAATAGTTTTGAGATAAATCGAATATAAACCCTTTGTTGTTTACTGCCGAACATGGCAGGGAACTTCTGTGCATGGTTTTCATTGCATGCCTTGACAACTTACAAGAGATGTCAAAACATTAAGACTAATTTTCATTGCCTGCCTGATTTTCACTCGCACAAGTTCAGACGTTCTCATCCTCGAAGCTGCTTTAGGAAGGGTGTCCCCGTCGAAAGGAGGAGTTTGTGATCCCTTCTGTAATAGTTCCAAACGGAGCGTCTCGTTGTGCGTTAAATATTGCATGATCTGTCGTTCTAGTCTCTTGCTGCGTCATGTTTTGCCTGACTGGCCCACAAAAACAGATCTCACCACTGAAAGTAGGCTGATTGCTGCTGCTTCGACTTTCTCCTTGTCAATTACATGACCTAACCATGTACAACTCTTTCTTGCACCTCTCGGTGATTCTCTCCACCGATAGGATAAATTCGAGACAATAATAGAAGATTATGAATATCCTTAAATTTTTTTAGTACAACGCGTCAATATTTAACAAACGGACTTCACAGGATTTCCTCAGCAAACTGGGCCGAGTTCTGGACTTACTTTTCCACGGTGTTTATGCTTTTTCCTGATTGAATTGTCATCGCTAATGGGAATAGTACAACGCGGGAAATGGTGGGCACTGCCATCAAAAAGGAAAATCGACTTTGGAAAAAGCTAGTGATAATCTTTTTTTGTTGCCCGTCTGGCGTTGTTCCGACTAATCCGAAATCGATCTAAATAGGGCATCTGATTATGGTGGGTGAGTACCTCAAAAGGGATAGCTACATTTCGAACCTCCTTAAGTGAATCTAAACTCCTTTCCGCTTAAACCAACCCAGATTTAATTACCAATAATCTTTGCCGACATTCACTGAAGCGTTCCCCAAGTAAAAAAAAAATTGACTTGGACTCAGCCCAATGGGGTTGGTTAAATCTGCTTTATTCTCGACAACAACACATGATGCCCAATTTCCACGAATTTCACTTTCGATTGTTTGCTGTTTTGCTTGCCACTGATTATTTATACATCCAAAGAGACGCATGATTGCTAGCAACATTAGCAAAAACATTACTCAAAGAAAAACCAATTATGTCACTCAAGAAAAATATGTTGAGAGCTGCCATTGTTCCTTTGGTCGTAGTCTTCCTAGCTCACCCGGGTAATCCCTTGCTGTTCAACATATCTCAATTCGACCCAGCATCAACCACCGTCTCGTACGGAGGGGATGCGCATCCAGACGATGGGGCCGTGGACATGACGGACCAGAACCAAAGTTGGCGCGTCGGCCATGTCACCTTCAACGAGAGGGTCCGGTTATGGGACTCAAGCTCCGGGGGCCTCTATGATTTCACCACCCACTTCGCCTTCACGATCGATGTAGGGAGCCGTGTTTGTTATGATTCCGGTTTTGCCTTCTTCATGGCTCCCGAGGGCTTCCAGATCCCGTTGAATTCCGCCGGCGGGTTCCTTGGCCTGTACAACACGACTTTCAGCAACACCTCAAGGAAGCAGATCATCCACGTCGAGTTCGATACCTATCCTAGTCCGAAATGGGATCCGGGATACGAACATGTTGGAATCAACCAGAACTCGATCGTTTCAAGCATCATGGTACCGTGGGATGTAAAGTACCACAGTGGAGACACAATCGACGTTACCATCTCATATGATGCCTCCACCATGAATTTAACAGTTTCATGGAGCTTCAAGACCACGCCAAATCCTAACGAAACCACAAGCCTTTCGTACCCTGTAGACCTGAGGACTGTTCTTCCTGAGTGGGTCACAATCGGCTTCTCAGCTGCTACCGGTTATTACACGGAACGACACACGCTCCATTCGTGGGATTTTTCGTCAAAGTTGGTCATAAAGGATCCTAGCAGTCAGAAATCGAATACTAGAAGTCAAAAATCGAAGTGGACAAAGATTGCAACCGGAGTAAGTGCTTCAATCGTATTCTTGATCCTTCTCCTCATCGGCGCATTTGAGTTGAGGAGCAACAGAAGAAGGAAAACTAGGATGAAGGAGAAGGCTGCAGAGGCCACAAACTCAACGTCTATCAACAAAGACCTAGAACGAGGAGCAGGACCAAGGAGCTACACATACAAAGATCTCGCTTCAGCAACAAACAACTTCTCAAGCGAGCAGAAGCTGGGAGAAGGAGGATTCGGGCCCGTGTACAAGGGATACTTATTAGATTTGGACATACCGGTCGCAGTAAAGAAGTTCTCACAAGGCTCTAAACAGGGCATCCGAGAATTCTTTAGCGAGGTGAAGGTAATCAGCAGCCTGAGGCACCGGAACTTGGTGCAACTCATCAGTTGGTGTCACGACAGCAACGAATTCCTCCTCATTTACGAGTTCATGCCCAATGGCAGCCTCGACTCTCATCTCTTTGGGAAACGGGCCCCTCTTTTGATGCCGACGAGGTACAAGATTTGCCTGGGGCTGGCCTCGGCATTACTATATCTACACGAAGAGTGGGAAAAATGTGTCATGCACCGTGACATAAAGAGCAGCAACGTAATGCTAGACTCGAACTTCAATGTGAAACTGGGGGATTTCGGATTGGCTCGGTTGATGGACCACGAGCTCGGTCCACAGACGACTGGACTGGCCGGGACGCTCGGGTACCTCGCCCCAGAGTACATGGCCATGGGGAAAGCTTCAAAAGAATCAGACGTATATGGTTTTGGTGTGGTGGTGCTGGAGATTGCAACAGGGAGAAGAGCGACGGACAGGACGATCAAGAACACATCCTCGATGATGCCTGGTCTGGCTGCATGGGTATGGGGTCTCCACGGAAGCGGGAATATTCTGACAGCAGCGGATGAGAAGATGACATCGGATTCTGACAAGATACAGGTCAAGCGTCTCTTGCTGGTCGGGTTGTGGTGTGCTCATCCAGATCAGAGCCAGAGGCCATCAATAAGACAAGCGATCCGGTTCCTTAATTCTGAGGCCGATCTTCCCGACCTTCCAAACGAGATGCCCGTTGCAGTATATAATGTACCGACCCCATTGGTTTGTTCCAGCGGGCCATCGAGCATTTCGATCATCACTGAGGGACGCTAGGCTTAGGCAGATGTTACTCGTACCTCAGAATTTCTCCTCATTTTAGGATTTTGGGTTTTTTTCCGTAAATCCCCGAATTATGAATTATGAATTACTCAATAAAATAGTCGATGATTCCTTTTTTCGAAACAACTGCGGAATTGATTAATTTTCGGGATCCTTAAACAAAATCGACTGATTTTGATAATAGGGTTCGTCGCATTCATTTGATTAAGGCTTTTATTGAACCTTAACACTAATTAAGCATGACAACAAGTGGTGCCTTACGAACTAATTTAATGATCCTTAAACGGACATAATAATAGAAACTTCAACTTATGTCCAGTGCGCATCTTTTGGCTGTTTTCAAATGTTGCACTATTACTCTGCAACCACCGGGGGTTGTTTTTGAGAACGTGTAACTCGAGAACGGTTCCAGCTAACTCAAACCCGTCTTGACAAAAGTCAAATTTTGATAAATTTGGGCCTTAATCTTTTACATTAAAGCCGGACTTGGCCGTTTTACTGATCCGACGAGCCATTCGATCTGACTTGATATTTTTTTATAATAAAAAATAACTAAAAAAAAGGAATTAAGGAGTGAAGATGAAAGGGGAGGTTATGGATCAGGCCGGACTCAGTGAGGGGCGGGGGTGTCAAACCCGGGCTCAATTAAATAGAGCCTGGTAATTTTTTACTCGAGCCGAGTCTGACTCGGCTCATTAACATCTTTTACGTGTGGCGAATAGTCGGTAGAATTTTATCCTAGGAAAGTTTCTCTTATAAAATGTCTTTTGCGATTAAGCACTTGCACTTTATTGGAGTGTCTTGGGCTTCCACACAAGGATGCTTGGCAACCACAGAAAAAATCCCAGTTGGTCGCAGCTAAAGCAAGAGGCTATTACATGCTCACGGACGAAGAAAAGTTCGACAGAATTAGGGGTAAAAGCATTCCCTAGCCAAGTAAGAACAAGAAGGAGACATCTAAGGAATGGCTCTCAGTTGCACCATGAGGCCGCAACGGTCCCTGAATGGATTTCGAACCCATGGATTTAAAGTAGATAGTCCAAGTTCGTCAAAGTGGCCAAAGCTTATCAGATGATTCCAGTCGCACCAAATACTCTTGATCCGGCTGATTATCTCTTCTGCGTGTTGTCAACGCAACAAAATAAAATCCTATTTTAATCTTAACTAAAATAGTTATGGCAAGAAAGGGGTCATTCCTATGGAAAATTATACTTACAAAAATTATTGTAACATTGTTCATAGAAATCAATCAAGGTTAAGCAGAAAGTAAAGAAGAGTGGTTTTAAATAAAAAAATGAAACCAAACTAAACAAGTAAAATTTCAATAAAAGAAATATACAAGACATTTAACTTCCCCACATGCCAAACATTTGATTCCCCATTTCTAATGCTAGCGAATCATTTAATTGATAATCTAGGATTTGAATATCTCCTCATATTTCTCCCGATCATACGAGAACGTATCATCATGTATCAAATTCCTTACTATATTCTTAGGCAAGAAACTTGGGGTGACCCATTATGATTCAATCCTAATCGATTACCTAAAGTGTTCCATTCACACAATTAGTCATGTTTTACAACACATGGACTGCTTAGGCTATCCACCCTAGATTATCTTATCAATGTCAATTAGTGGCTAGTCAATTAACATGCATTAAGAACAGGCTGGATAAACAATTAACAACGATTCGAATTGTTGATATAATCTGGTTTTGATGATGACAAAGGTTATGTATTGCTAATGTGTTATTTAAGTGTACAGAAGAACAGGTCTTCGGGTGTAGAAGCTGGTCTCTGTCATTCGTGCAATACATAAAAGAGTTATGTGGAGTACTTCAACAGGGGAAACGATCTAGCCATCAGAAATGGAGTTCTGAGGATAAGATCTACTATCGAATCCACTATCTCTGTTACAGAGATGAGCATCTGTGTCACAGTTGCTATAACTCTCCTTGCTGGAGTACTTGCTATGGTTTACAGAATGGTATTTCTGTGAGTGACGATTTCCTTCTTGGATATTGTCCTATATGCGAGCACGTGAGATATTTATCTCACACAGGATCACGTCTATGTTCATCTTTGGACCTTAAGTTATTTGGAAATATTTATTTCCTTAACTAACGTGATCTTATGTTTACGTAATTTGGCAATGACCTTATCAGGTTAAGATCTCCCTATATGGTGAGAATAATTCTACGAAGGGAATGTTTTCATATTATGGAAACTTATAATCCCAATGCCAAATTCGTATGAGAAAGAGTGCTGGTTCTGCTGTCGCAGCAAATAGCTTCTGAGCAGAAGTCATTATCTCTTATTGAGCGATTACTTTGTTTAATTATTATCTAACGTAACTAAGGGTAATGCTTTATGCTTTTGGAAGTTTTCCCACAGGATTAAATCATGGAGAATATGGCAAGTGAATCAACTAGCCGTTGGGATTGATTGGGAAACTTCGTTCTACGGACAAGCTTAAGTGCAAGTGTGAAGCAACGATTCCAAGTCGCCGTTCTACCAAAAGCTTACTAGAATCCTTGTGCCTTCACCGTTGCAAAAGCTGAGAGCGTCCGCCGTGCATTCACCGAGCCGATCACCGCTGACAGAGAGCGTCTTCTGTAACTGCAGAGAGTTTGTGCTGTAGTTGCTAATCTTGTCTCGTGCAGGTTGTTAGTCACACAGGTTGTGTGCAAGGGCAGGTGGTAGCCGTTAAGCCACGTTTGGCAGGTGGTAGCCGTTAAGCCACGTTTGGGCGGGTGGTAGCCGTTAAGCCACGTTGGGCAGGAGGTAGCCGTTAAGCCTCGTTGGGCAGGTGGTAGCCGTCAAGCCACGTTGGGCTCAGTGAGGAGCCGGAGTCAGACACGTTGCGTGCGGGTTGTGTTAGACACGTGATAACGTGCAATTTGTTAGTCACATTTCTGGCAGAAGTGTGCATCTGTAAAATCCCACATTCCAATCATAGTGAATACGCCCTGCTTGGGTGAGAGCTGGGAGAGTGGACGTAGGCATTGTTTGCCGAACCACTATAAATCTTTGTGTCTTACACAAAAGATAACTTGTCTCAGAACTGGGACTATGTTTATCAGATCCAGCCTCTGTGACCTAACAGAACCACGCTTCTGTGAGCGAAAAAGTGTCATAACTCTTACGGCACTAATTCAACCCCCCCTTCTTAGTGCAATCCTATACCAACAATTGGTATCAGAGCAGGCTCAACGATAAAAGCTTAACCGCTTGTTGAGAGATCCGATAGGATGCAAATGGGATATATGCACGCTGTTGGTTCCAACAGTAATAGTCCACCATTATTTGATGGACAAAACTTCTCCAGCTGGCGCAGCAGGATGGAGTTCTGGATTGCATCCCGAGAACCGAGGTGTTTAGGGATCATCCGAAATGGTCCTCTGCTTCTCAGAGGACAAGATCTGAAAGTTGAGCATGGCAACACGACTTCACTTTCTGATCAGGAAGTTGAAATCATCAAGCTGAATGCTATGGCTGTCAACTTTCTTCACTGTGCTCTATCTCCTATGGAGTACAACCGGATCTCTGCCTGTACCACAGCAAAAGAGATCTGGGATCGACTTGTTCTAACCCATGAAGGGACTGATCAAGTCAAGGAGACACGAATAAATCTGTTGGTCCAGCAGTAGGAGGCCTTCAAAATGAAGCCTGATGAGTCTATCTCTGAAATGTATGATAGACTCAATACAATCATCAACAGCTTAGCCCTTCTTGGGAAAAATTATTCTAATGCTGAAATGGTGAGAAAGGTCCTCAGGTCTTTACCCATGAATTGGGAAGCTAAAAAGACCGCTATTGAGGAAGCCAAAGATTTAACAACTCTTAGGCTGGATCAGCTTATGGGTTCTCTTCTCTCCTACGAGGAAGAGAAACGGTCATCTGTGCCTCAGACGACCAAATCTATTGCCTTTAAGGCATCAGCTTCTACTGATGATGAATCAGATGATATAGAAGCAGAAACTGATGAGGAGCTTTCCTTGTTAGTAAAGGGTTTGAACAAACTTCTTTACAAGAAACGCTTCAAACGAAGTGTTAAACCCAAGTCTTCTAACTTAGAGAACAAAAAGGGACCAGTATGTTACGAATGTAAGAAACTGGGACACATGAGGAATGAATGTCCTCTGTTGGCTGATAGGTCAAAATCTTCTCGAAACAGAAGAAGAGCCTTATTGGCTTGGAGCGATGAGGAGGACAATGAATCTGAGTCTGAGGAAGAGCAGAAGGCAAACCTTTGCTACATGGCTCGTTCCAAATCAGAATCTGATTCAGATGAAGAGGTAATCTCGACATCTATGTCTAATTTATCTTCTAATGATCTTAAAGGTTTTCTGACAGAAATCCTTGAGAGAGTTAAAGAGCTATCCTCAAAATATCGCTCGGTGAAAAAGCAGAACAAGGTTCTGCAATCACAACTCACTTCTCTGCACAGAGAAAAGATTGCCTTGAAAAAGGATGCTGAGATCTTCTGCACAGAAGCATCTCCTCTGATCAGAGAACCTCTTCCTGAGGTATGGGACGAGCTACTCGTTCGTGACAAAGTGGTTTTTCCACTAGATGAGTCTAACAGAGGTTTATTACCTGAATGTCAGTCTCACAATTGTCACAGAAACAAATCTGAATGTTCAGATGATGTATGCTATGTGACACAGAACGCATGTTCTGTGATAAGTCCCAAAGTTGCACAGAAACAGAAGTTTGTGGTGCCACAGAAATCTGAATCTGTGAAATGTTATACTTCTGAGCAGAAGCATAACAAATCTAGGATTAAAAACCTTGTCGGACCGACAGAAAAGGTTAAATCCTGTCACTATTGTGGCATGCTTGGACATATGATCGGACAATGTCAGATCAAGAAGTCTATAAGCATAACCAACGCGATTCTCTCACGGAACAAATCACAATCCTATGGAACCGGCTTAAGGTGGGTTCCTGTTGTAACCTAACTTGTTCTTAATCGCAGGTACACTTGAAAACTAAAGCCAGGAAGGATGAGTGGTACCTGGACAGTGGGTGCTCACGCCACATGACCGGGGATCCTTCTAAGTTTTCAAGTTTGAAGTTACAGAACGGTGGTTCTGTGACATTTGGCGATGATAGCAAAGGCTACATCAAAGGCATTGGAACTATCGGTAGTTCACAAACAATGCAAATAGACGATGTTCTGCTTGTTGCAGGATTAAAACATAGTCTATTAAGTGTGAGCCAACTCTGTGATAAGGGTTATCAAATAACCTTTAACGCAGAAGGATGTTCTGGATCCACAGACGGATCCGTCTGTTTCGTTGCTGAACGAAGAAAGAACGTCTACATCGTTTCTCAAGACAACCTCTTGTCTTCTGAGAAATGCCTTGTTTCTTACAAGGATGAAACAAATCTTTGGCATAGGAAATTGGGACACATCAATTTTCAATTATTGTCTAAGATTGCCAAAAGGAAGCTGGTACGAGGTTTACCGAAGCTCTCTTTTGAAGAGAACAGCTTCTGTGAAGCTTGTTCTTTGGGAAAACAAACCAAAGCTTCTTTTAAAAGCAAAGGTTATATTTCCACCTCAAAACCACTTGAACTTCTCCACATGGACCTGTTTGGTCCCACCAGAACACAGAGTCTGGGCCTCAGACGCTATGCTATGGTGGTTGTGGACGATTACTCAAGATATTCTTGGGTAAGGTTCTTGGCTCATAAGAGTGATGCATTCGGTGCGTTCAAAAGCCTTGTCACAAAGCTGCAAAATGAGAGAGGAGCCTCTCTCAAAAGCTTAAGAACTGACCATGGTACAGAATTTGTAAACCATGAGTTCAAGTCCTTCTGTGACATGAATGGCATAGAACACACATTCTTTGCGCCTTATACTCCACAACAGAATGGAGTTGCTGAGAGAATGAATCGAACTCTTCTTGATATGGCCAGAACGATGATGTGTGAAAGCAAGGTTCCACAGAATTTGTGGGCTGAGGCAATTAACACAGCATGTTATGTGTCTAACCGTGTACTTGCACGAAAGACACTTGACAAAACTCCTTATGAGTTGTACAAGGGCAAAGTCCCTAACATCTCATATTTCCATCCCTTTGGAAGTCCTTGTTACATACTAAGACTTCATAAGGACAATGTTGGTAAATTCGATGCTAGATCAGATGAAGGAGTTTTCCTTGGCTATTCTGAATCAAGCAAAGCTTATCGAGTTTTCAACAAAAGAACTCTTGTTGTTGAGGAATCTATTAATGTCATCATTAATGACTCTCAATACACAGAGGAATCTGTCTTATCTGATAGGCTAAGTACGCAGCTGCCTGCTGCTGAAGTACAGAAAGAGAGCGCTGTCCCTCTTAAGACTAATTCTGTACAAGTCCAGTCCGTCATTGGACAGGATGCAAACTCTGAGGGCCCCTCAGAGGATAATGATTCTGATAAGAATCTCTTGGACAGAGTGCCCACTCTGTACAAGAAAAGACACCCCATGGAGCAAGTCATTGGGGATGTACAGAAAGGAATACAGACGAGACGTTCTGTGAATCTCTTCTGTGAACATTCTGCGTTCCTCTCGCAAAAGGAACCAACAAGCATTGATGAAGCTCTTGCAGATCCTAATTGGATCATTGCCATGCAAGAAGAGCTCAATCAATTCGAACGAAACAAGGTCTGGACGCTTGTTCAGAGACCAAAGGATCGTTCTGTTGTTGGAACCAAGTGGGTCTTCCGCAATAAGCTTGATGAATCAGGCTCTGTGGTCAGGAACAAGGCCAGACTCGTGGCCAAAGGGTACTCTCAATCAGAAGGGATTGACTATGATGAGACTTACGCTCCTGTGGCGCGCCTAGAAGCTATCAGACTTCTGTTAGCTTATGCGTGTTTTAATGATTTCAAACTATTTCAGATGGACGTGAAAAGCGCCTTCCTGAATGGTGAGATCAAGGAGGAAGTCTACGTAGACCAACCTCCGGGATTTGAGGATCCTAAGAAACATGATCATGTTTTTAAGCTTGATAAAGCTTTATATGGCTTGAAACAAGCTCCCAGAGCTTGGTATGAAAGGCTGAGCCAATTTCTTATTGAAAAGGGCTATAGAAAGGGAAAGGTTGACACAACTCTTTTCCTAAAGAAGCACGGAACCGAGCTTCTGATTGTTCAGATCTACGTAGATGACATCATCTTCGGATCTACGAACAATACCTTATGTAATGAGTTCGCAGAACTCATGAAGGGTGAATTTGAAATGAGCATGGTGGGAGAATTAACATTCTTTCTGGGCTTACAGATTCGCCAAACTTCAGAAGGTACTTTCATCCATCAGGAAAAGTACACTAAACAACTTCTGAAGAAATATGAGTTGACCAACTCAAAACACTTGTCTACTCCCATGAGCACAAACGCTATTGTGGAGAAAGACGAATCAGGAAAGGATGCAGATCCTAGCCTCTATAGAAGTATGATAGGGTCCTTATTGTACCTTACAGCTTCCAGGCCTGACATTCTGTTCAGCGTCTGCCTTTGTGCTAGATACCAATCAGCACCAAAGGAGTCCCATTTAACACATGTTAAAAGGATATTTCGATATCTTTCTGGGACTACAAATCTAGGGCTTTGGTATTCCAAGAGATCATTATTTGATCTTATAGGGTACTCCGACGCAGACTTTGCTGGCTGCAAAATCGATCGGAAGAGTACTTCTGGAACATGCCAATTGCTTGGAGATATGCTCATATCCTGGCACTCAAAGAAGCAAGCTTCTGTTGCATTATCAACAGCAGAGGCAGAATATGTTGCAGCAGCAAGCTGCTGTGCACAGCTTCTATGGATGCGTCAACAACTTGAGGACTACGGTTTCAAGTTTGACAATATTCCAATACGGTGTGATAACACCAGTGCCATAAATCTGACCAAGAATCCTGTTCAGCATTCAAGGTCTAAACATATAGAACTAAGACATCATTTCATTCGAGATCATGTCCAAAATGGTTCTATTGCTGTGGAATATGTGAGCACAGAAACACAGCTCTGTGATATCTTCACAAAACCATTAAATTTTGAGAAGTTCTCAAAATTGCGAATGGAATTAGGGATTTGTTATCCCCTCTAAATGGATCTGATTGATCCTTATCGTGTGCATTTTTGATTTGGTGAAAGATATGATTTTCAAAAATTATTTCCAATTTTATGTTTTAAAAATTTTAAGATTTCCCTGCCAAAATCTTTTCTTATTTATTTTCTCCCTTTCAAAGTATCTTTGCACACACACACACGTCTTCCCTCCATCTCAGAAACCCATTTTTCTCTCCCCACGTTTTTCCTCCGATCCTTCTTCGTCATTTCTTCCAAACCCTAACTTCTCTTCTTTGCTTCCTTCTGTCCTCATGGCACCAAGAATCAAGAGAATGCGCGCTGCCAAAGCCAAAGTAAGGCGCTCTGCTAGACTCAGCACTGAGTCTCTGTCCGATCGGGACTCTCAGGAGACCCAGTCTTCATTACAGGGGAGCGACTCTGAGAACGCAAGTCTCTCATCGAAGGATACGAAATCCGTGTCCCAGCACTCTCCCCCCGAGAGTTCCAAAGCTCTGAATGCAGAGCAAGAAGTCATCCAGCCATCCACAAAGGAGGACCCTCCTGTACCTGCTAAGGAGGACCCTCCTGCAGCAAAAATTTCTGAGCCAGAAATTGAGGAAATGGTGATTTCTCCACAAGGACAAGCTGAGAAAGAGGTCCCTATACCTCAGCGCGTAAGCCCTCCTCTAGAGTCTCCATCTCTGGCTATATTGCCCTATATTGAGATTCTGCCACCTCCTCCTCCTCTTCCAAAGCAGAAGTTGGCCCCAACTTCATCTAATGCTAAGGAACAGGCTGTGAACCCTCCTGCGGTCGCGGCACAGGAGAAAGGAAAGGCACAGAAACGCCCATCTGCGGAACCGCAGAAGGAGAACAAAAAGCGAAGAGGTACTCCTCTGACCTTTACTCCTGAAATTGGGGAGATCGTTTCTGCTGAGGAAATTCAGGCTGTGTTAGATTCTTCTGAGTCTCCTGCTAGAGATCTTGAGGATAGGAAAATCGTACCCTGCCGATTCATCAGATTCAGCTTCTTCTCTGAGCACTCTCTTGGGCGATTAGAAACTCTTTTCCGTGAGCTCTCTCTGGTTAACTTCTGTGAGCACAGAAGCCCTGTCTCTGCCTCCTTGGTTAGAGAATTCTACAGCCACATCACCTTTCACAGGGTGAACAAGATGATCAAGTACATAAAGGTGGTAATAGAGGAGAACACCTATGTTTTCTCTCTACTTGATGTATGCAGGGCGTTCAGTGCAAGATACCACTCTCAGCTCCAGCCCATGGAGATATCCAAATCATCGGCGTATCGCAGGATAACAGGGGCCGAAAGGCCAACAAAGTCCAGCGTATACCTGGAGAGCACGAAGCTGCCTCTAGAACTGCGCATCCTCCACCGTGCTGTTATGTACTGCCTCTACCCCCGGACTGGGAGCACAGACAGTATCATCACGAAGGACGCCACCATGATGGTGCATCTGCTGGAGGGACTTCCTGTCAATCTTGGATCGATCGTCTTTGAGCACATGGAGAGATGTGCAACTCTGCCTGATAGAGGACTACCCTATGGCCATATCATCATGAAGCTCCTGCAGACTTACTCTTGTGATATAACTCCCAAGAGTAATCAGGACACCATCCATGTCGAGCCTTTTGACGGTACGACACTTGATCATATGGGGTTTGTTTTTACAGGGTCAGAATGGGTTCCAAAGAGGAGCAAGGAGGAGCCATCCTCCAAAGAGAAAAGAGTTGCTGCACCTTCCAAGCGTAAGACTCGGGCTGACACCAGCAAGCAGAAGAAGATTGATACCAAACAGAAGCATACTTCTGAGGCGTCCACTTCTGCTAATCCGAAAGAGTCACGCAAATTGGATAAGTGCATTGCTCAGCAAAAGGAGATTAAGACCCTGATTACGAAGCTGCTTGTAGATCTTGCTGATCTCGCGGCATATATCAAGGGCAAGGATGATGCATCCTCCTCTCCTTATGCAGAAGAAAGTGACTGACCAGTCCTTTTCAGAATCCGGCTTCTGAAAACTGATAAACTCTGGATCTGTTGTTTTAAAACTCACTCTTTTGAAATTCCTGCATGTTTGTGATTTGAAACTTGTTTCATGACATATCCTTTTGATGATGCAAAAAGGGGGAGAAGTAGCTAGCTCCCTGGAGAATTTTTTTTTAGTTTTTAGGACAGGTGTTCTGTGAGACTTAGGAACAGTCTCTGCATTTTTCTTTGTGTTCTGTGTTTCTCTGTTTGCAGGTCATGAAGACGCTGAGGAGATTTCCTCAGTGTAATGCAGGTCTCAGTAGAATTATTTTCTGCTTTGAGAAATTCCTCGCCAGAACGATGCTTCTGGTTGAGATCAACTTGGGTTTGAGCAGAACTGCTTAAACTCAGGGGGAGTCAGAGAACTTTCTCTGCTTATACTCTGGTCAGAGTATCACTTCTGTGTGACGTTCTGAGCTCTGATTAAAAAGGGTCATCATAGAACTACTCACCTGTTCAGGGGGAGCCATGACAGAATAGTACTTCTGTCTATAATGCATGGTATTGCAATTACGAGCGCTGATTTGATCAAATCATATAAATGCTCTAATCGATTTGGTTAATGAACATTAACTAATCTCGATATCTGATCTGAGCAAGCAATAATTTCGATCGAAATTAATCCGCTTAGATTCAGGGGGAGTTACTACAGAAAGTAGCTTCTGTATCAACCATCTCGCAACAAGGAAATCTGTAAGACCATTAAAACTCTTTAATCATTACTCTCCAGATGAGCATGGTTTTGACATCATCAAAAGGGGGAGATTGGTGATATAATCTGGTTTTGATGATGACAAAGGTTATGTATTGCTAATGTGTTATTTAAGTGTACAGAAGAACAGGTCTTCGGGTGTAGAAGCTGGTCTCTGTCATTCGTGCAATACATAAAAGAGTTATGTGGAGTACTTCAACAGGGGAAACGATCTAGCCATCAGAAATGGAGTTCTGAGGATAAGATCTACTATCGAATCCACTATCTCTGTTACAGAGATGAGCATCTATGTCATAGTTGCTATAACTCTCTTTGCTGGAGTACTTGCTATGGTTTACAGAATGGTATTTATGTGAGTGACGATTTCCTTCTTGGAGATTGTCCTATATGTGAGCACGTGAGATATTTATCTCACACAGGATCACGTCTATGTTCATCTTTGGACCTTAAGTTATTTGGAAATATTTATTTCCTTAACTAACGTGATCTTATGTTTACGTAATTTGGCAATGACCTTATCAGGTTAAGATCTCCCTATATGGTGAGAATAATTCTACGAAGGGAATGTTTTCATATTATGGAAACTTATAATCCCAATGCCAAATTCGTATGAGAAAGAGTGCTGGTTCTGCTGTCGCAGCAAATAGCTTCTGAGCAGAAGTCATTATCTCTTATTGAGCGATCACTTTGTTTAATTATTATCTAACGTAACTAAGGGTAATGCTTTATGCTTTTGGAAGTTTTCCCACAGGATTAAATCATGGAGAATATGGCAAGTGAATCAACTAGCCGTTGGGATTGATTGGGAAACTTCGTTCTACGGACAAGCTTAAGTGCAAGTGTGAAGCAACGATTCCAAGTCGTCGTTCTACCAAAAGCTTACTAGAATCCTTGTGCCTTCACCGTTGCAAAAGCTGAGAGCGTCCGCCGTGCATTCACCGAGCCGATCACCGCTGACAGAGAGCGTCTTCTGTAACTGCAGAGAGTTTGTGCTGTAGTTGCTAATCTTGTCTCGTGCAGGTTGTTAGTCACACAGGTTGTGTGCAAGGGCAGGTGGTAGCCGTTAAGCCACGTTTGGCAGGTGGTAGCCGTTAAGCCACGTTTGGGCGGGTGGTAGCCGTTAAGCCACGTTGGGCAGGAGGTAGCCGTTAAGCCTCGTTGGGCAGGTGGTAGCCGTCAAGCCACGTTGGGCTCAGTGAGGAGCCGGAGTCAGACACGTTGCGTGCGGGTTGTGTTAGACACGTGATAACGTGCAATTTGTTAGTCACATTTCTGGCAGAAGTGTGCATCTGTAAAATCCCACATTCCAATCATAGTGAATACGCCCTGCTTGGGTGAGAGCTGGGAGAGTGGACGTAGGCATTGTTTGCCGAACCACTATAAATCTTTGTGTCTTACACAAAAGATAACTTGTCTCAGAACTGGGAATCTGTTTATCAGATCCAGCCTCTGTGACCTAACAGAACCCTGCTTCTGTGAGCGAAAAAGTGTCATAACTCTTACGGCACTAATTCAACCCCCCCTTCTTAGTGCAATCCTATACCAACACGAATCACATTAAGAAAGAAAGTCCACTAGATTTATAGGAATACGAAGTTTCGTCATAGTCCTAGAATGAGAAATTAGTTCATAATAATGAAATCAAGATTCAAAGACAAAGCAAGAAACACAGATGATGACACCGAAAATAGGATAACGAAAATAAAGAGGGACTCCTTAATCTTCCGATCTGAGCGTTGTCACCTTAATCTCCTTCTCCAATACTCTTCAGCCGTCTTTATGTCCTAAAATTGTCTTCCTCCTAAACCAAAAGACCCCCCTAAAAATTCTAGGATTCCCTCATAAAATATTCCCCTAGATAACCTAAAATACCCTTGCACAAAATAATTTTATAGGACGGATGTTCTTCTCTAATCTTCCTGAAAGTCGATGATACCCAACTTCTTGGTCTCATCTTTGGCTCATCCTTTCCACATTTAACATTCGTTCAAACAATCACACATTAGAGACTAATCTTAATAAACTAATCAAAATACGCGAACACCTAAAGATTCAACAAATAAAGATAAAAAGATGCAAAAGCAACTAAAAATAATCAAAACTCAACGAACTAGTCACATTAATGCCCACAAGAGTGCCTTAATAACTCTACTTTTGTAGAGTTATCACGTCCTCACTGAAAACGGACAAACAATTGTTAAGGGACTCAATGAATACATGATTTTCTGAAAATCCAGTCGATCAAAAGTGATCCACAAATACATGGCGCTCCAAAATTCAATAAACTAAATCCAACAACTAGAGTATTTCAGACTAAAAATACAATAAAAACCCACTATGGTTTGTATAATA
This sequence comes from Melastoma dodecandrum, assembly GCA_029817715.1. Classification (NCBI taxonomy): domain Eukaryota; kingdom Viridiplantae; phylum Streptophyta; class Magnoliopsida; order Myrtales; family Melastomataceae; genus Melastoma; species Melastoma dodecandrum. Next base: position 13,299 of record JARUPY010000537.1, on the reverse strand, counting down.
AAAAAAATTAACTTAAAAATATATTTCGCCTTGCAATTCTACCTTTACTACCATCACATCATTCTCATCCATATCCCCTAATTTTTTAATCTCATCAAAGTCTGAAAAATCTAACCCTAAAGTGCAACTTGTATTAAATCTTTTTCCCGTGAAGTTCTCGAACAAACCAAGGAAAGTAAGATATAAAAAATAATCACAAGATTAAACGAGATTTCAAAATTCAAAAAAAATAATAAAATTAGCTTACTTACAACTAAATATCTCTTTGAAATCTTGGTGCAAAGAAGAAATGATGACGATTCTTCTGAGAAAGAATAAAAGAAAGACGACGAATAAGCGAATTCACATATAAGAGATTATAAAGAAAAGAAACTAATATATATATCCTAAATTTTTTATATATTTTCAAATTTTAAACCTGTACATATATTTTTTCGGAACATATATTTTGTCGTGTCGTGTTGTGTCTCAACCCGTTAAAGTGAAAGACACATTTAGGTAAATCAGAACCCCTTTTAAACCGAGTCTTGTCGTGTCCTAATTAACGTGCCCATATCTCAAATTGCCAGCCATAAACATGTCTCGTCATTCTTTCTTAAGGAAAGCTAGGCAACTGTTACAGTAAAACTTCGTGATTAATTAATAAATTTTCTGAGTTATCCTATGTGGGAGATTTTGACCATGGTGGTACTATTGCGATAAATTCCTCGTATCATGGCCTAATGCAATATAAAATAATAATTCTTACGAGGAAAATTATCAATTTTTGATGCTATTTATTAGTCAACTTTCTATTTAGGCCTTAACTTAGTTTGTTATAGGATCGTATGTTAGTATGACTTTCATGACTTCATATAAAAGATAAGCTAATGATATGTAGTAAGTAAGCTTTTACTACTTTACAGAAGGTTAATCTATAGGGATAGTCTGTATGCCAATTCTTTCACCAAATTAAAAAAGATGAATGATTTAATTAGTCATCTAATTAACTAAATATATTCATGTGGTATATTACATAAAATAAAATGGTTTAAAATCATTTTATTACGATTTATTTTCACGTGAGTTGATACACTCTCTTTAAGGTAACAAATAACTTCAAATATGGAATCTAATATATGCATCACTATGCAAATTGACTTGGGATTATCCAACATTCAATCAAAATTTTCTCTTGCATCCAAACATGTCCAGATTCATGGCAAAGGAAGAGCCACCTGAATATGGACACATCTCCAAGTGTCTGTATACATAAGGTTGGACAGTTATGGAAAATAATATTTCTATGTACAAAAGTCTAACGAAGCATTACTATCGAATCCTTCTACAAGCACCATCTCCTTGGGATCGTGAACACAATTGATCCACAACTGATACGGAACATCTCTCATATTGAGGAAACGATACAGTTCGCTGACAATTTATTTCTTTATCTTGTAGAACCTTAGGTCAGCAATTTTCCTTCTGTACATAATTCTTGTAAGTCTATAATAAAGGTTCTTTTGTTAATTAGAAAGAGCATGATAGACAGAGAGAGACTGGTGATCTGGTCCAGAGAGACTGGTGATCTGGTATAGAGAGACTTGTGAGTTTTTTATTTTCGTCGAGGTGAAGCATTCGGTTGTAGAAGGTTGGTGTCAGGGTGCAAGTTATGCTGGACATGACTGAGGCTGCGAAGGACTTGGTCGCATTGTGGCATGACGGGTTTGCTACAGGCTTTGTGGAGAAGTCATGAGGAGTGCCTGTGGGCTTTGTAACCGATTTCTTTATGTATGCAGAAAGCTAGTGTATAGGGTATAAGCTGTGACTAGGCGTGAGTGAGGTTGCGAGGGACTTGGCTGCACCGTAGCGAGGTGGATATGCATCTAGCTTAGAAAGAAGTCGGGGTGTAGATGTGTCAGGCTAGGGAGCAAGAGAAGGGCCGCGTCAGGAGGAACCAGTGAGATACTCACTTTTGGTGTTCTACAGAATGGGTGGTACCTAATGTGGGGTTGGAGAAGGGGTAATGTCTGTCTACGTAGGGTTCGCTATGTGTTTACGTGGAGCTGCCACGAGTTAAACCCAACTAGAAGGCTTTTGGAGTTAGTCATTGTTCATAGTGCAGAACCCCAACCACAGGGATTATGGAGTTAGCCAATATCCTCAGTACATAACCTCTCCCAAAGAGTTTCTGGAGTTAGTCACATGACTCATGTGCACAACCCAAATTGGTTACAAATCACAACCACTCGGATTACTAATTGTGAAATAGCTGAAGGCCTATATACATCACCTCCTACAGAAGTGTCCTGGTACCATATGTCAGTATTATATTATTAGATAAGCCTCTGGACAATCTATGTTACCTTCTACAGTAGTGTCTTTGTACCTATTGACAATCTTGTAACCATTATAAGTGTTCTCTGGTGAAACTCAATTGGCTTGGGTGAAAAAGTGGACGTGGGCTATTCCCGGACCACTATAAACTTTATGTATCTTATTTACTTTCTGTACCAACAGTTTTCTAGCTGATCATTCAGAAGAAACCTTTAAAGGAAAAGCAAATAAATAAATGCAATGTTACATTTGGACAAAGATTCCAAAAGTCTTGTACCAAATATCGAGCATTATCTAATCACCCCTTGGTAGTGAGGAAAGCTACAAGGTTTTGTACCAACCTTCTACTACAACAAGTGTCTTTCAGGACTTGGAGTAGACTTTATTGATCACGCCTCGGCTGGTCAAATTTGCAAGGACTTGATAGCAGAAGCTTTATGGTTATGGGTTCAACCTTCTTTCGATACTCGGGGTTCTGTGGTCAACAAAATCCTAACATTCCACCACTAGGTTTATTAGTCGTAGAAACTCTAAAAAGGGGATAAGTACTAATTCACTTCATCTTAGTGACACAAACAATATTATAGTTGTATGTTATGAAATGGATAATGGCAAGGCATTCACTGAGGAAAAGGACAGCAATTATAAATTATTGTTCAAATGTTTCCACTCCAATTGGGCAAGGGTTAAAAGTTTTTAATTTGGGCAAGAATCCTAGGGAGGAGGGGGACTTTGGATTGGGTGCCTCTCTTGTCCGTATATTGTAAAATGTATTTCAACATAGTTGTGCTAAAAAATTATTTCTTATCTCCACCCAAATCTCCAGAAATTTCCCACCCCTTAATCACAATTAACAGTTTTGGTTAATGACACCATCAGCATGATGCGCATTATGTTAGAATTTTATTATTTTGGTTTTATTATTTTACTTTGTTTTATAAAATTCCTTTGGGCTATAATCAATTACTGATTTACGATTTCGTAAAACAGGCTGTGTTACAGTATACGAGACTATGCATGATAGCCCATTAATATTAAAGTGATCATTTTGGTGGGCCTTTACGCATCTCAGGTTTTATTAATGTGGTTTGGATGGCTTATGGGGTAGGCCCGTGATGGAAGGGCGCGTAACACCTTATATTAACAAAAGTGCAAGGGTTTTCGGTGAAAATTCTATAAATACTTTATGTTGTAATTAGAAAATAATGTCATATAAAGATTTTCTGTGAGTATTGCTCAATTTTAATTCTATGGACTATGTTGGTGGAGTTTATTAACAATTCTAAATGGGTAATCAAATTTTCAATAGTTCGAGAAAAATGAGATTGTATATCTCATGTCTAAACAAGTAAAACAACAAGAATTTCATTCAGTTATTTTATATGAGATGTTTGGATTCTCACTAAGTAAATGACTCAAATCAATATTTGATATTTGCTCAATATGTTGAGAGCTTGGAGTAATTGTGATGCTTTGATTAGTGGGAGTTATTGTTAATGCTCATTGAAGCATTGCCCAACATTAAGTTTTCTTGATATTGTGATTGGTTGTTGAGGCTTCTAGCATGCACCACTCTTATTTATTAAGTTGTCCTTCTTATAAAGATGAATGTTGTTATTTATCAAAAAAAAAAGATGAATGTTGTTGGTTTTCTTTTTCAAGTGCCACAATTGTTTGATTGTGCGATATTGGTTTGATTTTCTAACCAAGAGGAATACCACGTGGAGCCTAGGGAGCCCTTGTTGTTATTGTACGTGGCATGCATTTTGGGAGCATTATATCTATGTCTTGTTTGATAGACATGATTATTTGACTGTCGTATTTGATACATGCTTTATACATGTGGAATATCGAATTGGTGATTGTTGATTATTTGGTTTATTATGTGCACATTGTTAAAAGTCTCAAAATCTGGTGTCTATCTTGAGCATGACGGTTATGTCAAGTTTGTATGTTTCGTATGACACCATAGATGTTTTCTCGAGATATTTATGTTTAAAGATGATTACCCCTGTTTCACTGAGGTATACGGGTTACAGTGGGTATTCTCTGACCTTGGTACAATATAAAGGTGACAGATATATTTGATTGCATCTGGCTTACATAAGACTGCACTGATTTCATTAAGTATTTAGGTTCACAGAGATGGTTTTCCTGACTTAGTGAAACATTAAGGTTATGGAGGGAGTTGATTGCATCTGGCTTATTTGAAGCATTAAGGTCACAGATAAATACTCTGATTTTTTCTGAAATATAAAGGTTACGGATTGTGCACTCCGACTTCAGATAAATGTAAAGGTTACAGAGTTATTTGATTATTAAATAAAATCTTGAGACTTGGTGTTTGATCTTGAGTATGACAGTTTTGTCAATATAGTTTGTCTTTTATAAAGCACTATGCAGTTCACGCGCAGTAAGGTTATGAGGCATATTATTGAGCGGTTTCTGCTCCTATTGTGCCTTTCTGGCTCTCATTATGGGCATAAGGTTACAGAAAAGATGTGGACTGATCGAAGAATAACATCATTCAGATCATACTCAGGGGTGTTATTTTTTGCTAAATCCACCCACATTGACCTATTAATGTTAGTATTGCCGGTGCTTGTGATCATGGACGTTCAACAAACCGTAAAAATGGTTGTGACCAACGACTATGGTTAGTAGCATTGATGGTCGATGGTTGTATTCTTAGATGTTGTCCTCATATTATTGTGTTTTTGTTGTGGCCGATATTGTATACAACCTTGAGAGTTCATTCCTTCAAAACTAAAATGTTTTAAAAGCTTTGTAATTGATCATAGTCCAAGTGGGAGAACGTTAGAATTTTATTTTTTAGTTTTAATTATTTTATTTTTTATTTTATAAAATTCCTGTTGAGGTATCAATCAAATTAATGATTTACGTTTTCATAAATACAGGTTGTGTTACATTATACGAGGACTATGCATGATTGCATATGCATGTTTAAAGTGATCATTTTGGTGGGGCTTTTTGCGCATCATCACGGTTTTTTTTAATGTGGTTTTTGGATGGCTTATGGTGTAGGCTCGTGTGTTGACGTAAGCCCGTGATGGTAAGGACCCGTTCTACGCCATATTAACAGGTGTTTTGTCCTCTTTACCACTTGCCTTAACCCTAATAGTGGTGCTCCATCGGCAGTCGGCAAGTCAGGGAAAGGAAGACCTAGATCACCGGCTTAGCCATAGTTTTTGCCAGATCTCGTCGGGGAACGGTTCTGGAATAGAGATTGCGTTAAAGGCTTGATAATCTGGCTATTATAGATGTATGTTAAATGCCAGGTAGGTGTAAACTTTGTTTCCCGCTTTATTTGTATCCTAAATTCGATTACGATGATCTTGGATTGGACGAGGATTTTCTTTACACATGATTCTTCGGAATGTTCTAGCTACGTGGTACCCGAAAGCATTGTGATTCATTTTAATTTTTTCGTATCGCACAAACTGAGAAGAAGACAGAGGATCGTAGTATATGTATGCACGTAATCTTAGCCTTACAAACTAACTATATATCTTCAACATTTCGTACATCTTAATAACGTATACCCGAACAGTTTTAAGATTTATCATCTGATCTTAACCCTTTTGTTGTTTACTGCCGGACGTGTACGGGGAACTTTTGTACATAATTTTCATTGAATTCTTGAAATATACATCACAGATGTTTAAAACAATTTAAGACTACCCTTTTTCTCTTCTATTAACTTAAAGACTTTCTGTAAACACACATTCTTTTATCTTGATATTGTTTACACGGAGGTTTTCGCCTTTAACAGCGGCCAATTCTTTCCTTCCCAGGGCTCACAAGTTTGTGATCTAATCTCATTCCTTGGTGAATTACGGAAACATGCTCTTGAGGATCAAAGGGAAGCCACAAGAATTGGGCCAAAGGTAAGAGCGTCAAAATAGTAAGTCACGAAAGTGACGGAAGCATTGGTTAGCACTGATTAAGGACCATTCTTTTAAAAAAAACATTGAATTTTTATGGTTACATGGTTAAATTTGATCTCTACTTCTATGTTCATTGGCAATGAATGGACAACGGCGTTGTGTTCGGACCACTAGTTGAAGCGTTTTCCTTTGAGGGGGTTCCATTTTTACTTTTCGTTCGAGCCTGATTATAAAGCGTGATTTGAGTTTTGATGTTTTCCTCAGTGCGTTGCCGTTTGAATCGGAGAAAAGCTTGGTGATTCCTTTTCTGTAAAAAGTTTCAACCTAGCACGGATCGTCTCATTGTGGCATGGTGTTTAAATATTTGCATTAATATGTCGTGCGAATATACATCTTGTTTCGCCTGAATGGCCCACAAAAACTGTTCATCACCACTGAATATAGGCTGATTAGCGGCCGCGGCTCGCTTCTGCTCATTTTCCCTATCGATGATATGACCTAAATACCATGCAACAACACTCCAACACTTTTTCTTGCAGCTCTCGGTTTGATTATCCGCCTTGCCATGCTACTCCCTGTCGATATGGGCTTGAATGAAAACTGAACATGAACGTATTCCCCAATCTTTGGTTCATTAATTTTATTCATCCTAATTCTCAATCTCTCTTTATTGTATTTTTGAATTCTTTCTATTTTTTAAAATTTTTATTCAATGAATTAAATATACATACTATTTTATCGTTATTTCTAAAATGAATTCCAAAATAATGGGGGTTACTTGGCATATGACATCCACAAATAACAATCCGTTGAAAGATATATTTGTATTTAAATATAATCTTCAGACTAAACTGGAAAAAAAGTGAAGGTAAATTATAATTTTTTTAGATTATATTTAATAAAAAGCTTTTTTGGAATGAGGGTTTTGGACGTGTCATCGATCTTTAAAGGCATCTTCGCAGAGTGTTATCGCAAGCAGCCGTTTAAGGAGGTCCTGTTGAGAGGATAAATTTGGAACAATAAATGAAGAAAAAAGCTTTTGATAAAGTTGTGAATTATATTGTAATAATTAAACCTCAATTGCTTTTTTGATGTCCCGTCCAGTATTCAGAACTTCGACTACGTTGAGCATTTGGCTTTGATTGTGAGTAGTCCTCATAACTTGAAATACTTAAAAAGTATATTTCAGAATCCGAGACCTTTGTTAAGCATATTTAAGCATCTCACTACTTTTGGACTGAGAGGTTTGTTCTCAAATACTGTTATGTTTTAGAAAAATATTTTCGGGATTTTCGATCGAAATTTTTAAAATTTCCCTATTTTATAGTACCGAACATCGAAATCGTTAGAGTTCCGATTTCGCTCCAGGAAATAGGGGCACTTCCTGGAGCCGGCATTTCTTGGAGCGTTTTCCGCAAGGCAATATGCCCATTTTTCCAATAGCTTCATAAATTGACTTGGAGTCCAGCCCAAATGGGATCCGTTTAAAATCTGCTTTCTTTCGAGAACAACCTCACATGATGCCCATTTGCCGCGTTGCCCCTTCCAATTATTGAACATTTCGTTTCATGCTTTTTTTCCTGTACCTCTGCTTGTTTTATACATCCCAAGAGACGAACCATTGATTGCTAGCAACGTTAGTAGATAGATTTACTCAAATGAAGAAGGATGTTGAGGAGCTCTTGTTGTTCCTTTGGTTGTAGTCTTCCCGGCTTACTCGGGTAATCCCTTCTTTTTCAACATATCTCGATTCGACGCGGCAAATCAACCGTTGTTTTCGTATGGAGGCGATGCAACACCAGGAACATTGGGGCTGCGGAAATGACGAGCCAAGACCCACTATTGTCCACGTTCGGCCATGTCAACTACAACGAGAGGGTCTGGGTTATGGGACTCGAGCTCTGGTGCTTTGGTGGATTTTTCACACACCCACTTCACCTTACACTGATCGATGTAGAGGAGGCTGTATTCATTATGGGTCTGGTTTTTCCTTCTTCATGGCTACTCGAGGGGTTCCAGATCCCTGGTGAATTCAATCGGCGGCGTTTCCTAGGCCTGTACAACTAGTGTACGGCAACTACTAGAGGTAATGGATCATCCACGTCCGTGAGTTCGACAACCTGCATTAATCGAAGATGGGATCCGGAATACGAGCAGCATGTAGGAATAAACCAGAACTCGATCATATTCAAAACATCAACGGTACGGTAGGACATCTCGTTCCACAGTGGAGAATCGACGATCTATGTTTTACCATCTAAGCTATGACGGCAAAACCAGGAATATTAACAGTTTCATGGAGCATACAAGACCACGCTGAATACTATCGAATACAATGAGCCTTTCGTAACTAGTAGATCGGAGGTCCATTCTTCCCAAGTGGGTCACAATCGGCATTCTCAGACCGATTAACCCGGTACAGTATGACACGGAGAGGTCATAAGCTTTGTTCGTGGGATTTCATGTCAAATTTGGTCATGAAGGGGATACTAGGCAGTACATGTCAAATTTGGTCATGAAGGATACTAGCAGTCAGAAATCAAAGGAGGACTAAGATTGCAACCGGGGTGGAGCGCTTCAATCAGTTACTTCTTGCTTCCTCGTCTTCTTTGCGGCATTTTGAGTTGTGGAACAACAGGAGATGGAAGAATAGGATGAATGGAGATAGGGCTGTTGATGTCCACGAACTCAACGTCCATCAAATATGTAAGACCTTGAACAGAGGGGAGGGACTAAGGAGGTTCACAACCGTACAAAGATCATTGCCTTCGGCAACAAAAACTTCTCAAGCGAGCGGCAAACTGGGACAAGGGAGGATTTGGGTCCGTTGTTTGTTACAAGGGATACCTGTTTAGCTTTGGACATAACCGATCGTGGTAAAGAAGTTTCTCACGAGTATCTAAACAGGGGCAGGGGAAAGAGTTCATTTCCAAGGTGAAGGTAATCAAGCAGCCTGAGGGGCACCGGATACCTGGGTTGCAACTACATTGGTTGGTGTCAACGACAGAAACGAAATTTCCTGGCTCATTTACAGATGGTTCTTGGCCCAATGGCTGCCAATCGAATGCTCAACTCATCTTCTGGGGAAAACATGCCCCTGCTTTTGTGGCCTGACGAGGTTATAAGATTTCCCTTGGGCTGGCCTCAGCTTTACTACCATCTCAAGTGGGAACAATGTGTGTGCAGCAACGTAATGCTAGACGTCGAAAATTCAACGTGAAACTAGGGGATTTTGGATTGGCTCGGTTGATGGACCATGAGCTCGGTCCTCAGACGGCTGGACTGGCAGGGACGCTTCAGGTTACCTTGCCACAGGAGTAACGTGGACCCTATCGGGGAAAGCTTCGAAAGATTCCGTGTGTATATAGTTTCGTTGTGATGGCAACTGGGATGATCGCAACTAGGGAGGAGAGCGGATTCGACAGGACGAGCAAGAACAACATCCCTCGGATGATCGCTAGTTCTGGTTGAATGGGTTTGGGGTCTCCACGGAAGCGGGAATATTTCTAACAGCTACTGATGAGAAGATGGACATCAGATTCTTACAAGCGACAAGTCAAGCATCTCTTGCTTGTCGCTGGTGGGGTAGTTGCACATCCAGAAACAGAGCCGAAGGCCATCAATTAGACATGCGATCAGGGTCCTTAATTTTGCGTCTGATCCTTCCCCAGTCTTCCAAACAAATGGCCGGCTGTTCTTTTTTTATTGTGTATATCATGTACCGACACTATTGGTTTAGCTCCGACGAGACATTGCTCAAGTATCGATTCATCCACCGAGGGGACGCTAGGCTGTATACAAATGATCCTCATACCTCGAAACAATTCTCACTTTCATTTTATGGTTTTGAGGTTTAGGATTTTTTGGTAGGATAAATGATGGTATAAATAGCCAAAAACAGTAACCAATTGTGCATACTGGTATATCCCAGAGAGACATAAAAGGCGCGACCCTACAAGCATACCCGCTACAGATTCATATAGGGGAAGGTCAATCGGCGGCTATGAATAGCCTAAAGACTACTATCCACCACCTGATGCCCAATCGAAAATACCTAGCAAAGCATGGGCAAAGGAACGCATAACAAAGCCTTACCCGGACACGAGTCAGATTACTATGTGAAGCCTAAGAATAATTTAACTGTAACGAACCTGCATTTCCATTTATTTTATCAGATAGAATTAATTTATTTGACTAGTCAATCTAGTGGAAGCCGAATAAATTTCAATATTTATACCGGTGGCGTATTTCCTTCCTCGATGTTTCCCTTACTTCTACGCTACGTGTCCATTTGTCCTTCCTTTCTCGTGCAAGACTAAAAATAATTTCCCCTAATTGGGTGTCAGCAATAAAGGCTGAGTACGCCCACCCACCCTTGTACGACCAAACGAAAACCGTTATGCGACCATCCTAAACCATTCCTAACGTGCATATTTAAAAGACAATTATGCACCATACGATTCAGAACAACAGTATGTTATAAACAAATACAGATAGTATAACAATTATTAATAATATGCACGCATAGAAATAAATCAGTTTAGCCAAGAGAAAGGCAGAAGAGTAACAATGCGACTCCTCATTTTCACGTCGACTCATATATCAACTCCCTTCATACGGTGCCAGAGGACTACCGCAATGCATCCCCACCCATTGCTCCGGGAGCGCCGCCGGGGCACACGGCATCCAGCTGGTGGCGAACCGCGAGTGGCGCCACCTCCCCGTTCTCCTCTTGACACTCAGTCTGGAACATATCTTTATCTCATGCAAAAGACAACCGTATCAACTCAATCCGGTCAGCCCAACAGATTCATTATAGCTCAGCCTCCAAATCGCTGCGGATGATTGATGGATTTAATTCTCAGGGTAGAGAGAGGCTGTCCAACACAGCCTCCACTACAAAACCATCGTCTTCACAGAAATCATATAGCGGAACATGGCACAGGAACAGAACAACCGGCTCCCCCTGTCGTTCCAAGTGGTGCCATTATAGCACGGTGGAAAAGGCTTCCCCACCCGGACGGGCGGAGCACGGCTTCTGTTTCAGATCAGTTCAGGAATCCCAGTTTTCCAAGCCAGTTCAGGACCTGTTTCCCTTCGGTTTCAGGGGTCAAATCGACGTTTACAAACCCTTTTGTCACAGCTGCAACGTCAATTAATCCAGATTGAAGATTCTACGTTCCAAAGGATCTATCAGATAATATCAAAAACAGTCCCGGACAGCAATAAAGAAAATCCAGCAACAGCGGGGTCGGAACAATTTTAAATCGTCCATCCAACCGAAATGCAGTCCGTGTCCTCAACATCCACTCTCCCAGCCATCACACAGGCGCCGCCGCCAGTAAAAGGGACGCAGGACTAGCCTCCTAACCTTTTGCAAGGACAGAACTCACAGACGCACAAACAACATGTCGGGGCACTCACAAGGAAGTCGACCAGATCCAGGACCCACAGGACATCGTGCAGTCCGATTTAACCATGCCAAAACGCAACGATACAAACCGAGACCCACAGACCCGAGGGCCTAAGCGAACCGACGACCTACCCGACACTACCTGCCTCACCTGATGCGTGGCGTTGGGGTGACGTGGGAACAAAGATAGCAGAGCTCCGGACGACAAGGAGGATATGAGAATAACGATTTACAACGGTCAGGGGGAAGTGGGCTGGTGTTAAGAATGGTAGAGGTTGGGGTTAATGGGAATAAAGAGGCCTATTTGTCGTTTGTTGGCCCAGAAGGTTTAGTTATTCTGTCTGTTAAAGGGACAGGAGGCGGACGCGTACAGGGGGTAAGTTTTGGTTGTTTGGGGGAAAAACCACGAGGGAGAGAGGAGAGGAGGAATGGCGGGAAGGATAGTGGAGGAAGGTGAAGGGGAGTCTGGGTGATCGGAGGAAGGGAGGAGACGAACATTGAGGTGTTTGTGGTGGCCGGTTTTTATTTCGAACCAAGTTTATCTACATGTCAATTCTCGTAACATAGGGTATCAGAGCATCGAAGCTCCGGTAATTCTCGATGGATTAGTAGATTACTCGAGGTTGAAGGAAGAATCAAGAAGCTACTAATTATCTGGTAGGAAAGCTTGGTGGATCGGTAATGGAGATGTATCACAAAACAGATGAAGGAGATGAAAGGTTGGCAGACGGAAACCAAGTGGGAATTGGTTTCAGACGCATTTTTAGTTTGCTGGAAAGGTGGCACCAGAGAAGTTCGAGTAGTGGATTTGGGTACAGTTTAATGACATTTGCGACCTGTATCTGACAAAGATGGGTCGGTGATGAACTCCGAATTGCAGTCCGACAGCACAGTCCAGTTTGCGATGCCTAAGGTAGAGTTTCCGAATTTGAATGGTTTCTAATTTGGATGAATGGCTTTACAAGAGTAATCGTAACTTTGTATTGAGTTAGAGATGGTACCTGCAAGGAAGAAGGATAAGCTGGCATCGTTATAAATGTTCGGGGCCGCGTTACAGTGGCATTACACTTTTGTTCGAAATCGAGGCTCGAGAGACAGTATTCGAATGGGAAGAATATGTTAGCAGCTCTAACTAAAAGAATTTGGTTAAGGAGGTTTTTTTAGCAGAACCCAATGGGCCAGATGAAGCATCTCAAACAGGAAGGTGATTTGGATAACCTCTATACGGTACATGGAAGTGTTCGATGCTTGCTTGAGAAAAGTTTTGGAAAAGGTTGATTTTGCCCATGTCGTTCCAAGTTAGCTTGTTATCAAATCAATGGATTGAAGGAGGAATACCGGAGCACCCACACCTGTGGCAGCTTTAAACCCAGAATATTTACTGAGTTGTACAAGGGCTAATGCTAGGATTATCAGCAGAGATACGCCACCCGAGACAGCTTACAGAGGTAACAGAGTGGACAGAGGATCGATACGTGCCGGAGGTTCTGTTCAACGGGGAAATTAAGGAGGTGTTAACAAGGGAGATAGGACTAATTCCACTGAGGACCGGTACTTGCAAGGTAGCAGTCGTTACTCTTCGCAGCGTGTTAGGAGGTAATTCGGTAACTAATAATACAGCCGCCAAACCGGAACGCTAGAGGTCAGGGAAGAGTAAGGGAC